>CAWUFW010006847.1:0-702500 GCA_963921515.1 Calotriton arnoldi | reverse complement strand
TATCTCTCAATCTACCCATAGGTCAGGCACCTGAGCTATCTCTCAAGTCACACCTTTCCATCAACTAAGTGCAAGAGCCCCAACTCATCATTTCGGCATTAATTAGATCATTTCCGCTCGATTTCTTCTAAAAGTGCCACTGGCTGGAACCCATTAAATATACCGAACACCTGCAAGATAATGAGCTGAGTTGTTACTTACAAAGTGCAATGAGTGCCCCAAGACACACTAGCACTGAACTATCATCATCAGAAACTATATAAAGATAATCAATGAAAGATTCATTTTAAGAGCCATTTAAACACACAATGGTCTCCATTTTGTGCAGGCCAAGCCGGAGTACATTCCAAGTAGAGGAAGCTCTAAAAAAGAAGGGGCGCCCCCTCTAGCCTGCCGAGCCTTTCTAAACCGGGCGAGAGAAGCGCCCCGATGCTGGAAGCAAACACAGGACCGGCTTCATAACAGGCTCCGTGGGCAAAGCGGAGTGCTTAGAATAGATCCTCCTAGAACCCGGCAGAGCAGCTTACAGTGAGCCTCGAAGAACCTATCACATTTCCCGAAATTCATGACAAGTCATGCTGCCATGCCATATTCTGAATGCTTGGAAACTAGTAAATAGCCGACTAAGGAAGACCGACATAACAAGCATTGGCATGGGTAAATCTAGAATGATGGTTGCATTAACAACTCAAGCTTTCAAATGTCATGGAATAAAAAGGGGTTTTCTTCAAGAGTCTCATTTGGAGGTGACAGGACGACAACTGCACAAGGGGCAGTTTCAGGGTCTAAAAGAGGCCTCGAACGCATCCATCTAGCATCCGCGCTCTTCACCATGTGAGCAGGAAGCCGCTGAGCCAGGACATTTCACCAATTTTAATGACTGCTGGCAGAAGAAAGATGGCCCTGTATCTAGCTTCTGCCCAGTAGTCCAAGTTTGACTTCTTTAGAAGGGGTTTGACAACCCGTTTCTTCCGTCCACCAGGGACAGTGCAAGATGAAAACGGATGGTAAGATTAAGGTAAAAGTTGACGTATCAAATGCAGCGAAAGGTTTTAGAGTCCCGACTGGGCATACATCATCTGGGGAGCTTATCTTTAGGGAGGTACTCAGGGGAGAGCTGTGAGAGGAGTGACAAACAAGCACTGGCAAAGGTAATGGGTCTCGCCTATGCAAGAGCTACTGGCTCTATCAATACGGTTTAGCTATGGGTGCACAGCAGCAAAGCTGCTGTGCAGCATGGCTAAAAGTTAGGGAAAAAGCGATACGTGTTCAGCTCTGGCTGCATTGTAGCGCTTTTTAGGTCGAGCCTCGAGTAGCGCGCAAGCGCTGCTAGAGGCGAAGACTTTTAGTAAGTGAGTTTCAAAAGCAGTCCAAACGCTCGTGCGTCGTGGCTGGCCTTTTTGGGATGGGTACGCGCGGCAAACATGTGTTTCCAATTATCGTGCCCAGACGCGGGCGCGATAATTGTAAACGCATGCCGGCAAAAGGCCATGACGCACGAGCGTCTGGTCAGCCGAGCAGGCTGCCGCGCTCGCTCGCCTCGCCCCCGCTCCTCTCTTGTTTACCAGCGCCCCTGGAAGCAGAAAAGAAACAGGTCCTTTCACTGATAGTTTACATGCGACCCTACATCAACCTTTCTCACGTATTAATAACTCGCTTAGTTTAATACACAACTCAGGTCTCTGCTCCAGAGCCCATCGATATCTTTAAGATACTGAAAACAAAGCTGTCACCTTCTAGATGCAAAATGGTTTCCAATTCAGAATGTTTAATTGTGGTAATATTAACACATGAACTTATATTGTGCTTGCAATTACAGTGTACCCATTTTGCAGAACCTTAAATTGGAAGTGTTACCACGACCCAAAACAATGGTGCTCATTTTATCGACCTCTGAAAGATGAACTGTTTGTTCAGTCATGCAGTAATCTGCAGGCTTTGAACAGATTTCAGCAGCATTAAGCTCACTGAGCAATCTTACCAGCTATCGTTTATTCACAGATCTCCCTACTCCTTAAAACTGTCACTGATTTCCGAGGAGCACCCCTAGCAGACTAGTTTAACATCCATCACTGTAATAAAATGTAGGTCACTGGTAAAACAGTAAAGCAAAGTGAGGCATTCTGGGACTGGCCGGCTTCGTTTGTGGGGCATCTGGTAACTCGATCAGAGCGCACTCGAGAACGCCCATGTTTGAAATAGATCAGGAAAGTTAGACATCTGACCTAGTGCTGGAGGGGAAACTGCATCAAGACTACAGCGATAGCACAAACCGATTAAATACAGGATTTAAAGAGTAACAAATACACCGATCGTACAGCCGAGGAGAACATATGCTGATCTGAAAGCAGTTTACGCAAATAAAATCGGTTTGCGTCATTTGAGGGTGCAGAATGTAGGCACGCCTCCAGAGCAGTGACAGAAACCACACTAAGAGCACCAGACAGAGACCGCGGATAGCATTTTACATATGCAAAGCAGAACACCACTGCTGGGGTGTGTAATAGGGCCCAGCATACAACTGAAACCAGCATCAACTGAAGTGAAAAGTCAAAATACTCTTTGCACCCGAAGGAATCGACCAATGAGACAGTCTGCTTCTTTTCGAATGAAAAGTAAAAAAGTGACAACTGGTTGTGAATATTTGTGGAAGAAAAGGTCTGCCCACATTTTTACTGCTGTGGGTGAAAAGAGGAGAATTATAAAAGCGAACTGTAAAAACTAGACAGCACCAATGTAAAAAAAAAAAAAGCATTGGCATAGCCAATAGGTCTCGCCTTTGGGACCTTATAAGTATTTAGTTATGCAGCACACTATCCTTGGTGCAACAACATCAACTGTTGCATGGCTAAACACTTATACGGTCCCAAAGGCGAGACCTATTGGCTATGCTAATGCTTGTTGTATGGTAGGAGGGGGTGTAGGTATCCGGGCCAGCAACAATAGGAGGGCAGAGGTACATGTCAAGACACAATACATGAGGGGGCCGAGGCAAGCAACAACCGGGGGTGGGAGGGTGCAGTGCGAGAGGGTAATGGGAAGCAACGTGGGTTCCGTGCTCTCCATGCCACTGAAGTCAAGCTAGCCTGGCTGATATGGGGTGAAACCACGAAACCGGTCCTGGGCTGCTTGTTTTCCAGTCCAGGGAGAACCTGGCCTGGCAGTTCGGTCTGGACTGTTCCCATGGGGAACTGGGTCAAGACTGATTTGCATATGGTTGGGTTTAAACTGGAATGTCATGGGGAGCAAAAAAACAATGGATTTAGGCCCAGATCTCTGTACTGGGGTGAATGTTTGACATTGTTCAACATTCTGTCCATTAATTGTCCCTTTTGCCCCAATTACAAGTTACACAGTACTGGAAAGGTGCAAACTCCACACCAGTAATTACCAGTACTATGCTGTAACAATCCACCAGTACTGTGCAATTGCTAATTAAACCCCAGGGAATGGGGAATTACAAAGTGGACCGCGATTTACCTGCCAGTGTTCTGCATGGTATTCCCTTTTCTGTGGGCTTTAATGCAGAAATTTTATCTGCTCTGAGCAGGTGGTAAAAGTGTGCAGGGGTTGTGCTAAAAGTGTTGTAAGGCAGGGGTGAGTGGAGCAGGTGAGGAGTGTGAAGTAATGAGAAGGTGTGGGCTGAAAGCTCGGCTCCGCTGGTGGAAATTGCAGTGTTTTGCCAACTCGCAGCACGGAGTTTCGGAAAAACTCCACAAACCGCCATGTGGTGAAGTTTTTCTCGCACGCGGCTCACCAACGTTAAGTTGGCGAGTGCGAAAAATTGAGCAGTAGGACGAGTCCCGGTGCATTTTCTCAACACGGGCAGTCGCGGCAGGTTGCTATCGTTCGCGTTGAAAATGCTGCTGCTCAAGTAGAAAATGTACTCTAGCTGCAGAAAGAAGCAGCACCCTCTAGCACAGCGCATGGTGCAGTTTGAGCTGATTTTACAGTGCGGAACAAGCTCCGGGCGCCAAAAATCAGCGCAAGCAGCATCACGTGCCGAAATTCCACCGCTTGCGGACCTCTGCGGAATCTTGCTAAGTTTTTATGTATCTCCGCAGAGTAAACCTCCGCGAGTTCCACCCACCCCCTAGTAATGAGTTGAGAATGCTAGCTGGCAGCGTGTCTCATCTGAGGTTTAGGCAGGGTCATAGACTCGGTGAGAGCTACAATGCAGCATTTGCTCACAGTGACTTTAACCTGCTGGATATTATGACTGGTAAAACTGTGTTTGTTGTTCCTGCAGTCAGTGAACACTGATGCAGAAACAATGGGCCTCTTATACGTGTACAGAAGTCCACACAAGAAGTCCGCTGTACACATTCCCAATCAGGCCTATGGGTACCTTGTAAGTGGCTGATTAGACAGAGAACGACACCATGAGGCAAGAGAAGCAATGAAAACACAAACAAAGCCTCCGCTACCTATTAATGGCTTGTGGATGACTTCAGTGGTTGATGAGGGCTGGATATGTTAAGAGCGGCATTCCTTATCTTTAATTTTACAGTAACAGTTTGCATACAGAAGCAGTTGAGCATGGATAATGCGGACCTTTAGGTGCCTCCGGTTGAAAGCAAAAGGAGGTGGTTTCCTGTTCTGTGAACATCATGTTAGAGGCAGACAGCAAAAGAAGAAACAAGCTTCTTGCTAGGGTGCCTGATACCTGAAATAAATGCAAATGTGATCAATTGGTTATTCAGCGAATCTAGAGGCCGCTTCAGAGCCAGTGTAGGCTTTAGCTGATTGAGCCATCTGAAGATTTAGGGTGGCAAAAGGTTATTGTTTTGAGAACTAATGTAAGGGTGTCATCAGCTGCGATCTGGAGTGTGTCCTTCTGAAGGAAACTTATAAACACGTTTGCTTTGGCTTAAACTCTAGAGGCCTGATGTACCAAATATCAATAGACAAAAAGTGGTTGCAAAGAGTGCACTCATTTTTTGCGTATAGAAAAGAATTTTGCAAACCAACCTAGGTTCTATCTAGTGGGTAGTAAGATGACGTGCCCCACTACCATTGGATGCCATCACAGGGATGAACAGTGAAGTGCGGGTTTCAGCAGACCACCAGTTCTGTGATCAGGTGTACATAAAGCAAACTTTTTTAAAAAACGCAGCCCATTTACTTAAAACAGGGCTGCACTTTAAAACAAAAAGTTTTATTTGGTTGTGTACATGTGTTGATTACTGCCTACTCCCCAACAAACTTGTTTTTAACATTACCATTTGCCAATGTGTTACCACTCCAACTCATGAGTTGGTAACTTTTCAATGTTTTGCGCCTGGATTTCAGTCTCAAAACATTGTTCCATAATACGACGTAACACTATTTAAAAGGGACGGTCTAAGCATGCCTCTTCCGAATAGTCCTTCTGCCTTTGTAAACCCATTTTGTAATTTCATAACAAGTTACCAAATCCCAAAATGGGTTTAGTACATTCAAAAAAGCCATTTAACGGTTGGAAACCGTGATTTTTGCGAATCGCAGCACATCAGGTCCAAAATCTCTTTACACATTTTCAACAGCCTGTTTTCCACTGTGTGTAATACCATTTTAAAATAATGACTTGCATATTTATAGTGCTTTCAGTTCCAGGCTGGGAACTCGTAGCACTATAAATACACCACACTATTCCGATGTGCACCAAGCAGGGTTCAGGTGAGTGAGACACGGACATCCGCAGTGATCGCGTTAACCAATCGAGCTTTCATAACATAAAAGAACGCCTTTCGCACTGGTCACTTGAACCTGCATTGTTTTTTTTTTATTTAAGGTGGGTACGGCATATGTATTTACATGAATTTGAAAGGTTAACAAAGCAGTTGTAGAATATGATGCTTATTTGAATCCACGGCTCTGGCCCGGTGCCCTTTGCACCCAGACTCACAGCTTCCACTCTGGTTTCCCTGGGATACCTCTCCATCACTGAGCCCCATGTCCACTGGTCTCCATCACTGAGCCCCATGTCCACCGGTCTCCATCACTGAGCCCCATGTCCACTGGTCTCCATCACTGAGCCCCATGTCCACTGGTCTCCATCACTGAGCACCATGTCCACTGGTCTCCATCACTGAGCCCCATGTCCACTGGTCTCCATCACTGAGCCCCATGTCCACCGGTCTCCATCACTGGCCCCATGTCCACTGGTCTCCATCACTGAGCCCCATGTCCACTGGTCTCCATCACCGAGCCCCATGTCCACTGAGCCCCATGTCCACTGGTCTCCATCACTGAGCCCCATGTCCACTGGTCTCCATCACTGAGCCCCATGTCCACTGGTCTCCATCACGGAGCCACATGTCCACTGGTCTCCATCACTGAGCCCCATGTCCACTGGTCTCCATCACTGAGCCCCACGTCCACCAGTCTCCATCACTGAGCCACACGTCCACCGGTCTCCATCACGGAGCCACATGTCCACTGGTCTCCATCACTGAGCCCCATGTCCACTGGTCTCCATCACTGAGCCCCACGTCCACCAGTCTCCATCACTGAGCCACACGTCCACCGGTCTCCATCACTGAGCCCCATGTCCACCGGTCTCCATCACTGTGGCCCCATGTCCACCGGTCTCCATCACTGAGCCCCATGTCCACCGGTCTCCATCACTGAGCCCCATGTCCACTGATCTCAATCACTGAGCCCCATGTCCACTGGTCTCCATCACTGAGCCCCATGTCCACCGGTCTCCATCACTGAGCCCCACGTCCACTGGTCTCCATCACTGAGCCCCATGTCCACCGGTCTCCATCACTGAGCCCCATGTCCACCGGTCTCCATCACTGTGGCCCCATGTCCACCGGTCTCCATCACTGTGGCCCCATGTCCACCGGTATCCATCACTGAGCCCCATGTCCACCGGTCTCCATCACTGAGCCCCATGTCCACCGGTCTCCATCACTGAGCCCCATGTCCACCGGTCTCCATCACTGAGCCCCATGTCCACCGGTCTCCATCACTGAGCCCCAAGTCCACCGGTCTCCATCACTGAGCCCCAAGTCTACCGGTCTCCATCACTGAGCCCAATGTCCACTGATCTCCATCACTGAGCCCCATGTCCACCGGTCTCCATCACTGAGCCCCATGTCCACCGGTCTCCATCACTGAGCCCCATGTCCACCGGTCTCCATCACTGAGCCCCATGTCCACCGGTCTCCATCACTGAGCACAATGTCCACCGGTCTCCATCACTGAGCACAATGTCCACCGGTCTCCATCACTGAGCCCCATGTCCACTGGTCTCCATCACTGAGCCCCATGTCCACTGGGCTCCATCACTGAGCCCCATGTCCACTGGGCTCCATCACTGAGGCCCCATGTCCACTGGTCTCCATCACTGAGCCCCATGTCCACTGGTCTCCATCACTGAGCCCCATGTCCACTGGTCTCCGTCACTGAGCCCCATGTCCACTGGTCTCCGTCACTGAGCCGCATGTCCACTGGTCTCCGTCACTGAGCCCCATGTCCACTGGTCTCCATCACTGTGGCCCCATGTCCACTGGACAAGCGCAGGAACCGTGCGGAGATACCACCCTAAAGGAATGAGGCCGGGAGGTGGAGGGGGGGTAAGGGCCCATGTAGCCCCATGGGTCAGTTCGTGCCCATGGTCTGCACAGATCATTCCATAGGTGTTCTGGTGGAGGGAGGGGGGGGCAGTGCTGGCCTCAGCAGCGGTGCCAGGAGAGCCGTGCCATCAGAGGTCACGAAGAATTGCAGCACGTGTCACAATTCGGCAGGATGTTTTGGCACACAGAAACCACACTGCTGGCACACAGTGACCAGCCTGCTGGCACAGTGACCACACTGCTGGCACACTTCGAGCCACCCAACCGGGTGCCGTCTTTGGTTAAAAGAAGGCGAGTTTCGGGGAGTGTGTCAAGTCGGAGTGCCACAGATGGGAAACGAAACGGGCCGGTCTCGCGTTACTGACACCAGATGGACTTGCAAGAGGGGTGCGCACTGCCCCGAGCGAGTCACATACATTATTCATGACTCTCGGACGCACAGAGCGCGACAGCAGGGCTGCGGCACATCTGTGGGGTGCACGGAGCAGCCAAGAGAAGGGTGCAGGGCACGTGACCTGGGCTTCATCTGTGGGGTGCACGGAGCAGCTCCAGGGTTTCATCTGTAGGGTGCACGGAGCAGCTCCAGGGTTTCATCTGTGGGGTGCACAGAGCAGCCAAGAGATGGGCACAGGGCCCGGACCGGGGCTTCATCTGTAGGGTGCACGGAGCAGCTCCAGGGTTTCATCGGTGGGGTGCACAGAGCAGCCAAGAGAAGGGCACAGGGCCCGGACCGGGGCTTCATCTGTGGGGTGCACGGAGCAGCTCCAGGGTTTCGTCTATGGGGTGCACATAGCAGCTCTAGGGCTTCATCTGTGGGGTGCACGGAGCAGCCAAGAGAAGGGCACAGGGCCCGTGAACGGGGCTCCTGGGCTTCATCTGAGGGGTGCACGGAGCAGCCAAGAGAAGGGCACAGGGCCCGTGAGCGGGGCTCCTGGGCTTCATCTGTGGGGTGCACGGAGCAGCCAAGAGAAGGGCACAGGGCCCGGACCGGGGCTTCATCTGTGGGGTGCACGGAGCAGCCAAGAGAATGGCAGAAAGCCCGTGAGTGGCACTTCGGGGCTCCATCTGTGGGGTGCACAGAGCAGCCAAGAGAAGGGCACAGGGCCCATGAGCATGGCTCCGGGGTTTCATCTGTAGGGTGCACGCAGCAACCAAGAGATGGGCACAGGGCTGTCAGCGCAGCTCCGGGGTTTCATCTGTGGGGTGCACAGAGCAGCTCCAGGGCTTCATCTGAGGGGTGCACAGAGCAGCTCCAGGGTTTCGTCTGTGGGGTGCACAGAGCAGCCAAGAGAAGGGCACAGGGCCGGGGCTTCATCTGTAGGGTGCACGGAGCAGCTCTAGGGTTTCATCTGTGGGGTGCACAGAGCAGCTCCAGGGCTTCATCTGTAGGGTGCACGGAGCAGCTCTAGGGTTTCATCTGTGGGGTGCACAGAGCAGCCAAGAGAAGGGCACAGGGCCGGGGCTTCATCTGTAGGGTGCACGGAGCAGCTCTAGGGTTTCATCTGTGGGGTGCACAGAGCAGCTCCAGGGTTTCATCTGTGGGGTGCACAGAGCAGCTCCAGGGCTTCATCTGAGGAGTGCACGGAGCAGCTCCAGGGTTTCGTCTGTGGGGTGCACGGAGCAGCCAAGAGAAGGGAACAGGGACCGTGAGTGAGGCTCCGGGGCTTTATCTGCGGGGTGCAAGGAGCAGCCATGAGAAGGGCACAGGGCCCGGACCGGGGCTGCAGGGCTTCATCTGTGGGGTACAAGGAGCAGCCATGAGAAGGCCACGGGGCCCGTGAGTGGGGTTCCAGGGCTGCCTCACGCAGGGTGTCGGGTGGGGGATGCTTAGGGATAACCTTGTGAAGGAGACTCACAATATCCTAACAGGCGCATGGGAACACACCAGGTCTGCAACTGATGGGTGGGGTGCATGGAGGGTCCCTGGAGAAATACTAGACTAACCAGGTGCACAGGTGGGATGCCAGGTCTGCAACTGATAGGTGGGTGCATGTAGGGTCCCTGGAGAAATACTAGACCAGCCTGGTGCACAGGCACTCACAGGAAATGTTAAGTTAGCGCAGATAGGTGGGACATGTCACAATTACCTTAAAGTGCCAGATGTACTGCTGGGTCACCGACTAGTCAAAGCTCTATATGTATGGCGCTCTGAACAGTGACAAGCGACAAAACTGCACCACAAACCCATGCGAAAGGCAGGCCAGAGAAGAGGTTGCTTGTCACTGTTACTTTTCAGCCTACTCCACAAGTGTTAATCCCTATGGCTATTTTGTTCTCACCAGACCCTAACCAGCACCCTCACAATCAGATAGCATATTCAAGAATGCCCTAAAAGTTTATGACAATAAGTAGTTCTCTTCTCCATCTTAAACACGACCCCACGCCGCAAAGCAAAGAAAATACTTGTGCTAAGATGTTTAGCGAATAGCAGTGTCCCTATGACAGGCTACGGTATCCAAACAGAATAAGAACGCTATAAACGACTAAATATAAAGTACTTTGGCCAGCAAGGTAAATATACGAAAGAACAGACACTGGCTCTTGTCTAACTAAAGCACTATGTGATGCCCCATCACCAAACCCTAATGAGAACACAAATGTTATGTCACCCATGAAATGCCCTAGCACTGATGAACAGTCTATCCAGTCGAACTCACGAGAAACACACGAAAGCCAATGGCTGAAGTGGACTGACTCAAAACCCACGCTATCGCTGTACTTGTAATTCAGCTTCTTTGAAGAACTGGTGACATGAGGTCTTCGGCACACAGCTGGAACTGTCGATAACTGTTCAAAAGCTTCTCTTGCAGGTTGATCATTATTGTTTGGTCTAATTGTCTTTTTTGCGCTTACTTCTTCTGTTTGTTTTTGCACTGGTCAGCGTTGCTTGACTTATCAGATGATAGGGGATTGGTCTTTTTAATGTTGTTCTTTTTCTTACATAAGGTTCAGCCGAGTTATGCACTTGATTTTTCTTTGCTTGGTTTCTTTGGTGTGTCTATTTTTGTACTTAAGTGTAGTTTATCACTTCATGTACCCTCCAAGATGACTAGGTAATTCTGATTTGGTGACGTTGACCTCCTCTGCCCATCTTTAGACTGATTTTCGACAGATCTACCACAATGAGTACAGTAAGGTCAAGGGAGCATCTGTTTAGCATGTCAACAAGCTCCTTATCTAGAATAATCCTGATTTCAGGACAATCCTCAACCCCCAGGGTAAGCTGTGCTTTGTGAGTGGTGGCATGTGACCCTTGGTTCATTTCTAACCTCGGCCGGTACAAAGAGTACAATGACATCGATCTGGGTTACACCTCTCCTAGGAGGGCATAGATCTGTTGTGCTTGGTCATTAGAATACGCGAGGGTCCAGCCCTGCTGCCCGAAGTGAGAATGACTGGAAAATTAATGTATTCACCTCATCGAGAAAGCCACGCTCTGAGTGTGCACTCAATCTGTGTCAGAAAGTATGATGCCTACCTCCACCCTCTTCTGGGGGGCAACCCTACTGCCCCTTCTAGTCAAAGGGTCTCAATGAATAAAGACGTTTACACACATCCAGGACTGGAGTGTCACAAGGTGCCATACAACTAGCAATAGTAATCACTGATGTGCAACAGTAATCAAATAACCTTCATCCGTATACTTGGCCAGTCAAATCAAGCAAGCTTTAGTCATCCGTGCCCAGTGTGTGCAAGATCCATGCCTCCACTGTGGTGCGGAATTATATTCAACAGGGGTACTGTATACATATTTCAACATAGACTGTGGGAAAATAACGGTATGGCTAAATACCCCAGGTGATTGGATGCAGAGGTGGGTACATTCACTCTAGGTATAGAGTAAGACCCCAATGTGACCAGAGGTATTAATGTGCAGCTAGGGTGAGGGGCCATGGGGGCTGCACTGACGGATACAAAAATATGATGCTAAAGTGAATTGAAACCAACAATGCAAAAAATACCCAAGAAAAAAAGCCCAACTGTGAGTGTCTGCGGGCACGATGAAAGGCGGAGCCCGCCGGGCTGCATTGAAAGCAAGTACCTTACAGTTTCAACAGGGGTGTCAAAATGGACCTAGGATGAGGTCCGGGGCACGTGTGCAACGTGGCTTGGAGAGATGCTGGCTCCCAACGAGACCCACACCGCAAAGGTATGGTAAGAAAGACCACCAAGGCCCTGACTTGTGTCATACCGTTCAAGTAACACCCCCGTGGACCACTGCACGTCTCTCAGCAGGTAAGCATGTAAGCCCCAGTGAGGCATCAGTGACCCCGCACCAAGCTCAGACTGAGCAGGAGCCTCACTACCTGACCTCCCATCCACTTCCGGTCACCCTTGACATCTCACCTCAGCTAGCAGGTGCAGGATTCAATCATCCCTGCTTGCACTGCACATTCAAACATGGAGATTACAACAGGCGGTCTGAATGTGGCTCTGCCCAGCCCTCGTAGCGACCTGCGCGGACCAGTCACAAGGGGACTGTAGTGTGAAGGTGCACAGTACCGGGGAAACGGTGCAGCACTCCAGAGGGCATTAATCACACCCCCCTTTAGGTGAGGTCCTGCCTGCCAGGGGTGAGCTGGCACGTATGGAGAGAGAGAGAGGCGGTGTGTGTGCTTCGCAGGTCACAGGTGCACATATTTCATCATAAGAGGAGAGGTATCACCTGTCTCTATGTAGGTTCTGCACTATTAACACCCGTAATTCAAGCAGAGAACCAGCTGACGTGGCTTCCACCATTTGCTGGCAGGATAAAACAGAATGCATGGTGTTAAACCAGACAGCCTTAGGGTGGTCTACCCCAACTTTTTGCCTCCCTCCCTCCAACTGTATTCAATACGATCATTGAGGCCGTAAGGCACCAATGAGTTCATCTTTTAATCCAAAATGTTTCACGTTGTAGCAAAAATTTGCGGTTGTCTCTCCCTTCTTTGATGTCCACAACTTCACACACTAGAAACCGTAGTTGGCTGATGTTGTGATTATGGTTTGCAAAATGTGTAGCCACAACTGATTTCGGATTTTTATTTCTAATATTGCTTTTGTGTTCATTCAATCTAACCTTGATCGTTCTTTCGGTTTTACCGATGTATACCAGCCCACGTGGGCATTTTAGTAAATACACTAGATTTTTGAATCACATGTAGCTGTGGTAAAAAGTCTAATTTTGTAGCCTTTAGTTGGATGGTGAGTGGTATTTCCTTTAATGATGTTGTTGCAGTTCCCACAGTTGTGGCATGGTATTGTGCCTTTGTATGTCGTGGTGAGGGCACCTGGTCTTTGTACTCTGAGTAACTCCACCAAATTCCTACTTCTCTCATATGCGAATAAAGGTTTGTCTGACAACATCATTATTTAAGGAAATACCACACCATCCAACCAAAGGCTACAAAATTAGACTTTTTACCACAGCTACATGTGATTCAAAAAATCTAGTGTATTTACTAAAATGCCCACGTGGGCTGGTATACATCGGTAAAACCGAAAGAACGATCAAGGTTAGATTGAATGAACACAAAAGAAAGATTAGAAATAAAAATCCGAAATCAGTTGTGGCTACACATTTTGCAAACCATAATCACATCAGCCAACTACGGTTTCTAGTGTGTGAAGTTGTGGACATCAAAGAAGGGAGAGACAATCGCACATTTTTGCTACAACATGAAACATTTTGGATTAAAAAGATGAACTCATTGGTCAATGATCGTATTGAATACAGTTGTTTTCTGTGACCATCCCGTTCTGCATACTGAACATTCTTATACTGTTCCAGTGAATTCTAATTGTTCCTATTGCTCAATTTTTCCTCTTCCAACGGTTTAATTTTTTCCTTTTCGAATTTTTTCCTTTCCCAATTGCTCCCCTCTCGATTTTTCCTCTTTTTAATGTTCAATTAGTCCTCTCTTCATGGTCTTATTTTTCATTCTCTCACTGTGTCATTCTCTTCAGGCTTCATCTTTCTATTATTCTGTTCATCATTCTCACGGTTCATTGTGTAATTTCTCCTTTCTTTATTGGTTCATGTTCTTTAGGTTTTATCCTTCTGTTTGTCATCTTTGAGGCTGCAGTCCTTACACTTGTTCTTTCTACTCTCCTGTAATGTCATATTTTATTATGTTCTTGCACAGAAACTCACTTTCTCGATCTTGTTTTCAGTATTGGATTGGTTATTGTATTGCACTGTATTTATTTGCAAAACGTTGTGTTTACATTTCTTTTCAACCTACATATCCGTGTAAGGTTGTTCACTCGTCTCATACTGATCACCGTTCTGTTCGGTGTGATAACTTTTACACAACCATGAGTTTTGCTTTCCTCCACTTCAAGATGGCAACCGCTTCAGCTGGGCACGAGTATCCTTTTCTCTTTCTACCTTTCTTTTCCCCTTTTCGCTTTCCACCCCTACGGGTAAATATGGCGTCAGTCACTAGGCGCCTCGATTTGAATTAAGCCGTCGTTCGAGTGTCATAAACGACACGAGCAACACCCAGGTAACTCTCTTCACATTTGCTTATTTCTTGCATGCCGAGAGCGACACAAATTCTACACATTTGGTGATTTAGTCTGTTGCACTAACACGCATTCATAGCACGCCACAATTTCCTTTAGCGTCCTGCACGGAGTCACACTACTTTACGGTCACCTGGATTAAAACACCATTTTTATGACACGTTTTCGTTTTCACCCGATATCTTTAACTGTGGCACTCGCTTTTTAACCCGTCACTTGTTCTCACTTCGTTTACTGCTTTAGTCGTCACTGGACTGTTTGAACACCCGTTTTTTACTTGATCGTTCACCCGGCACCTCGTTCTTAATTCATTTTTTGTTTTACCCGCAACTGGACTGTTTGAATACCCGTTTTTTTACTTGATCAATCACCTGGTACCTTTACTTCACTTTCATTACTTTAACCGCCTGTATGAATCTGGTCGCCTCATTTCGTTCCTCTGTTTCTTTAGGAATTTACCCCCTGAAGAAGGGCGGTGTATCTGCCCGAAATGCATTGGGGCTAATACTAATGTGCTCAAAGCATTATGGATTTATGAAAATCATGTAAACCGCTCATGAAATCAATGAGCATAAACCATTGCAAACCACATTAAAGAACGTACTGATTGCAACTTTGGATTATTTTGAATTACTTGAGCAAAATTGCCACTTTTGGACCTCCGGCAGTGCACATTGAGGGACACTTCCCAGTGGGGAAGTGCAACTGCAGTCATTTTGACACGCCCAGGTTTAGGGGACGATACCTCAGTGCACGCCCACAAACTTGAATAACAATTAAACACACCGGTGTAATTTGAATACCACGGAGTGCGTGATTCAATAACTTTTGACATTTCTTCTTTCATACCCAATTGACACATTTAATTTACTTAGAAGTTCTTAGTAAAGTGCTCTACATGTGCCCATGGCCTGTAAATTAAACGCTACTAGTGGGCCTGCAGCACTCATTGTGCCACCCACTTTAGTAGCCCTCTAACCATGACTCGTGCCTGCCATTGCAGAGCCTGTATGTGCAGTTCACATTGCCACTTCGACATGGCAAGATAAACCTCTTGCAAAGCCTAAACCTTCCCTTTTTATACATATAAGTCACCCCTAAGGTAGGCCCTGTGTGACAGGCAGGGTGCAATTTATTTAAAAGGCAGGACATGTCTTAAGTTTTACATGTCTCAGTAGTGAAAAACTCCCAATTTCGTTTTTCACTAATGCATCTCTCCCTTAGTATAATATTGGGATTACATCTTCAATTGTGAAGAGATAGACTTTTCAAGTCTGGTGTTACTGGACTCACAATTTAAGATCACAACTTATGGTGAAATTGGATTTTAAATTACAGTTTAGCAAATGCCATTTCTAGAAAGTAGGGATTTACTTACTTTAGCCATTTGGTGCCTGTCTCTGTTCAGTGTAGGTTAAGTGAAAGCTGGGTTTTGTGTATTCCCTCTAGACAGTCACACACAAAGGGAGCTGAGGTGTGTACTGATGAGCCTTGCTGGGTGATGGGAGGGAGGAGCTGGGAACAGCCTCACACTTACACCTGCATAGGCTGTGTCTTGTCCACACACCAAGGGCTGCATACACCTCTGTAGTGAGTCTAGAGGCAGGGCAGGAAGGGGGGACCTTTGTGCACTTCATAGTTTTCTTTGACGTCTCCCCCACTTCAAAGGCACAAATGGTTATAAGTACTGGACCTTGGACACCATGACGTCAGTACACTTCTGGACCTGTGACTACTCTGCAAGGAAGAAGAGCTGCTGTGCTGCTGAAACGGCTGCCACTCTGCTGGACTGATGCTCTGCTGGACTTGTTCCTTACTGTGCTCTTGCCTTGCTAAGCTGCCCTGATGCCTGCTGTTCCCCGGCCGGGGTGAGAAGGACTGTACCTGCATCACTTGAACCCAGAGTGACTGCAAGGGCTTTCTAGCTTGCCTCCTGTTTTAAGTCTCAGGAATAACAAAGACTTCAACTACCTGCATCTGTACTCTACAAGCTGTGAGTCTGCCCTGCCAAGTGGTGCCAACCCAGTCCTGGACCCTTGGAAGTGAGGCCTGAGGTGTTTCTACATCCAGAACTCATGCATCCTCATCTGAACCGGCGCATCTTTGACTTTCTCTGAGTCAGAACCAGCGCATCCTTGTCGTTGCGAGGTTATGGCCCAAGCACATTGCCTTTAGAATGAGCGCTGCGCCTTCAGAATCAACGCAACACCTCCTGTAGGAGCAGCAGCCGTGCATCACATTCAGAACCAGTGCTTCGCACTCAGAACAGGTGCACTGCACCAGTTGCATGGAGAAAATAGACATCTCGTCCACTGCATGGCTCGACATTGACGCATCACTTCGGCTGCACCTCACTTCCTCGTCAATGACCACGCAACCCAGATCAAGGAACTTTAGTTCCGCGGGTCAAAGTGGGTACCTGTTTGCGGCCCGTTGTCCATCGCAGTTGGCCTGAACTTTTGACTTTGCCCCGGTCTAGTGCGACCAGATAACCCATTTAAACGCTTATTGCTTCTAAGCGCTATTTCACATTTTTTTTTTTTAAATTCATATAGCGACTTCAACTCGTTAGATTTTTGGCGTTTTGGTCTTGTTTTATTTATAAAATTAAGTTTAATTTTGCTGTGGAGTTTTTCCACAAATACTTTACACATAGCCTCTTAAGTTAAGACTGACTGCTCTGTGTCAAGCTACCAATGTGAGCACAGGATAATTTAGGGTGTGTTGTAGCTTACCCTGACTAGTATTGTGGTTCCTGCTTGGACAGGGTACCTCTGCCAACCAGAAACCCATTTTTTAGGTCTCGCTGAGCCAGCGTGCATGCGCTGCTCTGCGAGACATTTAGTAAGGGGCTTTTGAAAGTGCTACCAGAGAGGCTCCCAGCTTGCGTTCACGATGGCGTGCACGCGCGCAGCTGCCATCTGGGTGTTCTCTAATGGTGTTCACACTACCCCCTCCCTTCTCAGAGGCGCCATCTGGCTTTCCTCTCGCTCGGACAAGCGCCCCTCCGCCCCTCCCCTCCGCCGCGTCGCACTGCTTTCAATTTCGCGCGCGTCTAATGCTTGTTTTTAGTTGGCTTGTCGACAGACTCTGTTTCTAGTCTCTGGTCAAAGTAATGAGAAAAAATGCAAAACTGAGTCACACAGTGTAGAAGCTTGTACCTTTAGAAACAAGTGTAGACAACCCACGTACCGTAGTGAGCACGCGATGGGACTAGAGTTAAAACTGTAAATTGTGGATCCAAGAGAGGCGCGTTCTAATCCCGGCCTCCACTCTCCCCCACATCTTGTAATCCTGAGCAGCGTTTCAGTCTCGTGTCTGCCCCCTTTACTTTCCAAACTGTGAGCAGATAATATGTGCCAAATGAAGAGCTCCGCAAATGTATGGATATACACACAGATAATGCTGTCTTAATTTTAAAATAAAACTACCTTTATGTCGTTTTTGTCAAATGAATATTTTTATAGTCTCTTGTTAAAAGCCGAATAGTTAAAACCTTTGTAACCCTCAACTGCCTCTTCGGCTAAACGGGCATTTTAATTCAACAATTGGCGTTTTACAAACTAAAGTCAGACTGTTCCTGACGATAATGTCTTTGTGTGCTTCGATGTTTTATTTACACAAGCTGTGCACACACTAGCAATAAAAGGGATACCAAAATATTGGAGTTAAAATTTACGAGAGCTTGACAATGCTTTCTTAAATGATTTCATTTTACAAAATCTAGTTTCGGAAAAGTATAAGGGTCGTTTATGTATGAGGTCGGTTTTCCACACAACCTTCTAACAATTGTTACGTAGAGAGGCGAATATTAAAAATGTGCTATTTGATACACATCCAGCTATGACACCCTGTAGACATAAATGGTTCGTTTTCTTTCTGCCTTTGGATAAGCTGTCCCTCGTCATCGTTTTCTTAGTATGAGAACTGAGCAGTGCGAGGTAATTCATGAAGCTAGCTTAACTCGGTAGGTTAGTGCATCTGCTGCTGAGATCTGCGCGTATAACCTAAAGGTTGAGAATCTCGGGGAGGCCGTCTTAGGCCGTCTTACAATTTCATCCTCACTAACGTAAACAAGCATTGGCATAGCCAATAGGTCTCGCCTTTGGGACCTTAGAAGTGTTTAGCCATTGTGCTGTATAACTAAATACTTATAAGGTCCCAAAAGCGAGACCTATTGGCTATGCCAATGCTTGTTATGATATGGTTTCTGTACACCGTGGCAGTGGGCCTTTCAGTCCCTGAGAAGTGTGGGTACTGGCCTTACAAAACTACTGGTACAGCCTCTGCCCAGAACAGAACAAAACAAAACCACCAAAAATCATACATTATGACACCACACCCTATTTCTCCTTCCAGGGAACAGCAGTGACTCAGTGGCCGCACAGCAACACCAAGGTAGATGAATCCCTTGCGCCAGTGAGAGAGACATGTGACTGGCGTTGGCAGCTTGCGGCCTGACCCACTTTCAGGTTGACACGAGGACACCCATCATCCATGAACTGGAGCACAGAGAGCGCAGTGCCACCAGGCCACCTTATGGCGACCTCAACCCACTGCCTTGTGTGGCTTCCTTCACTCTCCGCAGCCTGTCCCAGATGTAGCACTGTGAGAGCTAGCTACCCAACTACAGCCCCCTGACACTTCTTTATCAGGGTGAAAGTGGACGGTGACCGCTGACCACCAGAGGTGTGATTCGCCAACAAGGCACGATGGAAGTGGCAATGCCTTAAGACCACAGCATTCTGAACCTTGACTTTGGAGCTCGGACAAAAAATGTGCTTAACTCTCAGATCAATCCGTCTCAATTATAGGCCGAAATCTCGTACTGCATGAATGGCCTTGGCAGTTTTAGCCTTTCCATCAGAAATGCTGTACAAAATACGGTGCTGCGAAGACTAAAAGAAATGTGGTTGGCATTAAGACATAGGGCACGGGCACTGGAGCGACTAGAGCCTGAACCAGAGGTGGGCAGCAACGAGGCCGGCCTGAACGAGGTGGGCAAGCAGGGAGGCCGGCCTGAACCAGAGGTGGGCAGCAGGGAGGCAGGCGTGAACCAGAGGTGGGCAGCAGGGAGGCAGGCGTGAACCAGAGGTGGGCAGCAGGGAGGCCGGCCTGAACAAGAGGTGGGCAAGCAGGAGGCCGGCCTGAACCAGAGGTGGGCAGCAGGGAGGCAGGCGTGAACCAGAGGTGGGCAGCAGGGAGGCAGGCGTGAACCAGAGGTGGGCAGCAGGGAGGCAGGCGTGAACCAGAGGTGGGCAGCAGGGAGGCAGGCGTGAACCAGAGGGGACAGCACGGAGGCAGGCCTGGACCGGAGGGGAAAGCACGGAGGCAGGCCTGTACCGGAGGGGAAAGCACGGAGGCAGGCCTGGACCGGAGGGGAAAGCACGGAAGCAGGCCTGGACCGGAGGGGAAAGCACGGAGGCAGGCCTGTACCGGAGGGGAAAGCACGGAGGCAGGCCTGGACCGGAGGGGAAGCACGGAAGCAGGCCTGGACCGCAGGGGAAAGCACGGAGGCAGGCCTGGACCGGAGGGGAAAGCACGGAAGCAGGCCTGGACCGGAGGGGAAAGCACGGAGGCAGGCCTGGACCGGAGGGGAAGCACGGAAGCAGGCCTGGACCGGAGGGGAAAGCACGGAGGCAGGCCTGTACCGGAGGGGAAAGCACGGAGGCAGGCCTGGACCGGAGGGGAAGCACGGAAGCAGGCCTGGACCGCAGGGGAAAGCACGGAGGCAGGAAAGTACCGGAGGGGACAGCACGGAGGCAGGAAGGTACCGGAGGGGACAGCACGGAGGCAGGAAGGTACCGGAGGGGACAGCACGGAGGCAGGAAGGTACCGGAGGGGACAGCACGGAGGCAGGAAGGTACCGGAGGGGACAGCACGGAGGCAGGAAGGTACTGGAGGGGACAGCACGGAGGCAGGCCTCCTGTCAGTCAGTGGCATAGGGGCAGACTTGCTGTCAGTTAGCAACACAGAGGTAGGCCTGCAGTGTAAGGCACGGCCCGTGGCCCCTCACACGTCCTTAAATCATTTCGTACCATCTAAAACAAACAATGGCAAATGGATACGTCAGCCCTTTTGAAGGTACTTGTGTAAAAAGCAATACGTCTGGCGTTAGACACACAAAGGAAAACAGCCAAAGGGCAGGAACACATTGTGAATATTTATTTTCTTACAGATTTTTCTTCACAATAGGAAGGCCGAGGCCCGCAAGGAAGTGCACAGGCGGTGCCAGCTGCTTTTGTGTAGTTTTATAGTTGTCGATAGCTTGAGAAAGGAAGGAAGTGCTGCTGAGGGCATGGCATGTCACTAACAGAGAGATGTCCCTATCGACCTCTGCATAGCTGGGAATACAGCACACAAGACAACAAGCATTTTCAATGCAATAGGTCTCGCATTTGCAAAAGTTAGAGCTATTGGCATTGTAAATGGTAAAGTTTTTATTTATGTGTTAGTTTTGAAAATAGATAAATATATGGCATTCTTATTTATAATGCTAATACCTTATAATTTTCCATTGTTAATAAGAATGTATTTTATGTTTTTAAACTAATAAAACGCATTGTTATTAAGAATAGCAATAGCTTAAACTGGTGGTAATGCGAGACCTATTGCTTTGAAAATTGTAATGCAATAAGTGTCGCATTTGCGTAAGTTTAACCTATTGGCATTGTAAATGACAATGTCTTATCGATGTTTGTAAAAAAATAAACAAAACTTATTGTTATTTTTAATACTAATAGCTCAAAGTTGTGTAAATGCAAGACCTATTGTTTTGGTAATTATAATGCAATAGGTTTTGCATTTGCGCTATCCAAGTAAAGTGAGAGCTTTATTTGATGGCATTAATGTGGTGTTCACCCTGAATATTGACACCAGAATGTGATATTTATAAATATGTATATATTTATATATATATTTTATTTTGTTGTGAATATTTAGGGTGAACATTAAATTAATGCAATGAAATAATTTACATTTGGCTTGAAAAAACAGTTTAGGGAGACTACACAATTCAGGTTACTTTGGGAGAAGCATTGTTTAAGTTTTTAGTAATAAACTTAAACGAACAAGTTAGTGCTTCCAAAAGAGGTGCACATTCACATATATAGTACTGCTTGCAGATACACTTCAGCAGTTTAATTCGAACAAAAATTGACTCGTACGTGTGCTCCTTTTATCAGCACAGGAACTTTTAATTTTTGTAATAGCAATACACTTGTATTACATTTTGGTGCCTATACTACCACTAACAACATGCAGGCACCTGACTTCATCACTCAATTATTTCGGGTGATAGGAGCAGCACTGTTCTCACCACACAGCATGCCCCGTGATAAAATACTGCCTGAGTGGGGTCAGGGATAGGAGTGTTAGCAACACACACAGGGCATGAATCTTTTGATGCCACCTGGTGACCAGTATGTGGGAGTAGAAGGCCGGGCAAGCACTAGCTCCAAACAGGGACAGCCCCCGACTCACAGAAAATGACACCTGGAAGAAAGGCGCCGCTTTGACGTGTGTGTGTGTGTGCGCGGCAAGGAAAAACAAAACTGCTGCCCGCCTGTGTCCCTGCATGGTCACAGGCAGACAAGGCGTCGCACCATTGTCCACGAGAGGCAGAGTCTGCTATTAATGACACAGAGTGAGTTCTCGGCCTCAATGATTGCCAGCAGGAAGGATTGGAAGAAAAATATGGGTGACTGGATTGGCGAATAACTAGAGTTTCATATAGTAGATCGGCGCCAGTGGGCGCTCATCCCTCACCACCGCTGTTATATACACATGTCCCTTGGAGGTGACACCGGCGCTAGGCTGGCACTATAAAACTGATAATTAAGCAGAGTAAGAAATATCTCGCACGCCCTCACAAGTAAACAGCCGTCCGCTTCAGGCACGAAGGGAGTTGGCGCCGAATCGGAATTCAAGTAATGAGGATATTATTATTAACCGCAGATGAGGGCGAGGGCAGTGCACATGGACGAACATCAGCGCTGATAGGTTTTCAATGTCATGTGACACGGAGGGTCACCCAATGGGAAAGCGAGTTTGCTATGTGACGTGCTGTGACTCCCACAGAAGTAACGAAGGGAGGACCATCAACATTTTACCTTTTTACATATTAATATGGAGGAACAATATTAAAGTATTTTTTAAATATTACCTCTAAACAAGCTCTGAAGTAAACAGCCGTCCACCATGATAAAAACCAGCCGTGTGTACGAGCAGCACTGCGCAGCAGAGCTACGGTCGGACCGACCACCACAGTGATTGTACTGTGATTCTGGGCAAATCGCTTAATCTCCCCGTGCCTTTTAAATAATCAATGTATCATTAACTGGTGACCATCGGTTCCGGGACAACACACGGGTAGAGACAAATAAAACAAGCTGCCGAACACAGACACGCCGTGAGCGTGCACATCAGCTGTCCGGGCAAGTGCACATCAGAACGCGCCGTGAGCGTGCACATTTGCTGTCTGGAGATCGCCAGAAAAGACCAGCGTGACGTGAGCTCTGGGGACACGCTGCAGGGCATCGTGTGAAGCATGGCGGAACGACGGTAAGGTGGGGGTGGGTGGGGGTGGCAGGCGCATGGCTGACTGACACTGGAGGGGGTGCAAGGACAGCTGGGGAGTGCGTGCAATGCGGCTGGAGAGGACGGAAGGGGGACAGGAGATGTGCACATCGCGTGCCTGTACGTGCGTGTTCACATTTCCAGTCCGGCCTGCGCGTGCACAGCTCCTGTCTCCCTTCCGAAGCAAGTCAGTGACAATAGATCTCGCTAGCGACAGCGCTTCGCGCTGCGTCGCCAGGCGAGACCTAAAAATGGCCCTGTGGAAGGGAAGGCCAGTCGAATGCTTCCTTCCACTGGAGCTGAGCTGCCGCCAACTGTCCTGTGCCACTTGTGAGCGCCAGGAAAGATGGCACTGCTGCTGTCCACATGAGCATCAGCACCGCAAGCTTCACTCGCGTACAGAGGACTGGTACCACATGAGCATCAGCACTGCAAGCTTCACTCGCGTACAGGATGGCCCAGTATCAGATGGGCATCAGCACTGCAAGCTTCACTCGTGTACAGGATGGCCCAGTATCAGATGGGCATCAGCACTGCAAGCTTCACTCGTGTACAGGATGGCCCAGTATCAGATGGGTATCAGCACTGCAACTTCACTAGCAAAGAGAGACAGTACCACATGGGCATCAGCACAGAAAGCTTCACTACCATACAGAGGACCGCTATCAGAAGGGCATCAGCACTGCAAGCTTCAGTCGCATTCAGAGAGAACCGGTATCAGATGGGCATCAGCAATGCAAGCTTCACTCGCATACAGAGGACTGGTACCACATGGGCATCAGTACTGCAAGCTTCACTCGCATATAGTGAAGACCGATATCAGATGGGCATCAGCACTCACTCACATACACAGAGGACCGGTACCACATGGGCATCAGCATTGCAAGCTTCACTCGCATTCATAGAGTACCGGGATCAGATGGGCATCAGCACTGCAAGCTTCACTCGCGTACACAGAGGACCAGTACCACATGGGCATCAGCACTGCAAGCGTACAGAGAGAACAGGTACCATATGGTGTGAGCACTGCAAGCTTCACTCGCGTACAGAGAGAACAGGTACCATATGGTGTGAGCACTGCAAGCTTCACTCGCGTACAAAGAGAACAGGTACCATATGGTGTGAGCACTGCAAGCTTCACTCGCATACAGAGAGAACCCATACAACGTGGGCATGAGCACTGCAAACTTAACTCACAATCAGAGAGAACCAGTACCACATGAGCGCTGCAAGCTTCACTCAATTAGAAAGGACCTATGCATGAGAACTACAAGCTTCACTCACACACAGAGAAGACCGGTACCAATTGGGAATGAGCACTCAGACATCTGATGTCATATTTACTTCTAAGGGCGGTTCTGCCAGCTGGGGGCTGTGATGTCCTCAGATAGTGCAGGAAATAGGAGAGGGACGGCATTCGAAGGGACAGACTCAGCACAGTTCATCAGACACTATCCAAGAAAACATTCACATAATCAGATTTGTCACATCAGATTCAGCAGCAGGGACACAATCAGGCTTTCCTTGGCCTACCTTAAAACTGTTCCTTGCAACAAGAGGGAGTGGATAATTGCACGTCTTTAGTGCTACCAATATGTGTTTTGGGGTTTCTTTTTTTTACTAACGGTTTGTGTCAAACAAATTTTCTTTTTTAACTGATCAAGCAGTCAGGTGAGCATGGCAAGTAAGTAAATGTTTATTGCACAATTAATTAAAATCATTCATAAACAGCCAACAAATCTAAAACATCTATGAACCACTGCATTAAAATGTGCATATCCTTAGAGTTTCATAAAATTGATAGTTCTTTAAATGGTTGAAAAGGATAAGCTAAAGGGAATGATGCAAAGCAAACACTGATACCAATGAGATGTTTGATGTATCCTTGGTCCGCCAAACGAGAATACTTCAGCGAGGACAGATGGAAAGGCCATCACTTTACGATGTTACTTTGATCGTGTCCTACAAAGTCTCGGTAAGCACTTCCCCTAAAATAGGAGTGGTCATAGCAGTTTTCAATTCCGCCATTGCACACTTCATAAATTTCAAACATTTTGCAGTAAGTTGACAGGAACCCCCATTCAGACAGGTTTCCATGACTATCGTGCAATTTCGTATTTTTAAAAGGGTGGTAGATCGGGAGTAGCTCAGTGGCGCCTGACGTTTCCTGCATATACAAACGACATGGATTAACGACTCCTGAGCCAGACTACATAGCCAACGTTGGTCAGTACTGCCATTGAGACGGCCGTAGTGATAAGCCCTCAAGGGGACGCAGCATAATCTAAGCCGAATCAATTGTCTTTCTGAAGCAAGGGAAAAGGTTTGACCTAACCATACAGGCCAGTTCGGAGGATCATAATAAATTGCTACCAGCTTTGCATGGGCCATTTTACTTAGTTCCAGAAGAACTAGGTTGACCAAGATTAATCACACCTGTTTCACTAGCTCTTGAAAACTGTTTAGCAGGTATATTCCTTTTCCATAGATCTCGGTCTTCCAATGCTTCAATTGCTTCACCAAGGTAGTTCTTCCATGGGGAGTTCACTTTCTATTATATTATCCCACAGTAGATGTTTTGTGTTGTGACATTGGAGTCTTGGAGATGGAAGAGTCATCTATAATATATGCATTGGACTTTATCAAGTCAGTTAAGCAGTTTTTTTTTGTAGGCAATGATGCCAAAGGTTAGTGTAGGGAGAAGTCTGCTTCTAATTATTACCGTTCATAGTGGCATCAGATCTGGGCCTATTAGATAATCTTTTAAGCATCATATTCAGTGTTGTAGCCCTATTCTTTAACATATGTAAGAGAAATGCCTGATGGCCTCGTTTGTTTGACCAGACTCTGTTTTTAGTAAAATTTTACCTTCACCTTTCTTACATTTTCCTAAAACCAAGTGCTCTTCTTGATAAAATTACGGCAGAATACTATTATTTTCGATTTGCCACTGTTAAACTATCATGAGGCGAGTATGTAGTAATAACTTTATTCTATAAATAATTGATGACAATAAATCCTAAAATTAAAAAAAATCCAATATCCCCTTTATAAAAACACCCCCATTGTAGAAACTTGGATGCAATACAATTATAAAAGCAAAACAGTTGTTTATCAACCCTCGCTAACTTGTTTAAGATAAAAATAAGATTGATCAAGAAATTTGATAAGATCGCTGAATAAAGAAATTAACATTAAGACATTAAGAACAGAAATTGACAGCCTCTTCTATTATCCACTCCCCCATTGTAAAAATACAAAACCATTATAAAAAGCAGATGGTTGTTCACATCGACGGATAGATTATACTGCTGATCCTGTCTAACTTGTTTAAAGATAAAAGAATAGTTATGATCAAGAAATGTCATTAGATTTCAGATAAAGGAATTGCTGTGGGCATTAAAACAAAAATTGACGGCCTCTTCTATCGCCCTCACATTAAATTCTCTAAAATATTTCCGTAGATACTTCTTCCGAATGTCCAAGAGCTTTGGGCACAAACAAGTATGCCCTATTGACTGATCCTTATAGGCATAAAGCCTACATCCCAATAAACCAGGGCAGGAAATATTCCAAAAACTTTCAAATTGGGGTTTGCATTAATCTAGATCTTAAAAATGTCATTTTTACGTGACCTTCCAAATTGGAGGAGATATATGTTTGTCTTTCAGTGGCATAGGAATCTAAAACAAAATATGCATGTTTGTATTTCAATGATGCTGGAAGTCTTCCTCCCGGCTGGTGGCCAATAGAAAGTTCTTTATTGGTCTCTTTCGAATGCCCTTAGACATACCTCTGAGAATAGTTAGCTGGGCTAGTTTTTCTGCCTCCATTGAGTCCTTTAATGTCAAAAGGTTAAGACTACCCTGAGGTAAGCCAGGCAAGCATTTCTGCATGTCAGCAATTTAATGAAAAAAGAACAATTGATGGACAAAATGCAGAACAATGTCATACATTCACCCCAGTACAAAGATCTGGGCCTAAATTCATCGTTTTTTTGCTCCCCATGCCATTCCAGTTTAGACCCAGCCATATGCAAATCCGTCTTGACCCTGTTCCCCATGGGAACAGTGCAGCCCGAACTGCTAAGCCAGGTCCTCCCTGGACTGGAAACAAGCATCCTAGGACTGGTTTCGGGGTTTCACCCCTCTTCAGCCAGGATAGCTTGATTCCAGTGACATGGAAAGCACGGGACCCACGTCCGGGCATACCCGTCCCACTGAAGGACGTGGCCCTCTAAGGCCACGCGGGTCTTTCACAACCGCCTGCTATGCCTTCCCAAAATGAGGAGTCGGTCAGACAGTAGAGAAATACAAACTTACTTTATTCGATATATACTCTGCAGAGGAGCCCAATCAGACCTTCACCCTAAGATGTCTGCCAAGGGGACTGACGCCCCAGGGTACGCTAATACATAATAAACCCTTCTGGAGACTTCGGCCACGCCTCTAAATGGAAAATTACCGGCTTGAGCCGGGCATGAACAAAGGGGGCACAGAGAGATGAGCTAACACCTGCCAGATGGGCGCACGATCAGTACTCCAAGGCCACTGTGCCGAATCTCAGCATCTCCTAACGTGGGAGCAGAGCTACACATTGAGATTGGAATGCAAAGAAAGAACATCAGTTCACTAGCAAGTCGGGTTACAGCCTTGAACAGAAAGGAGAAATAATAACGAAATACAGCATTGCTGAGGCAAGCAGATTTGAAGAATAAGGCCTAGTACAAGCACAGCCCAGGCAGTCTTCCAGTGATTGCGAAATACAAAATGGAGTCACGCGAGCTAACTAAAGCTTACATGTTGCGAGGATAACTCAGTGGGTTGCATAACGTAAATACAAATGGCGTCTATTTAGCCACATATTGCTAACCTAATATAGCATAACAAGTGCATTACGGGAAAGGGGAATTTGAAACCCAACACCACTCGGGGTGACAAATGCAAAAAGAACAATTGGTGTACCTGGCTTGGCAGTTCGGGCTGGACTGTTCCCATGAGGCACAGGGCCAATACTGATTTGCATATGGCTGGGTCTAAACTGGGGTGGCATGGTGAGCAAAAGAACAATGGATTTAACCCAGATCTCTTAAGTAGGGGTGAATGTTTGATTTGCTCTGCATTCCATCCATCATCTGTGTGTCTTTTTTTACCAGTCAGCAATTTAAGGCCTGGGAGCTCTGCCTCACCAAGGGCTTGTACGTCCCTGGATACAGTGCAGCTTGGCGGCCTTGTACCGCAAAATGGAGCGCAGTGTACAGGGACAGTGCCAGAAACGCACCCTTGTAAATCTTCAAAATGCAAACACAGCCCCAACAGTGAAATGTTAGCAAGTCAACAACTCCATGGCAGCAATCTGCATAGAGCCCTCTTGGTTATGCATTAACTACAGTGGCAGGGTGTAATATATCCATCTTGTACCACCCACCTTGAAATATTTCCCCCAACGCTCAGGTAGCCAATTCCTGCTCTTCAGGGAATAGCAATGTCTCCATGAAGGATTTTTTGGAAGCCATGGTCTCCTTCAGTACTACTCAAGCCATACCAATATTTATGTTCAATTTCACTATGCATTTGCATCCCTTACCAGACCACACTTCGGAGCCCAGTGACTCTTTACACAGACATTTTGGATTGATGCGCCCGGTCGCGGCTATCTTATTTAGCTACTGTACGTAGGACACATCCTCGAGGTCATTACTGCCAGGACGGGATTATCTCAGCTCTCACCTTCACTCCTCTCAGTTGGTCTGACCACTATTTTACTGAGTTACTATTGACAACAAGCCACAAACCATCAATATCTGACCCATCGAGTAAACCCTCCAATGCATGGAGGAAAATGTGTCCAGCTACTCTGGGACATATTCTTGAAAGCTCTTAAATGTTTCCACCCAGTGGACGACGCCTTCAAAAAACATACTCTTTTCTGTGTACACCCCTGGCCTAGACTCGTTATTCCTAGGTACAAAGCGGTTGGTAAAAGAAAAATGTCAACACTCTCCACCTTCGTTTAACAACACTTAACACGCTTTGAAACAAGACTCCAAGCATAGAGAATGACCACAAACATAATTGCCCCAAAAGAGCAGGTTACACACTTAATTCATCCTAGTATAAACTTGCCATGAAAAAGGCTGGTCACTGTCACTATTCAACAAGAATCTCTACGGATCCTTAAGATAATTAATGAACAACTATTAGGGATTTATGTAAACTACATGAGTAGCTTAGACCTAAAAACAAATGAGGTGAAGTCTCTTGTTTTAATAACTGGACGTAGAGAGAGGAGGGTCCCACATTTTTACATAGAAGGACGTTAATTACCCCATACAGATACCTTCTCGTATCTCGGAATAACCTTTGAGAGACAACTATCCTGGTCCAACATGATCAAGACTAAGGGCATAGCACTGGAAAAAAGCATAATAGCACTTAGAAACTGGGTGCAAAGCCCCTCGAGATGATCAAAAAGGTTTACTCTGCCAAATCAATATCAGTGGCAACTTATGGGGCAGGAATATGGGGATACACTAACGCCCACTCTCTCCAGACTATCGAAAATTCTTTTTGGAAAAGACTCATTGGCCTTCCAGCCAGCTGTTCTAATTTTTTATGTCATGCCGAGCTGGATGTCCCTTATATTGATGACATAATTAGGCTGGCACCCATATTGTTGTGGCACTCCATCTGGAGAAGAGTTTCAGTAAACCTTACACGGAGACTAATAGAAGACTGCCTCACCTTGGAACACGCGCTAAGGATCCTGTGGTTATTATACATTAAAAATAGCCTCACCTCTCTCGGTTTAGGTCGATTATTTACACTCCCTTCAACCTGCATTACAGTTTCAAAAAAAGAAATCAAAACATTATTTTTTAAACAAAGGGCATTGGTGCGTTCTAAATTAAACTGCTCGAAAGCGTTTGTAAAATTATATTTAGAGAGCCCAATTGAACAGGAAGGCACCCCGGGATATCTATTTTTTGTGACCAACTCACGTCATCGATTCATCCTAGTAAGCTTTCGCCTGAACCTCATTCCTTGTATGTTTTCCTATCCGGCTGGCATCTACTCCAAAGCCGACCTCCCACCCTGTCTGTGCGATGGCTCCTCCTCCCAAACAAATTGACATTCTCTTTTTTTGCAAATTCTATAAGTCGCACCGTAAAAGATTTATCTGGCCGCTTATGCGTGAATCTCATTTTATTCAATGTCGCCCAGCTCTGTATTTTTTACAATCATTACCTAATGAATTAGTATGTTTTACTGCGGCTTCATATCTTCTTTGGAAGACTAGGCGGCTGAATCACTTTGTCTTATGAATTATGAATCATGCATTTTAATCCTGTTCTTGAACTCAAAGTTTTTATCAAACTACTGTCACCATTTGTATTATGAAAGCTGTATCTTTTAAATGTATATTTTATCTTGCGCACCTTGTACTTTTATGATCTTAATAACTTAAGTATCGAATAAAGTGATTTGACTGACTAATGAACTGACATGTAGCAACCAGAATTTGAACCCGGGATTTCTGTGATGTGACCGGCCCCTTTAATAAAAATTAAAAAATTTGAGATATCGTTGCTAAGGAATCGTTTCATCTTCCTCCTCTCCCGTCTAAACTCGTGCCCAAGAAAATTTGGGCTGAGTTTCAAAAACTAGGTTACACCGTTCGAGCTATTGAGACAATCAAACTCTGCATTAGATTCAATCTTAGAATGCTTTCTTGCTGTTTTTGATGACATTTTGCTTCTCTTTTACCAAGAGATCTTGAACAGGCTGCACACCTACACCACTTAAAGCTTTTTTGAAAAAGCCTAGACTGGTGCCCTCAAACACTGCACCTTTTCAAAATACCATGTAGCAAGACATCCCTGCTCCTTTCTGGAATCCACTAGATCTTGCATTAAGCCCAGATGGAATTTTGCCCCAAACGTTATTCAATTTGCATGCACAGAAGCCTTAGACTATCTTCCAGACAGCAGAGTTCCACAGAGTGGATGCCATGATTCTATTAGATCTGACTGTGACTTGAGACTGTTGAGCACAAATACTTCTAAATGCACTTCAGGGGGCAGGCATTCATGATAGATTACTCAAACGGTTCATTTGCTTTCTTTCGAGGGATCCCACCTCACTGCATGGTCCCTTGGTTCTGTGCATCCCCAATCGGCTTTCCCAGACTCACTCTACATACCTATGTGGACGATGCACAGATTTTACTCCGACTGAGCGATCATTCTACTAGGGAATCCTCAATAGACTCTGGTCTATCAGCTGTGAGTAAATGGATTTATGCTCATTGAGTTTAAGCCTAATATGGAAACACAGATATTTATTAGTGGGGGAAGACAGTTTGTGACATCCTGATCTACTGACCCCTGCCTGGACTTACTAAAAAGTTTAGGAGGCAAATTCGACTCTTCTCTGCATATGAAGAGGTTGGTTGCTTCAGTTTCCGTGCCATGCACATTTTGCAGGAGTAAACGTCATCCTGTGGTACCCCTTCTGTGTGAAGAGAGCCAACGTGCTCCATAATGGTACTTACCAGCTCGCTATTTCAATACTCTAAGTCTAAGGCATCTAATGGGAATTAACTCCTCTTTATTCAGTCAACTCCAGACTACTGAAAATAAGGCCACTTGTCAGGTACTGGTTGCCGCACTCCGATTTGGAAATATCTACTCTGGCTTCCTAAACAAGCGTGTATAGCTCTAAGTATTAGATGATGTTCACCGTTCATCCACGGAAGGATTCCCATTATGTCCAATAGCCTTCAGACACACTGCTCAAATAGACCACTCCGTTCTGCAAATTTGGCTTCGACGTAGTCCCTACAATTCATAAGCCCAGCTTGGTTGCCATGCCTGTTCTGTCAAGACCCCGTTACTCTAGAACACCCTGCTACTGTCTCCCAGAACAACAAATTCTCTTCAGGCAAGAGTAAAGACGCTGCTGTATTTCTAGCACTGTCCATGATTACCTCTGGCTAGGAGTCCTGTACACTCTATGGTCCAGTGTCAAGAGACCTGTTGGGGATAGCACGTCAGGGGTCTCCAACTGGTCGATCGCGAACTACCGGTAGCTTGCCGAGACCCTGTGAGTAGCTCATGCCACTTGCTGCTCAATTTAGTAGCCCTTTAGTGTTTGGGCTATTTAGGCTTTTCTCAGGCTCTGTTGCCCGCCCTTACCCAAACCAGCTGCTTATATTGGCTTTGAGCTTAGCTGGGGCGGAGCAGGCCGAAGAGGATGACGTTCTTCTCCTTCCTATGTGCATCTTGTGACTGTCTATGCGCACCCTGCCTTTTCCTCGCTGGCACCTCGCTGTTCATTGTGCGAGTGCGACGGGTGCCAGTGCGGAGCTGCAGCAGGCATGGCAGGGCGGAGCAGCTGGTTTGCAGGTCGCGCAAGCAGTATAGAACTGCTGGGACCCGCGCCATCTGCCCTTTTCAGCAGTACAGCCTGCCACCTAATATTTCACCAGAGCAGCAGGTAAGCTGTGGGAGCACACCCTGGGGCCTGGATCCACAACACTTACGGCCACTCAGTAAAAGTAAAGAGCGAATGGCGCAGGAGACCCTGCATACTGTCATGAGTCCTGGGACCTTTGTAAGGCTTTGTCTTGTCAACAATTCCGTCAAATGTCATGTAGTGAGATATATGGTAACGGGTATAAGTATGTACTGCGTCTGCTTCGTGTTGTGAGCCGTGGCCAGTATTCCTAGTATGGATACAGGGAAAGGTACTTTAATCTCAGATGAGCCTGTGCCCCAATAGTGGCCAAGATCCCTGTGCGGTATTTTTTTAAGGAGACAACAAGCTAAGGCTGCCAAAAAGGTCATCATGCATAACCACTCATATAGCCAGTAAACAGCTGTTACAGAGATGGGACAAGATGATGTTTGGAGAACTTTACATAAAGAGGACAGGGATTGTTTATTTTTTTAGCATGTCCATTATTTTATATCACACAAAGTACTGTAGGAAGTAGCCCTTTAGTGTTGTTTGGGCCATTAGGCTTTTTTCAGGCTCCGTTGCCCGCCCTCACCCAAACCAGTAGCTCAGATTGGCTTTGAGCTTAGCTCGGGCAGGGTGGGCCGAAGAGGATGATGTTCCTCTCCTTCCTTCGTGCATCTTGTGACCGTCTATGTGCCCCCTGCCTTTTCCTCGCTGGCACCGTGCTGTTCATTGTGCGAGTGCGATGGGTGCCAGTGCGGAGCTGCAGCAAGCGTGGCAGGGCGGAGCAGCTTGTTGGCAAGTCGCGCAAGCAGTATGGAACTGCTGGGACCCGCGCCATCTGCTCTTTTCAGCAGTACATACAGCCTGCCACCTTATATTTCACCAGAGCAGCAGGTACGCCGTGGGAGCACACCCTGGGGCCTGGACCCACAACACAGAGATGGGACAAGGAAATATTTGGAGAACTTTACATAAAGAGGGCAGGGATTGTTTATTTTTTAGCATGTCCATTATTATTTTTAATCACACAAATTACTGTAGGATGTAGGTGGAGCACATGTGGTATTATCCCCTTTTCCGGCCATACAGATATAGGTGCCGATGGGACCTCAGAGGGAGCAAACTGCCAATTTAAACGGCGATACCCGGGCCATAAAGTCAAAATTAGACAGGCCATTATTTTCTACTTAGTCATCCATTGCAAAGGTGCCACCTCTCCTCCCACAAACTGGGATACTCTTGAAGTGGTTGGTTATGGGAGCCTGATAATAGGAGAGGCCTCTCGGAGGTGTTAACACGGATTAGTCGTGCATACCAATTTAAGAAGAGAACTCGTAGCGTTAGAAACTGAACATAAACAACAAAGCATGCTTAAGCGTTTAAACCAGAACAGAATTAAGGCATAACTCCCCATATTCCAAAATGGAGCAAATACTTCTTTGCTTGAATCAAACCTTTTACAGAACATGGAATAGGCCAGGGTATGAAAGCAACTTGCCAACAGGCTCAGAACACACGCTAAGAGATGATTCACAGGTGAAATTAGGATGAGAGATGGAATGGTAGTTTGTGATGTAGTCGGGAAGCTCATTATCTTTTGGTAATTTTATAAGCAACTATAGGATAGGGGACTGATATACTAGCAGGGGTGCACTATTACTTGCAATTGGTCACACTTTCATTATTAAATCCTGAGCAGCGGTACAGGATGGAATGCCCAATTAAGGTTGATGAAAAGCTCACGGCAATTAAGAGGATGAGCTCCAATAGGGCACTGGAACCAGATACACCGCTAGATTTTACAAGACCAATGGAGATCTTCTTGTATCCGTCATGGCCAATCTCATTCTAATTAGAATACCTTTATTGAGAAGGAAGGGAGAACACCATAGATGACTGAGGCCGGCATTACTTTATTTACAAAGTTTGGAAAGTGCACTGTATTCATCATCCCACATTACTGATTAACTGAGACACCACCATTATCACTGGAATTTTAAGTGACAGACCCCATAAATGCATTTTGTTTTCTCATAGAGCCTGGCCAGTCAGGTTTGTCCCAGGTAGACAAATGAATTAGAAAATTAGAAAAATAGTATCTCCTTTAGAAAAGGTATGGGGAAGAACCTCCCTGCAGCACTTTTGGCTTTAGGTGTTTAAATGCGTAAGGTTAGTTAGCTAGTCTTTGCATCGATTGGATCAGGGTGAATATTAAAGATCCCGAAGCAAGGATGCTTCTTAATGGGATGAACCCCCTTAATCTTTATCAGAGGGACGAGACAAGGGTGCCCCCCTATCACCACATTTGTTTGGTTTAGCAATGGAGCCCTTTGCAGATATATATGGCAACATCAAAATGTAGCAGGTATTCCCTTTGGAGGTGCAGTGTAAAATCAACCTCTTTCACAATGACTTCCATCTCACTCAGGAAGCGACGTGGTGGACCGTCCTAAAAGAACCATTATGGTTCTTAAGCAAGAACTTGAAAGTTATGGGACACCCTCAGGATTAAAAGTGAACTACAGGTGGTAGTGTATACTAGTGACTAATTAACGCAGGCCTCCAATTAAGTTGCAAGGAGCGAGGTCACAACATTAGCATACAACTCTGTCCCCCTGCCTTTCCCACCCTGGCACCACGCTTTTCATTGTGCGCAACAAGTGCTGGTGCAGAGCAGGTTTTCAGGTGGTGCAAGTAGTATTGAACGACGAACCACCTGCCTTTTCAGCCTGCCACCTTTATATTTGATCGGAGATGCAGGTAAGATGGTATCTACAGTGGTTTATATCACAGAGTTGACATGATTGGATAAAAACGGTCGTTTTTACATAAACCTTTTCTCACATATGATGCCCTGACAACACTGCCATGAGCAAGCAAAGTATGTCTGTTTGTAATGTGCACTTTGTATATGCCCACAATTGTCAAATGTGCAACATTATTGACTATTATTAAACCATATGTACATGGTGGGAGTGACTCCATTTGATAGAACTGCACTCGAGGCCTGTGGGGTGGGAATGGCTACAGCTAAACCAGGCCCTAACCGAAGGGCAGGCCTGACAGATCAGTGCATTCATTGGCTATTTTTTCGGCTATCTGTGGGCCGATTTTTTGGGCTGGTGGGCTGTGCAAATGCTGGTCTGTGGTTTTTTGGCTATTTGTGGGCCGATTTTGTGGGCTGGTTTTTATTGTTCATTTTTCTGATATTACCAAACATTGCTTGCTGCAAGCACAAACAGACTAGTCTTCCATATCTTGAAAAACACCTCCTATACAACGTCTTTACAATTGTTTAAAACTTAATTTGCAAATGTGGTCCACTTTTTTTTTTAGTTATTGTATTTGCTAATGGAGCTACTTCTAATTTGGTGCTGGGGCCTCTTTTCTGTCCCATTCCGACAAGCAGTGGCCTTCGCTTTCATGGCTTGTGCTTTAGTTTGCCGTCTCACTGTTGTGGCTTGTGCTTTAGTTTGTTGTCTCACTGCTGTGTCATAGAGTCCGACGTACGTCCCACATGTCAGTAATGTGGCATGTCATTTCCACCTATTGGCTATGAGCCAAGGCTCACACATCCAGCCAAGTACCCATCATTTTCCAGTATGGCTGCAATAGTCTTCCTCCCTATGGGATCAATACATGGAATGTGTAATCATGGGAGCCCACCTTCAGCGAGGGTGTTGGCATGCCAGCTTGTCTGGCCTTGAACAGCAGAGTGATGTTCTTCAGGCTGGGGTAATGTACTTTTCAGGGGAACAGTCCGTCATCTTTAAAATGGCTGCACTTGATATCTTGCACTGTCTGGCTCAGATTAATAGTAGGGGTGTGGAAAATACACATAATTTCCTTTCGCGCAATTAGGTGAAAATTTTGAAAAACTAGGTCAAATCATGCGAAATGCAAATATGCCATTTAGCGCTATACCTTATTCTGGGGGGCATATTTAGCAAACTTTCACACAGCGCAGCAAGCCACCTTGCTGCGCTAAGGTAAAGGGCAGGAATGTTCTGTATTTAACATTATAGGACACATTCCTATCCTTTCCCTGCACTGGCACACAAACTGCTGCCTAGTGCCAACACAGGCACCCCTGTGCCGTGGTGCAAAGGTGCCTGCTTTGCAGACAGAATTGTTTTTGCGCAGGAAGGGGCACCTTCTTTCACAAAAACAATCCTCTGAGCATGTTCCTCTTTCTATGTGTGCTGCAGAATGCAGCACACATTTAAAAAGGGGAAAAAAAGAGGAGCAATAAAGGTATTTCTCCCTGTTACGCCTCACCGGGGGTCTCATAGCATTTTGACGCATTACCAGGTACATCACTAATAGTGAATCTGACAATGTGCCAAAATCTATGGGTGGATGCGTGGTAACACCCATCCTCCACTCATGGAACACCTCCCTGGGACAGAGAACGCAACACAGCGATTTGCACTGCCTTGACTCCATATCTATAAGGCCATTCAAGGCCACGCAGGGTGGCTATGCGTGGCCTTATAGATTTTGCACAGTGCACACTCAACTTAAGCATTTCAAGGTGCTGTTGTGTGATAATGAACAAAAGGGGAGGCATTGTGTTGCAGTATTATTGGCGCGTACTAACCCAATGTGTGACCCTGACGCACTTACCTACATGGGCAGCAAGCTGTGCCATGTAGGCTGTGTGGTTGAAAGTGTTTTCCTTGGTTTGTGATCCTATGTGAAAACGTTTTTCCAAGGATTGTCTGATGAACACCAAGGTGCGCTTACTTTATTTATTATCTGATAAACGTTATCATGTTATGGGACACACCGTATAGCAGTGTGGTGAATGAGGAGGTGTGAGACAGATATTGTGAGACAGATATGCAGTTACAGTTTATGATTTTTCAGTCTGCTGACAGCTTTGAACAGCTCTATAGGTTCCATTGGTATTTCTTGTGATTGTGGTAGTCTACTAGAAGCCTTATCTGGTTACTACCGAGGTCAGGATCACAGTTGCTGAAGAGGGGAGCCGTGATTGGTCCCAGGTTTTCCGGTTTCATGTTGAAAAGTTCACCCACTGGGGACCTCCTTCTCCCTAGAGATGGCGTGGCCGCTTTTAGTGCTTCATTGAGTGAGTTGTGACCTGTGGCCTATTGAAGATTAGACACGAGCAGAGCACCGGGGCAGTTTAGAGCAGCAGTGCTCAACGACCTGGCTCTTCGCAACAGGGCCAGTCAAAGAACTGTTCATCATTAAACTGAGATATTTTCACTCCTGAGTATATTGGAATAATCAGATAACATTATTCCTTGCCTCAGTCAGCTGTGTACAATATATGGATGGAGTATGCATATGGCATAGGTTGCACCTCACCCAATGAAGTAATTTTTGGTGTCAAACTCAGTCAGGACATCCAGGACATCATCTTGTATATTGTAATTGTTGCTTTCAAGTTACATATTAAAAAAATAGCATGTACTTCTTTGCATGAATTTGGGAAATTTTTACTTGTCTTGCATAAGTGTGAACATCTTCTTGACTCAAAAATGCAGGTGAAGGCAGGCATTTAAGAGGGTAACCCCAAGAGAATGGAGAATAAATATTCTTTAGGAAGGCGATATTGGTTTGAAATGTGGGTGATCCCAGTCACAATATGCCTGAAGTCACAGGGCTATGTCACAAAATCTGCAGTTGTCATGGAATATCATTATCTGGAGTAGTTTTGAAAGCTTGTCCTAATTCAAAAAAGTCCAGTGTTTGCTATAAATGTAGGAGTACCCAATAGAAATGATTTGCAAAACTTTCACCTTTGTGAATTGGGTGCTTGGTGTGGTACAATTTTAAGTCCTCTTCCTATTTACAGAAGTCGAATAAAGTCCATACAAGCCAAAAAGTATGCTTTGGTCATAATCAATCAAATCTCAGGTCATTTGTGAAAAGCAGTCCTCCTGTGTTCATAATTAAACATAGCTAAGCTGAGTTAGCTATCTCACTTCCCAACTGTGCTGTTTAATTTACCAGCATGGCTGCTACTCACAAATGGTCTGCATACAACATTATTAAAGGTGTCCACATGGTATTCTTTCCAGTTATGAACTGGATGTTAACTTCATCAACATTTTTTCTCTTGCTTACAGTCTTAACAACTAATCATGGATGAAGAGCCAGGTCCCTCCAAAAGGGCAAAGAGTAAGACTTACTACTTCCATCAAGAGTGGGAGAACACATTTTTATTTACACAAATTAAAGACAACTGTGTATTTTTGATCTGTGGAGCAAAAGTTGCAATGGGAAAAAAGGGCAATGTTGAGAGGCATTTTTCAACAAAGCACTTGCATTTTGAGAGGAAGTTCCCCAAAGGAAGCAGCCTGAGGTCGCAAAAATTAAACAAACTGAAATCTGCATTGCAGACACAGCAATCTTTTTTTTACAAAGCCAACGAAGAAAGCCACTGCGGCAATGAAGAATCCTTCAAAGTTACTTATCACTTGATCAAGCACAAAGGAACATGTTCAGATGGAGCCATTGTGAAGGAATCAATGCTTCTAATGGCCAAGTCCTTATTCAAAGACGTTAAAAATAGCCCTGAAATTATGTCTGCCATTTCAGATGTGCAGTTAGGGTCAAACACTATGGCAAGAGGGGTATCTGCATTATCGGGCGACATGATAGAGCGGGATTTAAAGACATGCGAATATTTTTCTCTTCAGTGTGATGAATCTGTTGATGCAAGCGATATTGCACAGCTGGCATTGTTTGTTAGAATGGTTTTTGAAGATTTCACTGATAAAGAGGAATTTTTAACTCTGTTGCCTCTGAAAACCACAACCAGAGGATCTGACATCTACAATGAGGTGAAAAATTATTTTGTGAAACAAAATGTCCCATTGAAAAAGTTAGTAGCATTAACAACTGATGGCGCACCCGCAATGATAGGGCGTCATTCTGGTTTCATTGCCAATTATATCGCAGATCCAGATTTCCCTCCATTATTGAACTACTGTTGCATTAAACATCAACAGGCAATATGTGCCAAGGTAATGGGGTTTGATCACCTGATGACTCCTGTTCTTAAAATTATTCATTCAATTCGCGCAAAGGCCAAGCAGCACCGAACCTTCAAATTGTTCCTTGAAGAACTATCAGCCGAGTATGGTGACCTTTTACTGCATACTCAAATCCGATGGCTTAGCAGGGGAAAAATACTGCAAAGATTCCTTTCGCTATTGCCATAAGTCAAAGCTTCCATGGAGTCAAATCAAAGTTAGCTTTATTCGATTGCTATTACAAATACAATCATAAAAGCACAGCTTCCATGGAGTCTAGAAATGAAGATACCACACAGTTATCAAACACTGAATGGTTGAATTCGCTTTTTCGACAGATGAGACAGAAAAATTAAATGTATTGAACTGCGAGTTGCAAGGCAAAAACAAGACAACCACCAACATGATTAGTTCTGTGAAAACATTCAAATCAAAACTTCTCCCCCTGGCTACCAGATTACACAGCATTCGAGGACATCACATAGTTCCACATTGAAGGCAAGATTGCTTTTCCTGTATGTTTGTTAATTGAGCTGCATTACAATGCTTATTTCGGTGACCGCTATTAATTGAAAGGTCTTCTTGAAGCTATTGATTGAAAGGTCTTGAAGCGTCTTGACAACACAAATTCAAAGTCATTCCTTTCAGTGTTTCTAGGGAACTCTCAAGTATTTTGTTCAAACCACAGTATGGGCTCTGAAGAAATTAGGCTTAAAGTCAATGAAACTGGGCGTGGGGGGGGTCTCTTGGAAAAATGTGCGAGTTGCTTGGGCTTTAGTAGCTCACGACGATTTTCAGTGACCAGAAGTAGCTCTCACTGTACAAAAGGTTGGAGACCCCAGCTCTAAAATAATTATTAATATAACAAAGAGCCAAAGCTCTTCTCCGCTAGACCTAACAAAGGTCTTCACTTGGAGCAGACAGGTCCAGAGGTCGCAGTCACGTCCAGAGGTCGCAGTCACGTCCAGGTTGACATGTAGTTCACACTGGATTCAAGCTAGCCTGACTGATGAGGGTGAAACCCTGAAACCGGTCCCAGGATACTTGTTTCCGGTCCAGGGAAGACTCGGCTAGGCAGTTTGGGCTGGACTGTTCCCATGAGGCATAGGGTCAAGACTTGTATATAGATGGGTCTGGGGTGGCGAAGTGAGCTAAAGAACAATGATGGATTCAACCCAGATCTGTGACTGGGGGTGAGTGTCTGAAAAGTTTCAGCGCTCCGTCCATCATCTCCTTGTGTTTGCTATGTAGTTCACACTGTACAGCTTGCTGAAGCAGACCAAGGACCAGTTAGGCTGCTCCCCATCTCATTCGAGGAGTCCTGCTCTTCGTAGGTTATCAGGAGAAGATGTAACTGTGCCTTTAGCAACTTCACACAGAGCCAAGTCGAAAAAGGAAAATGCTACTTACCAGTATGCATCTGTTCTTGGCATGTAGAGCTGCAGAGTTGTACACTGTGCATAGATCGCCATCTGGTGTTGGGCTCGGATGCTTGCACTTTGTTGTTGTCTTGGAAGAGCCTTTTGTAGTCACGAGATAGGCGACTCCTCCCTTGGACGATAGTGCGCATGGGCATCGACTCCATCCTCATTGTTTTTCGCCATGATGGGAAAAGATGGAGTCAGTAAGAAGTAAGAGATGTCCATGTGAATGTATCTAATTAAGATAATACTGGAACAGATACAGGTTCCGGGGAGGCGGGTGGGCGTGTACAACTCTGCAGCTCTACATGCCAAGAACAGATGCATTCTGGTAAGTAGCATTTTCCGTTCGAGGCATATGAGCTGCAGATTGTACACTGTGCATAGACTGTACAGCAGTGTCTCCGTTAGCGGTGGTCACCTGTATCTGTTGCAGTAGTTTGAAACAATGTTTTGAGAACAGCCTGGCCTACAGAAGCTTGTTGCTTTGCCTGCACGTCAACACAATAGTGTTTGGTGAAGGTGTGTGGTGTAGACCATGTAGCTGCTTTACATATGTCATCTAAGGGAATATTCCCTAAGAATGCCATGGAGGCCCCTAGTTTGCATGTTGAATGCGCTCTAGGGGGAATTGTCAATGTGCGTTTAGCCTTTTGGTAGCATATTTGAATGCATTTTACTATCCACCGTGCGATCGCAGCTTTGGAGATGGGGTTACCTTTATGAGGTTGTTTTGTTGTTTTGTGTTGCGAAAGGGCTTAGTTCTGTCAATGTAATAAAGTAGTGCCCTTTTGACGTCTAGTGTATGTAAGTAAGTCCGTTTTTAGGTCTCGGCCTGCACCAGCGCTTGCGCTGGTCTGGCCGAGAGTTTTAGTAAGCGGGTTTTGGAAGTGCAAACACTGGCTTTCGGCTGGCGACCAGCTTGAGTTCACGATGGCGTGCACGCGCAGCTGCCATCTGGGTTTCCTATCTCTTCCTCATTTCCTCGTCATGGCTCATTAACTCTCTGGACTCTGATGTTTCAATCGCAGCAGCAGCTCACATTACCAACTGCGGGCCCTGGACTACAGTCACATGAAAAACAACAGCGATTAGCATTGAAATGCAAGCTTTTTTTTGTCTAGTTAGAAATATTGCTTCGGTGGGTTGATTTCACCTTATATCGCTATTTGTTTTATATTGGGAGTCACAGCCTAATTACCAGTATTTTTGTCTCTCACTGTTTTTTTTTTTAATATTTATTCGCGCAAAGCACAAAGCTATATTTAAGGTTACTTTTTCCGCGTCACTTCTTCACTCTATTTAAACTCCACACCCCCACTCTTATTGTCTCTCTCCTTCTCTCTCTCTCTCCCTCTCTAATTCTCTCTCTACTTAATTAACTCTCCCCTCTCTATCTTTTTAGCCTTTCATTCTCTCTCACCCCTTTATCTGTTTCTCTTTCAAACTCCTTCATTCACTCTCTCTCCCCTTCTTTCTCTCTCTCTATCCCGCTCCACTCTTTATTCTATGTACACCCTTTCTCTCTCTTTCTCTCTCACCACCCTCTCTAATTGGGCATTATATCTTCACTCTATCTCTCACTCGGCAACACCACAGCATCACTCAGCGCAACCACAGCATCAATCAGAGCCAGCACAGCATCAATCAGAGCCAGCACAGCATCAATCAGCACCATCACAGGGATGTGGAATTCCTATAGCCCGACGCCCGGGACATATTGTTTGGGGTCAAGGGCAACACGTTTTCATGTGTATTTTGTCCTTGGGACAAGTAGGCCCAAGCCCCCTACAGCACAAACCCTTTGGCTGCCAGTCTACAGTACCACATTATGGATCAGGGAAGGACATTGCCTGCATTTAAGGTAATATTTGTATCCATGTTGTAATGCTGTTCACACTTATATTTATGGTTCATTAATGCGAAGCCTTTATTGTTAGGGTGAGCGCAGTATAAAAATGTGTACACACGTTTTCATTGTTTAGCAATATGAGGCTATGTATACTGCTCCCAGAATGCTCTCTGATTAGATGCAAATATTTGCATAAGCTTGAAAGCAAGATTGATGATTCTTTGCTTTCAAAATAAAATGTTCACAAAAAACTGCAAAAACATTTTGCTAAATTACTGTAAATTTTAAGGTACCATTTCTTTGCAGCATCATTTAGTAAAATGTGTTGATATATGCTAGTTTTTCCAATAATATTCATAATGGAAAGTCAGTATAACCAGTTTTAAATAAGAGTATGGGAAACATAAAAATAAACAGGCATTGGTAAAGCCAGTAGGTCTGAAATTGTTGGTCAGCCTTTTGGTTTTGTCAATGTGTGACTTGTTTTGGCATGTTTTTGTAAAACCTTACTGGTGCGGGAGCTGCTGGGCCCTCTCTATTATAACAAACATTGGCAAAAGTTGTTTTGGTCTCAAAAAGCACACATTGCCACAGTAGTTCCTAACACTGAACAAAACGACTGTGTGTCAGTATGCTCCTTGTGAAAGGACAGAATGCTGTCACTCACAGTGAAGCTAGCCGATAGACAGATAGAGAGAGACAGAGACAGAACTTTAATAAACACAAAGGTCATGTTTAACCAGACCTAATTAGGGGCCCAATTATTAAATAAAGTCTTAAAAGTGCACCCATGTCCTTGCATTAAGTGCAGATAAACGACTTCCATGAATTCACAAGACTTTACAGAAGTAATCCAAGAAATAGTACTCCTAGAAAATATTTGTGAACTGCATTTTAGCATGAGCAAATATACAGGGGTTGATTTGCAAGTTCACTTTCCCTCCAACCACTTTTTTTCCCCAACCCTGGAAGAAGTTTTATGTCTGCCATTGTCAGGAGTAAATTTCCAACCGTTCTCAGTATGGGAAAAGATTAGAGAAGAGTTGGTGAAAACCCTTAAAGCATGCAAGTTAGTAGGTTTGCACAGACTCAAAAGGGCATCCAACCCTGGAACTGTTGCTTACCATTACCTTCAGCCCCAGTATGCAGATCTGCGGAAACGTGGCAACATAAGGGAATTGCTAGTATTCAAACTCTACTATTGAAATAGCCCTGGCATAATCAGAGAGGCTATTTCAGAGCTCTTATATAATGAGATTGCTGCCATAATTTGTCGCCATATTACATGACACAAAAGGGACAAGTGGATTTTGTTACAGGACAAGTAGCTTTATGAAGCAACCTGCCCCATGGACAAGTAGATATTTTATTAAATTCCACACCCCTGGATCACAGCATCACTCAGTGCCACCACAGCATCACTCAGTGCCACCACAGCATCACTCAGCGCAACCACAGCATCACTCAGCGCAACCACAGCATCACTCAGCGCAACAACAGCATCACTCAGCGCAACCACAGCATCACTCAGCGCAACCACAGCATCACTCAGCGCAACCACAGCATCACTCAGCGCAACCACAGCATCACTCAGCGCAACCACAGCATCACTCAGCGCAACCACAGCATCACTCAGCGCAACCACAGCATCACTCAGCGCAACCACAGCATCACTCAGCGCAACCACAGCATCACTCAGCGCAACCACAGCATCACTCAGCGCAACCACAGCATCACTCAGCGCAACCACAGCATCACTCAGCGCAACCACAGCATCACTCAGCGCCACAACAGCATCACTCAGCGCCACCACAACATGACTCAGCGCCACCACAGGATGACTCAGCGCCACAACAGCATCGCTCGGCGCCGCCACAGCATCGCTCGGCGCCGCCACAGCATCGCTCGGCGCCGCCACAGCATCGCTCGGCGCCGCCACAGCATCGCTCGGCGCCGCCACAGCATCGCTCGGCGCCGCCACAGCATCGCTCGGCGCCGCCACAGCATCGCTCGGCGCCGCCACTGCATCGCTCGGCGCCGCCACTGCATCGCTCGGCGCCGCCACTGCATCGCTCGGCGCCGCCACTGCATCGCTCAGCGCCGCCACTGCATCGCTCAGCGCCGCCACTGCATCGCTCAGCGCCGCCACTGCATCGCTCAGCGCCGCCACTGCATCGCTCAGCGCCGCCACTGCATCGCTCAGCGCCGCCACAGCATCACTCAGCGCCGCCACAGCATCACTCAGCGCCAAGACGATATCACTCAGCACCACCACAGCATCACTCAGCAACACCGGAGTATCATTCAGCATCACCTCAGCATCATCTCCGCAACAGTCACCACCACCACCACCACCACCTCAGCATCACTCAGCACCACCTCAGCCTGCTCTCGGAATCTGGCATCTGTTGATTCTCCCCTAGCGTCTGGCCGCTGCTAGTGTTATAATACAGGTACTAGTTCCCAACCTTCACCCTCCGATTGTTTATGCCCCCTCAAAAAAAGCTTTAACAAACAACCATTGCCAGCATTGCAAGAACAAAAGAAAACTGAGGACATTTTTTTTTGTAAATACTTTTTAATATGGTTGTTCAGTTTTACATAATGCCTTCTTGGTCATATATAAAGTAACAAAAATGCTTCTGACACTTTTTTATTATAACTTTTCAGCATGCCGCACAGCAGCCACACTTCTCTACAGCACAGCTTGAAGACATTGGCAAAGTCAATAGCTCTGGCTAAACACTTATAAGGCCCCAAAGGCGAGACCTATTGGCTATGCCAATGCTTGTTATATAGCACAGCTACTCACCCTTACGGGTCTCAAGGCGCTGGGGGCCATAGTGGAAATTAAGTGAGCTATTGCCCAGAGTCACATGGTGCTGAGCTGCCGCCGGAGCCGGGGATCGAACCGTGAACCCTGTGCTCCGAAGTCAGCTGCCCTGGCCGCTGCACCACACCTCTCCAGTGCTCCAGTGTATGAAGAGCTCTGTGTGCTACAGAGTCTGGGTTTTGGAAAAACACCGGTAATTCAACCGATTGGTTAAGATGAAAAGCAGAAATGACTTTGGGAAGGAATTTTGGATTTGTTCGGAGAACCACTTTGTTATGATGTATTTGTAAGAATGGTTCTTGTATGGTTAAAGCCTGGATGTCGCTTACTCTTCTGAGAGAGGTAATTGCGACAAGGAAAACAACTTTCCATGTGAGGAACTGAAGTTCACATTTATGTAGAGGTTCAAATGGGGGACACATGAGCCTGGTAAGGACAATGTTTAAATTCCACACTGGAGAGGGTGGCAGTCTGGGAGGAATTAAGTCCCTCCATAAAGGCTTTAATTGCAGGTACTCTAAATAATGACAAATGTTGTCTGTTTTGTAAATAAGCGGCGAGCGCTGCTAGATGTAATCGTATGGATGAATATGCTAGATTACATCTTTGTAAGTGTAGCAAATAGCAAATGATGTCCTGGATGGAAGCATCCAGTGGATCAATTTTATTATTTTTGCAGTAGATGACAAATCTTTTCCATTTTGCTGCATAGCAAGCTCTAGTGGTAGGGCGTCTGGCTTCTTTAATGATGTTCATACAGTCTGGCGGAAGGTTAAGATAACCGAACTCTAGGACTTCAGGAGCCAGATCGCTAGATTCAGTTGTCCTGGATCGGGGTGTTTTATCTCTCCATGGCTCTGTGTTAGCAACGTTGGGGAGAGGCGTAGTTTTTGGTGTGGAACCACTGAGAGCTCTAGTAGTGTTGTGAACCATGGTTGGCGTGCCCATGTGGGAGCCACCAGGATCATCTTGAGAGACTGTTGTCTGAGTTTGCGTACTACCAGGGGAATCAGTGGGAGTGGCGGAAAAGCGTACGCAAATTTGCCTGACCAGTTCATCCATATCGCATTGCCTTTGGACAATGGGTGTGGGAACCTGGCGGCAAAGGTTGGGCATTTTGCGTTTGTGGCGAACAGATCTATGTCTGGTTGGCCCCACATGTGGAAAAAGGGTTGGAGAACTTGGGGATGAAGTTCCCATTCGTATATCTGCTGTGTCTGTCGACTTAGTAGATCCGCAATCTGATTGTGAATCCCTGGAAGATGTTCTGCCAGCAGGTATATATTCTGTGGAATGGCCCATCTCCAAATGTTTTGTGCGAGCTGGGACAGCTTCAGAGAATGTGTGCCTCCTTGTTTCTGTATGTAGTACATGGCTGTCATGTTGTCCGTGCGGATCAGGACAGTCTTGTGTTGTAGATGTAGTTGGAATGATTTTAATGCTAGGAATATTGCTAGTAATTCCAGGTGGTTGATATGGAGCACTTTCTGTTGAGTGGTCCATTTGCCTTGAATTGTATGGTCTAGGAGATGGGCTCCCCAACCAGTGAGTGATGCGTCTGCTGTTAGTACTATCTGTGGAACTGGCTCGAGGAACGGCCGCCCTTTGGACAGGTGTCGTGTGTTCCACCACTGCAGAGAGGGATGTGTGCTGCTGTCTACCAACACCAGATCTGTAAGTTGTCCTTGAGCTTGGTTCCACTGTCGTGCTAGGCATTCCTGTAAGGGGCACATCTGAAGCCTTGCATGAGGTACGATAAAGATGCAAGAGGCCATCATTCCTATGAGTTGCATGAATACCCTTGCTGGGAGGGAGTGCTGCGGTTGAAATTTGTTGCTTAGGGCTTGTATACTGGCTATCCTGGCTGGACTTGGATATGCCAGAGCTTTGGAAGTGTCTACTGTGGCTCCTAGATACTGATCTATGTGGGAGGGCTGGAGATTTGACTTGGGGTAATTTACTGTGAATCCTAAGTCGTGCAGCAGCTGGATAGTTTGATGAGTGTGATGAACACACTGGTTGAATGTCTTGGCTTTTATTAGCCAGTCGTTGAGATATGGAAAGACGTGGATTTGTTGTCGTCTTAGGTGTGCTGCTACTACTGCAAGGCACTTTGTGAACACTCTGGGTGCGGTGGTGACCCCGAATGGTAGGACTTTGAACTGATAGTGTTGTCCGTCCACTATGAACCTTAGATACTTCCTGTGAGCAGCGTGCATGGGAATGTGGAAGTAGGCGTCCTTGAGATCTAGTGTGGCAAGGAAGTCGCCTTGTTGCAGCAGTGGAAGAACCTGTTGCAGAGTGATCATATGGAAGTGATCGGACTGTATGTAGAGATTGAGGGTCTGAGGTCGAGGATTGGCCTTAGGGTCCCGTCCTTTTGGGGATTAGGAAATACAGTGAGTAAACCCCTGTTCCTTGATGCTGTAAGGGAACTGGTTCTATTGCCTGCTTTTGAAGCAGTGAGAGAACCTCTTGTTTTAAGAGCGTAATGTGTTCTGTGGACATTGGACGCTGTTTGGGTGGAATGTTGGGCGGGGTTGCTGTAAGTTCCAGGCAGTAACCATACTGGATAATTTGTCTTACCCACTTGTCTGTTGTGATGGAATCCCAGACAGGTAGGAACTGTGAAAGTCTCCCCCCGACCGGAGTGGAATGGTCTGGAGGGAGTGGAGGGAAGTCACTGGTTAGGAGCGGGGGAGGTACGAGTGTTGTTACTACCTCGGCCTCTCCCCTTGTTGTTATTTCCCCTGTATCCGCCTCTAAAATATCCTCTATTGGGGGATGTGTGAGTGGTGTTTTTATATGAAGAGGAGGGGATGTCTGTTCCAGTGTTTTTGGATGCTCCCCTATAGAAGGAGCGACGAAAGGAACCGCGTTTGGATGGAGACTGCAATGCTCCCATGGACTTAGCAGTCTCTGTGTCCTTCTTCATCTTTTCTAGTATGGTGTCTACAGCCGGTCCAAAAAGGTGCTCCTGATTGAACGGCTGGTTAAGGATAGCTGTTTGAACCTCCGGTTTAAAACCTGAAATGCGTAACCAGGCATGTCGTCTGAGTAGCACACTAGTGTTAACAGATCTAGAGGCTGTGTCAGCTGCATCTAGGGCACACTTAATTGATGCGTTGGTTATGAGTTTGCCCTCCTGAATTAAATCATTTGCCTGGGTTTTGTATTGATCAGGCAAATGTTGTAATAGGGTCTCTAGTCGGTCGTAGTGAGCCCTATCATACCTAGCAAGTAATGCTTGGGTGTTTGCTATACGCCAGTGATTAGCTGCTTGAGCAGCGACTCTCTTGCCAGAGGCATCTAGCAACTTAGATTCCTTATCCGGAGGTGGTGTGTCACCGGAGGTTTGAGAGTTGGCGCGATAGATACTACTAGTGAGTCTAAGGGTAGCTGCCCCTTGATGTAGGTGGGATCGTCAGGGGAGGGTTTATACTTTTTATCAATCCTGGGATTGAGAATTCTAGTCCTGACTGGGTCTCTGAATATGTCTGGGGCATGTTTAATGACCCCTTTTAACATAGGCAGGGTTTGGACAGTTTTCTGGGACTGTTCAAAGGTGTCTAGAAGGAAGTCCTCCTTTGCAGGGTCTGAATGTATGGGGACACCATGGTACAGAGCAGCTCTATTGACCAGTTGTCCAAAACCAATGTTGTCATCTGGGGGAGATGGTTTTGTTGGATATGGCTGGGGAGCAGGGAGGTCTGGGGGACCTATTGGGTCATCATAATGGTCCCAATCGTCCTGTGGTGCGTCTGTATCGTTGTCATGATCAGTGAAAGGGTCATTGATGCCTCCCCCCCCCCTTAAGTCATCATCAACATTATCCGGTGGTGGTGGTGAATGTGGTGGAAGTGTTAGAGGCTGTGGAGGAGAGACAGGCTTAGGAGGAAGAACTGGCTCAGGAGGAAGGACAGGCTTAGGAGGAAGAACAGGCTGACAAGGAGAAACAGGAGAAGAGGGCCTTATAGGTGAAGTGGCACAGTCTTTTTTCTTTATAGGCACTGCAGGAGTGTCTGATGAGTCCAACTTCCTCTTCTTGTGTGGAACAGTAGCCACATGTCCTGTTTTAGGGTCTATATGCAGCTTTTTCTGCTTGGGATCGACAGGATCCGGTCGGAAAAGTTCTTCCTGTTCGGTAACCGCTTTCGGCGCCGACTTCTTCGGGTCCGAACGAGGTTTTGATTTGTGCTCGGAGGCCTTAGGAATTGGTCTAGGGTCCCTCGGCTTGGCTATGGAGCCGGAAACGTTTTTTGGTTCCGAAGGTTTTGGCTTCGGAGCCGATGGTTTGGGCATCGAGGTGGTCGGTGCCGACTTCTTTTTGGGAGTAGGTTGGTCTCCAGTCTTCGGTGCCGAAGGCGCCTGCGGGACAGTGATATATGGTTTGCTCGGTTCCGAGCTGCCGGAAGGCCTGTTCTTTGTCTTCGGAGCCGAGCCCGAGGCCGGGGCTTCTGAAGTTTGTTTTTGGTCGCGACTGGGGCCAGCAGGCGAAGTGTTGACCAGGGCCTTGGTTTTTTCGGGTGGAGTTGGGGTAGGGGCAGTAGTACTCACTCGTTGACCAGGAGTGATGTGGTCGTCTGAGTCGTCTGCTTCGGACACGATCTGCAGGTCTTCAGAATCATCCTCCGGAACTTCGGGGCCTTCATCGAAGATGTCCACTGGTGCCGGAGCTGATCTCTGCGCCATGATGTGTCGTCGGGCCCGGCGATCACGGATGGTTTTCTTGGATCGAAAAGAGGCGCAGGCCTGGCAAGTGTTCTCGTTGTGTTCGGGCGAGAGACACAGGTTGCAGACCTTGTGATGGTCACTGTGTGGGAATTTTGCTCCACACTGGGGGCATTTTTTAAATGGAGTCCTTTCCATGAGCTGTAGGCCCGAACGGCGTTGATGGGCCCAACGGCCCGCGTCGACGACTGGAATCGAGATGGGGAGATGCGCGAAGATTACGCGATCGAAAACAATACCGTCGAGTTGTAGATAGTTTGCGCGTTGAAAGGGTTTGGAAAAACAGGTACCGAACCGGAGCGCAAAAGTTACATCCGAACCCGATGGCGGAAAAAAACAATCTGAGGATGGAGTCGATGCCCATGCGCACTATCGTCCAAGGGAGGAGTCACCTATCTCGTGACTACAAAAGACTCTTCCAAGACAACAACAAAGTGCAAGCATCCGAGCCCAACACCAGATGGCGATCTATGCACAGTGTACAATCTGCAGCTCATATGCCTCGAACACAGAAGTTAACAGTCAGGTGAAGGACCCTGCAATGTACCCTAGCTCAGCAGAATTAAACAAGCACCTTGGTTCATTCAGCTGCCAGTCACGGCCAGGACTACCAGCACAAGGGGACGATGGAAAGTGGAAGAGGATCAGTCCTCATGGCAAGCTTCTAGAAGCCTTGGGACCTGGACCTTCACATTTGGGATCGTGCTTGGGATTTCACACTGGCAAGAATGTTCCCAGACAGGAAAACTTCTCCAAAACCTCACTCGCCCCCAATATTCCATTAAAAAACACCTCGCACCAGTGTGTGCCTCTCTGTGGGAGTAAATCATGTTAGAAGGATAATCCCTAGAATTAAGATCCATGGTCCTGCGCTTATCCAACCTTGTAAAAGTATTTCCCTTGGTATGAATTCTGTCCATGGGGCAGCCTGTTAGCTCAATGCCTGTTTTATCACCACGGTCAGGCGCAACTACACTCTTTCCCAGAAGTCATCAAGCTCAGATTCCCCACTATTTCCCTGGGACATTCCTTCCTTGCCCCAGGGGCTTCATTCCCCCAGCTGCATCCTTAGTGGCAGCTGTGATCTTCACCTTCAGGGCTTCAGTAGCCCAACTCCTATCACATGCAGACTCGTGCAGGGCCTGTCTCTCTGACTGAGGCCCGCAGGAAACACACAACCTCACAGAACCACACAAGAGAGACACATTTCTGGGAGCCCTGAGAAGGAGGAGAGATGCAGAACCTTCTAGAGAAGGGCACGCCCAGGTCTGGGGTCTACAGTGACCAGTACAGGAACAGATGTACCCCTAGAAGAAATTCATGGATGGACTATCTTGATTCCAGTCAGCTGACCAGTGACAGTTTCACAGCAGCCCTGCCCAGGTCTGCCCTCTACATACCACGTTTAACATGCAGGTTTTCCTTTAGGTTTGTTCCCTAGAACAGCACACACTGCTAACATGACCTGCTTTGTGGCCAAGCAAAGTGGATTTCAGGTTATCGGATTAGGCCATGGCAAGAGGGACTTGTCACGCATCATTGGCAGCACCAGGGCTGCACTGCAGTCTGGTTACTACTGAGGGTGGCAGGTCTGGGGTCCAGAGACAGGCCAGAGCAGGCGGTGGACCACTGGGCAGAAGCAAAGGAGGACAGGTGCAGAATCTACAGCTTACATGAAAGATTCGGAGTTTGGTGCAATATTGCACAAGACTTGGGGTATTCTGAACCGGTAGACAAGAGGTCTCCAATTTAGGTACAGGAGACCAGATCCATACTAGGTTTTCAGGAGAGCCACTAAAACTGTACTCACAAACAATGGATGCAAATGGGACTTACAGAATCAGTGGATATCCTTAAGTCCAGCAGGGGACTCATGCCTCTGGGATCTGCACCGACACCCTTCTCTGGAGAGAGCTTGCTCCAGAGTCAGGAAGAGAAGCATCCATCAGCTCTTGTGAGCTTGGTCCTGAACAAGATGAGTACACTCATTCTGCACTGCTTGGACCCCCCTCTACAGTCAATATCGTACCCAGTGCTGCCAATAGTTTCAGTCAGAGCAAACTTGAGCCCTGACCCATGCTCCCCCCCTTCATGGGGTATTTTAAAGTGATCTTTTGCAGAAATTTGAAGTTAAAGATTTTACTTCCACACCTCTTTGTAAGTTGAGGTTGGACGTCTTAGTCACTTGGCTCCCTGACCTCTCACCTTAGTTGTCATGGAAACGGTATTGACAAAGGACGTGAATGGTGAACTGAGCGCCCATCTTTCTGAGGGGTGAGTGGGGTCCTCAGTAGGCAGCTGTTTTAAACCCCGAGTTTCGAGGTCACCAGCCACATTTACTTTCTAGAAGGCCGCAAGCTGGTCATGCTGCTGATTACCTGCAGTAAGGTCATCTCACCAGCACCGGTATGTAAACCCAGGTTTGAGGTCACAGGTGTGTAAACCCAGGTTTGAGGTCGCAGGTGTGTAAACCCAGGGGCTGACTGAGATCTGTGGGGCTCCATATCTAGCCGCGCTGATAGCGCCCCGAGTGGGCTACTGAACATGTGATCTCAGATGTAGACTGGCCCAAGTGGTGATGGGAGAGGCGAAGTTAGGTCTGTGGTATCCATACCAGACCCCAACAGTGACCAGGGCTACCGATGGGGTCAGAGCACACGGACTGGCCCTGGTGGTGAGGGGGGCCTGGAGGGAGCGGGGCTAGGTCTGTGGTATCCAGATGCCAGACCCAAACAGTGACCAGGACTACCGATGAGGTCAGAGCATGGGGCCGGGTGCCCTGGGAGCCACATCAACGATCATCCAGCTGGGCCGACAGAGCACAGGGGACCCTCAGGCTGAAACGCATCTGGGGATGAGGGTTTGATATGATCCTAAGTTACTTGGAAGACTCCTCTGTTCTCGCACTGCCTAACAATAGATTATCTAGAAATATATTTTTCTTTCACTCATGCGTCTGTTACGCATTGTGGGGCTTCTATTAATAACCCTCTTCGTGTGTGGGGGGAGTGAGGGAGAGTCCCTCGGCATCTCAAGGGCCGCATGCATCTCTGAAGAGGACAAGGGCTCAAGCCTCCAGGACCACATCAAACAAGCCACACTGATCTTTACACCCTCTGCTGATGCTTCCTCCCTTCCATGGAGAGTTTGCGCCCTTCCTGGCTATCCGCAGTACACAAGATACACTCACGCACCATGAAACCATATGGCCTCTTTAACGGCATAGGGAATTTTTGGTTTGTAAAAAAGAATAACAAACAGATCCCCAGGCCAAATTTTGTACACACACAACAATGGGATCACATTCCCCCATCGCAGGATGGCGAAAGGGATTTAACAGCTCTGAAGACACAGAGGAGCCCGCGCGCTACTTTAAATTAAAGTTTTAAACCCCAGGATCAAGGTGCTGAGGTCAGGTATCCAGAGGCTGCAGTCACGTCTCTGCGCCACCTCATCTGACAAGCAGCCACCGAGACCCTTATCCGATTGGAGGCGTGGGGGGGTGGGGGGCCTTGAAAGAATGCACTGCTCTTTGTTAGGGTGCAGATACATACCAAGCATACAAAAGCACGAGGGAGCCCGAGTGCAAGCGGAAACCTCCCATCAGCAGTGCCAGTTTTGTATTGCATTCCTATGTTCTTTTTCTAGTGCAGCATTGCTTGCACTTTGTATTCTAGTATGTGCATCTTCTGAGTGTCATTCCATACTCTGCTTGCCTGCAAGGAATTACAGTTGCCAGTTCGGTAGGCGGTTGCAGGATCGCAGAGCTGGAAGGACGCTGGTGGATGGGCTCCATTGCCATTGTTCTTATTAATAAACTTCTTCAAATAGATCTACTCACTGAGTGACGTGATTTATTGATGACTCGCCCACAACATATTGGCGACGAGGATGGGATTTCGTTCTTTCATGAGTATCTCGGTGCCCATCTGCAGCGGAGATTGGTGGCGTTGAACTCGGCGGAGGTCATTGACAGCTGACAGGATTCCGGCTGTTGCATCTGACTATTTCGGCAGCGTAGTGCTCATTTTTGGATTCAGGTCGCACTTTCGGCATTTGAAAGCACCCCTGGCATTGGCACCAATCAAGGATCAGCCTCCAAGGGGATTGGCCTATCAGCGCTCACCATTCCTTGAACGTGGTGGTCAGGCGATGGTCTTCGACCCTGCTGACGTGGCTGCCTGGAGGACGTACGTGCATCACTCGTCAGAACGTATACTTCGTACGTGCCACCATATTAGTTTTGTCTCAGCTGATCAGATACACGGAGAGATCAGTAGCTGATCGTTATATCGGAAACGAAGCGTTATAACTCTTCAAGCTTTGCGCTGGCTAATTACTTGGTGTGACAATTGTCGAAGCCTTCTTTCTTGGATACTTATACGTTGCTTTATTCTTTTGCCCTGACTGCATATTTTGGATTTTTGCTTATTCCTTCTCTATCATCAATAGCCAACTTGGCCATGTTGGCAGGAGGGAATGTACAACAACCTCCACATTTTTTAGACTGTCCAGGTAAGCCCAAGTTAGAGTGGAAGCATTGGGTGAGTGTTTTTAAGAACTACTTGTTGGCCATTGATGGAGTTGGTTATAGTCCTGCCAGGAAATTTGCCATTTTATATAATTGTTTGGGCACCGAAGGTCAAACGATATTCAACAACTTGCCAGAGATTCAAGCGCCTGGAGAGGCCACAGGGAATGCTGCAGGCTGGCATGTGTGTATTGAGTCAGAAAAAAGACTAGCGCAACATTTTACAGGAGAACCGAGTGCAGTTTTAGAAAGATTTAATTTCTATTCTAGGAAACAATATGTATGTTGCTGCTCCTAGGAGTTTAGCTAGTACTTGTAATTTTGAAAACGCTAAGAAACAATATTTGAGAGATCAAATTGTATTGAACTGCTATTCTAAAAAAGTTCAGGAGCATCTACTTTGTTGCTAATCCAATTTAGGAAGAAACCGTAAAAAAATCACCAAGGGTATTGAGTGTTCTGCTCTTTCTATGAAAGTACTAGCTGGTGCATCTGTTAGTGCATCTAATGCAACTGATAATGTGAGTGTGCATGCTGTAAAGAAATTGCATGAGAATATTAAGAGTGGTAGAGTCCATAAGTCAATTGCGTATAATAGGTGTGGATCATACAGCCATGTGGGGAACAGTTCCAGTTGGACAGCACAGGGAAGGAAATGTAACAAGTGCAAGAAAGTGGGGCACTTCATGCGTGTTTGCAAAAATACAGATACTGTCAAAGTCAGTTGGGTTCCAGCAGCATTTGTGTGTTGATAAAAGTGTTAATACTGTAACTATTTTCACTGTAAGTTCTGATCAACCTGAAGTTTGTAAGCAAACGGATTGCCAGGACGAGAGTATAACTGCAAAACAAAAATGGCCCTTTTTGCAGCATTGAAATTGGTGAAGTTGATTTAAGGGTCATGGTGGATTCTGGTTCGCCAGTTACTCTGCTCTCTGAAGAGTTAAGTTGCACTGGAGTACGGCGCTGCTTAAAAAACCTGATATCAGAGCAGTTGCGTAGGGTGAATCAGAAATTGTAACTACAGGTTACTTTGAGGAACTGTTGCAATTTTCTGGAAGGTCAATCTTTACTAAAATATATGTAGCGGTTGATGACCGAAACATTAGGAGTTAGGCTGATCAAGGGAGATTGGGCATTAGAATGGATCTCCTCCTACCTCCACGGCCGAGACCAACAAGTCTTTCTCCACCCCTACACCTCCACTGTGAAACCACTCAGATGTGGAGTGCCTCAGGGCTCTGCTTTAAGCCACTACTCTTCAACATCTATCTGACGCCATTGGCAGATCTCATCGCTAAGAATGGGGTCATGGTGATATCCTACGCGGATGACACCCAGCTGATGTTTTCTTTCAGAGATATTTCGTTGTCAGTCTTTGCCTCTTTCAGAGACTGTCTTACAAACATTGCCATCTGGATGAACAGTAACTTCTTAAAGCTCAACGCCGATAAAACGGAGGTGCTATTTATTAACCAAGCTTCTACCCCCCTGCAATCCTCTGGTGGCCGGTAGAACTCGGTGCTCCACCAGTGCCTAAGGATTCGGTTAAGAACCTTGGTGTCTGATGGGACAAAGATCTGTCCTTTTCGACCCATGTCCAGCAAGTTTTGGCGGCCTGCTTTGGAAAGATTAGAACTATCAGAAAATGTATTGACTTTCTGCCGGAGGAATGCCGAAGAACCGTTGTGCATGCCTTGCTGACCTCGCATCTCGACTATGCCAACTGCCTTTACCTGGGCCTGCCCAGCTGTCTGATCAGAAGGCTGCAGATAGTGCAGAATGCTGCCGGGAGGATGGTCCGTAAGGTTCTACTCCGCCACCATATCTCACCTCATCTCAGACAACTCCATTGGTTCCCAGTCGCCAAGAGAATTGAATTCAAGGCCCTTACGTTTGCATTTCGGGCTACCAAGGCAGGGGCCCTAGTTACCTGAGGAAGAGACTTCTCCCTTACCAGCAGGAGAGGTCTTTGAGATCCAACCAAAAACGTTTCCTCACTGTCCCTCACTTTGCCTAAGCCAGGCTAGGGGGTAGATCGTTTGAGGTGGGAACCACCAAACGGTGGAATGACTTGCCTCTCCACTTACGCATGCTGAACTCAGAGCTGGAGTTCAGAAAGGCATTGAAGTCCTGGCTTTTCACGCATAGGGATTAGCACCTCGTTCGCTCTACTCTGTTGGCATCCGCCCTAGCGCCGGGACACCTCAGCGGAGGTAGCTGCGTGCTTTATAAATGTCCTTTATTATTATTGTTTTGAGACCAGGCACCACTGTCCCTGTGATGTCGATTGAGAATGGTCTGGGAAACGTGGATCACATTTTAGCGAAGTATCCCACTGTGTTCTCTAATGTTGTTGGCACAGTCAAGGGATTTGAGCATGAAATAATTTTAAAGTCAGGTGCGGTGCCAGTAACCCACAAGGTACAGGATGTTCCTTTATCTGTGGGAAGTGACTTGAGAAAACTCCTTGATCAACTCTGTTTGGATAAGGTCATTGAGCCAATGAATGCAGCACAGTGGGTCAGGACTGTTGTCATAGCTAAAAAATAAAAAGAATGAACAGATCAGTATGTGAGCGGATTTGAGTTCCCTGAACAAAAACATTGATGTGCACTGCAATCACTGCTTAAAATTAACGAGCTGCTGTCCACTTTGGTAGCGGCCTATCGCCAAGTACCGGTAAAGCAGGCGTCAGTCTCTTTGCTCTTTTATTACTCCTTTTGGGGCTTATAATTATTGCATATTGTCTAAGCATGGTATGACCGTGTCGAAAGACAAATGTGAACTTTTAACTAACAATGTGGAGTATTTGGGGCATTATATCACTTCTCAAGGGATTACACCCAAGGAGGCCCTTCTTAAAGCTTCGAGGGAGCTGCCCGCTCCTTGTAATAAAGAGGAGTTAAAATCCTTCTTGGGTTGAATGATTACTATTCCAGGTTTGGGTGTGGGTATGCCACCCTTAGAAAACCTCTTAAGAGGATGTTACGTAAGAAACAAAAAATATTGTGGTCAAAGTCCCTGCATTTAAAACTTCCATCAGTGGTTCCAAATGCATTATAACTGTGGATGTGAGTGGTGTGGGTCTAGGCTCTGCTTTATGTCAACAGGTGGGAGTCTCTGAGTATACGGTAGCTTTTGCTTCCAGAGCCCTGTCAGCTACTGAGAGAAAATACAGTACAATTGAAAGAGAAGCTCTTTTCTGTGCATAGACTATAGAGAAGTTTAGAACTTTTGAATGAGGTACACAGTTTACATCGTGCATGGATCACAAGCCCCCTTGCTGCCCCTGATTGTGATCTTTTTTCCTTTCTGTGCCCCCTTGCTGCCCCTGATTGTGATCGTTTTTTCCTTTCTGTGCCCCCTTGCTGCCCCGGATTGTGCTCGTTTTTTTCCTTTCTGTGCTTGTTTCCCGCCGCTGCGACCCTGCGGCCCCGCCCCCTCACTGCCCATTCGCTGCCCCATTCCCTGCTCCTCCCTCCCACCTCCCCATTTATGGCGGCCGCTGCGTGGTGAAGAGAGCGACCCCTGACCTTGACTGGTAGGTCGCTCCCCCACCACACAGCTCCGTCTGAGTGCCCTGCTGCTGCCCCTGATTGTGCTCGTTTTTTCCCTTTCTGTGCCCCCTTGCTGCCCCTGATTGTGCTCGTTTTTTCCTTTCTGTGCCCCCTTGCTGCCCCTGATTGTGATCGTTTTTAGGTCGAGCCTCGAGTAGCGCGCAAGCGCTGCTTAGAGGCGAAGACTTAATGTAAGCGAGTTTGAAAAGCAGTCCAACAAACGCTCGTGCGTCGTGGCTGGCCTTTTTGAGATGGGTACGCGCGGCAAACATATGTTTCCAATTATCGTGCCCAGACGCGGGCGCGATAAGTGGAAACACATGTCTGCCGCGCGTACACATCCAAAGGCCAGCCACGACGCACGAGCGTCTGGTCAGCTGAGCGTCTCGTCAGCTGAGCAGGCTGCCGCGCTCGCTCGCCCCCGCTCCTCTGTGGTGCGCGCGCACCACTCGCGGGCTTGTTGTCATTCCGATCTCTCTTTCTCAGTCACTTAGCTCCTCTTTAACACTTCCTTCCGCTTATTTCTTTCCTTCATTGTTTACAATTCTATAAACAATTGGCTGTGATTGGGGCTGCATTATTATCGCCAATATCATAAAACATCGTGAACCTAGTCTCCACACTCCGTCTGTAGCAGTAAATGTTAATTCCTGGCTGTCAAAGACGAGAAGCACAAGCAAATACATTGTATTCTGTAATACTGATAACTGGAAAGAGAAATCGTTTGAAATAGAGTACCATACCTTCAAAACATCGTTGCAGCCATTCACGTCTGCAGGACCGGAGTGAATATACACCGCTGCTATATTTAAGCAGCTCCTTAAGTTTCGGTTTCGTTCCATCACGCGCGGCACTCGTGATGACGTGTCAAGCTAGAGGGACAAAACAGCTGCCATATGATCATTGACTTTGTTCTTCAGGCAGGCAGTTGCTAACGCAAGAAGATATAGCGACGGGGAGAGGATGAGGCCAAACGGTCAGAACTACCGGCTTTGGGCCGACAGAGCCAACTTCCTCTCTCGCTGTTTGCTCAAGATCCTGCAGGTTTGGTGCTTGTAGCTGAGCTAAGACTGCTGCTGGCAGGCAGCTCACTGCTACATTGTATCTAATTATTTCCTGTGGCGCCACTCTCAGATAGCTTGACTTCATTGTTAGGCCAAATGGCTACTACCGTCACAGCCGGGGCGGGACAGACCGGTCAGATTAAGTTGATTTATTTTATAACGTCTTGCGCCGCGACGGGGGAGACGTGACGTCCTGCTGCCAAAGGCGGGGAGTTTGTTATGGGAGAATTTGCGGTGGGGCTTTAATTATGGCGCGTGCAGCGCTGTCTCCTTCTGCTTCTCGCACCGGCCCGGGCTGCTGTGTGCAGTCAAAAATGTAATGTGACCGGCGCCGCGCCTAATTCAGTTACAGCCGAGCTTCACGTCACAGCAGTGATCGGCGATTGCAGCGGACGGCGGTCGGAACACAACGCAAAGAAAGAAAGAGGTAACTGTGTTTTACTCTTTGGATTACTTGTAAACTGTGCCCCTCCTAACTTAAACGTTGTTGCTTCTGATAGCCCTAACTGCTGCCTTTGTTGGTGCTGCTCCATTGTGGGGTTCAGCGGGCAGAGTCTTCGGGATGTCTGAGGGCATCAGGATGCCAGAAAGATGTTTCTGCACATAAAATGCGTACTGTTGGTTCAACTATGGGGCGAGGGTACAGCATGCCCTGTTACAGCTGAAGTTAGTCTCTCTAAGTCACGTGACATAAAGCCCACCAACTCGTGTTTGGACGGTCGGGGTCACTGAGTCACTCTGTGACTGACTATATGTGGTGCTGCTGCCTGTCCAATTACTTTCAGTGCCAGTGGTGTCACCAAAGTCAGCAGAGCCTCTGTGATAGCCGGTGGGTCATGTTGATGTGTGCCGATGCCTGCAGGGTTGGGCAGGTAGCAGCGCAGCAACGGGGCGGCCGCTCGGGGTTAATGATTTTATTAGTGTTTGAGTGGAGTTCATTTGTGATATTTACAGTTTTGTTAACAAGACGCTGTACTCATTTGCGTAAAGTCTTATTTATTCAGCCTATACCTATTTCCCTCATTTTCATTGCTTGATTTTGCGCGCGAGAAAGTGTCACTCATAGTCATTAAATGTCACTCATAATTCAACTAAAATTATGAAAATGTCACACATAGCAATCTGAAACCTTGGCAGCTGTGTAAACCATTCTATATATTCACACCTTTCATCTTCTCCCTCATTATCTTTCATTCTTTCCAAATCTGAATTCATAGTTCATAGACGAGCACTTTAGATTGAAGGCTCCCTGCTCATTAGAGACAAGCATTGGCATAGCCAATAGGTCTCGCCTTTAGGACCTTATAAGTGTTTAGCCATGCAACAGTTGATGTTGTTGCACCAAGGATATTGTGCTGCATAACTAAATACTTATAAGGTCCCAAAAGCGAGACCTATTGGCTATGCCAATGCTTGTTTCCTTCTGTGCCTCCTTGCTGGCCCTGATTGTGATCGTTTTTCCTTTCTGTGCCCCCTTGCTGCCCCTGATTGTGATCGTTTTCCTTTCTGTGCCCCCTTGCTGCCCCTGATTGTGATCGTTTTTCCTTTCTGTGCATGTTTCCCGCCGCTGCGCCTGCGGCCCCGCCCCTCACTGCCCATTCGCTGCCCCATTCCCTGCTCCTCCCTCCCACCTCCCCATTTATGGTGGCCGCTGCTCGGCCGCGCAGCGGACGTGCGCAGCGGGCACGCCGCTGGCGCGCCTAAGGCAAGCCCGTCTGCGCCCGTCCGCGCCGTGGCCGCGCCCAGCGCCAGACCCCCTGGTCCGGGCATCCCCCGCGCCCGCCACATCAACAGACGCCGATACGACGCCAGCACCCTCCACGCACTCAACCCCGGAAAAGATCACGCCTGCTACCAGGCCACCCCGAAGCGCACCCAAGGGCCCTTCACCTGCCGGAACTGCAGCTTCGCCAGCACCCGCCCCGCCAAACCACCGCCCAGGAAAGAACCCAACTACCTCAGATGCATCCTCCTCAACACCCGCTCCGCCCGCAAACACGCCATCGAACTCTGGGACCTTCTCGACTCAACCTCCCCAGACGTCGCATTCCTGACGGAGACCTGGCTGAATCCCGCTTCAGCCCCCGACATCGCCATTGCCATCCCGGACGGATACAAGATCACCCGCAGGGACCGCACCAACGGAGTCGGAGGAGGCATCGCCATCGTCCACAGGAACACCCTCAGAGTCTCAACCAACACCGACGACACCCTCAGCACCGCCGAACACATGCACTTCCAGATCCACACCGATCCCAACACCACCCTCAGAGGAACCCTCATCTACAGACCCCCGGACCCCGACCACAGTTCAGCGATTCCATCGCTGACTTCGTCAGCACACATGCCATCGCCTCCACGGACTACATCCTCCTCGGGACCTGAACTTCCACCTCGAGAACAACAAGGACACCAACTCCACCACCCTGATCGACAACCTCGCCACCCTCGGACTCAGACAGCTCGTGACTACACCCACCCACGCCGCCGGCCACACGCTCGACTCCATCTTTTCCGCAAGCCCACACGTCTCCTTCAACCACACCTCCGAACCCCACTGGACTGACCACCACTGCATCCACTTCACCTACAGGAAGCCCACCACGCACCACCGCACCGAACAAATGCCTCGCCGCTGCTGGAGCAGAGTCACGGAAGACCAGCTAACCACAACCCTCGCCCTGAGCCCACCCGCCGAACCCTCCGACCCCGACACCGCCGCCCGCAACCTCAGACAGTGGATCGACGACTGCGTCAACACCCTCGCCCCGCTCAAGAATCCGCCCAACAGCCACACCAGCAAGAAAGCCACCTGGTTCACCGAAGACCTCCAGGCCTCCAAACGAACATGCCGAAAACTGGAGAAGATCTGGCTCCACGAACGGACAGCGGACAGCTACGCCGCCCACAAGAGCGCCACCCGCAATCACCATCACCTCATCAGATCCGCCAAAAGGGCCTCACTCAAAGACCGCCTAGACAACAACGCACACAACAGCAAAGAGCTCTTCAACATCGTGAAGGAACTCTCCAACCCCAGCTCCAACACCAACGACATCCAGCCGTCGCAAGACCTGTGCGACTCACTGGCCACCTCCTTCCACCGCAAAATCGCCGACATCCACGACAGCTTCAACACCACGACCGCCCCGGCAACCACCGAGACCACTGCCCCCACAACCACCAACCGCCTGCTCTCCTGGACCAACATCAACGACGAGGACACCAGCGAGATCATGAACACCATCCACTCCGGTTCACCGCTAGACCCGTGCCCTCACCACATCTTCAACAAAGCCAGTACAGCCATCGCGCCCCATCTCCAGAAAATAATCAACATCTCCTTCGAGACAGCAACCTTCCCGGAAAGCTGGAAGCACGCCGAGATCACCGCCTTACTCAAGAAACCCAAGGCAGACCCCAAGGACCTCAAGAACTTCCGACCCATCTCTCTGCTCCCGTTCCCCGCGAAGGTCACCGAGAAAATCGTCAACAAACTGACCCGCTACCTCGAGGAGAACAACATCCTGGACCCTTCCCAGTCCGGCTTCCGCAGCAACCACAGCACCGAAACCGCCCTCATCGCCGCCACCGATGACATCAGGACCCTGCTAGACAACGGAGAAACAGCAGCCCTCATCCTCCTGGACCTATCAGCCGCCTTCGACACGGTCTGCCACCACACACTACGAACACGCCTTCACGACGCCGGGATCCAAGAGAAGGCCCTGGACTGGACCACATCCTTCCTTTCCAGCAGAACACAAAGCGTCCGCCTCGCCCCTTCCGATCCAAGGCCACCAAGATCATCTGCGGCGTACCCCAAGGCTCCTCCCTCAGCCCAACGCTGTTCAACATCTACATGGCACCCTCGCCCACGTCGCCCGACAGCACAACCTCAACATCATCTCCTACGCCGACGACACCCAGCTGATCCTCTCCTCACCAAAGACCCTCACACCGCCAAAGCCCACCTCCACGAAGGAATGAAGGCCGTCGCCGAATGGATGAGGACCAGCCGCCTGTAGCTGAACTCGGACAAGACGGAGGTCCTCATCCTTGGTTCCAACCCTTCAGCCTGGGACGACTCCTGGTGGCCAACATCACTGGGAACAGCCCCGCACCCACCGACCACGTACGCAACCTAGGGGTCATCCTCGACCCACCCTCTCCCAGGCCCTCGTCACCAGCAGGCTGGACTACGGAAACGCCCTCTACGCAGGAACGACGGCTAAGCTCCTGAGACGGCTGCAACGCATCCAGAACGCCTCTGCACGTCTTATCCTCGACATCCCCCGACGCAGCCACATCACACCCCACCTGAGAGACCTGCACTGGCTCCCTGTCAACAAGAGGATAACCTTCAAGCTCCTCACCCACGCACACAAAGCACTCCACAACTCCGGACCAGCCTACCTCAACAGACGACTCCAGCTTCTACACCCCCACCCGCCAGCTCCGCTCGACCAGCCTCGCCCTCGCCACAGTCCCCCGCATCCGGAAACGACCGCCGCCGCCGGCAGATCCTTCTCCCACCTCGCCGCCAAGACCTGGAACACCCTCCCCACCAACCTCCGACAGACCCAAGACCTACTGGCCTTCAGAAGACTCCTCAAGACCTGGCTCTTCGATCAGTAGCAGCACCACCCCCCTCTCCCGCAGCGCCTTGAGACCCTCGCGGGTATGTAGTGCGCTTTATAAGTGACATGATTGATTGATGTATCTGTTGGGTGACAAGGGCAATTCATCAGCTTCTGCAAGACTTATCAGGATTCTTTCCAAACTGCAAGAATAGAATTTTGATGCTGGGTATATACCTGGTAGCATCAACCCTACAGCAGATCGTTGGTCCATACTTCCCGCTGAGGAACAGCAGGTGAAACATGAGGAAGAAATGTTTGGTAGTGAATGCGTAGTTGCTAGTGTGGACGTGCTGAACAAATGTGGCGGTACTGTGTCTGAATCGGAGTGGAACGCTGCGGGTGAGGCAGACGTGGTTTTAAGTAAGGTCAAACTGTTTGTTTAACAGGCGTGGCCCCCTGTAAATATTTCAAAGGAGAGCTAGATTATTTTTGCCAACCAGCTGAGCAGCTTACTATTGAAAATGATCTCCAACTGAAAGCCGGGAAATTTGATGTTCAGAACGGGTTAAGTTCTTCAGTTGGCTCACAAGGAACATTTAGGTACCACAGCCACAAAACAAAAAAACCTCTTAGATGTTATTTTTGGTGGCCATATATGGATAGAGATGTGGATGATTTTGTCAATAATTGCCCGGAATGTATTTTGTCTAATAAACAATGGAAGTTGAAGGATACCCCTATGGTTGCTACACCGATGTCTCAAGGACCATGGAGCAAATTTCCTTTAGATGTGGCTGGACCCTTTGTAGCTTTACCCGACAAGTCTAAATATTTTATAGTTATGATGGATTATTTCTCAAAGTGGATATATTATGACTTTGTGTCTGAAACATCCACTCAAGTTGCAATACAGTTCTTGGATAAGGTTTTTACCTTGGAAAGCTATCCGGAAGAGTTGGTCACCAATAATGGGGTCCAGCTTGTGCCGGAAAGTATGGAGTCAATTTTGAGGGACAAAGGCATTAAATGCTATAGAGTGGCATTGTATTCACCCCAAGCTAATGGTGCTGTTGAGAGGGCTAAATGTCTTCTTAAACAAGACCGTCAAACAGCTTCGACGTGTGGGGTGAAGGTAGAAAAATTCTTTCAGGACAAAGTGTGGGCATTTCACAACACTCCTCACACTGTGACGCGTGTGTCACCCTTCTCCTTATTAAGGGGTAGACAGCCCCGTATGGGGTTATGTCCTACTTGGTTGGGAAATAAATCTTCCAACAAGTTAGAGAAAGCAGTGAATTTGGAGAAAATCTAATCCAGAGTTAGTGTAGCTCAGAAGAAAATGACAACATAACATGACAAGGTGAGGAGTGCAAGTGATGTTTGTGTGGGTTCTTGGGTCATGTTAAAGGACATGAGATTTCGGAAATCTAAACTGGCTTTCATCTTTAACGGGCCTTTTAAGGTTTCTAGAGTGGCTCGTTCATCTGTGAAGTTGGAAGATGGTCACTGGCGGGCTATGAGGAATTTGATTCTCTTAAGTGATTTTCAAAGTACCATTGTGAGGGATCAGTTGCAGCAACCTGGTAAATTATTTTTACCACCTATTGGTTTTGTTTTGAGGGGTGATGCTCAGCTACAGCCTGTTATTGACTATGATCTTCCCATTGCTAGTACTTCTGAACTGAATAGAACTAAGGACACATTGAATACGGATGTCATGAATTCTGACAATGAGTGCATTAGTAACTGTGATAATTGTATTACTACTAGGAGTGGTAGAATGTCTAAAAACCTACTTATTTGCAAGACTTTTCTGTGTAACCTTTTTTGTATATATTTTTTTGTTATTGTAAAGGGGGAGATGTGTTGTATTTCATTCTTATCTTTATCTCGCGCAGCATTGCTCACGCTTTGCATTCTAGTATGTGCATCTCCTGAGTATCGTTCCATACTCTGCTTGCCTGCGAGGAATTATGGTTGCCAGTTCGGTAGTCAGTTGCAGGATCACAGAGCTGGAAGGACGCTGGTGGATGGGCTCCGTTGCTATCGTTCTTATTAATAAACGTATTCAAACAGATCTACTCACTGAGTGACGCGATTTATTGGTGACTCGCCCACAACAGCCAGCTTCCGTATTGTCCACACAAGAGAGCTATACTTAATCAGAAGTAGATAAACGGGGTAGGCCCATTCAATCTATGGACTCCATGCTGAGACTAACAAGTGGAAACACTTTCCCACGAAAAGTAGGGCAGCCGTTCGGAGAAGCGCTGGAACTGCCCCATTGACAATATAGCAGCCCAATGCATGCATTGTCCCATTCAAATTACAGCAACCCATGGCAAAGTGCTAATACTGTCCCATTCAAAGTATAGCAGCCCAATGCAGGTAATGCCCCATTCAAAGAATACCAACCTATGGTGAAGTGTGAATACTGTCCCATTCAAACTAGAGGCAGCCCTCTGGATAAGCATTGGAACTGCCCATTTCAAAATACAGCATCCCTATGAGAAGTACTGGTACTGACCCATTCAAAGTACAGCAACCCTGGGAGAAGTACTGGTATGTCACATTCAAAGTATAGCATTCCAGAGAAGTGATGGTACTGTCCCATTCAAAGTATAGCATCGATTTGGAGAACGGCTGGCACTGTCTCTTTTAAAGTACACCAGCCCTGGGATTAGCACTGGTACCGTCCCATTCAAAGTATGTCAGCCCTGCTGAGAAGTGCCGGTATTGTCCCATTCAAAGTATGTCAGCCCTGCTGAGAAGTGCCGGTATTGCCCCATTCAAAGTATGTCAGCCCTGCTGAGAAGTGCCGGTATTGTCCCATTCAAAGTATGTCAGCCCTGCTGAGAAGTGCCGGTATTGTCCCATTCAAAGTATAGCATCCATTTGGAGAACGGCTGGCACTGTCTCTTTTAAAGTACACCAGCCCTGGGATTAGCACTGGTACCGTCCCATTCAAAGTATGTCAGCCCTGCTGCGAAGCGCCGGTACTGTCCCATTCAAAGTATGTCAGCCCTGCTTCACTTCCTAAACCTCGATGAATCACGGAAGAGGTCAGCTTCCCAAGTGGACTTGTACTTGCACTGAAGTGCCTGCTCATGTCGGCGCACTCCAAAGTCTCACAACACCAGGGTGGCGCCAGCAATGCAAATGTCGGGTAAATCACCCGAGGGTTCATGGCTAAGGGACACAGGAAGGGTAGATCTGTCGAATGCGAACAAAAACAAAAAGCCAAGAGCAAGCAGGACGGCCTTCCAGAGCAGTCCAACACTTCCATCCAGCCACTATTCACCTGCTTTACATCTACACTGCCCACACGGTGTCCCTCAAACTGAGGGGCCTCAGATTCCCACAACAGTGGCCAGTGGAAGCGAGGCACAGACCCTTCACTTTCAGCAGTGTGCCAGTCAGGCTCAGAGACCTCGCTTCCAATGGCAAGACGCCTAATAGTGACCAGTGGACATGAGGTAAAAACCCCAGAACCGGCAGAGCCTCAGAAACACGACAGTGACCAGTGGAAACGAAGTAAGAACTCTTCATTGCCCACAGTGTGCATTAGGGGCCACGAGACGTCCACTGGATGAGAGGCAAGAACCCTGCCCTACCCACAGTGAGCCCCTCGAGCTGGGAAACGTCCAGCAGTAACCACTGCAAGGAAGGCAAGAACCCTGCCCTACCCACAGTGAGCCCTGGGGGTGCAGGGGTGTGGGTGGGGGGAGACGTCCAGTAGTGACCACAGGAAGAAGGGGAAGAACACTAGCCTACCAACCAAGGGAGAGACGTCCAAGCAATGACCAGTGGCGGGGAAAAGAGAACCCTGGTTGCTCACAGTGAGCCCCTGCGGTTCAGAGACATCCAGCAGCCACTAGTGAACGAAAGGCAAGAACCCTTCCCTACCCACAGTGAACCCCTCAGGCTGGGAAGAGAAGTCCAAGCAGTGACTACTGGTGGAGAGACGAGAACCCTGGAGGCCCACAGTGAGCCCCTGCGGTTCAGAGACATCCAGCAGCCACCACTGGAAGAAAGGCAAGAACCCTTCCCTACCCACAGTGAGCCCCTTGGGTTGAGAAGAGAAGTCCAAGCAGTGACCAGTGGCAGAGAAGAGAGAACCCTGGTGGCCCACAGTGAGCCCCTGGGGCTCAGACATCCAGCAGCCACCACTGGAAGAAAGGCAAGAACTTATCCCTATTCACAGTGAGGCCCTCGGGCTGGGAAGAGACGTCGAAGCAGTGACCAGTGGCAGAGAAGAGAGAACCCTGGTGGCCCACAGTGAGCCCCTGGGGCTCAGACATCCAGCAGCCACCACTGGAAGAAAGGCAAGAACTTATCCCTATTCACAGTGAGGCCCTCGGGCTGGGAAGAGACGTCGAAGCAGTGACCACTGGCAGAGAGGCGAAAACCCTTGCGGCCCACAGTGAGCCCCTGTGGTTCAGGGACGTCTTGCAGCCACTAGTGAAAGAGGCAAGAACCCTTCCCTACCCACAGTGAGCCCTTGGGCTGGGAAGAGAAGTCCAAGATCTTGGGCTGTAAGGGTTGTACCTGGCCTCCACCAACCAGGTGGCCCAAGTACACCACAGTGCCCTGCCCTATCTGGCATTTGGATGCCTTGATAGTTAGGCCTGCAGTTTGCAGGGCCTTTAAAACCTTCCCAAGGTGGACCAGGTGATCCTGCCAGGTGGAACTGAAGACAGCAATATCATCAAGATAAGCTGCACTAAAGGACTCCAACCCAGCAAGGACTTGATTCACCAACCTCTGGAAGGTGGCAGGGGCATTCTTTAAACCAAAGGGCATAACAGTGAACTGAAAATGCCCATCAGGTGTGGAGAATGCTGTTTTCTGTTTGGCTCCTGGGGCCATGCCAATCTGCCAGTACCCTGCAGTTAAGTCAAAGGTACTCAGGTATTTGGCTGCACCCAATCTGTCTATCAGTTCATCAGCTCTTGGGATAGGGTGTGCATCTGTCTTGGTGACAGAGTTGAGACCCCTATAGTCCACACAAAACCTCATCTCTCTCTTTTCACCCTTTTGATGAGGTTTGGGGACCAGAACCACTGGGCTAGCCCAGGGGCTCTCAGAGGGCTCAATAACCCCTAGCTCCAGCATCTTGCTGACTTCAGCTCTGATGCTTTCCTTAACTTGGTCTGACTGACGATAGATCTTGTTTTTGACAGGTGCACTGTCACCAGTGTCCACATCATGGGTACACCAGTTTGTCAGACCAGGGGTCAAAGAAAGAGCCCAGCATACTGCTGCAAGACTTGCTTGCAGTCAGTCTGCTGTTGGGCAGTGAGGGTGTCTGAAAAGACAACTCCATCTACTGACCCATCTTTTGGGCTGTGGGAGAGGAGATCAGGGAGAGGTTCACTCTCAGCTTCCTGTTCCTCATCTGTCACCATCAGCATGGTGATGTCAGCCCTGTCATTGTAGAGTTTTAGGCGGTTCACATGGATAACCCTTTGGGTGTCCTGCTGGTGCCCAGGTCAACCAGGTAGGTGACCTCACTCTTTTTCTCTAGGATAGGGTAAGGGCCACTCCATCTGTCCTGGAGGGCCCTTGGTGCCACTGGCTCCAAAACCCATACCTGTTGCCCAGGTTGGAATTCAACCAGTGCAGCTTTTTGGTCATACCAGTGCTTCTGAAGCTCCTGGCTGGCCTCAAGGTTCTTGGATGCCTTTTCCATGTACTCAGCCATTCTGGACCTTAGGCCAAGCACATAGTCCACTATATCTTGTTTGGGTTCTTGGAGAGGTCTCTCCCAGCCCTCCTTTACAAGACAGAGTGGTCCCCTCACAGGATGGCCAAACAGAAGTTCAAAGGGTGAGAAACCTACCCCCTTCTGTGGCACTTCTCTGTAAGCTGAAAAGCAGGCATGGTAGTAGGACATCCCATCTCCTTTTGAGTTTTTCAGGGAGCCCCATGATCATGCCTTTCAATGTCTTGTTGAACCTCTCAACAAGGCCATTGGTTTGTGGGTGGTAGGGTGTAGTAAACTTGTACTGCACCCCACACTCCTTCCACATGTGGGTCAGGTAAGCAGACATGAAGTTGGAACCTCTGTCTGAAACCACCTCCTTAGGAAACCCTACCCTGGTGAAGACACCAATGAGGGCTTTGGCTACTGCAGGAGCTGTAGTAGTCCTAAGGGGAATAGCCTCAGGATACCTAGTGGCATGATCCACTACCACCAGTATGAATTTGTTCCCTGAGGCTGTGGGAGGTTCCAGTGGACCCACTATGTCCACACCTACCCTTTCAAAGGGAACCCCCACCACAGGTAGTGGTATCAGGGGGCCTTTGGATGGCCACCTGTCTTGCCACTGGCTTGACAGGTAACACAGGAGCTGACAAACTCCTTCACCTTTTGGTGCATCTGGGGCCAGTAAAAGTGGCTAACTAGCCTTTCCCAAGTTTTGGTTTGGCCCAGATGTCCAGCTAGGGGATGTCATGAGCCAAAGTTAGGAGGAACTCCCTGTACTTCTGGGGCACTACCACTCTCCTGGTGGTTCCAGGGTTGGGGTCTTTTGCCTCAGTGTACAGTAATCCCTCTTCCCAATAGACTCTGTGGGTACCACTGACATCTCCCTTGGCTTCTGAAACAGCTTGCTGCCTCAGGCTTTCAAGAGTGGGACAGTCTTGCTGTCCCTGGCACAGCTCTTCCCTAGAGGGTCCCCCTGGGCCCAAGAGTTCAACCTGGTAAGGGTCAAGCTCTAGGGGCTCAGTTCCCTCTGGGGCTTCCAGGTTCTCTCCCTGAGGAGAGGGGTCCTGCTCTTGTGACTGTGTAGAAGCTGGTCCGCCAGTCTTCTTTCCTTTTCTCTTGGTAGGCTGGGCCATCATTTCAGGCTCCAACACTATTTCTTCACCCTGCCTTTTGCTCTGTGCTCTTGTTTTTACACACACCAATTCAGGGATGCCCAGCATGGCTGCATGGGCCTTTAGCTCCACCTCTGCCCAGGCTGAGGTTTCCAGATCATTTCCTAGCAGACATGCAGCTGGTAACTTCGGAGAGACCACTACCTGCTTCAGGCCAGTAACCCCCCAGCCTAATGTCACCATGGCCATGGGATGACTAGTGGTGACACTGTCAGCATTGGTGACTGGGTAAGTTTTCCCAATCAAGTATTGCTCAGGGGAAACCAGTGTGTCCCTCACCATAGTGACACTGGCACCTGTATCCCTCAGAGCCTCTACTCTAGTTCCATTCACCCAGGGGTATTGCAAATACTTCTTAAGTTGGGTGGCCACACAGCTACAGTGGCAAATTCCACTTCCCCTAGGGAGACCAGACTTGCCTCAGTGGGTTCCCAGATTTGCTCAGGGTACACTTCTGATCCCATCTGTAAACTTGCTGCCCCAGGAGTAGCTGTACTGGGTGCCTTAGGGGCTTTGTTGTGGGGGCAAGTTTTGTCTACAGTGAGGTGTCCTGACTTCTTACAGTTATTACACCAGGCCTTCAAGGGATCAAAGTTCTTCCCCCTATAGGGTTGAGGCACATAGGGAGTAGTTTGGGACCCACCCCCTGAACAGGTTTTTGGGGCCCTTTGGAAGACTCAGACTTTTTATCTTGGGGATTCTCACCACCTTTCCCCTGGGGGGTTTGGTGACCACCTTCTTTTGGTCACCCCCAGTGGTTGTCCTTGTCACCCTAGTCTTGACCCAGTGGTCTGCCTTCTTTCCCAATTCTTGGGGAGAAATTAGACCTAGGTCTACCAAATGCTGATGCAACTTTTCATTTGTGCAATTACTTAGTATGTGTTCCTTCATAAACAAATTGTAAAGTCCAGAAAAATCATGCACATTATGTCCAGCTAACCAGCCATCCAGTGTCTTTACTGAGTAGTCCACGAAGTCAATCCAGGACTGGGTCTGGGTTTTGTGAGCCCCCTGAATCTAATTCTATACTCCTCAGTAGTGAGCCCAAATCCCTCAATCAGAGTACTCTTCATGAGGTCATAGGACCCTGCATCTGGCCCAGAGAGGGTCAGAAGCCTGTCTCTGCAGTTACCAGAGAACAGTTCCCACAGGAGTGCCCCCCACAGAGGTTTCTTTACTCTTCTTATTTCACAAGCCCTCTCAAAGGCTGTGAACCATTTGGTGATGTCATCACCTTCCTCAAACTTAGGGACAATCCCTTTGGGGATTTTAGGTTCAGAAGTTTCCTCCCTATCCTTATTTTTAGTATTGTTGCCACCATTGATGGGTGCTAAACCCATCTCCTGTCTTTCCTTCTCTAGAGCCAGGAGTCTGGTCTCTAGGTCCAGTCGCTTGGCCAACCTGGCTAACAAGTTGTCCTCCTCACTGAGGGTATCCTCAGTGTCCTCTCTGGGACCAGGACCACCTAGGTGGCCCCTAGGTCCCCAGAGGTCTATTCTTGGAGTTAAGGGTGCAGGGACCCTATCTTCCCTAGGAAGTGATGGAGGTGGGTTACCATCCCCATCCTCCTCATTCCTTTCCTCCTCTGTTGGGTCATCACCATGCTCAGAGGGGTGGGCTTTAGCATACTCAGCCAGGAGCTCCTGGAGCCCTTGTTTGGTTGGATGCTGGCCCATTGGTATATCTTTAAGTTTGCATAAGGACCTTATCTCTTTGAAAGACAAATGAAGATAAGGGGTGAGGTCGAGCTCCTCAACCAGTTCCTGTATGTCATTATTATCTTCACTAGTAGCTGGGTTCTTGTCTTGAGACATTTTTAAAAAAAAAAATCTAACCCCTCTAACCTTGGCTATAGTGACTTTTTATTTTCTAAGATGCTACAGGGACTTAAGCAAGGCCCTAACAAGACTTTTAGTAATTTGGTAAAAAAAAAATGCCAATTAAAAAAATCAGAATTCTAAAGGCAATTTAAGAGTTCTGTCGTGTGATCAGATGGTAACCAAGTAGTCCAACAAATGCAAGTTTGTATCCCACCGCTGATCCACCAATGTAGGAAAGTGGCTGTGTATATACTGTACCCAAGTAAGGTTCAGGGTGTACAGAGTCCACAGTCCCCCAGAGGGTTGACAGAGGCTAAAGTTAGATATAACCTTACTCTCCAAAGTGGTAGCTTGGTCGAGCAGTAAGGCAGTATCAGAGGACAGTGTAAAGCATTTGTTGTACACACTCAGTCAGCAAATGAAGCCACACACTCAAGAACTGAACTCTAGGCCAATGGTTTGTATATAAAAAAATATATGCTTGTTTTATTTTAGAACCAACAATAGGGTCAAAATATACTTTCTCAGTATGAGATGCTTTGGTTATTCACCTTACAGATAGGCAATAGACTTTTTAGATAGTGGTAATCACAGTTGGTGCAAGAGGCAACACAGGGTCAAATTCAATGCAACATTGAGCTCAATGGAAAATTATGCTTAATTACAATTGATTACTTTGCAGAGCACTTTTTCTAACCACAGGACTGGATCCTGGATTCAGTCCTGGGACACTTCCTGTAAACAGGTAAGAAAAAGCGTTTTGGTTATTGTAGTGATTTTTGAAGAATATTACTATATTTCAAAAGCTGACACTTAGAAACTTTTCTGGATAAAATTACCAATGTTATCCTATGAAAGGAAATACAGTGTGCAAGCAAAGTATGTTTACGTTACTTTTGTAATCCAGTGCTGGACTCCTAGGTTCAGCACTGGGACATTTACTTAAAACAGGTAAGTAATTACGTTTTTGTAGTTTGTTCGATTTTTAAAGAATATTTGTAAAATACAGAAATCGACACTTAGAAGAAATTTCACAGAAAACCAGTCAATGGATCCCTATGAAGGAAAAGTGAGTTAACGGTAAGTAACGTTGCGATTACTTTTTAGGGCCAGTGTTGGGCACTCGGGTCCAGCACTGAGGCCCCTCCTAATACTAGGTGAGTATTTTCGTTTTCGTGACTCGGTTGATTTTTGGTGAATATTCTAAAGTTTCAGAACTCCACACTTAGAAGAAATTTCGCAGAAAATCAGTCAATGGAACCCTATGGAAGAAAAGTGAGTTATCGGATTTCGGGTAAGTACTTGACTGGCAGGGTTAAGGTTCTGGGTAAGACTCAGGGGTCCCCCAGGATCAGGTAAGTACAGTTTTTACACCCTCAGCGGCACAGGGGCGGCCGGGTGCAGAGTGAGAAGGCCCAATGTTATCCTATGGCAGGCGGGGGCCCCGGGTTGGTGGCTGCTGGCAAGCAGGCCACGCGACTGTGGGAGCTGGGCTCCTGGTCACTTGCTCAGGGCAAGTAGGGAAGTAGGTTAGGATAGAGGTTGCACTTCCAGGGGCACTCGGGCGGCTGGGTGCAGGGTGCTTTGAGCCGTCGGGCGCTCAATGTTAAACAATAGAGGTCGTGAAAGGTGAAGAAAGGCTGCAGGCTCGGGGACGGTGATTCTTCAGGGACGACCAACACTTCAGGAGGTAAGTTGGGGTCTTGGAGGATAGGTAGACACCCAGGAGTTGGGCACAGGGGGCCGTGGGGCGCCGGGTGCAGGGGTGTCTTTGAGGTCGGGAAATCTTACCCCCTGCTGGTCGCGGTTGGAGGGGTCCCTTGTCCTGAGGCTGCAGGCGTCGTCTGGGTCGTCGAGGAGGGTCCTTGGCCACTGGATTCCAGGTCAGAATCGCCGGGGGTCGTCCTCGAGGTCTTTGGTCACTCAGGCACAGGCTGGACTCGGCGGGTGCAGAGTGTGCAGGTTTCGCGGCTCCGTGCCAGGGCCGGGTCTTTGGTAGGTTTTCTTTTGAGCAGTACCACTGCTCGTGGGAGTCCCTGGGTCGAAGGCTGTAGCACAGAAGTCAGGTCCTCCGGGGTTTGTGAGGTTGCTGAGGCCGGGATTCCGCAGGAGCAGGTTCAGAGGTCGACAGGCCGGTAGGGCTGGGGCCAAGTCAGTTGTTGTCGCCTCCTTTTAGCAGCTGCACGGCTGGTCTTCTTGCTTCGTCTTCTCTTCTTGTTTTCGGATTTGGGAACTGCGGAAGGAAGGTTCAGGGAGCCCCTAAATACTAAATTTAGGGGTGGTTACAGGTAGGTAAGGGCAGGGACCAATGAGCCCCTTCCCTGGGGTGGGTACACCCCTATTCTGTTCCTCTCCAGTGGGAGGGGGACAGGAGCCTGTCCCTGGTTGGCCAGGTCCCCCCATCCTCAAGATGGCGGGGACTCGAGTTTGTGCTTCACCTCGCCTCCCCCACCTTAGGGGTGGAGTTGGCAGAGGTGGGCACAACCCATTTCCTGCTTCTGGTTTTCCCGCCGGTTCTCCCGCCAGGAGTGGGGGTAGAACCAGTGGGGACCAGTTTGCTGGAAGCAGCAAATGGTCTGGGGAAACTCCAAAGGCGGCAGGCCTTTGAAGCTCCCCCTGCCCATCCTGGGGGAGGAGGCTTTGGCACCTCGTCCCGGGATGTGCATTGTTTCAGGCCCCTGAGAGCAGAGGCTCTCGACCCAGGGGTCCAGAAACATGTCTGGTGGTGGCAGCCTGGGCAGCCACTCAGTCCGGACACTGGAGGTCGGGTTGGTTTCAGGGGGCATCTCTAAGATGCCCTCTGGAGTGCGTTTTACATTAAATCCCACACTGGCATCAGTGGGGGTTTAATGTGCTGAGAAGTTTGATACCAAACTTCTTAGTCTTCAGTGGGGCCATTATGGTGCTGTGGAGTTCGTAATGACAGACTCCCAGCACCATATACTCTTAATGGCAGCACTGCACTTACCATGCCCAAGAATGGACTTGGGCACTGTAGGGGCACAGGGCTCATGCCTCTATGCCCTCACCACTGGCATAGTGCACCCAGCTAGAGGGGTGGCTGACCTAGGCCAGGGCAGTGGCTTGTAGGCATGGCACACAGGGATGTGAGCCATGTCGACTCTTCACTTTTGTTCTGCACCAAGACACGCAGCCTGCAAAGGCAGTGTGTGTGTGTAAAGGTGCAGGGTCCCTAAGGGTGGCACAACAAGTGCTGCAGCCCTTAGGGGCCTTCCCTGGTCACAGTGCCCTGGGTACCCATGGTACCATTTACCAGGGGCTGACCTGTGGCCAGGGATGTCAATTGGGTGTAGGTATCAATGCAATTTTAGGGAAGGAACACAGGCCCTGGGTACCTGGTTGGCAGGAGCCCAGGGCACACTCAGTCAAAGTACATCAGCCATTCAGCAAAAAGTGGGGGCATACCATGTAAGAAAGATGGCACTTTCTCACAGTGGCGGACAGGCGAGAAACCTGGTGGCCAACAGTGAGTCCCAGGAGCTCAGAGACATCCAGCAGCCACTAATGAACGAGGCAAGAACCCGTCCCCACCCACAGTGAGCCCCAGGAGCTCAGAGACATCCAGCAGCCACTAATGAACGAGGCAAGAACTCGTCCCTACCCACAGTGAGCCCAAGGAGCTCAGAGACATCCAGCAGCCACTAATGAACGAGGCAAGAACCCGTCCCCACCCACAGTGAGCCCAAGGAGCTCAGAGACATCCAGCAGCCACTAATGAACGAGGCAAGAACCCGTCCCCACCCACAGTGAGCCCCAGGAGCTCAGAGACATCCAGCAGCCACTAATGAACGAGGCAAGAACCCGTCCCTACCCACAGTGAGCCCAAGGAGCTCAGAGACATCCAGCAGCCACTAATGAACGAGGCAAGAACCCGTCCCTACCCACAGTGAGCCCAAGGAGCTCAGAGACATCCAGCAGCCACTAATGAACGAGGCAAGAACCCGTCCCTACCCCCAGTGAGCCCCAGGAGCTCAGAGACATCCAGCAGCCACTAATGAACGAGGCAAGAACCCGTCCCTACCCACAGTGAGTCCCAGGAGCTCAGAGACATCCAGCAGCCACTAATGAACGAGGCAAGAACCCGTCCCCACCCACAGTGAGCCCAAGGAGCTCAGAGACATCCAGCAGCCACTAATGAACGAGGCAAGAACCCGTCCCCACCCACAGTGAGCCCCAGGAGCTCAGACACATCCAGCAGCCACTAATGAACGAGGTAAGAACCCGTCCCCACCCACAGTGAGCCCCAGGAGCTCAGAGACATCCAGCAGCCACTAATGAACGAGGCAAGAACCCGTCCCCACCCACAGTGAGCCCCAGGAGCTCAGAGACATCCAGCAGCCACTAATGAACGAGGCAAGAACTCGTCCCCACCCACAGTGAGCCCCAGGAGCTCAGAGACATCCAGCAGCCACTAATGAACGAGGCAAGAACCCGTCCCCACCCACAGTGAGCCCCAGGAGCTCAGAGACATCCAGCAGCCACTAATGAACGAGGCAAGAACCCGTCCCTACCCACAGTGAGCCCAAGGAGCTCAGAGACATCCAGCAGCCACTAATGAACGAGGCAAGAACCCGTCCCCACCCACAGTGAGCCCCAGGAGCTCAGAGACATCCAGCAGCCACTAATGAACGAGGTAAGAACCCGTCCCTACCCACAGTGAGCCCCAGGAGCTCAGAGACATCCAGCAGCCACTAATGAACGAGGCAAGAACCCGTCCCTACCCACAGTGAGCCCCAGGAGCTCAGAGACATCCAGCAGCCACTAATGAACGAGGCAAGAACCCGTCCCCACCCACAGTGAGCCCCAGGAGCTCAGAGACATCCAGCAGCCACTAATGAACGAGGCAAGAACCCGTCCCCACCCACAGTGAGCCCCAGGAGCTCAGAGACATCCAGCAGCCACTAATGAACGAGGCAAGAACCCGTCCCTACCCAAAGTGAGCCCCAGGAGCTCAGAGACATCCAGCAGCCACTAATGAACGAGGCAAGAACCCGTCCCCACCCACAGTGAGCCCCAGGAGCTCAGAGACATCCAGCAGCCACTAATGAACGAGGCAAGAACCCGTCCGTACCCACAGTGAGCCCCAGGAGCTCAGAGACATCCAGCAGCCACTAATGAACGAGGCAAGAACCCGTCCCCACCCCCAGTGAGCCCCTGGGGCTACAAGAGAGACCAGCAGCCACTAATGAACGAGGCAAGAACCCGTCCCCACCCACAGTGAGCCCCAGGAGCTCAGAGACATCCAGCAGCCACTAATGAACGAGGCAAGAACCCGTCCCCACCCACAGTGAGCCCAAGGAGCTCAGAGACATCCAGCAGCCACTAATGAACGAGGCAAGAACCCGTCCCCACCCACAGTGAGCCCAAGGAGCTCAGAGACATCCAGCAGCCACTAATGAACGAGGCAAGAACCCGTCCCCACCCCCAGTGAGCCCCAGGAGCTCAGAGACATCCAGCAGCCACTAATGAACGAGGCAAGAACCCGTCCCCACCCACAGTGAGCCCCAGGAGCTCAGAGACATCCAGCAGCCACTAATGAACGAGGCAAGAACCCGTCCCCACCCACAGTGAGCCCCAGGAGCTCAGAGACATCCAGCAGCCACTAATGAACGAGGCAAGAACCCGTCCCCACCCACAGTGAGCCCCAGGAGCTCAGAGACATCCAGCAGCCACTAATGAACGAGGCAAGAACCCGTCCCCACCCACAGTGAGCCACAGGAGCTCAGAGACATCCAGCAGCCACTAATGAACGAGGCAAGAACCCGTCCCCACCCACAGTGAGCCCCAGGAGCTCAGAGACATCCAGCAGCCACTAATGAACGAGGCAAGAACCTGTCCCCACCCACAGTGAGCCCCAGGAGCTCAGAGACATCCAGCAGCCACTAATGAACGAGGCAAGAACCCGTCCCTACCCACAGTGAGCCCCAGGAGCACAGAGACATCCAGCAGCCACTAATGAACGAGGCAAGAACCCGTCCCTACCCACAGTGAGCCCCAGGAGCTCAGAGACATCCAGCAGCCACTAATGAACGAGGCAAGAACCCGTACCCACCCACAGTGAGCCCCAGGAGCTCAGAGACATCCAGCAGCCACTAATGAACGAGGCAAGAACCCGTCCCCACCCACAGTGAGCCCCAGGAGCTCAGAGACATCCAGCAGCCACTAATGAACGAGGCAAGAACCCGTCCCCACCCACAGTGAGCCCCAGGAGCTCAGAGACATCCAGCAGCCACTAATGAACGAGGCAAGAACCCGTCCCTACCCACAGTGAGTCCCAGGAGCTCAGAGACATCCAGCAGCCACTAATGAACGAGGCAAGAACCCGTCCCCACCCACAGTGAGCCCAAGGAGCTCAGAGACATCCAGCAGCCACTAATGAACGAGGCAAGAACCCGTCCCCACCCACAGTGAGCCCAAGGAGCTCAGAGACATCCAGCAGCCACTAATGAACGAGGCAAGAACCCGTCCCCACCCACAGTGAGCCCAAGGAGCTCAGAGAAATCCAGCAGCCACTAATGAACGAGGCAAGAACCCGTCCCCACCCACAGTGAGCCCCAGGAGCTCAGAGACATCCAGCAGCCACTAATGAACGAGGCAAGAACCCGTCCCCACCCACAGTGAGCCCCAGGAGCTCAGAGACATCCAGCAGCCACTAATGAACGAGGCAAGAACCCGTCCCCACCCACAGTGAGCCCAAGGACCTCAGAGACATCCAGCAGCCACTAATGAACGAGGCAAGAACCCGTCCCCACCCACAGTGAGCCCCAGGAGCTCAGAGACATCCAGCAGCCACTAATGAACGAGGCAAGAACTCGTCCCCACCCACAGTGAGCCCCAGGAGCTCAGAGACATCCAGCAGCCACTAATGAACGAGGCAAGAACCCGTCCCCACCCACAGTGAGCCCCAGGAGCTCAGAGACATCCAGCAGCCACTAATGAACGAGGCAAGAACCCGTCCCCACCCACAGTGAGCCCCAGGAGCTCAGAGACATCCAGCAGCCACTAATGAACGAGGCAAGAACCCGTCCCCACCCACAGTGAGCCCCAGGAGCTCAGAGACATCCAGCAGCCACTAATGAACGAGGCAAGAACCCGTCCCTACCCACAGTGAGCCCCAGGAGCTCAGAGACATCCAGCAGCCACTAATGAACGAGGCAAGAACCCGTCCCTACCCACAGTGAGCCCCAGGAGCTCAGAGACATCCAGCAGCCACTAATGAACGAGGCAAGAACCCGTCCCTACCCACAGTGAGCCCCAGGAGCTCAGAGACATCCAGCAGCCACTAATGAACGAGGCAAGAACCCGTCCCTACCCACAGTGAGCCCCAGGAGCTCAGAGACATCCAGCAGCCACTAATGAACGAGGCAAGAACCCGTCCCCACCCACAGTGAGCCCCAGGAGCTCAGAGACATCCAGCAGCCACTAATGAACGAGGCAAGAACCCGTCCCCACCCACAGTGAGCCCCAGGAGCTCAGAGACATCCAGCAGCCACTAATGAACGAGGCAAGAACCCGTCCCCACCCAACAGTGAGCCCCAGGAGCTCAGAGACATCCAGCAGCCACTAATGAACGAGGCAAGAACCCGTCCCCACCCCCAGTGAGCCCAAGGAGCTCAGAGACATCCAGCAGCCACTAATGAACGAGGCAAGAACCCGTCCCCACCCACAGTGAGCCCCAGGAGCTCAGAGACATCCAGCAGCCACTAATGAACGAGGCAAGAACCCGTCCCCACCCACAGTGAGCCCCAGGAGCTCAGAGACATCCAGCAGCCACTAATGAACGAGGCAAGAACCCGTCCCCACCCACAGTGAGCCCAAGGAGCTCAGAGACATCCAGCAGCCACTAATGAACGAGGCAAGAACCCGTCCCCACCCACAGTGAGCCCCAGGAGCTCAGAGACATCCAGCAGCCACTAATGAACGAGGCAAGAACCCGTCCCCACCCACAGTGAGCCCAAGGAGCTCAGAGACATCCAGCAGCCACTAATGAACGAGGCAAGAACCCGTCCCCACCCACAGTGAGCCCAAGGAGCTCAGAGACATCCAGCATCCACTAATGAACGAGGCAAGAACCCGTCCCCACCCACAGTGAGCCCCAGGAGCTCAGAGACATCCAGCAGCCACTAATGAACGAGGCAAGAACCCGTCCCCACCCACAGTGAGCCCCAGGAGCTCAGAGACATCCAGCAGCCACTAATGAACGAGGCAAGAACCCGTCCCCACCCACAGTGAGCCCCAGGAGCTCAGAGACATCCAGCAGCCACTAATGAACGAGGCAAGAACCCGTCCCTACCCACAGTGAGCCCCAGGAGCTCAGAGACATCCAGCAGCCACTAATGAACGAGGTAAGAACCCGTCCCCACCCACAGTGAGCCCCAGGAGCTCAGAGACATCCAGCAGCCACTAATGAACGAGGCAAGAACCCGTCCCCACCCACAGTGAGCCCCAGGAGCTCAGAGACATCCAGCAGCCACTAATGAACGAGGCAAGAACCCGTCCCTACCCACAGTGAGCCCAAGGAGCTCAGAGACATCCAGCAGCCACTAATGAACGAGGCAAGAACCCGTCCCCACCCACAGTGAGCCCCAGGAGCTCAGAGACATCCAGCAGCCACTAATGAACGAGGCAAGAACCCGTCCCTACCCACAGTGAGCCCCAGGAGCTCAGAGACATCCAGCAGCCACTAATGAACGAGGCAAGAACCCGTCCCCACCCACAGTGAGCCCCAGGAGCTCAGAGACATCCAGCAGCCACTAATGAACGAGGCAAGAACCCGTCCCCACCCACAGTGAGCCCCAGGAGCTCAGAGACATCCAGCAGCCACTAATGAACGAGGCAAGAACCCGTCCCCACCCACAGTGAGCCCCAGGAGCTCACAGACATCCAGCAGCCACTAATGAACGAGGCAAGAACCCGTCCCCACCCACAGTGAGCCCCAGGAGCTCAGAGACATCCAGCAGCCACTAATGAACGAGGCAAGAACCCGTCCCCACCCACAGTGAGGCCCAGGAGCCCAGAGACATCCAGCAGCCACTAATGAACGAGGTAAGAACCCGTCCCTACCCACAGTGAGCGCAAGGAGCTCAGAGACATCCAGCAGCCACTAATGAACGAGGCAAGAACCCGTCCCCACCCACAGTGAGCCCCAGGAGCTCAGAGACATCCAGCAGCCACTAATGAACGAGGCAAGAACCCGTCCCCACCCACAGTGAGCCCCAGGAGCTCAAAGACATCCAGCAGCCACTAATGAACGAGGCAAGAACCCGTCCCTACCCACAGTGAGCCCCAGGAGCTCAGAGACATCCAGCAGCCACTAATGAACGAGGTAAGAACCCGTCCCCACCCACAGTGAGCCCCAGGAGCTCAGAGACATCCAGCAGCCACTAATGAACGAGGCAAGAACCCGTCCCCACCCACAGTGAGCCCCAGGAGCTCAGAGACATCCAGCAGCCACTAATGAACGAGGTAAGAACCCGTCCCCACCCCCAGTGAGCCCCAGGAGCTCAGAGACATCCAGCAGCCACTAATGAACGAGGCAAGAACCCGTCCCCACCCCCAGTGAGCCCCAGGAGCTCAGAGACATCCAGCAGCCACTAATGAACGAGGCAAGAACCCGTCCCTACCCACAGTGAGCCCCAGGAGCTCAGAGACATCCAGCAGCCACTAATGAACGAGGTAAGAACCCGTCCCCACCCACAGTGAGCCCCAGGAGCTCAGAGACATCCAGCAGCCACTGATGAAGGAGGCAAGAACCCGTCCCTACCCACAGTGAGTCCCAGGAGCTCAGAGACATCCAGCAGCCACTGATGAACGAGGCAAGAACCCGTCCCCACCCACAGTGAGCCCAAGGAGCTCAGAGACATCCAGCAGCCACTAATGAACGAGGCAAGAACCCGTCCCTACCCACAGTGAGCCCCAGGAGCTCAGAGACATCCAGCAGCCACTAATGAACGAGGTAAGAACCCGTCCCTACCCACAGTGAGCCCAAGGAGCTCAGAGACATCCAGCAGCCACTAATGAACGAGGCAAGAACCCGTCCCCACCCACAGTGAGCCCCAGGAGCTCAGAGACATCCAGCAGCCACTAATGAACGAGGCAAGAACCCGTCCCCACCCACAGTGAGCCCCAGGAGCTCAGAGACATCCAGCAGCCACTAATGAACGAGGCAAGAACCCGTCCCTACCCACAGTGAGCCCCAGGAGCTCAGAGACATCCAGCAGCCACTAATGAACGAGGCAAGAACCCGTCCCCACCCCCAGTGAGCCCCAGGAGCTCAGAGACATCCAGCAGCCACTAATGAACGAGGCAAGAACCTGTCCCTACCCACAGTGAGTCCCAGGAGCTCAGAGACATCCAGCAGCCACTAATGAACGAGGCAAGAACCCGTCCCCACCCCCAGTGAGCCCCAGGAGCTCAGAGACATCCAGCAGCCAATAATGAACGAGGCAAGAACCCGTCCCTACCCACAGTGAGCCCCAGGAGCTCAGAGACATCCAGCAGCCACTAATGAACGAGGTAAGAACCCGTCCCCACCCACAGTGAGCCCCAGGAGCTCAGAGACATCCAGCAGCCACTAATGAACGAGGTAAGAACCCGTCCCCACCCACAGTGAGCCCCAGGAGCTCAGAGACATCCAGCAGCCACTAATGAACGAGGCAAGAACCCGTCCCTACCCACAGTGAGCCCAAGGAGCTCAGAGACATCCAGCAGCCACTAATGAACGAGGCAAGAACCCGTCCCCACCCACAGTGAGCCCCAGGAGCTCAGAGACATCCAGCAGCCACTAATGAACGAGGCAAGAACCCGTCCCTACCCCCAGTGAGCCCCAGGAGCTCAGAGACATCCAGCAGCCACTAATGAACGAGGCAAGAATCCGTCCCTACCCACAGTGAGCCCAGGAGCTCAGAGACATCCAGCAGCCACTAATGAACGAGGTAAGAACCCGTCCCCACCCCCAGTGAGCCCCAGGAGCTCAGAGACATCCAGCAGCCACTAATGAACGAGGCAAGAACCCGTCCCCACCCACAGTGAGCCCCAGGAGCTCAGAGACATCCAGCAGCCACTAATGAACGAGGCAAGAACCCGTCCCCACCCACAGTGAGCCCCAGGAGCTCAGAGACATCCAGCAGCCACTAATGAAGGAGGCAAGAACCCGTCCCTACCCACAGTGAGTCCCAGGAGCTCAGAGACATCCAGCAGCCACTAATGAACGAGGCAAGAACCCGTCCCCACCCACAGTGAGCCCCAGGAGCTCAGAAACATCCAGCAGCCACTAATGAACGAGGCAAGAACCCGTCCCCACCCACAGAGAGCCCCAGGTGCTCAGAGACATCCAGCAGCCACTAATGAACGAGGCAAGAACCCGTCCCCACCCACAGTGAGCCCCAGGAGCTCAGAGACATCCAGCAGCCATTAATGAACGAGGCAAGAACCCGTCCCCACCCACAGTGAGCCCCAGGAGCTCAGAGACATCCAGCAGCCACTAATGAACGAGGCAAGAACCCGTCCCCACCCACAGTGAGCCCAAGGAGCTCAGAGACATCCAGCAGCCACTAATGAACGAGGCAAGAACCCGTCCCCACCCACAGTGAGCCCCAGGAGCTCAGAGACATCCAGCAGCCACTAATGAACGAGGCAAGAACCCGTCCCCACCCACAGTGAGCCCCAGGAGCTCAGAGACATCCAGCAGCCACTAATGAACGAGGCAAGAACCCGTCCCCACCCCCAGTGAGCCCCAGGAGCTCAGAGACATCCAGCAGCCACTAATGAACGAGGCAAGAACCCGTCCCCACCCACAGTGAGCCCCAGGAGCTCAGAGACATCCAGCAGCCACTAATGAACGAGGCAAGAACGCGTCCCCACCCACAGTGAGCCCAAGGAGCTCAGAGACATCCAGCAGCCACTAATGAACGAGGCAAGAACCCGTCCCTACCCACAGTGAGCCCAAGGAGCTCAGAGACATCCAGCAGCCACTAATGAACGAGGCAAGAACCCGTCCCCACCCACAGTGAGCCCCAGGAGCTCAGAGACATCCAGCAGCCACTAATGAACGAGGCAAGAACCCGTCCCCACCCACAGTGAGCCACAGGAGCTCAGAGACATCCAGCAGCCACTAATGAACGAGGCAAGAACCCGTCCCTACCCACAGTGAGCCCCAGGAGCACAGAGACATCCAGCAGCCACTAATGAACGAGGCAAGAACCCGTCCCCACCCACAGTGAGCCCCAGGAGCTCAGAGACATCCAGCAGCCACTAATGAACGAGGCAAGAACCCGTCCCCACCCACAGTGAGCCCCAGGAGCTCAGAGACATCCAGCAGCCACTAATGAACGAGGCAAGAACCCGTCCCCACCCACAGTGAGCCCAAGGAGCTCAGAGACATCCAGCAGCCACTAATGAACGAGGCAAGAACCCGTCCCTACCCACAGTGAGCCCCAGGAGCTCAGAGACATCCAGCAGCCACTAATGAACGAGGCAAGAACCCGTCCCCACCCACAGTGAGCCCAAGGAGCTCAGAGACATCCAGCAGCCACTAATGAACGAGGCAAGAACCCGTCCCCACCCACAGTGAGCCCAAGGAGCTCAGAGACATCCAGCAGCCACTAATGAACGAGGCAAGAACCCGTCCCTACCCACAGTGAGCCCCAGGAGCTCAGAGACATCCAGCAGCCACTAATGAACGAGGCAAGAACCCGTCCCTACCCACAGTGAGCCCCAGGAGCTCAGAGACATCCAGCAGCCACTAATGAACGAGGCAAGAACCCGTCCCCACCCCCAGTGAGCCCCAGGAGCTCAGAGACATCCAGCAGCCACTAATGAACGAGGCAAGAACCCGTCCCCACCCACAGTGAGCCCCAGGAGCTCAGAGACATCCAGCAGCCACTAATGAACGAGGCAAGAACCCGTCCCCACCCACAGTGAGCCCCAGGAGCTCAGAGACATCCAGCAGCCACTAATGAACGAGGCAAGAACCCGTCCCCACCCACAGTGAGCCCCAGGAGCTCAGAGACATCCAGCAGCCACTAATGAACGAGGTAAGAACCCGTCCCCACCCACAGTGAGCCCCAGGAGCTCAGAGACATCCAGCAGCCACTAATGAACGAGGCAAGAACCCGTCCCCACCCACAGTGAGCCCAAGGAGCTCAGAGACATCCAGCAGCCACTAATGAACGAGGCAAGAACCCGTCCCCACCCACAGTGAGCCCCAGGAGCTCAGAGACATCCAGCAGCCACTAATGAACGAGGCAAGAACCCGTCCCCACCCACAGTGAGCCCCAGGAGCTCAGAGACATCCAGCAGCCACTAATGAACGAGGCAAGAACCCGTCCCCACCCCCAGTGAGCCCCAGGAGCTCAGAGACATCCAGCAGCCACTAATGAACGAGGCAAGAACGCGTCCCCACCCACAGTGAGCCCCAGGAGCTCAGAGACATCCAGCAGCCACTAATGAACGAGGCAAGAACCCGTCCACACCCACAGTGAGCCCAAGGAGCTCAGAGACATCCAGCAGCCACTAATGAACGAGGCAAGAACCCGTCCCCACCCACAGTGAGCCCAAGGAGCTCAGAGACATCCAGCAGCCACTAATGAACGAGGCAAGAACCCGTCCCCACCCACAGTGAGCCCCAGGAGCTCAGAGACATCCAGCAGCCACTAATGAACGAGGCAAGAACCCGTCCCCACCCACAGTGAGCCCCAGGAGCTCAGAGACATCCAGCAGCCACTAATGAACGAGGCAAGAACCCGTCCCCACCCACAGTGAGCCCCAGGAGCTCAGAGACATCCAGCACCCACTAATGAACGAGGCAAGAACCCGTCCCCACCCACAGTGAGCCCCAGGAGCTCAGAGACATCCAGCAGCCACTAATGAAAGAGGTAAGAACCCGTCCCCACCCACAGTGAGCCCCAGGAGCTCAGAGACATCCAGCAGCCACTAATGAAAGAGGTAAGAACCCGTCCCCACCCACAGTGAGCCCCAGGAGCTCAGAGACATCCAGCAGCCACTAATGAAAGAGGCAAGAACCCGTCCCCACCCCCAGTGAGCCCCAGGAGCTCAGAGACATCCAGCAGCCACTAATGAACGAGGCAACAACCCGTCCCTACCCACAGTGAGCCCCAGGAGCTCAGACATCCAGCAGCCACTAATGAACGAGGCAAGAACCCGTCCCTACCCACAGTGAGCCCCAGGAGCTCAGAGACATCCAGCAGCCACTAATGAACGAGGCAAGAACCCGTCCCTACCCACAGTGAGCCCCAGGAGCTCAGAGACATCCAGCAGCCACTAATGAACGAGGCAAGAACCCGTCCCTACCCACAGTGAGCCCCAGGAGCTCAGAGACATCCAGCAGCCACTAATGAACGAGGTAAGAACCCGTCTCCACCCACAGTGAGCCCCAGGAGCTCAGAGACATCCAGCAGCCACTAATGAACGAGGTAAGAACCCGTCCCCACCCACAGTGAGCCCCAGGAGCTCAGAGACATCCAGCAGCCACTAATGAACGAGGCAAGAACCCGTCCCCACCCACAGTGAGCCCCAGGAGCTCAGAGACATCCAGCAGCCACTAATGAACGAGGCAAGAACCCCTCCCTACCCACAGTGAGCCCCAGGAGCTCAGAGACATCCAGCAGCCACTAATGAACGAGGCAAGAAACCCTCCCCACCCACAGTGAGCCCCAGGAGCTCAGAGACATCCAGCAGCCACTAATGAACGAGGCAAGAACCCGTCCCCACCCACAGTGAGCCCCAGGAGCTCAGAGACATCCAGCAGCCACTAATGAACGAGGTAAGAACCCGTCCCTACCCACAGTGAGCCCCAGGAGCTCAGAGACATCCAGCAGCCACTAATGAACGAGGCAAGAACCCGTCCCCACCCACAGTGAGCCCCAGGAGCTCAGAGACATCCAGCAGCCACTAATGAACGAGGCAAGAACCCGTCCCCACCCACAGTGAGCCCCAGGAGCTCAGAGACATCCAGCAGCCACTAATGAACGAGGCAAGAACCCGTCCCCACCCACAGTGAGCCCCAGGAGCTCAGAGACATCCAGCAGCCACTAATGAACGAGGTAAGAACCCGTCCCTACCCACAGTGAGCCCAAGGAGCTCAGAGACATCCAGCAGCCACTAATGAAGGAGGCAAGAACCCGTCCCCACCCACAGTGAGGCCCAGGAACTCAGAGACATCCAGCAGCCACTAATGAACGAGGTAAGAACCCGTCCCTACCCACAGTGAGCGCAAGGAGCTCAGAGACATCCAGCAGCCACTAATGAACGAGGCAAGAACCCGTCCCCACCCACAGTGAGCCCCAGGAGCTCAGAGACATCCAGCAGCCACTAATGAACGAGGCAAGAACCCGTCCCCACCCACAGTGAGCCCCAGGAGCTCAGAGACATCCAGCAGCCACTAATGAACGAGGCAAGAACCCGTCCCTACCCACAGTGAGCCCCAGGAGCTCAGAGACATCCAGCAGCCACTAATGAACGAGGTAAGAACCCGTCCCCACCCACAGTGAGCCCCAGGAGCTCAGAGACATCCAGCAGCCACTAATGAACGAGGCAAGAACCCGTCCCCACCCACAGTGAGCCCCAGGAGCTCAGAGACATCCAGCAGCCACTAATGAACGAGGTAAGAACCCGTCCCCACCCCCAGTGAGCCCCAGGAGCTCAGACATCCAGCAGCCACTAATGAACGAGGCAAGAACCCGTCCCCACCCACAGTGAGCCCCAGGAGCTCAGAGACATCCAGCAGCCACTAATGAACGAGGCAAGAACCCGTCCCTACCCACAGTGAGCCCCAGGAGCTCAGAGACATCCAGCAGCCACTAATGAACGAGGTAAGAACCCGTCCCCACCCACAGTGAGCCCCAGGAGCTCAGAGACATCCAGCAGCCACTGATGAAGGAGGCAAGAACCCGTCCCTACCCACAGTGAGTCCCAGGAGCTCAGAGACATCCAGCAGCCACTGATGAACGAGGCAAGAACCCGTCCCCACCCACAGTGAGCCCAAGGAGCTCAGAGACATCCAGCAGCCACTAATGAACGAGGCAAGAACCCGTCCCTACCCACAGTGAGCCCCAGGAGCTCAGAGACATCCAGCAGCCACTAATGAACGAGGTAAGAACCCGTCCCTACCCACAGTGAGCCCAAGGAGCTCAGAGACATCCAGCAGCCACTAATGAACGAGGCAAGAACCCGTCCCCACCCACAGTGAGCCCCAGGAGCTCAGAGACATCCAGCAGCCACTAATGAACGAGGCAAGAACCCGTCCCCACCCACAGTGAGCCCCAGGAGCTCAGAGACATCCAGCAGCCACTAATGAACGAGGCAAGAACCCGTCCCTACCCACAGTGAGCCCCAGGAGCTCAGAGACATCCAGCAGCCACTAATGAACGAGGCAAGAACCCGTCCCCACCCCCAGTGAGCCCCAGGAGCTCAGAGACATCCAGCAGCCACTAATGAACGAGGCAAGAACCCGTCCCTACCCACAGTGAGTCCCAGGAGCTCAGAGACATCCAGCAGCCACTAATGAACGAGGCAAGAACCCGTCCCCACCCCCAGTGAGCCCCAGGAGCTCAGAGACATCCAGCAGCCACTAATGAACGAGGCAAGAACCCGTCCCTACCCACAGTGAGCCCCAGGAGCTCAGAGACATCCAGCAGCCACTAATGAACGAGGTAAGAACCCGTCCCCACCCACAGTGAGCCCCAGGAGCTCAGAGACATCCAGCAGCCACTAATGAACGAGGTAAGAACCCGTCCCCACCCACAGTGAGCCCCAGGAGCTCAGAGACATCCAGCAGCCACTAATGAACGAGGCAAGAACCCGTCCCTACCCACAGTGAGCCCAAGGAGCTCAGAGACATCCAGCAGCCACTAATGAACGAGGCAAGAACCCGTCCCCACCCACAGTGAGCCCCAGGAGCTCAGAGACATCCAGCAGCCACTAATGAACGAGGCAAGAACCCGTCCCTACCCCCAGTGAGCCCCAGGAGCTCAGAGACATCCAGCAGCCACTAATGAACGAGGCAAGAACCCGTCCCTACCCACAGTGAGCCCCAGGAGCTCAGAGACATCCAGCAGCCACTAATGAACGAGGCAAGAACCCGTCCCCACCCACAGTGAGCCCCAGGTGCTCAGAGACATCCAGCAGCCACTAATGAACGAGGCAAGAACCCGTCCCCACCCACAGTGAGCCCCAAGAGCTCAGAGACATCCAGCAGCCATTAATGAACGATGCAAGAACCAGTCCCCACCCACAGTGAGCCCCAGGAGCTCAGAGACATCCAGCAGCCACTAATGAACGAGGCAAGAACCCGTCCCCACCCACAGTGAGCCCAAGGAGCTCAGAGACATCCAGCAGCCACTAATGAACGAGGCAAGAACCTGTCCCCACCCACAGTGAGCCCCAGGAGCTCAGAGACATCCAGCAGCCACTAATGAACGAGGCAAGAACCCGTCCCCACCCACAGTGAGCCCCAGGAGCTCAGAGACATCCAGCAGCCACTAATGAACGAGGCAAGAACCCGTCCCCACCCCCAGTGAGCCCCAGGAGCTCAGAGACATCCAGCAGCCACTAATGAACGAGGCAAGAACCCGTCCCCACCCACAGTGAGCCCCAGGAGCTCAGAGACATCCAGCAGCCACTAATGAACGAGGCAAGAACGCGTCCCCACCCACAGTGAGCCCAAGGAGCTCAGAGACATCCAGCAGCCACTAATGAACGAGGCAAGAACCCGTCCCCACCCACAGTGAGCCCCAGGAGCTCAGAGACATCCAGCAGCCACTAATGAACGAGGCAAGAACCCGTCCCCACCCACAGTGAGCCCAAGGAGCTCAGAGACATCCAGCAGCCACTAATGAACGAGGCAAGAACCCGTCCCCACCCACAGTGAGCCCCAGGAGCTCAGAGACATCCAGCAGCCACTAATGAACGAGGCAAGAACCCGTCCCTACCCACAGTGAGCCCCAGGAGCTCAGAGACATCCAGCAGCCACTAATGAACGAGGTAAGAACCCGTCCCCACCCACAGTGAGCCCCAGGAGCTCAGAGACATCCAGCAGCCACTAATGAACGAGGCAAGAACCTGTCCCCACCCACAGTGAGCCCCAGGAGCTCAGAGACATCCAGCAGCCACTAATGAACGAGGCAAGAACCCGTCCCCACCCCCAGTGAGCCCCAGGAGCTCAGAGACATCCAGCAGCCACTAATGAACGAGGCAAGAACCCGTCCCTACCCACAGTGAGCCCCAGGAGCTCAGAGACATCCAGCAGCCACTAATGAACAAGGCAAGAACCCGTCCCCACCCCCAGTGAGCCCCAGGAGCTCAGAGACATCCAGCAGCCACTAATGAACGAGGCAAGAACCCGTCCCTACCCACAGTGAGCCCAAGGAGCTCAGAGACATCCAGCAGCCACTAATGAACGAGGTAAGAACCCGTCCCTACCCACAGTGAGCCCCAGGAGCTCAGAGACATCCAGCAGCCACTAATGAACGAGGCAAGAACCCGTCCCCACCCACAGTGAGCCCAAGGAGCTCAGAGACATCCAGCAGCCACTAATGAACGAGGCAAGAACCCGTCCCCACCCACAGTGAGCCCCAGGAGCTCAGAGACATCCAGCAGCCACTAATGAACGAGGCAAGAACCCGTCCCCACCCACAGTGAGCCCCAGGAGCTCAGAGACATCCAGCAGCCACTAATGAACGAGGCAAGAACCCGTCCCTACCCACAGTGAGCCCCAGGAGCTCAGAGACATCCAGCAGCCACTAATGAACGAGGCAAGAACCCGTCCCTACCCACAGTGAGCCCCAGGAGCTCAGAGACATCCAGCAGCCACTAATGAACGAGGCAAGAACCCGTCCCCACCCCCAGTGAGCCCCAGGAGCTCAGAGACATCCAGCAGCCACTAATGAACGAGGCAAGAACCCGTCCCCACCCCCAGTGAGCCCCAGGAGCTCAGAGACATCCAGCAGCCACTAATGAACGAGGCAAGAACCCGTCCCCACCCACAGTGAGCCCCAGGAGCTCAGAGACATCCAGCAGCCACTAATGAACGAGGCAAGAACCCGTCCCTACCCACAGTGAGCCCCAGGAGCTCAGAGACATCCAGCAGCCACTAATGAACGAGGTAAGAACCCGTCCCCACCCACAGTGAGCCCCAGGAGCTCAGAGACATCCAGCAGCCACTAATGAACGAGGCAAGAACCCGTCCCCACCCACAGTGAGCCCAAGGAGCTCAGAGACATCCAGCAGCCACTAATGAACGAGGCAAGAACCCGTCCCCACCCACAGTGAGCCCCAGGAGCTCAGAGACATCCAGCAGCCACTAATGAACGAGGCAAGAACCCGTCCCCACCCACAGTGAGCCCCAGGAGCTCAGAGACATCCAGCAGCCACTAATGAACGAGGCAAGAACCCGTCCCCACCCCCAGTGAGCCCCAGGAGCTCAGAGACATCCAGCAGCCACTAATGAACGAGGCAAGAACGCGTCCCCACCCACAGTGAGCCCCAGGAGCTCAGAGACATCCAGCAGCCACTAATGAACGAGGCAAGAACGCGTCCCCACCCACAGTGAGCCCAAGGAGCTCTGAGACATCCAGCAGCCACTAATGAACGAGGCAAGAACCCGTCCCCACCCACAGTGAGCCCCAGGAGCGCGGAGACATCCAGCAGCCACTAATGAACGAGGCAAGAACCCGTCCCCACCCCCAGTGAGCCCCAGGAGCTCAGAGACATCCAGCAGCCACTAATGAACGAGGCAAGAACCCGTCCCCACCCACAGTGAGCCCCAGGAGCTCAGAGACATCCAGCAGCCACTAATGAACGAGGTAAGAACCCGTCCCCACCCACAGTGAGCCCCAGGAGCTCAGAGACATCCAGCAGCCACTAATGAACGAGGCAAGAACCCGTCCCTACCCACAGTGAGCCCCAGGAGCTCAGAGACATCCAGCAGCCACTAATGAACGAGGCAAGAACCCGTCCCCACCCACAGTGAGCCCCAGGAGCTCAGAGACATCCAGCAGCCAGTAATGAACGAGGCAAGAACCCGTCCCCACCCACAGTGAGCCCCAGGAGCTCAGAGACATCCAGCAGCCACTAATGAACGAGGCAAGAACCCGTCCCTACCCACAGTGAGCCATAGGAGCTCAGAGACATCCAGCAGCCACTAATGAACGAGGCAAGAACCCGTCCCCACCCACAGTGAGCCCCAGGAGCTCAGAGACATCCAGCAGCCACTAATGAACGAGGTAAGAACCCGTCCCCACCCACAGTGAGCCCCAGGAGCTCAGAGACATCCAGCAGCCACTAATGAACGAGGCAAGAACCCGTCCCTACCCACAGTGAGCCCCAGGAGCTCAGAGACATCCAGCAGCCACTAATGAACGAGGCAAGAACCCGTCCCCACCCCCAGTGAGCCCCAGGAGCTCAGAGACATCCAGCAGCCACTAATGAACGAGGCAAGAACCCGTCCCTACCCACAGTGAGCCCCAGGAGCTCAGAGACATCCAGCAGCCACTAATGAACAAGGCAAGAACCCGTCCCCACCCCCAGTGAGCCCCAGGAGCTCAGAGACATCCAGCAGCCACTAATGAACGAGGCAAGAACCCGTCCCCACCCACAGTGAGCCCCTGGGGCTACAAGAGAGACCAGCTGACTGGAGACACGTGAGGATGAAACACTGAAGCAAGGGCATCTGATCCCCTGACATTCGAACACTGCAGCAACAGGGTATGTGTGAGGAGAAGTCCATGGACCAGGGGTTAAGTTGTTAGTTACGGAACCAACAGCGCTACATTTTAATCCCACTTTTCCTTCTCAATAAAAAGGAGTGATCCTCGACAAATGACCTCTCCTTCCTGGACATCGATTTCGTTAGCAGGCTAAATTCAGAGTACTTAGAAACGAGCTAAAAGTCCTAATACCAGGACAGAATGCAGACAGCTGTTGTCTAATCTTCGAGGATCAGGAAGGACTCCCCGCCCCCAGGGCGCAGACCCACCCCACACACCAAGGGTACAGGCAGGGAGGACAGTGTACGCCAGCTGCGCCACGAATGCCTGGCCAAGCCCAGCTGAAAGGCAGGTGCGGCGCTGGGCATCAGAGGCCGAGGCTGGGCCCGGACACACTCGAGGGGCACAGCTTCCCCGGGGGGAGCCCCGCACCTCGTGCCATTCTACGACCACAATCCGTAGCACTCAGGCGTGTGTGGGAAAGTTCACTTGGGAGGGCTCTGTGTTGTGCACCAAGTCTCACCCATTGCAGCGCCAGCAGCACTAGCTCAAGGCGCTGGACACAGGCTCGTCAGTGAAAGGCAGCCATAAACTCAACAACAGAGGCCATCTCGATCCGGGAAGCGGGCGAGCTGTGAAAAGAGGAACGAGTCAAACAGCCCGTCTCAGGCACCCAGGGAGGACCCATCAGATCTGTCCTCCAGACACCAAGAACACACAGGCTGTCAGGGGCGCGTCGAAAAGCAAGAGACAGTGAAGGTTTGTGAGGGCTGCCACAGGCAGTTGGGTGACGCCCCTTCTCTCGACCATCCTAAAGTATCTAAGGAGCAGCGTGACCCCTCCCTGTAGGAACTAAGGAGCAGTGTGGCCCCTCCCTGTAGGAACTATGGAGCAGCGTGGCCACTCCCTGTAGGAACTACGGAGCAGCGTGACCCCTCCCTGTAGGAACTAAGGAGCAGTTTGGCCCCTCCCTGTCGGAACTATGGAGCAGCTCTCCCTGTAGGAACTATGGAGCAGCGTGACCCCTCCCTGTAGGAACTAAGGAGCAGTGTGGCCCCTCCCTGTAGGAACTATGGAGCAGCGTGGCCCCTCCCTGTAGCAACTATGGAGCAGCGTGGCCCCTCCCTGTAGCAACTATGGAGCAGCGTGACCCCTCCCTGTAGTAACTACGGAGCAGTGTGACCCCTCCCTATAGGAACTCCGGAGCAACGTGGCCTCTCCCTATAGTAACTATGGAGCAACGTGGCCCCTCCCAGTAGGAACTATGGAGCAGCGTGGTCCCTCCCTGTATAAACTATGGAGCAGCGTGGTCCCTCCTGTAGGAACTATGGAGCAGCGTGGTCCCTCCTGTAGGAACTATGGAGCAGCGTAGACGTCCCTCTAGGAACTATGGAGCAGAGTAGACCTCCCTGTAGGAACTATGGAGCAGCCTAGACCTCCCTGTAGGAACTATGGAGCAACGTGGTCCCTCCCTGTAGGAGCTATGGAGCAGCCTAGACCTCTCTGTAGGAACTATGGAGCAGCGTACCCCCTCCCTGTAGGAACTTTGGAGCCGCGCACCCCCTCCCTGTAGGAACTATGGAGCAGCGCGACCCCTCCCTGTAGGAACTATGGAGCAGCGTGACCCCTCCCTGTAGGAACTATGGAGCAGCGTGACCCCTCCCTGTATAAACTATGGAGCAGCGTGGTCCCTCCTGTAGGAACTATGGAGCAGCGTAGACGTCCCTCTAGGAACTATGGAGCAGAGTAGACCTCCCTGTAGGAACTATGGAGCAGCCTAGACCTCCCTGTAGGAACTATGGAGCAACGTGGTCCCTCCCTGTAGGAGCTATGGAGCAGCCTAGACCTCTCTGTAGGAACTATGGAGCAGCGTACCCCCTCCCTGTAGGAACTTTGGAGCCGCGCACCCCTCCCTGTAGGAACTATGGAGCAGCGCGACCCCTCCCTGTAGGAACTATGGAGCAGCGTGACCCCTCCCTGTAGGAACTATGGAGCAGCGTGACCCCTCCCTGTAGGAACTATGGAGCAGCGTGACCCCTCCCTGTAGGAACTATGGAGCAGCGTGACCCCTCCCTGTAGGAACTATGGAGCAGCATAGACCTCCCTGTATAAACTATGGAGCAGAATGGCCCTCCCTGTAGGAACTATGGAGCAGCATGCCCCCCTCCCTGTAGGAACTATAGAGAAGCGTGACCCCCACCCTGTAGGAACTAAGGAGCAGTGTGGCCCTTCCTGTAGGAACTATGGAGCAGTGTGGCCCTTCCTGTAGGAACTATGGAGCAGCGTGCCCCTCCCCTTAGGAACTATGGAGCTCGCCCTGTGGAACTATGGAGCAGCGTGCCCCTCCCTGTAGGAACTATAGAGCAGCGTGCCCCTCCCTGTAGGAACTATGGAGCAGCTCTCCCTGTAGGAACTATGGAGCAGCGTGCCCCTCCCTATAGGAACTATGGAGCAGCGTGACCCCTCCCTGTAGGAACTATGGAGCAGCATAGACCTCCCTGTATAAACTATGGAGCAGAATGGCCCTCCCTGTAGGAACTATGGAGCAGCATGCCCCCTCCCTGTAGGAACTATAGAGAAGCGTGACCCCCACCCTGTAGGAACTAAGGAGCAGTGTGGCCCTTCCTGTAGGAACTATGGAGCAGTGTGGCCCTTCCTGTAGGAACTATGGAGCAGCGTGCCCCTCCCTTAGGAACTATGGAGCTCGCCCTGTGGAACTATGGAGCAGCGTGCCCCTCCCTGTAGGAACTATAGAGCAGCGTGCCCCTCCCTGTAGGAACTATGGAGCAGCTCTCCCTGTAGGAACTATGGAGCAGCGTGCCCCTCCCTATAGGAACTATGGAGCAGCGTGACCCCTCCCTGTAGGAACTATGGAGCAGCATAGACCTCCCTGTATAAACTATGGAGCAGAATGGCCCTCCCTGTAGGAACTATGGAGCAGCATGCCCCCCTCCCTGTAGGAACTATAGAGAAGCGTAACCCCCTCCCTGTAGGAACTAAGGAGCAGTGTGGCCCTTCCTGTAGGAACTATGGAGCAGCGTGCCCCTCCCCTTAGGAACTATGGAGCAGCGTGCCCCTCCCTGTAGGAACTATGGGTAGGAACTCAGGAGCAGGGTGGCCCCTCCCCGTAGGAACGAAGGAGCAGTGTGCCCCCCCTAAAGTAACCAAGGAGCGGTGTGGCCCCTCCCTGTACGAACTAAGAAGCAGTGTGGGCCCTCCCTAAAGTCACCAAGGAGCAGTGTGGCCCCTCCCTAAAGTAACTGAGGAGCAGTGTGGCCCCTCCCTAAAGTAACTGAGGAGCAGTGTGGCCCCTCCCTAAAGTAACTAAGGAGCAGTGTGGCCCGTCCCTAAAGTAAGTAAGGAGCAGTGTGGCCCCTCCCTAAAGTAAGTAAGGAGCAGTGTGGCCCCTCCCTAAAGTAACTAAGGAGCAGTGTGGCCCCTCCCTAAAGTAACTAAGGAGCAGTGTGGCCCCTCCCTAAAGTAACTAAGGAGCAGTGTGGCCCCTCCCTAAAGTAACTAAGGAGCAGTGTGGCCCCTCCCTAAAGTAACTAAGGAGCAGTGTGGCCCCTCCCTAAAGTAACTATGGAGCAGCGTGCCCCTCCCTGTAGGAACTATGGGTAGGAACTCAGGAGCAGGGTGGCCCCTCCCCGTAGGAACAAAGGAGCAGTGTGCCCCCCCTAAAGTAACCAAGGAGCGGTGTGGCCCCTCCCTGTACGAACTAAGAAGCAGTGTGGGCCCTCCCTAAAGTAACCAAGGAGCAGTGTGGCCCCTCCCTAAAGTAACTGAGGAGCAGTGTGGCCCCTCCCTAAAGTAACTGAGGAGCAGTGTGGCCCCTCCCTAAAGTAACTAAGGAGCAGTGTGGCCCGTCCCTAAAGTAAGTAAGGAGCAGTGTGGCCCCTTCCTAAAGTAAGTAAGGAGCAGTGTGGCCCCTCCCTAAAGTAAGTAAGGAGCAGTGTGGCCCCTCCCTAAAGTAACTAAGGAGCAGTGTGGCCCCTCCCTAAAGTAACTAAGGAGCAGTGTGGCCCCTCCCTAAAGTAACTAAGGAGCAGTGTGGCCCCTCCCTAAAGTAACTAAGGAGCAGCATGGCAGCTGCCTCCTAACTCAAGGACGAGGTGCTTGGGTTAGATGCGAATCTGATTTAGAGGGGGCTTAAATGTGACGCGAACACCATCAGATGTACACGAACTGGTTTCGCACACTGGGAACATAAAATTAACCATTGGCAGATTCATGATTAAGATTGCACCAAAACCTGTATTTGCCCTGAATCGCGATACGTACAAATATATCTATATTGAGATTCCAATTTTGGATGATGGAATTTATCTAACATTTAAGCCCCCTCTAAATCAGAGACTCGCTTCTAACTCAAGCACTTCGTGTCTACATAAGTCTCCAGTGTATGACGCCTTTCGCTGAACCAGATTGAAAATGTGTATACTCCAGTATCTGGCTGTCCCTCTCCATTCTACTGTCCTGAAGAAGACCCGCTGAGACTTTCTGCCTAATTCACCCGCCTTCCAGGGTCGAAACGCCGACGCTCCGCACCCACTCATGTCCTATGGTTTCATCGTCCCAAAGCTTAAATACGTTTTTTGCCAGGGTTTTGCGAAAACATGTAAAACGAAATATAGAAGGACAATGTTAATTGAGTTACTCATTTGACTGCTGTACAGTCCCCCTTGTTGTATATAATCCTTTTATGCACAATATCACATTGTCACTTTAATCACTCGATTCACATATCCACAAAATGTCACCTATTCTTCAGAACAAATTTGTTTAACGTTCTTGTGACAGCCATATTTACAAACTGAAATAAGAGTCTAACTGTTCAAATCACTTGAATAACGTTTTTTGGTGTGTTTCTTTCGCTCATATTAAATATGGCATACTAAGAAATTGTTCTATCCGACAGAACCAATTGTAGTATTTTTGTTTAACTGGTAGGCAGCATTATCAGTTACTCTTATTGGTCGAATCACTCTTGATTTCTGGTAAATGATGAAGGTTACTTTAGAATACTTGATTATTGATTGGTTTATAATGTCGATGTCCGTTACTATTACATATAAAAAATTTAAAACCCATAGCTTTGGCTATTTTCAAGTTCAGGGCACATTTACATCTGCATCGTCCAAGTTGTATAGTGCTTTCCTACCCCAGACGAGGGCTCAAAGCACTTTGAGTATTCAAACAAGTAGCTTATGAGTTTGTTATACATGGTTGGGAAAGTGTTGGTCTGAGGTGCCATCCATGCAGTTCGGCATATGCTCCAATCATGTAGCACCATGAATGTGGCAGACAGGGTTGCAGCTGGTACACACCCCAGCACATAGTGAACTCTGTTTAAGTAAAGTCGGTCCGTCTCTTTTTACGTCTCGCCTAGCGACGCAGCGCATGCACTGCTCGCCTTGGCGAGATCTATTGTTGTGGGTTTTGCGTCCGAAGGGGGACAGGAGCTGGGCACGCGCCCGGACAGGCGATGTGCGACAGGAGCTGTGCACGCGCCCGGACAGGCGATGTGCACGTGTACGGCTCCGGCCGGCTCGGGCGCACTGCTCTCCTCCCCTCACGCTGCCTAGGTTTGCTCACAGGCGATGTTTTTGTCAGTCGGTTTTTCCAGGAGGTGGATTTCCCATGTTGCCCAGCGCTCTTTTGTTTTGTCCGACTGTAACATGGTAAAATCGCTAAATATCTTTCCCGCCTACAAATTCCTATCTGCGGCGAGCTGCGTCACGGCGGCGCTCCTGTCATGCTTGAAGCAGTCATTCGAGCTCTCGCGCCCCCGGTACTTGTCCCAGGACAAAAGCCATTCCTGGGCAAATACATTAAACATCGGTTTTAAACGCCTGCCACTTTTTAACACTCATTACACCTCCGAGCTCGCTGCACCAGACTTCTGGCGGATTAATGACCGAACACGCGAAGTAACTGAACAATAAAACATTCACTTGTGCTTGGCCCTGCCTGCGTAATTGTGACCCTGATGAAGTGTGAGTAAATTCCCAGTTAAATCAGGGCCACTTCAGCAATCGGGGTGCGGGGCTAAGCCAAATCTCCTCCTGTTCGTGCAGGTTTGCTCTTTAGAGCCAGGAAGTGCACTGCTCATTTTCACGGAGAGAGCTTGCAAACTTCGTAACAGTGCAGCGAACTGCAAAAGGAGGGAGGAGCAGTCAGCGAGAGAGGGGAGAAGAGAGACAGAGGGGAACCAGCCATGCAATGGAAATGGCTGTAGCAGCCTCTTCTCTCAATAAAAGTAAGTGATCCTTTATGCCAACATGCATCTTTCTAGCCTTATTTTTTTTTAACACAGGGAAGTTATTGAGGTTTTTGAAATCTTAATGATCCGGCCCCCCCCAAAAACATCGACTGTAGCCAAAGGCGCAACTAGAGCCAAATTTCGGGGGGGGTAATTCTTAAAGCAATCGGCAGAGTGGAGCTGCAGGGGCTCTAGGAAGGCGTGAAAACACAACAAAGCCTCCTTAACAAGTACATGGTCTTTTAAAGACCTGTGAAGTGCTCGGGTGTGGCTGTGTGTGTGCCCGGGAAGCTGTCTCACCCCGGGCTGACACACACGCCGGGGGGGGGGCTTGAAGCCCTTTTAGCACAATGGGCGTTGTGCGCCTGACTATAGCCCACTTTCCAAAAGGTAACTTTTTTCAGAGGCACGGTGCAGCCGTGTGCCAAGCAGAAAGTAGAGAGTGTTTTTGTTTAGGAAATGCTTTCTTAAACAAAAAAGTGGCAAACAGGTTCTCGCTTTTAAAAAAAAAAAAAAAAGCCATACGCTTCCCTTTAGCATATGTATGGGGGAATATTACCTCAACCCCAATGAATGGGGTGCCGGCTTTTCCTCCTGCAGTTGGTGCACGTTCCCTGGCCAATTACTGTAACCGTAGCAAACACATTTATTTTTCCCGCATCTAGCCCTTCGTATTTAGGTTTCCAACGGTTGCACTGTATACTTGTGTGATCGGAGCACACATGCGGGCTCAGCCCAGCCCCGCCTTTGTGGGACACACTTGCACGGTAATAGGAAGGCACAGACACAAGTAATGTCTGCGTTAGTATCAAAATCGTTTAAAAAAATCGGAGCTTCTCAGATGGTGCACTTGCATACCTGGTCATTGCTCGTATTTTTCCAGTATGCAGTCTGCCCTTGGGCAGTCTGGGTCACCTCTCTATTATGATATGTTCCTGAAAAAACACAAGATAGTACGTGACAAAACGTGACTTTGGCAATCTGGCCTATCAGTTTAGTAAGCCAGTTTATCATCACCAAATTCTTGATCATATCCAGCCATTGAAATACCCGTAGTGCTTGACTCCAAAACAACCATGCGATGGTGTGGCACATGATGTTATACTGTTTAGGTCGAGCCTAGAGTAGCGCGCATGCGCTGCTCTGCGAGACTTTATGTAGGTGGTTTTAAAAACTGACCACACGCTCGTGCACAATGGCCTTTTCCGTTCGGTTAACCGCACGGCCGCCATCTGTTTCCAATTATCGTGCCCAGACGCGGGCGCGATAATTGAAAACACATGGCGCCCGTGCGGGTAACCGCAAGCAATAGGCCATGGTGCACGAGCGTGTGGTCAGCTCAGCACGCTGCCGCGCTCGCTCGCCCCCGCTCCTCTCCGACGCTGCCGTCTCTGCTGTCCAGCGCTTCACTTGTGCGGACGCTGCCTCGTTTTTTTAAAGCACCATGGCGCATGGTTTACCCATAGCGGCCCGCGCCTTTCTTTTGTTTACTCTATTTTTTTTGTATGGGGTTCATCTTGTATGTTCCTCATCCCGTGGTTCAGCCCGGGCATCATGAAAACTGCGGCTGCCTGTGCCCCGGCCGCCATCCCATTGTCTCCAAGTTTGGTGTGGAGGCTGGCACTGAACTGACGCCAGGTTAATAAACCCACCGTCCGGCTCATAATTCAGTCTGATTGGCAGGGGGGTTCCTCCGACGGGCAGCACTCCGGGCTCCAGCGCAGCGCCCAGAGCATGCAATTCCCCTAATTCACCCACTATCGAGTCCGGCTAGCGCCTCTTACTGCCATGCCTTCCCAAGCGCGCCCTCTTGGTTGACTTTGATCCTGTGTCAGATCACAAAGCAGTTTACAAAGGATTCCCACACAAAGGCTGGGAGAACTGTCCATTGTCCGGCGCCATTACATTTTATTGAGCGTGTGACCCTTCAGAGCTGGGAGATTCTGAAGCCTGGAAGTAATATATACTTCTCAAATTCTTTCTTTGTAGTTTAGCTTATTGCCTTGGTCACTTTTTTGATACATTGCCATATTTAAATTAACATTCAATATAGGTGTCGTGCGTGCATGTGCAACAGACTGGGTTCGGTACCTCGGGGAACTTCGCAGGCCTATAAATAGCTCGGCGGGCACAAAGCCGAGGTGTCTGAAGAGCACCCCTCGCATGTGCATCTCCGGCTCACGTCTGTAGTGAGCATTAATAGAAGGAGCGGCTCCTGCAGGACCCGGGACTAGCAGAGGCGGGACCCCGGTGCTCTCGCGCCTCACCGGAGCAGCTGTGCAGCTCTTAGAAGCGGCCCACTCAATGCGCTGGAGCTCTCACGGCCACCGCCGGGGCAGAGGGACATGGTAAGTTTGGCTTAAGATATTCAAAAGAGAGCATTGGCTTTTGCGGGGTGTGTTGCTTACTTGTTAGTGGGGGTTAAATTGAAGGTAACCCGAAAAGTGATGCTCGCAATTAAGCAGCATCATTGTTTACATGTGTGCGAAATAATTAAGGGCACAAATGTATTTAGCCGTTGTTTAAATGAAAGCTCCCCTCTTTTTACTTTGGCTTGTGTACTCCCCATACTACGCAGCCGCCACTCATCTGTTCACCACACAGCCCTTGGACACATATACACATTGTGCAGCCTCCTCTGGCCGGCACTTTGTCTCATCTGCATACCACAAAAAACCCTCAGCTTTATCTACTTACCGCACAGCTTCTTACAGCGATCGGCATCGTCTGCACAGTCACCTTCGGCCTGGAGACTCTTCGCTCCCCCCCCCCCCCCCAAACAACACATACCCCTTTGACCCTTCTGCACTCCACCCAGCCATCTGGATCATGTGCACCCCACGCAGCCACTGTTGGACTCCTCTACACACCACACACATCCCTTTGACCATCTGGATCATGTGCACCCCACGCAGCCACTGTTGGACTCCTCTACACACCACATATCCCTTTGACCCTTCTGCACTCCACCCAGCCATCTGGATCATGTGCACCCCACGCAGCCACTGTTCGACTCCTCTACACACCACACACATCCCTTTGACCATCTGAAAACATGACCCAAGTGTCACAATAAAAACAAGCATTTGCAATGCAATAGGTCTCGAATTTACGCGTTTGAGCTATTGACATTGCAAATAACAATGCCTTTTATTTTTGTTTTTGTTTTAAAAACATAAATAAGAGGCATTGTCATTTACAATGCCAATAGCTTAAACTCGCGTACCTGCGAGACCTATTGCATTGCAAATGCTTGTTTTATATTATTGTCATTTCTGAATTTGAAGCAGACGTTTCATCAAGCGGAGCTGCACGCAAGTTGTGGGCTCTGGTGATGTTTGCACAATACATTACATTTAAAGAGATTACTCATTGGGCTCGCTTGTACCTTCCCTGCCTCCGCAACGCTTGATGCACGCATTATGGTTTGGGTCAGTGGCGTGCCAGCCTTCCACAACAGCAACCTGCTGATTAATGGGCCTACTAAAATCAACATAAAAAGAACTTAAAGAATTGTCGATGTACATGGTGATCATTAAACAAGATAAGAGTGTTTATACAAGGTGAATCGTAATACATATAAAACAGCAAAACCAAATAAAAAATACAAGCATCATATCGGGAGAGTTTTTCTAACCCATGTACATTTTTTGTTGTGTTTTTACTTTTGACCTGGGAGCTGGATGTTGTGTACCACAATGTCCCCAGTGCTGGGGAGTCCACATAGGCGCAGGGCCATTCAAAATAAATGGTTTTAAGATCCTGCCAGCCTGCAAAGTGTGTGGCATTATGGTATCGACATGAGACCACTGATGGGGCAGTTAGTGTGTAGCTGTGTGCCTCTGTATCACTTGCCCATTTATTAAACTAATACTGCTTTTCATTTAATGCCTGCGTTGTGGCAGCACGACACTTAGCTAGAGGGGAAGATCTAAATGGGATCAGCCAGTGCACTCGTGTTGTCTTGGGACAGTAGAGGAACACATACTCCATACTTTTGAAAGAAAGTACACAGAGCGAAATAAAATAGCCAAAAATGGGAAGCGAGGCACATGTAAACACTTATCCATACACTATTACATACTCATCGTGCACATTCATGTCTTCGGGCGCCCCACCCCCAGAAGGACCAAACATACGGCTCATCTACACAAATCATCTTCCTGAACATTTGCTTATGCGGATCCCGAGACAATATCACTTGATGGTTTTTGGCCACTTGGGAGTGGTGCTCCCAGTTCACTAAAGCGAAACTGAAACACGGCAGTAGTATGAAGGCCACCATTATGCAGCCAGAAGAGAACAGGAATGTTATTTTATTCCTTTTAATTTTCCGCACTGGTGGATCGTATCAAAGTAAAACACACATTTGAGGAAAGGCATCGGGTAGAATAAAACAGTTGTTGTTCAGCGTGGATGGCTGTGATTAAAAATGCTTGGTTATGCTCCCTATTTTCGCAGTGAAAGATGTAAAAGTTTGGGAGCACTGTTCGTTTATTTTTTTCCTTTACCTTTGGTCTATGTTTCTTTAATTCTCAATTGGGTTATTCTTATGGTGAGATTCAGCATGGGGTTTATTGTTTACATGAGGTTAAAGTATATATATTTCAGCACCAACATTCTGGGCTCTGTTCCTTTCCATTGCTTTGGTGCCTTCTTTCCCCCGCCCGCCCTACCTCCCTCCCGTTGTCCTTGCCTTTCACTCCCCCACATATACATTAATATTTACAATGCCAATAGCTCTAAATCAAACCATTGCGAGACCAATTGCATTTTCAATGCTTGTTTTAACACTCTAGAAGGTTGCCAGGGTATCTTGGCGTTTTCTACACTCACGAAGCAGTAGATCAGGTCAATTCCATTCCGCCGGAAGGGGTGTAATTTCTGCATTTGGTGAGGGGAATTATGTCCGCCCCTACAAGAAATGGATCATTCGGGGACGGGATGACAAACGTCTGATCTCCGTCGCCAGAGCTCCTCCCCCCTCCCACGTCAGGACACCGAGACAACGGAAGCAAGGATGGCGGCTGCATATTGAATGCAAGCCGCGAGGAGAGGAACGCAGACGTGACAGGGGTTTTCCTTTCTGCTCTGCTGCCGCGCAGTGAAAAAGGAAGAGGCTTAAAGAGGCTTAAGGCCCGAGTTTGGTGGCTGCCTCCTTTTATGCCACTACTCCACGAGGCGGGAACTCACTTTGGCACGTCTGGGAACCGGATGAAGTCCCGCGCTGCAGGGGTGGACTGTACCAGTGTAGGAAACTGGCTCTATATATACTACACCAAAGTGAGGTATAGTGTGTATAGAGTCCAGGTGACCCCAGAGGTAGGCAGAGGTTAAAGTTAGGTAGAACCTTACTCTCTATTTGTGGTAGAGTGGTCGAGCAGTAAGGCAGTATCAGAGGACAGTGTTAAGCACTTGATGTACACACTCAGTCAGCAAATGAATTCACACACTCAAGAACTGAACTCTAGCCCAATTGTTTTTGTATAAAAAATATACAGTTGTTTTATTTTATAACCAAGCAAGCCTGGCACAGGTAAGCATAAAATACTTTGCAATAATAAGTTGCTGAATAAAGAACAGTTTGGAAATGCAACAGAAATTGTACTTTATTTTATTTTATTTATTTATTGAGTTTTATATAGCGCTGGCTAGACCCGGAGGTATCAGAGCGCTTTACATGAGGAAGAAACATTGTTTCAGAACATGGTTACAAAGTTACATCAGTAACTGGAGCGTAGTTACAGGAATTACAGGAGTACAAAAGCATAGCATAAACATGAGGTAAAAAATAGGCAAGGGGAGAGAAGATTAGGGGAGAGAGGGAAGGAATAGGGGAGGTAGAAGGAGAATAATGGAGAGAAGAGGAGGGGGAGGGTGTAGGAGGCACAACGGGGAGATGAGGAAAAACAGTGTCCGACGTCCGGCTGGGTAGGTGACGGCCGAGGGGTGAACCAGAGCCAAACTCCTCTATAGCTGCGTGGGACAGCTCCACCGGTCATCGGCCAAAGGTTGCTCGGGCACCGCAGTACATACAGAAAGGTTATAGTTTCCGCCTAGGGGGGGCATAGTCCAAAAGTTCCATCGAGCGCGCCGGTCACGGTGTATAGTGCTGTGCTCCCAGCGGTAATGGGATCAAAAACCAGGCCTCCGCTGTGTGGGACTCCCTTGTGTTGTGGACTCTCTCAGAGGGGTCTCTGAGACTCCAGGGCATAAATGCTGGATCCCTCCCCAACAAGGGGAGAAGGAGTGCTTTGGAAAGGGGCCCACTCATGGTGGCAATTATTAGAAAATTGGTGTCAGATGTCCCCAGAGGCGGCCATCTTAGGGTCAGGCATTGGGCACAGCTCACTACTAAGCCTGGGCGTAGTTCGCGAAGTAGCGCTACGCGAAGCTACGCAAAGTGCAGTTCGCACTACGCGAGCTACGCGTAGCACTACGCGAACTGCGTAGTGCACTGTTCGCAATGATTGCACAGTGCCGGATGCTTATCCGCACTGTGCAATTATTGAAAACGGCATCTTGCACAGTGCGAGCTGTCTTTTACTGCCGCTCCAGTAGATTTTTACTCGAGCGGCAGCTTTCTCAACGCGGACTGGTAGTTTCTCATCGCGAGCGGTCGCGAGCATACGCGACCACTCGCAATGAGAAACCTGACCTCCCCGCGTTGAGAATCTCGCCGGGATGTCATTTTGCTTGCTCGCGGTCGCCAACTTGACGTTGAGGACCGCGAGCAAGCAAAAAATGACCGCTACGCTACGCGTGTTTGCACTGTGCTACGTGCAATTCGCGTTGTGCGAAGTAGCGCAAACTTCGCAAACTACGCGAGCGTAGCGTAGTGCTTTGCCCAGGGTTACTCACTACACTCCTCGCGTTTTCACTATTGCCTGCGTGAGGGGTATTGAGTCCAGGCCTTAGTGAGGTCACTTTGTCTGAGCCTTCCTCAGCCCCTTCGCCAGCCCCGTGATGCTCTTCAGGTGTCAAGTCAGTGGCTTCCCCGCAAGCCCCAAGGTGTCGTCTGTACCTTATTCCCAGTCCTCTTCACGGTTTGGGTGCCATTTCGTCTTCAGTTCCCCCCTTGATAGTCAGTGTGTCTTTCATCACCCGTCGGCCACCCGGGGCCTCCACCTCCAGAAAGAATAACCCCGCAACTCTGTTAAGTGAGTCGGTCACGCAGCCGATGTGTAGTTGTGCGCGGGGTTTGGTATGGCTCACACGGAGATCTTGCAGGCCCCTGGGCGGTGAAACACCCAGAAGAACTGTCCAGAGATAGTGCGGTTTTCGCCCTACCTCTAGTGTACTTTGTTTGATTTACAGGGGATGCAGTAGGTTGCAAAACACTTAGCAAATAAAGTACATTGAAATGAATAGGCTTTTTCAGTAAATTTAAGGTAAGTTACTTTTACGTTACTTTGCTAACTTAGTGCTGGATACCTAGATTCAGCACTGGGACATTTCCTGCAAACAGGTAAGTAAACACGTTTTGGTTATTTGTGCGATTTTTAAAGAATATTTTGAGATTTCAAAACTCCACACTTAGAAACTTTTTGGAGAAAAAGTGTCAATGTTATCCTATGGAGGAAAAACAGGTTATCGGTTTGTAGGTAAGTAATCGACTGTGGGAGTTAAGGTTCTGGGGTTAGACTCAGGGGTCCCCCAGGGTCAGTGATGCACTGTTGTTGCACCCTCAGCAGCACTAGGGCGGCCGGGTGCAGAGTGTTGAGGCCCAATGTTATCCTATGGAGGATAGGGGGTCTCCGGTTGGTGGCTGCTGGCAAGCAGGCCACTGGGTTGTGGGAGCAAAGCTTCTAGGGTTTAGGTCAGGGCAAATAGGGAACCAAATTAGCACCAAAGGTGCACCCTCAGCGGCAATAGGGCGGCCGGGTGCAGGGTGCCGTTTTGAGGTCGGGTGCGCTGTTGTTTTCAATGGAGCAACTCCGGTTAGAAGAAACACTGCAGGCTCGGGGACGAGGATCTTCTGGGTGCGACCACCACTTCGAGGGGTAAGTTGGGATGTCTTGGGTTGGTTAGGCACCGTTGGTTTGGGCACACAAGGCCGTGGGGCGTCGGGTGCAGGGGTGCCTTGGGACGTCGGAAAGTCTTACCCACTCTGGTCGCGGTAGAGGGGATCCTCTGGATTGAGGCTGCAGGCGTCGACTGGAGGCTTGAGGCAGGTCAGGAGTCGCCGGATCTCGGGTCAGGATCGCCGGGGTGACCTCCTCGTGGTGTTTTTCCACTCGAGCTCGGGCCGGGTTCGGCGGGTGCAGAGTGGGCTGGATTCGCGGTATCCGGCCGGAGCCAGAAGCTGCAGTTTGAACAAGTCCGGTGTTCACGGGAGAAGCAGTCTTGGAAGTGAAGGCAGACAGGTCCTCCTGGGTTTTTGAGGTTGCTGGCTGCAGGACACACCGGGATTTCGCAGGAGCAGGTTCGAGGGGAGACAGGCCTGTAGGGCTGGGGCCAAGTCAGTGGGCGCCGTCCTCTTGTTAGCTCTGCACAGCTCTTCGTCCTTCTTCTAGTTTTCTTCTTGTTGTCAGGCTGGATCTGAGGAAGAAAGGTTCAGGGTGCCCCCTAAATACTAGATTTAGGGGCGTTACAGGTAGGTAAAGGGCAGGGACCAATGGGTCCCTTCCCTGGGGTGGGTACACCCCCTATCGTGCCACCCTCCAGTGGGAGGGGGGCAGGAGCCTGTCCCTGGTTGGTTGGGTCTCCCCATCCTCAAGATGGCAGGGACGGAGAGTTGTGCTTCACCTCGCCTTCCCCACCTGAGGGGTGGAGTTGGCAGAGGTGGGCACACCTCTTTCCCTCACTTGTTTTTCCCGCCAGTTCTCCCGCCCAAAGTGGGGGGTAGAACCAGAGGGGACCAGTTGCTGAAAGCAGCAATGGGTCTGGGGAGGCTCACAAAGGCGGCATGCCTTTGCAGCTTCCCCTTTGTGAACCCTGCCCATCCTGGGGGAGGAGGCTTGGCACCTCGTCCCAGGATGTGCATTGTTTCTGGCCCCAGAGAGCAGCAGGCTCTCGACCCAGGAGTCCAGAAACATGTCTGTTGGCGGCAGCCTAAGCAGCCACTCAGTCAGGTCACTAGAAGTTGGTCGAGTTTCAGGGGGCATCTCTAAGATGCCCTCTGGTGTGCATTTTACATTAAATCCCACACTGGCATCAGTGTGGGTTTAATGTGCTGAGAAGTTTGATACCAAACTTCCCAGTCTTCAGTGTAGCCATTATGGGGTTGTGGAGTTCATAATGACAAACTCCCAGCACCATATACTCTTAATGGCAGCACTGCACTTACAGTGCCCAGGAATGGACTTGGGTACTGTAGGGGTACAGGGCTCATGCACCTGTACCCTCACCACTGGCATAGGGCACCCAGCTAGAGGGGTGACTAGTGTATGCCAGGCAGTGGTTTGTGGGCATGGCACACAGGGATGTGTGCCATGTCGACTCTTCACTTTGTTCTGCACCAAGCCACGCAGCCTGCAAAGGCAGTGTGTGTGAGTGTCAAGGTACAGGACCTCTAAGGGTGGCACAATAAGTGCTGCAGCCCTTAGAGGCCTTCTCTAGTCACAGTGCGCCCTGGGTACCTGTGGTACCATTTAGTAGGGGCTGACATGTGGCCAGAGATGCCAATTGGGTTTAGTCTTCAATGCAGTTTTAGGGAAGGAACATAGGCCCTGGGCACCTGATTAGCAGGAGCCCAGGGCACACTCAGTCAAAGAACATCAGCAATTCAGCTAAAAGTGGGGGCATACCATGCAAGAAAGAGGGCACTTTCTCACAGTAGTGCAACGACAAATTATGGCAGCAATCTCATATAAGAGCTCGGATATAGCCTCTCTGACTATGCCAGGGCTCATACCCATAGTAGTGTTTGAATACTTGCAATCTCCTTATGTTGCCACATTTCAGCAGCTCTACATACAGGGGCTGAAGGGAGTGGTAAGCAATAGTTCCAGGGTTAGAATTCCCCTTTGAGTCTGTGCAAACCTACTAACTTGCATGTTTTAAGGGTTTTCAACAACTCTTCTCTAATCTGTTACCATACTGAGAAATGTTGGCAATTTACTCCTGACAATGGCAGACGTAAACCTTCTTCCAGAGTTGGGAAAAAAGTGGTTGGAGGGAAAGTGAACTTGCAAACACTTAGATTTTCGCATGAGCAAATCTACACATGCTTATTTGCTCATGCTAAAATGCAGTTCACATATATTTTCTATGAGTACTATTTCTTGCCCTAGTTCTGTAAATTCTTGGGAATTCATGAAAGCCATATAGCTGCACTTAATGCAAGGACATATACCATGGGTGCACTTTTGAGACTTTCTTTAATAATTGGGCCCTCAATTTGGTCTGGCGTTGACCATGACCTTTTGAGTTTATTAAAATTGTCTCTCTCTCTCTGTATCGTCTGGCTTCACTGTGAGTGACAGCATTCTGCTCTTTCACAAGGAGCATATCGGCACACAAAGTAGTTTTGTTCAGTGCCAGTAACTACTGTAGCAGTGTGTGCTTTTTGAGACCAAAAACAACTTTTGCTAATGTTTGTTATAATAGTGAGGGCCCGGCAGCTCCCACACCAATAAGGTTTTACAAAAACCATGCCAAAACAAGTCACACATTGACAAAACTAAAAAGCTGACCACCAATTTCAGACCTATTGGCTTTGCCAATGCGTGTTTATTTTTGTTTCCCATAATCTTATTGAAACTGGTTACACTGATTTTCCATTATGAATATTTTTGGTAAATACACGTTATTAAATGATGCTGCAAAGAAATGGTACCTAAAGTTTTACAGTGGTTTAGCGAAATGTTATTTTCCTGCCTTCATTTTTTTATGAACATTTTATTTTGAAAGCAAAGAATCATCAATCTTGCTTTCAAGCTTCTGGAAATATTTGCATCAAATCAGAGAGCATTCTGGGAGCATTATACATAACCTCATATTGCTAAACTTTGAAAACGTGTGTACACATTTTTATACTGGAACCACTGTCAGCAGTGCAGTCAGAGCTTACAAGATTTATTTAGAGCGCCCACCCTAATAATAAAGACTTTCAATTAATGAACCATAAATACAGGCTTGAACAGCGTTAACATATGGACAAATATATTACCTTAACTGCAGACAGTGCCCTTCCCTGGTCCATAGTGTGGTCCTGCAAACTGGCAGCCAAAGGGTTTGTGCTGCAGGGGGTTGGGCCTACTTGTCCCAAGGACAAAATACACATGAAAACTTGTTGCCTTTGACCCCAAACAATACGTCTTGGGCGTCGAGCTATAGGAATTCCACATCCCTGGTTCTCGCTCTTCCAAATGATGCCATATACAGCCTGCAGTCAGGAGGGCACAAAGGTGCCACTACCCTGACCCACCGTCCCAAATCTGTGAAGAGGATGCTGCCCTTTATTTCCTTTTGAAATGTTTTGTAGGTAAACAATTTTGGGATACAGCCTCCAAGGCGAAGAGAACGTCCATTCTGTGCGACAGCCACGAGTATTTAACATGTGAAGGCACTGACCTCACACATTCAACCGGAATTCTAGTCTCAGGGACACCACCAGCCTCCTCTTCATGCACACATGGGGAGAGAAGATATGTAAACACAGCTCGTTTGTGGAAGGCATAGGCAATGCAGCCCCTGAAAACTAGAAAACAGCCGCCCACCAGACTGCCCTGACTAGGACCCGCAGTGACACTGAGGGAGACCACCGCCACCTGGGTGGAGCAAGGAACACAGGACTTATCCCAGATGAGAAAGGAACAGCACACCACATCAATATCCGGCCGTAGCCACACCTCAAACAGGATTAACGGGAGCAGGAAGATACTTAAACCTCTGCCGTCCTCCGAAGCCTTTGCTCGTGTCCGGACACCCATAGGTTAGCAGCTCGCCCAGGCAGGAGGTGAAATCATTTACAGCTTGGACTTTGGCATGAAATCAACACCTCTGCAGGCAAGGGTGGTCACCTCCTGACACACACCGTGGACTGAACTCACACACAGAGGAGGCAAGGGATGCCACCTCCTGACACACATCGTGGACTGAACTCACACACAGAGGAGGCAATGGATGTCATCTATCGGCAATATTGACTGAACTCAGGCACAGGAGGTGAGGGATGTCATCTCCTGACAAACACCGAGGACTGAACTCACACACAGAAGGAGGCAAGGGATGTGACACAGGAGGGCAAAGGATGTCACCTCTTCTCTCACACACACACACACACTGTGGGCTGAACTCACACAGAGGAGGCAAGGGATGTCACCTCTTCTCAAACACACACTGTGGGCTGAACTCACACAGAGGAGGCAAGGGTTGTCACCTCTTCTCTCACACACTCTCACACACACACACACACAGTGGGCTGAACTCACACACATGGGAGGCAAGGGATGTCACCTCTTCTCTCTCTCACACACACACACTGGGCTGAACTCAAACACAGGAGGCGGCAAGGGATGCCACCTCCTGACACACACCATGGACTGAACTCACACACAGAGGAGGCAAAGGATGTCACCTCCTGACACACACCGTGGACTGAACTCGCACACAGAGGTGCCAAGGGCCATCACCTCCTGAGACACTGAGAACTGAACTCAGACACAGAGGAGGCAAAGGATGTCACCTATCGGCAATATGGACTGAACTCAGGCACAGGAGGCGAGGGACTGTGTTAGACTTGGCATCTTTTGGCGTGTTTCCCCTGAGTTTTTGCTTTCTGACCTCGCGGTTTTGACTGGCGTAGTGTTTCTGCGCACTTTTCTCACTGCTGATCAGTGGTAAAGTGCAAGTGCTCCTGTGGTAAATTGTGTTATGGATTGGTGTTTCCATGATTGGATATTTGATTTACTCGTTAGTCCCTAGTAAAGTGCACTGAGTGTGCCAGGGCCTGTGAATCAAATGCTACTAATGGGCCTGCAGCACTGATTGTGCCACCCACTTGAGTAGCCCTGAAAAGGTAACTCAGACCCGCCCTTGCGGAGTCTGCGCGCAGTTTGTAACTGCCATGTCGACTTGGCCAGTGCACACACTTGCCAGTCCCTCACCTTCCCTTTTCTTACATGTCAGCCACCCCTAAGGTAGGCCCAAGGTACCCCTGTGGGCCGGGTGCAGTGTATGTGAAAGGTAGGACATGCCCTGGTGTGTGTGGCATGTCCTGATAGCGAATTACGGCCAATTTCGTTTTTCGCTATTGCAAGGCTACCTGTTCCCCATAGGACAGAATGGGGAGTTTGTTTATAAGATGTTATAAACATAACTGGCCCGGGGAATTAGGTAGGAAAATAAAGTTTAGTATGCCTGAACTCAGAATCTAAAGATGCATCTTTTAGTGAAGGTGATTTTTACATTCTGTGTTTGAAAATACCACTTTTAGAAAGTAGGTATTTTCTTGCTCAGTCATCCCGTGTGCCTCTGCTGGAATGTGGATTGCCTGTCTGGGTTTTGGATGACCGAAGGCTGGGGAGCAGGAGTGGCTGCAGCTAGTCTAGGTGGGTCAGGAAAGGGCTGAATAGACCTGGGCTGCAATTGGGGAAGGGGGAGGAGATTTCCTTGCACCTCAAAGGGCCTGGTTTGCCTCTGACCATGCAGTCTCCACCTCCTGCCAGGAAGTCACACCAGAGAAGGCAGAACTGGTTCTGGCTGGGCACAGATACTCTCTGCCTAAGAGATCAAAGGATTTTGGGATATAAATATTGGGGCCCAGACCCCTGAACTTTAGAACTCTTTTGGACCAAGAAGACTGCCAAGAAGAATAGCTGGAGAAGCTGTGAGGAGTAACTACCATATTGCTGTGTGCTTTGCTGTGTTGGCCTGCAGTGGCTGCTTCTGTCTTGGGCAGTGAAAGGACTGGACTGAATTTTCTGCAAACTACATTTGTGAGTTTCTCCAAGGGCTTGAGGTAGAGCTTGCCCCCTGTTCAAGAAGTCTCAGGAACAGCAAAGACTTCAAGCTCTTCTGCCCTCAGCACTGGGGACTGTGTGTTTTGTGCTGCAACAGAAGAAGCAACCCGTCGACGACGACGCTGCCGACTCCGTGTCCTGAAGGCACCGCAGAGGGCACCGCCGCAACGCCGCACCGCCGCCGCCTGCTGACGCCGCCACCGAGCCGCTGCTCGCACCGCGACCTGTGGGCACCGCACTCCGCACCGCCTCGCTTCACGACACCGCCTTGGTGTCGACGATGCCGCTCCCCGCCGAAATCTACGCCGCTGCTTGCACCGTGGTTCGAGGGCACCGCTCGTAAAGTTACACTACGCTCCGCCCTCATCCCGCACCGCAGCCTTGGCCTACCGACGCCGGAGCCATCGACTCCCGTTCGTCAGCAGACGACAGCGCTTCAGCAACGACGACGCCGCTGCTTGCACCGCGACCTGCCAGCACCGCGAAGCGCACAGCATTCACTTCGCACCCCGACCCTGGTCTCACCGACGCCGCCATCCGACGCCGCCACCGAGCCGCTGCACGCACCGCAACCTGAGGGCACCGCACGCCGCACTGCAGCACTTCGCACCCGACGCCAGCGCTCCTGACTTCAACAGAGAGGAGTTCGATCTGCAACGCGTGTGACCTCGAGGGCCCGACGACTCCTGCACCGACCTCCGGAACCGACGCCTGCGGACGCCGTGCATTCGGAAGCTCAACGAGAGGTCGCCGACGCCCTGCATTTCTAAAAGGTACTGTTTGCGGGTCTTCCCGAAACCGTAGCTGGCCCGCGACGCCGCTGTCAACCAGAACTGTTTGGATTTGTTTGTTCACGACGCCGCAATAGCCCCGGACGGAGCTATCGACATCAAGGAACTGTTTTTCAAGCATATTTTGATAAGTGAAGATTTTTAAGTACTGTATTGTGGATTTTTATCGTTTTTGGTCTTGTCTTAAGTATATAAAAATATTGGATATTTTTCTAAACTGGTGTGGTGTCCTTTTGTAGTGCTTACACTGTATTACTGTTGGTTATGTGTAAATGCTTTACACACTGCCTCTAAGATAAGCCTGACTGCTCGTGCCAAGCTACCAAGGGGTGAGCAGGGGTTATTTTAGGAGTGTAACTCCCTTATCCTGACTAGAGTGGTGGTTTCTACCTGGCTTTGGCACATGCCCTAGCCTACCAAAAATCCCATTTCTAACAGATGTCATCTACTGACACACACAGAGGACTGAACTCACATACAGGAGGACAAGGGATGTCATCTCTTGACACTATGGACTGAACTGACACACACAGGAGGCAAAGGATGTCACCTCTTCTCTCTCACACACACTGTGAGGAGGGATGTCACCTCTTCTCTCACACACACACACACACACACACACACACACACACACACACACACACACACACACACACACACACACACACACACACACACACACACACACACACACACACACACACACACACACAGGAGGCAAGGGATGTCACCTCTTGACAAACACAGTGGACTCAACTCGCAGAAAGGAGGCAAGGGTTGTCACTTCCCGACACACACAGAGGACTGCACTCACATAGGAGGCAAGGGAACTGAACTCACTCCTGTGTGTGACAGTACTGACATACTGTGGATTGAACTGACACAGGGCAAGGGATGACACCCAGTGACACCGTGGACTCGAAGTGTTTTTAGTGCAGTACACTGCAGATGGATAAGCCAGCAAGGCCCGAGCCTGGCTCGGATCCAGACCTTGTCAGGGGAGCCATTTTAGAGCCAAGCCCAGTACCTCAGGTTCATATATGCTCCCTTTCATAGGTAGTGCGGTTTGTGGCAGAAAAGAGGGGGCTTTATGATGCAGCAAGAGTGGGAAAACCAAGGCAGGCTCGGCCCTAGCTCCAGGGACCCAAATGAACGATGCACTGAGCTCTGCTCTCACTCGTGTTTACTCCCGAAAGGTGCATTGTTACCTTTCATGGAACTTTTAGTTCAATAGAACGAAGAACAAGGAAGTGAAAACGTCTCGCTGCAGCCAGGGACATACTTCCAGTGTTCAATGAGGGCCAGCTCCATGCCGCCTTCTGTGACCTTGGAAACTTGTTGCTCGACTTCATTGCCCCTGTGGAGTTGTGGGGGCGGCTTCTGACAGGTTTAGGTGCCAGTGAAACCAACAAAGGAATTGAATACTTTGCTTTCCTATCATTAGGCCCTGTATTATGTGGCAGAAAAAAGACATTTTGATCTATGCAGTCTGCTGGAGTGCTCTATACTAATTCTGAAGGCAGGCTTTTGTGACTGTCTCGCACTGTTTATACAACCGGTTCATCGGACACATTTATTATTTCATGGCAGATAGATTTATTATCTGATCTGTATGCTTTGCAAGTTCGCTTTTATTTTACACGCTCTACAGAGTGAGTTTAGTTCTCAGATGACCACTGTGCAGAATACATTGTCAACACAACTGTAACTATAGAGGCAGGGTGGGTCAGCTTCTATGGTGAACTGCAGACGGTGTGACCGGAAAATCTAGCTTGAAATCACAGCCTACACACTAGGCCAAATCGTGTGATCTTGGGCTAAGAAACCTTACGTCCCTGCCCCACATTGCCGCCAAGCCTAGAGTCAGCACAAAAAGCTTAAGTGGGATGCAGTTCACAAGGGCTCTGAATTAAAATGAGACAAAACGGCAAACTAACAATAATCATGGAAACAGGCGGTATTAACATTCGCTGCCCGCGCTTCGGCTGCAGGGGTGAGTCGGACCCCGGTTCGACCCTCCATGTGAATTTACAACGCCTGGAAGCCTGCTATGGAGCGCCTCCAGCCGCATGGAAGCGGAGCCTGTAACCCGAGCACAGACTCCTGGGGGGTCTCCCCACAAGGGGAGCTGGACCCTCCAGTTATCCCAGGGAACCCCGGAAGTATTAACACTGAATGGGCGCCCTGGGTTACGCGTGCATCTGCAGCACAGTTGTATGTTTACACAGGCATGTGCCTTTGGTGGTCCAAATATTTTCACTTTTGGTCTTTTCTTTTTGGAGACTAAATACTACTATTTTTCTTCAAGGAAGCTTTCATACGTAGTAGAATACTGATTTACCATGTGACGTATGCTTTGTGCAAGTTTCCTTGATTTAATTAATACATTGCATACATTTTGCCCAAGAAGACAAACAGAACGCATTGCTAGCTGGTGTGAAAACTGTGACGAGAGTGGCTGCATGGAAGGATGTGTAACTGAAATGCAGGCTAAAATCTTTGCTTTCTCACTTGACCCATTTCTGTGACCGGAGGCAAATCACTTAACCTCAAGTTATCCTATTTTCCTTGTCTGGCAAATTTGGAAGCACCATGAAGCAATTAATTTCAGGATGTGTGCTACAAAAAACTAAATTTTTATTTTGTTTCTAAAATACACTTTAGATTCAAATATATATATATTTTTTAAACTGCTCCTATACAAAAGAGTACATGACAAACCCAATTTTCTCTTAGCCCATTGATGGCCACGTTGTCAAGGCGGGAAGGGGGTAGGGATTCATACGTTTTTCCAAGTTGACGTTTAGAAACTATCACTCTACACAAGGATATCATCAAATATACCAAACAGAAACCATTTAATGGGACGACTCGTGCTCGGGCTCTTAGGAACAGTCCAGACCGCTAGCTCGGCTCTCCCGGTGAACTTGCTCCCTTATCCACCTCTACGGCTCGTGATTTGGCCCTTAGCACCAGCACAGAGCCCTAGGTCGGCTCTCCCTATGACCCTGCTCCCCTGTCCACCTCCATGGCATGTGCTTTGACCCTTAGCACCAGCACAGTGTCCTAGTTCATCTCCATTATTACGGCTCGTGCTGTGGTCGTGAGCACCACCACAGAGTCCTAGCTCGGTTCCAGTATGACCCCGCTCCCTTGCCCACTTCTACGGCTCGTGCTTTGGCCCTTAGAACCACCACAGAGTCCTAGCTCGGCTCCAGTATGACCCCGCAACCCTGCCCACCTCTACGGCTCGTGCTTTGGCCCTTAGCACCACCAGAGCCCTAGCTCGGTTCCAGTATGACCCCGCTCCCTTGCACACCTCTATGGCTCGTGCTTTGGCCCTTAGCACCACCAGAGCCCTAGCTCGGCTCCAGTATTACCCCACTCCATTGCCGACCTCTATGGCTCGTGCATTGGCCCTTAGCATCACCACAGAGCCCTAGCTCGGCTCCAGTATGACCCCACTCCCTTGCCCACCTCTATGGCTCGTGTTTTAACCCTTAGCACCACAGAGCCCTAACTCGGCCCCAGTATGACCCCGCTCCATTGCCCACCTCTATGGCTCGTGCTTTGGCCCTTAGCATCACCACAGAGCCCTACCTCGGCTCCAGTATGACCACACTCCCTTGCCCACCTCTATGGCTGGTGCTTTGGCCCTTAGCATCACCACCGCTCCCTTGTCCACCTCTACGACGCGAGCTTTGGCCATTAGCACCACCACAGAGCATTAGTTCGGCTCCATTATGAACCTGGTCCCTTCGACTTTACGGCTCGTGCTTTGGCCCTGAGCACCACCAGAGTCCTAGCTCGGCTCCAGTATGAACCTGCTCCCTTGTCCACCTCTACGACGCGTGCTATGGCCCTCACCACCAGCCCAGAGCTCTAGCTCGGATCCCCAATCCACCTCTATGGCTCGTGCTTTGGCTCACAGGACCCGTCCAAACCCCCGGCTCGCCTCTCCCTAAGAACATACTGTCTTGTCCTCCTCTATGGCACACTGCACACTGGGCTTCTTCTCCATATAGCCCCTTACCCGGGGTTCTTATGTCTTATAGCTTTCATTAAAGTTCTCAAGTCGTGCTTTTCTGACACACACAGAGCTTTGATCTGGATGGACGAGATGGAAAGTGTTGGGTAGTATTTATTACCAGGATAAGTAGTGTTAAGAACAAAACACAATCATGAACATTCTGCGCCATCTTGTCTGATGAAAGTTCCTACGTGCACATAAACTACAGTCATTCTGATTTACCACAGTCATTTTGTACTCTGTTGGTCACCTTCATTTCACCCTGTCCTCTAGCAGCCTTCTGACTCTCTGACCAAACCTGATATGTGTGCTGGGGGCTATAAACTATTTTCACGACAAACATCAACATCACCTGCTGCCTCAAACTCGTCTTTCCTCTCATCCCTGCACAAACGGGTTACAAATACCAAACAGACTCTTGCAAACATGGTTTATTGCACTACACACAGCAAGACTGGTTTTTTGCCAACAATGGGACCTGTTCTTATCAACAGAACGGACTCTTAGATCTGGCCGGTCTCACTCGTTTTTAGACCCTGAAGCAAGGTCCAGCTGCAATTAAATTGTCTGTTTTTGACCTGGGTGGGAGGAGAGTTAATGTTGGGCTTGTGTAACCATGTTGATAAAACAATGTCAGGCTTGTGTGACAACCTGCCCGGGCGGAGACTCCAAGCTTGTAACCATGATAAAAGAAACAAATACATTGTGTAAAACTGTATAAAAGGAAGAGTCAGAAGCATTGCCAGTAGAACACCTCCCTGAAGACATCCTGGTGTCAGCAGTTGACGTGGTCTCCTCTAAGAGTAATAAACCTTTTTCTTGCCTTCCAGCTTCCAGCGCCTGCCTCGTTATTTTAGATAGTGAATCCAAAGTGGATTAAAGGTGACTTTGCGCTGGGCAGCATTGGGGATCCCAGGAGACTCGCTGCTTTTCACAAATTGGCGACCCAACGGGGGGCCCATCAGAGACACGTGGGTCCAGTAGAGAGGTCTTAACGACGGAGTGAATGACTAAATGATTGGAGTGCACCTGCCTGAAAGAGACCCTCGTCTGGCTGCCAATCGACTGAACTTCACCGGTTCCGAACGGACCTCTCTCGAGTGACCTGCGGTCCTGACTGGGGCCTTACAGGAACGCCGCATTGATTGTTGGAGTGAGAGGACAACCAGGCGCTGGAAGGGGAAGACTAAGAACTGTCCATACGGTCCGGGTAAGGTCGTGAGAAAACATGACTTAAATTGATTGATTGATAGAAATACTAGTATTCCTTTGAGTTATTTGAGACATTCCCTGCTTGCAAACAACGTAGAATAGGAATATTCTCTCTTTGCAGACAGCGAAGGACAGGTAGTGCAGACTTTTGTCTAACATTAATTGAGATATTCATTTTGACCGCTAAATACGTCATGCCTGTTTTCTCTAGATTGTTTGATTGTTTTGGACCGGACCGTTTGTTAGAGGTCAGTCATCCGGCACCGCCGGAAGGCACCCCTAACAAGGACTTGTACGTAAAATATGGATTAGCCACCGTAGCTTATAGCAAACTATGGCATAAGTACACTAGGAAGGACCGGGTAAATCAGTGGCCACTGACGGGATCTTTTGATCCCGCTAAAATAGAAACGTTAGAATTAGCTCTCCACAAAAAGAAAGCTAGACCAGCCATGTTTGATAGTTTTGGTTTATGGCGAAAAGAAGCAGCTCAACGAAAGAAAAGAGACGAAGCTAGACAAGATAAAGAAACGCGAAAATCAGCTTACCAAGCCTGTAAAAAGTTAGAAGAAGAACTAAAAGAAAAGGAAATCGATAAAAAGGAACAGGAATCAAAAATATCAGGTCAATGCCCTGTTAGAACGCCCTTAACTCTTTACCCCGAGTTACTAGCAAAACAGGGGGTAGATGATGATTTATTGTTAGGTCCCCCAATGATATACATGCCACCCCCTTATGCCCCTACTCATCCCGTAGTACAACGCCAGGACCCCCAAAGTATAACTGGAGATGGCACGATCGCCTCAGTCTCCACCACCTCTGCTCCCACCGAGCCACCCACACCAAATGCCTCATCAAAGGAGGCAGTAGTAGAGGTAGGAACCAAGGAAATAGGAGCACCCAGGGTCCCGCGATTAAGTAAAAATGAGCGAGCAGGCATTGATAAAATAGTTAAAACCCTCATAGATAGGAAAGAAACAGAAGAACACGTAACAGACATATGCGACTCCTATGTTGAAAACCGCAAACGATACTTTATTGTACGTCTCTGTTACCACACCCTTACTGCATATGAAGAGAAGTACCAAAACGTAGGGCCCGAGCGATTAGTGGCTCTCTACAGGAAGGTAGACATCGGAGATGAAGGCGACAACGATGTTGCAGAACTATTTTCATCCACACTAGAAGTATTGCGTCACCTCATAGAACAAGGACAGATAGATAGGGACAGGACAACTAAGGTAGCAGGACCCCCAATGGAAAAAACAGATAGCATGATGCCAATAAAAGAAGCTGCCCCTTACTGGGTACCTCCTAGAGGACAAGGGACTAATGACGATATAAACCATCAAGACGCTAGAGGAAGGGTGGTCTACAATTGGGTGTATCAGCCATGGGACAGACAGGACATCCTGACCTTCCGTAAATCTTTGCCGGATTTACGAAAGAACCCCACCGCCTTTTACGCCGAGCTAGGTACCGCTCTGGGATCAACAATAATGACACTTGCCGACATAGACTTGTTCTTCGGGTTATGTTTGCCAGCAGATGTGTGGAAACAGGTTAAGAAAGTAAACCATACCGAACTGTTTGGTCATACCTGGGAACAACTCGACACACTAGATAAACAGCGGAACCCTGGTCAAAAACCAGTTAAAGCAATATTAGACCTCCCTGACAAAATAGTGCAGAAAGTGAAAACGCTGATCCCAGAGAAAAAGATAGACTGGTCCATAGTAACCGCATGCCGCCAGAAACCACAAGAGGACGTCTCAGAGTACTTCTCCAGATTTGAAACTGTGTTCTCTGATTACAGTGGACAAGACATGTCCACCGCAACCGGACACCACTTATTTGTGCAGAACTACGTCAAAGGATTACTGCCAGATGTATCCCAGAAACTACAAGCCAGCGAAAGTAGTTGGGCAGCATCTAAACCGACGGCCATTCTCCAAATGGCCCAGTATTACGAGCATCAGAGAAACGAAAATGACAGGGCTACAGAAAAGAAAAAGAAGGACTTGAAGGAAAGGGTAATGATAGCACAACTCCAGGGGGCGAATACAGGAGGGGAGCAATATAGGGGAGGAAACCAGCAGAATACCCCTAGAGTACAGCCACCTAGGAACAATCCATCTACATCATATGTAGGACGCCAAGACCTAGGACAGGATCAATGTGCATTTTGCAAAAAATATGGACACTGGAAATCCCAATGCCCGGCTTTGTTAGGAGCTGCTAGGGGCAGAGGGGCGAGGAAATAGCAAGTGGACAGAGAGGAAGAGGACGTGGAAGAGGGTACGCGAGTGAAGCAAGCGAGGAAAGGCCAGGAAGAATGAACGCATTTGACCATCCCAGACAGAATCAGTACCAACAGACAGATTATGACAATACGTACGACTTTGCATAGGACAGCCAGGGGCAAGGAAGGGATCCAGTCGAGCTCTGCGTTGATCAGCAAGGCCCTTATGTTACCGCTGAGGTCCTGGGCACAAGGTCGCCATTTTTGGTAGACACAGGAGCAACACGTAGTGCACTATCCAAACGACTGATTCCAAGGGCACCCTTGTCAGGCTCACATGTGACCTCAATAGGATTTGACGGTACGCCCTCCACCAACCCTTTGTCCCGACCCATCCCTTTTAATCTTGACAGCAATGGCGTCGAAACGACATTCCTCCTCTCATCTAACACCCCAGACGCCATTATGGGCCTCGACCTTTTGAAACACTTCCATGCGACTATCAGATGCTCACCAGACGGAGTGCGTGTCATCCTGTATGACAACCCCCAACGCCATAGAGAGAACCCTTTTCAGCACATGTTTTCCATCTCTGAGACTGACACATCCCTACTGGACACTTTGCCATCACACTTATGGGCTAGGGCTGATTCAGACGTAGGACGAATGATGATTGACCCAGTACACGTAACAATAAGACAGGACGCAACCCTACCGAAGGTACCGCAGTACAAAATATCGCCAGAGGGTGAGAAAGCACTAACAGAGATCATACACTCTTTGGTAGAGGCAGGGGTGGTAGAGGAAGTAGTGAGCAACATTTGTAACAGTCCCATACTACCGATTGTAAAGAGACAGGGAGAGGGAGATGGGAAAGCCTACCGCTTCATCATTGACCTGCGGGAGGTAAACAAAATCGTAGTACCACAATACCCAGTAGTTTCCGACATCACGACAATTTTGAATTTAATCCCCTACACTGCCACCACCTTCACTGTGATCGACCTCAAGAACGCCTTCTTTTCCATACCTATACACGAGGACAGCCGCTATCTTTTTGGATTTACCCTAAATTCCCGTTCGTATAGATTTTGTAGAGCACCTCAGGGGTACACTGAGAGCCCAAGTATCTATAGCCAGGCGCTTAAAAGACAGTTGGACGCCATACAATTGCCAGATGGAGTGGCACTAATACAATATGTAGACGACATCCTTCTAGCAGCAGACACCATACCAATAGCCGTCACAGCCACCATCAAACTACTCCATTTCCTTGCTGAGAATGGTCACAAGGTCTCCCGAAAGAAACTGCAGTTCTGTAAATCACAAGTGACCTATTTGGGTCACCTTTTATCAAAAGAAGGGAGAAAACTCACGCCTGACAGGATCCAGACAATTCTAGACACCCCTGTCCCCAAAAATCAGAAGCAAGTCCGCTCTTTGATAGGCCTCACCTCGTTTTGCAGACAGTGGTTACCGAACTTTAGCCTCATTGTCAAACCCCTTCTCTCCCTCCTAGCTAAGGACATCCCCTCACCTCTCCCCTGGACCCCCGAATGCCAGACAGCCTTTAAAGAACTACGCAATACCCTTTGCTCAGCACCAGTCCTAGGAACCCCAGATTACTCCAAACCATTCTTCCTCTACACACACGAAAGGGAGGGATGTGCATTGTCTGTCCTAACACAATCAATTGGTTACAAACAACGCCCTTGTGCATATTTTTCTGCCACCCTCGATCCAGTAGCCAGAGCACTGCCAGCGTGCCTGCGCGCTGTGGCAGCTGCAGCGGTATCAATACGCCAGAGCGAAGGAATAGTGCTCTCCAATCCAGTCACTGTTTTAGTACCCCATGCAGTCGACACACTACTGAACCAGACCAAAACCCAACACTTGACTAGCGCCCGACTGACAGGATATGAGTTGACCCTGCTAGCACCGCACATTACCCTAAAGCGATGCACCACCCTCAATCCAGCCACACTGTTACCCCTACCCGAGAACGATTCTAACGTGGCTCCACTACACGACTGTGTGACACTAACCGATGAACAAACAAAAAGTAGAGTAGACCTCAGAGACACCGCCTTTCTAGAGCCAGATGGAGAACTATGGGTGGATGGTTCGTGCATCAAACTCCCCGACGGCACCACCTCAGCTGCATACGCTGTCACCACAGCCCGAACCATTCTAGAAACAGCCCGTATTGCCCAACGTTCCACCCAGGCAGCAGAACTCATTGCCCTCACACGAGCATGTATTTTAGCAGCTGGCACGACAGTTAACATATACACCGACAGCCAATACGCCTTCGGGGTGGTTCACCATTTCGGGATTCTATGGAAAGAAAGAGGGTTCCTGACTTCACACGGTACACCCATCCTGCATGGAGATTTAGTCTCCGCCTTGACGGAAGCAGTCCTCCTCCCCAAAAAGCTAGCAGTGATAAAATGCCAAGCACATAGGAAAGTGACAGATCTCATTGGACAGGGAAATGCGCTAGCAGACGTTACTGCCCGAGCCACAGCAGAAGACAGAACCATGACACGAATGTATGTGACCAGGTCACAAGCTGAACAATGGACTGATGCTAGGACCACTGTAAGGGACATACAGACTACAGGCACACAAGACGAATTGACCGAGTGGGAAAAGGTGGGACTAAAAGACGAGGAAGATTGCTGGAGAACTAAAGACGGAAATAAATGGCTGTTACCCAATGCCTACCTCATCCCCATATTGACCATGGCACATTTACCAGCACACATAGGCTCCACCCCCATGATTGAACTAATCACAAGAGTATGGCATAATGACAAGATAACAGAATCTGCAAAGCGCCTAGTACAACAATGTATAGTATGCCTACAACACAACCCAGGGAAAGGGACAGTAGTACCACGGGGAGGGTTTGGAGTCCCTGATCACCCCTTTGAAGTCCTTCAAATGGATTACATCCAACTAGAGAGATGCCATGGTCTAAAATATGTCCTGGTGGTTGTGTGCGCTTTTAGCAAATGGGTGGAGGCATATCCCACCCGCGACAATACTGCCATAGCCACTGCAAAAGTATTGTTGAAAGAATTCTTCCCCGGTACGGCCTTTGCAGAATTTTATGGAGCGACAACGGCCCACACTTCGTAGCCGAAGTGATACAGAACATACTGAAAGGGTTGGGGGTCAAAACAAAATTCCATGCCGTCTTCCACCCCCAATCAGCGGGCCTGGTAGAGAGACACAATGCAACATTGAAACTAAAGCTAGCCAAAATAGTTGCCACAACCGGGTTGAAATGGCCAGACGCCCTTCCATTGGCATTGCTATCAATGCGCTCCACCCCGACCAAACACAGACTGACCCCGTATGAAGTGGTCTTCGGCAGGCCTATGAACATTTGGGCGGCACCAAGACCCACCTCCATTAACGATGTCCCGAACATATTAATGTCAGACTATCTGCATAAATTGACAAACGAGCTAACAATTATCCACCAACAGGTGCAGCAAGCCTTGCCTGACATATCCAGGGGCCCAGGACATGTGATAAAGCCTGGGGACTTCATCCTAGTTCGCAACTTCCAAAGAACGAAGAATCTGGAGCCCAGGTGGACGGGCCCCTGGCAAGTCTTGATCACCACTCGAACTGCCCTCCGAGTGGAAGGAAAAAAAATTGGCTGCACGCCCACCACTGCAAGAAAGTCCCTCCAACGCTGGCAATCTGTGAAGAGGTGGAGGTGCAAGAGGAAGTACTCGCAAAGACCGACCAGCTCCGAGTTGCTACCCACAAGAAGACACCCTCCAACTGTCTGAATTTCCCGACCCCACGGTGCCATCCAAGGAAGGGTACAACCTAAGATCGACGAAAAGGGGGGAGCTCCAACAACCAGGCCACTAACGGAGTCAGAGTCTCAAATCGGTAGCACAGCCAAACGACGCTACCAGGAAAAACACCAGACAAAAGTCTGTGGTCCTAACAGTTGGTGAGCTCCTCGAAGATGATGGAAGAAACGGAACACCTGCAAAGCCACCGCAAAGACACCAAGACTTTTGAACTGCACAGTACAAAGACAATTGCACTTGTAGCTGCATTTCTCACCTGCCTCCTGCTAATGGTCACACTCTGGATCATTGAAGAGAATGCACCTGCATACAGAACATTGTCACCAACCATGCAACCAATCACAAAGAAAGAACACTACCTGGTATCACTACCGCCACATCTCCGAGAACGACGCAAAGAATTCTGGAATAATTCTTTCGTACAGATGCTGCACCAGCACAATCTTGCCACCAATGCCACTAACTGTTGGGTCTGTGGGCTGCTACCACATGCCACTGAACATTCCATCCCTTTCATCCCTTCACCCTTTTCTGTTCATGGATCTTGCCTTGCCTGGATGATGCTCCTACAAGAAAGTTACAAAGACAATGCCACTTCCGATGGGACAATCGCTCAGTTCTACAACGAGTTCTGGCTAAACCAAACAGGAAGAACAGCAGCTCCCTTTTGCCCTCACACCTCCAATACGACATTCCCAATGAATGTCCCCTCCAAAGAACGAGTGGAAATACAAGTGTTCAATAATCCTGTCAGAGCCACATTTTCCTACCTGAAGAAAAGAACTGCTGCAACACTGACTGTGGCCCTATCTGTGGTGAACGTCTCTGGCCTTGTATGCATTGAAGGCCGTGGGACTAAGAATGTGGGTCACAGCACTTGTAACATTGTAAGGACTTTGAACACTGCCAACCCTCCAGCATTTGTTGCATCACCCAATATGTACTTTGTCTGTGGAACCAAAGCCTACACCTGGCTCCCAAGAAACTGGGGGGCACGTGCTACATCGCTTTTGTTTTGCCACCGACCTACACAGCCCCTGCAGAGCATCATCGAGAAAAGCGTTCTAAAGACACTGATCAAGCAGACTCTGCCGCATCACAGTTCGTTGACGCAGCAAAAGGGCTCGTCCCGCTATGGGGTCCGATGGCAAACAGCCAAGCCATCAGACATCTGTCTCAAGCGGTAGAAACCGCCCTGAACGTCACAGCTGGCATCCTCACCAACAACACTGCCGAGCTTCAAGCGGTCCGTCTGGTGGCCCTACAAAACCGCATGGTCCTGGACGTGGTACTAGCGGATCGTGGAGGAGCATGTCGCATCATTGGTGCCAGTTGCTGCATATACATCCCTGATAATTCACCCTCTGTCTATGAAGCAATCGAACATCTCCACAGACTGTCTTCAGAAATTCATCAAGGATCAGAGACTTGGACAATTGGAAGTTGGCTTTGGGGCATCTTAAAGGACTGGGGTTGGAAAATATCAATGTTTCTCTTGGTCCCAGTATTGGCAATATGTGGTTGCTGTTTGGGTGTACACTGTATACCACCTTTGTGTTCTCTTTGCATAAGTGCCTTGCGCCCTAAGACTATGGACACTCAGTTAACAAAAATGAGAGTAATGTATGAACAAGAAATACAGGACATTATGGAGATCGAAATAGACTGACAAGATGGCTAGTTATGTTCAAAGGGGCGACTGTTAAGAACAAAACACAATCATGAACATTCTGCGCCATCTTGTCTGATGAAAGTTCCTACGTGCACATAAACTACAGTCATTCTGATTTACCACAGCCATTTTGTACTCTGTTGGTCACCTTCATTTCACCCTGTCCTCTAGCAGCCTTCTGACTCTCTGACCAAACCTGATATGTGTGCTGGGGGCTATAAACTATTTCCACGACAAACATCAACATCACCTGCTGCCTCAAACTCGTCTTTCCTCTCATCCCTGCACAAACGGGTTACAAATACCAAACAGACTCTTGCAAACATGGTTTATTGCACTACACACAGCAAGACTGGTTTTTTGCCAACAATGGGACCTGTTCTTATCAACAGAACGGACTCTTAGATCTGGCCGGTCTCACTCGTTTTTAGACCCTGAAGCAAGGTCCAGCTGCAATTAAATTGTCTGTTTTTGACCTGGGTGGGAGGAGAGTTAATGTTGGGCTTGTGTAACCATGTTGATAAAACAATGTCAGGCTTGTGTGACAACCTGCCCGGGGCGGAGACTCCAAGCTTGTAACCATGATAAAAGAAACAAATACATTGTGTAAAACTGTATAAAAGGAAGAGTCAGAAGCATTGCCAGTAGAACACCTCCCTGAAGACATCCTGGTGTCAGCAGTTGACGTGGTCTCCTCTAAGAGTAATAAACCTTTTTCTTGCCTTCCAGCTTCCAGCGCCTGCCTCGTTATTTTAGATAGTGAATCCAAAGTGGATTAAAGGTGACTTTGCGCCGGGCAGCATTGGGGATCCCAGGAGACTCGCTGCTTTTCACAGTAGCTTTCCTCGATTAAAGTGCTCAAGCCACAGCCAAATGGATCCTTGTGAGACTAGGCCAGCCATGACCACCTCAACTTTCTACAGTGAATTCTCCGATCACCCAAAAGGTCCTTGGTGGATGTTAAGTCTTGCCACTAGGCCAATGCCTAATCAAAGCTTCTGGTTTAAAAAGTCAAGAGCCAAACTATTATGAACAATGAAAGTCCAGGGGTCGCTACTCCACACCCTAGGATAACTTCAGGCTGCCCTATCGCCCTGCTCACCTTGAAAACTAGAGGTGCCAGCACTGAGATGGATCCAGGACAGACTTCCCCCATGTCTGACCAGAAGAGGTCTAAAGTTGGTCCACTAACCTCAAATTCCATCGGGATCCCTGTTGGTCCAACCAACCTAACAGAATCTTAAGGGCGGTGATTAATGATGTAATCAAAGAACTGGCAGCATATGAAAGAAACTAAAACACTAACAACAATTTGGACCCATTTTATTGAACTCTCCCTACAGCACTAGACTTGCCAACAATGTGCTGAAGTACGACTTCCTACAGGAAATCTACCCAAGGGCAGTTCTGTACAGGGGCTTCGTGGGCCTAGCAGTATAACACCAGACCACCACCTACGTCCTGTGTCCTCCAACCCCATCACTGTCCTGCTGCAAGGAGGAGTCTGGTCCGATATGTGGCCCGATGCTCTTGCATGACCCAGGCGACTCCTTGCGGCAGTTAACAAGGCTGAAATTGTGGCCTCCGTTCTAAACACAAGATCTCTCAAAACAAGTCTCATTATAAAACGGACATACTTTTCATAGGAACATTCTTAGAGATCCACATTTATGACCTCAGTGAGAGCAGAAGGAAAATGTATTTACTTGTGGATAAAGTTTTGCCTTTTAAGGGCTCAGAGTAAAATGTTATATATATGTGCCAGAGCATTCAGGAGTATTGTACGTCAAAGAGAGGCTGGGAAAACAGTGCTCGCCAGCGACCAGTAGATCACAGAAGACAAACGCAGGGCAATTACAAAGAAATATTTTTAAAAAAGAACACTGTCTCTGCATTTACAATTTGACAACTTTGGTTTAACCCTTGAGATTACTCCGCTCCAATGGACATTTCTTTAGACTCCTACACCACCCCAATCTCCACCCACCCTAGTATCTGTGCCCCAAAAAGAGTAATTTATCCTAAGTGACTTAAATCTATCACTGGAAGCCCCAGCAGGGCTAATATTAGATTTTAAGGAAACACTAGAATCCTTTGATTTGAAGCTCATAGCTAACCTGCCTACTGACTCAGCAGGACATCTTCCACACTATCATTTTTAATTTCGAAGGAATTCAAATGGAGTCTTTCTTTGACATGGTCAGAACATTTTGCTGCAACCTTCCAATTTGATATCGCAGCTATAAAGTCCGAAAAACCTTCAAAAACTACTGTAAAAGGACCCTCATTTATTAAAAGCATTTTTTATTTTGTCATTTAATTCCAAAATACAGGTTAGCCATTTAACACATACTTCAATACTGTAATATTTCTCACACATTCTTCAAGGAGATACAACCCATTTCTTTGCCGCACACTGTGATATTCCCATATAACTGCCTTTGTTATGTGCCAGTAGGTAACCGGCTACTTATTAACAATTCCCACCCTTCGTTGCTTCCCCAAGGTGGAGCTCCATCTCGAGGCCAGCCATCAGCTATATTTATCAAGCTTCTGCATGGTTCCCCCCATCCAGGTAGTGAGAAGTAGAAGGGGCCAGATATGGGGCCTTGTGTGGTCTTGCTGCTCCCCACCCATGCAGCTGCTATAATGTGTTGTTACTGGGAGTCCGAACTCCAATAGTGACCTGGCCCTTGCTCGTTCTCCGTCTGACTCTACCACTCACATAAACTAGCTGCATTTTAGGGCCGTCGAGTACAATCTTTATCAATTTCTTTATGCGCCCAGACTAATGCTCCCCATTACTTAGCTACTAACTGCTTTTGAAAGCTCCTTTTCTCTTCTCTGCACAACCTGTTCCTCTCCACCACACTCCTCCATGTTGTCAGAAGTGGCTGGGGGGGTAGGGCACTTGCAGCGCCTAGTAATGGTTCTTTTGGCAAATAGTAGCGCTAAATCAATGAGTTTCGGCGAAACAGTCCCAAAATTCATCCTTCTATGTAACCAAAATCTGCTCGCCCAGTAGTTTGGGTTAAGTTTTCCAATACTTCCAACCAGAAACATCTCACTGCTACGCAGTCCACAGCATTCGTTTAAATCCAGCCAGTAGGCAGTGGCATCTGACGACAAACTAGGACATATGGCATTTAACCTCTGTGCTACCAGGTGAGGAAGCCCTGTGTAGTATATGAAAAGGTATGTATTTCAGGCGGAAATTGGTGGTATGTGCTGGAGTAATGAGGGCAGGGCGATTTCCTCCTGCCACTACAAAGTGGCAGCAATTATTTTTACACTGAGGTTTGAGAACTGCTTTGTCAATCTCAAAAATGGCAAAAGGAGATACAATGATGAGCTTTTCACAGCCAATCAGATTCTGAACTACAATTAAAAATTTGATTTGTGAAGCGATTTCTAAACCAAACTGCCATATACCTATACGTTTTTATCTTTCTCAAAAATACAAAATAAATGTAGACTAAATCAGTCAAAGGGAAAGCGCATCTGCATATCTACGTTTGGTGATATCTATCCAGCTGCTCCAGAAGTAGCAGACAGCAAAGATACCTAGAGTATTGGAATATGAAATTTTACTTCTAGAACTCATTTTAAGAGTTATCAGCAATACATTTCTCTTAACTATCACATAAGGGTGTGAAGAGTTACTTGGAAGGGAGGCAAACGTACGTGCCACAATTATCAGCAATATATAGCGACAACTATTTTGTCTCTCCAAGAATGCATCCATCACATACTTAAATAAGATTAGAGTTTGGGTTAGTGATACAAAGTAAAGCCCGACAAGCAACATATCAAAGAGTGTGAAACAAACTCAGAGCATCGCATTAAACACCAGACCCTCTTATTTGGACACAAATAATGAACCTAAGAGAAAAAAAGTTTCAAGAAACCACCTCAAAATTGCATTACATAAATTACACATTAAAGTGCTTTAGACATTGCTTGTAAGCTTCAGTGTATTAAAAAAAAAAGTCACTGAATAAAAGTTTCAAATCTATTACACATCTTCAAGATAAAAACAAGCATTGGCATAGCCAATAGGTCTCGCCTTTGGGACCTTATAAGTGTTTAGCCATGCAACAGTTGATGTTGTTGCACCAAGGATATTGTGCTGGATAACTAAACACTTATAAGGTCCCAAAGGCGAGACCTATTGGCTATGCCAATGCTGGTTTCTCTGGGAAAGGTGGCTTTCCTAAGGGTGAGGTATTTAACACACTGTGATTGCCAGGTGTGGTAACATCTCGGAATTTCAACCCCTGCGCAAATAAGGGTTTACATTGCAGGGTTTTGAAAATTCCGACAAAAGGCCTGCCATTAGAGTTGGCACCTGGACGGTTTTATACCCGCATGACTGGTATTGTAATGTCCTGCCGGGTAAAAAAATTGGAAAAATTACTACAAGCCAGTATTTTTTCCTCCTATCAGTGCATACTTTAAACAGTAAATGTTATGGGAAAACGCTTTACAATGTGTTATACAGCTGCCCTAATGACCCCTGGCCGTGCATTAAATAAAGTAAATAAAGTCAGATCGGACATGTTAAAAATGAATACAGGAATTTCAAATAAAGTTCTACTTAGGAATCAGGTCCGGGGCTTTGCAGCATCTTAAAACGTGAACAGCCTGCCCCTATTTTTGCCTGGGAAAGGTGGCATCCCTACCTGTCATATCCCAGCTCTTCGGACCATGCCAACAGATATGATTCAGGAAGAAGACTAGCCATTTTTAGGTCAAGCCTCGAGTAGCGCGCAAGCGCTGCTTAGAGGCGAAGACTTATTGTAAGTGAGTTTTCAAAGCAGTCCAAGAAACGCTCGTGCGTCGTGGCTGGCCTTTTGAGATGGGTACGCGCGGCAAACATGTGTTTCCAATTATCGTGCCCAGACGCGGGCGCGATAAGTGGAAACACATGTCTGCCGCGCGTACTCATCCAAAGGCCAGCCACGACGCACAAGCGTTTTGGGACTGCTTTGCAGGCTGCCGCGCTCGCTCGCCCCGCTCCTCCGTGCTTGTTACACCAGACCTTCGCTGGCTTGTTTTTTATCTTATGCATCTAACAGCCATTGACAAAGACAATAGTCCTGGCTTGTTGTAACAATCAGCACAGCGCCCTTTTACGAGCGCCGCGCTGTTAATGGTTTCTCTCTGCTCTCACACACCCCTCCCTTCTCCCACTCCCTCCCCCATGCCCAGTGTACGTAGTTTAATCCTACTCAGGAGGTGGCCCCTCCTTCAGTGACACGCGGCAGCCCCCTCTCTTTGCTGTCACGTTAGTGTTAGAAGGGGCCTCCGCTCTCTCTTCCACGAGTCTACGCCACGCTTTCTCCGCCTCTCTGCTCCGTTACTGAAGTTACTTTCCAGGCCTCAGTGCCATGCCGGTCACTGTCTCAGAACCGTCTAGCTCGGGGCACACTCTGCTCTGCTTGTGTTCTTCAGCACACACCGCTCTGCTCTCCGTCTCCTCGGCGCTGCTCTCACATTCCATTCCATGGGCCTCCCTTTCTTGAACCTTAGCTGTCTGATCAGCCCCTCTCTGTGACTGGGAGCCCGCGGGGAGCTTTGCTGCTGATACCGCCGTCTCCAGGGCCTGTAATCTCGCCAGTCAGCTCCGAGTTCACCTCCTTATCACTACTTTTGTACGGCGGACTTAAGTCGAGCCGTGTGATCCTTGACACAATGGCCGGCCCAGGATCCAATCCCGCTAAGACTCTTAAAAGATGTACCTCGGGCCTGAGCCGCCCCCCGCTGAAGTTTAAATTACTGCAAAAAGACTCTGTTAGGCAAAATAAAAAACGAACACACACATAAACATGACCAGCACAAATATTCTCTCAAACAATTAAAACAAGCATTGGCATAGCCAATAGGTCTCGCCTTTGGAACCTTATAAGTTTTTAGCCATGCAACAGTTGATGTTATTGCACCAAGGATATTGTGCTGCATAACTAAATACTTATAAGGTCCCAAAAGCGAGACCTATTGGCTATGCCAATGCTTGTTTTAAGTGCAAAGGGGCTTTATTTTAGCTATTTCCTGCATAAAATCTCCTCCACTTCAATGAAAATCAATGGTCAAAATAACGCCCCCACCCCCTTACTTTTTTTTTCAACATCTCTCCCTCGTTTTAGTTTTAAAATGTTGGCATGGAGGACTGAGCGTTGGAACGACTTTCAAGCGGCTAAAAACTAACAAAAAAGACGCATTACGGTAATAGTGAAATCAAAATAATACCGTTCCAAAATGGCCGCCTCTTATGACAGTATCTTTTGCCTTCCCATTATAGTGTGTGCTGGTGAAGCTGTCTGAGCCATAGAGACAGAGAAAGGACAAGTCCCAAATGTGTGTGTCTAACATCATGACTGAGAAAAGAGAGCTCCCGGGGACTTCGGTTACTCATGGAGACGTCACCTTGCTGGCGGTATCCCAGGATAGAACTGGGCAGGAAGCAGCTGAATCAGACAACATGAATGAGGAAGCCCAGGGAAATGCCTTGCCAGGGGCACCTCATAAAGGCAGCATGGAGACGGCACGCAGGGAGCATCAGAGGGAAATAACATGCAGGAGACAGCCCAAGAGTGCAGCATGCATCAGGTAGCTCATGAAGACAAGGTGCAGGAAGTTACGCAGGGGACAAATCAAGGTGGCAGCATGCAGAAAGTAACGCATGAGAGCAGCGTTCAGGAGGGAAAAGGGGAAAGCAACCTAGAGGAGGAAACGGAGAACAACACCATTCGGCAAGATAAACAGAAGAGTAAAGTTGAGAAGCAACCCCAAATGCACAGCAAGCAGGTGGCAGCACAGAAAGGCAGAGAGTCGTAGAGACTGGATACAGCGCCATCCCAAGGTAGAGGCAACTCTTTTCATTACATGAAAATGTTATGTGACTGCCTAAAGGATTCAGGTTCGCGCTACACAACAGTATAAACAAGCGTTGTCAAGATAATAACAAGTGCGGCCGCGAAAGTTAAAGCGACGCGCTTGTTTTCCTTCCCAGTAGCAGTAATAATGAGGTTTACGTGGAGCACGGCCGCAAGTCCATGGACAGCCTTTCCCTTGCGGGAACGAGCAGCGCCAGGAGCGATAATTGCTAACACATGGCGCCAAAGCTCGCTCCCGCAAGGGAATCGCCAAACGTGCACGCGTTGCCATTGAAAGCAATGCAACGCGTGCACGTTTTTGGGGACAAAAGCGGATCGATTCCAAGAGGTCCCCCCTATGCAGCGCATGCGCTGGGTAGGCGAGACCTAATGACTTTTGCAAACATGCTTGGATGACTTAACAGCTATGAAAACCACGATTGGTAGGCTTACCTTTGTAAACAATTTGCAAAACAGGTGAAATACCAACTGGTGCCTTATAGGTTTGGGAGGTATGCATCAGGCAACTCAAATCTACCTTTGATCGAACCACTGGACAACAACAACTGCAGGCTAAGCAAATACAAGACTGAAACAACTTTGCACATCTTGTGCCTATGCACAGCCCTAGCAGATGAACGGAGAAGCTAGTTTTGTGCCACATTCAATCCAATGGGAATGTGTTCTTGTCGACAGGCGCAAATTCATTATAAGGAGAGACTACTCAACTAACATAAGATTACAAAATGTATGGTACAAGCAGATGAGAAGCTTGAACGAAAATGACCTACTGACTGTACTTTATAAATCAAATTGTTATTAGCATAAACATTGTGTCAGTAAAACTCCCTGTTTTTAAGCACATTGGCTCAAATTGATAGCTTTTTCATAGCTACAAGAATTTATACGTCGAGCCTCGTGTCAACAGGTGTGCCAATATGTACAAAAAAAATCTCGCCATCGCGACAGAACATTAAAATAATTTCATATTCTTTTCCTGCTTGTACTGCACTCAAATTTTATATGGTGCACATTTTGATAAACTAAATCATGTAGCTACAGATTAACTAATTTAATGACTTATTAAACATAGCTATTGTTCTTTTAAACAAAATAAAAATGTAAATAATTTGCTTCTTCAAAGTATTTCTCCAATAAAAATACAGATACGTTCCTTCAGAAGTATAGGACAGAACACAAATGAATGGGACAGAGTCTGAGGGTCTTGCGAGAACCCACCTTGGAGCACCTGCTACAGGGTGCAAACATACTAAAATGACACCTCCAAGAGCAAATCATAGTACTTCTTGTGGCTTCTAACCACTGGGGAGAAAACTGGATCCCAGAAGTAAGAAGGAAAATGTGGACTGCAGACCCAAGTTATTGTTTTTGATAGGCACGATTAATTGTAGTAAAAGCACTTCAGAGCCTCCAAGCCCATGGAATAAAGATTGCAGACCCCACAGCTCAAGATCGGAAAGATGAATACGGCAATAGCACACAGGCCTCTTAGACATGCTATTTTGCTACCAAACACTGGGCGCCAAGAGACTTAAACCAAAGTAATGAGCATCTACCAAATGCCATCATTCATTCATTCATTCACTCATTCATTCAACAGCAGTCGACAAGTAGAACTAAAGCATGCCCTCCTCTTAACTAGTCAATATGTGATGGCAGGTAATTGGACAGCGCAAGTCAATCAATGGGTTATATTCCTAGCAATGGGACACACTACTCGTGAGGCTTGTACTACTTTGGCAGCACAGATTTTGGATGCCCATCTTATCAACAAACCAAGCTTATTATAAAACACTTATTTCTTTGCAGCTTCCCAAAGGAAGGCTGGCACTTTTCTTTCATTTCTCACTGTAGTCGGTCTTCCTCCATTCCTGCACTGCTCTGCTTACCATTCTGGTCATCGGATTGCTGGTGGGTTCATCTGCTCTCGCTCTCATAATGTCAAGACGAGCTGGCAGGTATTACTGGCATATCTGCCCATCACTTTTTTTTTTTTAAACCAGCTTTATTGGGCTTTTGTAGAATCACAATACAGTTTATCACAAACATCTTGATTAATTGTACAGATCCATGCTTTACGACCCCACCATAATCACTGTACATCTATTGTATTGCACCGGGTCTATCAGGAGTGATTGGTTCAGTAAATTATCAACTAGAACATAATAAACACCAAGTCATGACAGTTGCAGTCCTATGTAAAGGGATCTCAAGGCGAGGGAACGATCCCTCCCACTATAAGCCCATCCACTCCGTAGGCCCACCTCAATTGTCGGGAACATCTCTGCTCTGGGGAAGTAGGGTCCCGCACCCCAGTACAGCGCACCCCCTGTCGCCAGATCGGAGCAAGGCGGCGTCCGCGGAGCGCTGCCCCTTCCATCAGCCGGGGGGACACCCAATTCTCGCGCAGAGAGCTCCTCCGGGAGTGTCTGTAATTCCCCCAACAGGCTTTCCCAGTCTGCTGCTATGGGGTATTGCGCAGCCCTCGGGCCTCTTCCCGCCTCTGTGCTACCGATTCGTCCCTGCCCCACACTCTTAAGCTGCCCTGCCCCAAAATCCTAAGCTGCCCTACCCTACACTCCTAAGCTTCCCTGCCCCACACTCTTAAGCTGCACCAGGACGTCGCCAGTCAAGTCGCCCAACTTTAGTCTTGCGCAATATTTTAGGTGAGGTTAATTTTTTTATCTTTCTGCCGGTTTACAAGAGCATTTTACATTACATTTTACCTACTGTGGAAAACACCGCAGAAATGTCATTCACTGTCACATACCCCACACAAAGCTGATCAAGATTAGAGCAGTCGCTGAAGACAGAATAATCTCACAAAGTTTGACTTTAAACTACGAGCTGGATTGCCTTTTCTTATTACATCTGCTTTATCTCCAGAAATCAGGATTAAATCCGGGATGTACGTCTTATTTGTAAGAATTTATGTCCGCAAATAAGATTCTATGACAGGTGGCAGTGGCAAACGTGGTGGTGAAGCAGCTTGAACATATCGGAAGGCAATGAGTTTAAAAGTAGCTGCGTCATATCCTGGGTGTTTACGCCCTATCCCTTACTTGTACATTTTACCCCTAACGGAAAACACGCCATGAACTGGTACACAGATGGCCAGATGTTTCAGCAGCTTTTTAGTCATTTGTCCTTTGTCTGTATCTCAGTCTCCTTTTGCATTTGATCACTTCTTCGTTGACCTCTATTACCCAATTACTGTTGTGTTATACGTTGCATTTTCTGAGTTTTTCTGTAAATTTTTCCAATATATTTAGCCTGCTCTGTGATCAAAGGTGTACCAAATAACACACATCACTATAGTTTTTGTTGTAGGTGAACCATTTTTTGTGTGCAAATGTCACAAAAGCATAGAGCTCGCAAGTTAAAAAAAAAAAAAAAAATGGGGGGCAGCATCAGTGGCCCTTTGTGGCAGCTGGACGCACCCACACTGCAGTGAGGGGGCCCCTCAGGTATGCATGGGATCAGATGCTGCTTGGCAATCACCATGCATTCTCTCCACAGACGCGAACAGCACCCAAGCACCCTTCTCTCTCCTTGCCCCATCCTGTAAGGCGTTGTGACCCACTAGCTGGCACGACCCGAAGGTGCACTTCTGCCTCCTTGCTCGGATTCACACGATCCCCGGTGGCCCTTCTCAGCACCAGTTACCTAGTGACACTGAGCATTGCAGGCTATAACCGTATCCTGATCCAGGATGTCTCACCCACTACTCTTGTACTGGAAGAGTAACAGTTGGAAAACTTTGGCCAGCTTCATGATGGCCAAGATGTACTGATTCACGTAAACAGAAACCGGTCACCAGCTTTTTATGGAAAAACTACAGTGATGACCAACTGAATCCCTGCACACTGCACACGCCTCATCTCAAAGATCACAACGTCTCCTTTAAAAATGATACCCGTGCAACCTAACAATACCCGATATCCTGTAGCGCCTCCAGTAATACCACCTACCATTTGCATGTATTCACATACCCACTCCAAAGAGCGCACCTTTTCATTTCACCTGAAGTCAAAGCATGAAATGGTTTCTATTAGAGCATACTTGGGTCCCAGAGCAGCATTCTGTCCAGGGCAAAGAGCTTCAACGCCTCATTCGGGGTAGTAAGCACCATATAAAGGCAATTACAAAACTAAGCCCTCCTGGCCCACACTAATACGAACAAGACACTAAGTAGTAGGGCAGGGACTTTAGTTCACCCAGTACTGTACCAGTCCACAGCAATAAACTACCCATCACAAACTGAACAGGCATGGAATAACTGAAGAGATCGGGCACCTAATGCTGGCCAATAGAGGACTTTAATCCAGTCGACCATCCAGTCCCAACTCATTCATACCACAACCGCGTCTTGACATTTCACAATGACAACCAGATTTAGGATGATATTAAAGTCCGTCCCAGCAGATCTCTTTACCATGTCTTCCTCCAACCTCTGCCTGCTCAGGACCATAAACCTTAAACAAAATATCTCGGAATGGACATCCCAGTGAAGTAACCAGCCAAAGCAGTCTATGATCATAGGAAATACCATACAGAGACCTGCAGAGATGTTCAAAGCTGCCAGCTTACTAAAAACCATGAACTACATGTCTATCTCTTACACACCTTTATCCATGACACCACTAAGCGCTGCGTCCCAGATGATCATAACCTCAGTGGTCATCACACATGGCATGAAAACACTTTCTACATAGGATCAAAACAAAGTCAACACCCTCCAACCACAGCCTACATGCTGCACCTGAGGGCAGGCGCCTCAGCGCTCCATATAAGGGTAGTCCTATATAAATGTTGCAATACAAGTAACCATTTTTGGAAACAAACTTTTGGTCAGATCAGACTTCGTTTATTGCTGCACAAAACAAACACTAGCAAACCCCAACAGGTCTGGCGCTGAATGCCAGCCTTTTGGCTTTGTCAACCCTTCCTTCATTCTGTCATGGTTTCTGTACAACTTTATTGCTGGGGGGTACTCAATAATATATTAAAAAATAGGCTAAAAGTCCAAATATTTTAAGACTCAATAAGCACTCACTGCCTTAGTAGACACTAGGAAAGAAGAGAACTACATTTGTGTTTGGAAGTGCTCCTTGTGAAAGGGCATAGTGCTGTCAATCACACTGAGATGAGCCAATGGCTGTAGTGGGCTGACCCAGTATACCATGCTGTATGCTGTTGACGGCAGATGAAAAATGTGAATTAAACAGAAACAGACCAAATGACAAAGAGGGCCAGCTTCCCCCCACGCCCCCAATAAGTAGGTATGTCATTCATAATTATTTTTAGTAGATTCCAAGTATCTTACAGGACACCTGATCTAAAAAGACAATGAATGAGGTGCTTCTGCGGTGAATCAGTCTCAATGAGTGACGTCTGAAAACACTTAGCATCTCCCAAATCATCGATTCTCATTTAACTACCATTTCCATATTAAGGATTCCCTGCCTCCCTCAATGGCCGATCAACTTGCTGTCGTCGCCTTTCGATATTCGATGCATTAACCTCGATCACACTCGCAGAAAAACCCCAAGTCTTTCAGAAATAGTAATATCACCACTAATCTAGTGGTGGGCTTATCTCGCATTTAATATTACAGGTATACCACTGCACCTGGGAGCAGCACTGGACTGGGCTCACTTTCAATATTACTGGTATACCACTGCACCTGGGAGCGGCATTGGGCTGGGCTCACTTTCAATATTACTGGTATACCACTGCACCTGGGAGCGGCAGTGGGCTGGACTCACTATCAATATTACTGGTATACCACTGCACCTGGGAGCGGCATTGGACTGGGCTCACTTTCAATATTACAGGTATACCACTGCACCTTGGAGCGGCAGTGGGCTGGACTCACTATCAATATTAAAGGTATACCACTGCACCTGGGAGCGGCAGTGGGCTGGGCTCACTTTCAATATTACAGGTAAACCACTGAACCTGGGAGCGGCATTGAACTGGGCTCACTTTCAATATTACAGGTATACCACTGCACCTGGGAGCGGCAGTGGGCTGGGCTCACTTTCAATATTACAGGTATACCACTGCACCTGGGAGCGGCAGTGGGCTGGGCTCACTTTCAATATTACAGGTATACCACTGCACCTGGGAGCGGCAGTGGGCTGGGCTCACTTTCAATATTACAGGTATACCACTGCACCTGGGAGCGGCAGTGGGCTGGGCTCACTTTCAATATTACAGGTATACCACTGCACCTGGGAGCGGCAGTGGGCTGGGCTCACTTTCAATATTACAGGTATAGCACTGCACCTGGGAGCGGCAGTGGGCTGGGCTCACTTTCAATATTACAGGTATAGCACTGCACCTGGGAGCGGCAGTGGGCTGCGCTCACTTTCAATATTACTGGTATATCACGGCAGGGGGGGGGCCTGCACTCCTACGACACGGCAGGGGGGGCCTGCACTCCTACGGCAGGGGGGGGCCTGCACTCACACGGCACGGCATGGGGGGGCCTGCACTCCCACGGCACGGCAGGGGGGCCTGCACTCCCACGGCACGGCAGGGGGGCCTGCACTCCCACGGCAGGGGGGGCCTGCACTCCCACGGCACGGCAGGGGGGGCCTGCACTCCCACGGCACGGCAGGGGGGCCTGCACTCCCACGGCAGGGGGGGCCTGCACTCCGCGGCACGGCAGGGGGGCCTGCACTCCCGCGGCACGGCAGGGGGGCCTGCACTCCCGCGGCACGGCAGGGGGGCCTGCACTCCCGCGGCACGGCAGGGGGGGCCTGCACTCCCGCGGCAGGGGGGGGCCTGCACTCCCGCGGCACGGCAGGGGGCCTGCACTCCCGCGGCACGGCAGGGGGCCTGCACTCCCGCGGCACGGCAGGGGGGCCTGCACTCCCGCGGCACGGCAGGGGGGGCCTGCACTCCCGCGGCACGGCAGGGGGGCCTGCACTCCCACGGCACGGCAGGGGGGCCTGCACTCCCACGGCACGGCAGGGGGGGCCTGCACTCTCACGGCAGGGGGGGGCCTGCACTCCCGCGGCACGGCAGGGGGGGGCCTGCACTGCCACGGCACGGCAGGGGGGCCTGCACTCCCACGGCACGGCAGGGGGGGCCTGCACTCTCACGGCAGGGGGGCCTGCACTCTCACGGCAGGGGGGGCCTGCACTCCACGGCAGGGGGGCCTGCACTCCCGCGGCACGGCAGGGGGGGCCTGCACTCCCGCGGCACGGCAGGGGGGGCCTGCACTCCGCGGCACGGCAGGGGGGCCTGCACTCCCACGGCAGGGGGGCCTGCACTCCCGCGGCACGGCAGGGGGGGCCTGCACTCCCGCGGCACGGCAGGGGGCCTGCACTCCCGCGGCACGGCAGGGGGGGCCTGCACTCCCACGGCACGGCAGGGGGCCTGCACTCACACGGCAGGGGGGCCTGCACTCTCGCGGCAGGGGGGCCTGCACTCTCGCGGCAGGGGGGGCCTGCACTCTCGCGGCAGGGGGGCCTGCACTCCGCGGCACGGCAGGGGGGCCTGCACTCCCGCGGCACGGCAGGGGGGGCCTGCACTCCCGCGGCACGGCAGGGGGGGCCTGCACTCCGCGGCACGGCAGGGGGGGGCCTGCACTCCGCGGCACGGCAGGGGGGGCCTGCACTCCCGCGGCACGGCAGGGGGGCCTGCACTCCGCGGCACGGCAGGGGGGCCTGCACTCCGCGGCACGGCAGGGGGGCCTGCACTCCGCGGCACGGCAGGGGGGCCTGCACTCCCGCGGCACGGCAGGGGGGCCTGCACTCCCGCGGCACGGCAGGGGGGCCTGCACTCCCGCGGCACGGCGGGGGGGGCCTGCACTCCCGCGGCACGGCAGGGGGGCCTGCACTCCGCGGCACGGCAGGGGGGGGCCTGCACTCCCGCGGCACGGCAGGGGGGCCTGCACTCCCGCGGCACGGCGGGGGGGGGCCTGCACTCCCGCGGCACGGCAGGGGGGGGGCCTGCACTCCCGCGGCACGGCAGGGGGGGGCCTGCACTCCCGCGGCACGGCAGGGGGGGCCTGCACTCCCGCGGCACGGCAGGGGGGGCCTGCACTCCCGCGGCACGGCAGGGGGGGCCTGCACTCCCGCGGCACGGCAGGGGGGGCCTGCACTCCCGCGGCACGGCAGGGGGGGCCTGCACTCCCGCGGCACGGCAGGGGGCCTGCACTCCGCGGCACGGCAGGGGGGGCCTGCACTCCGCGGCACGGCAGGGGGGCCTGCACTCCCGCGGCACGGCAGGGGGGCCTGCACTCCCGCGGCACGGCAGGGGGGGCCTGCACTCCGCGGCACGGCAGGGGGCCTGCACTCCGCGGCACGGCAGGGGGGCCTGCACTCCCGCGGCACGGCAGGGGGGCCTGCACTCCCGCGGCACGGCAGGGGGGCCTGCACTCCCGCGGCACGGCAGGGGGGCCTGCACTCCCGCGGCACGGCAGGGGGGCCTGCACTCCCGCGGCACGGCAGGGGGGCCTGCACTCCCGCGGCACGGCAGGGGGGCCTGCACTCCCGCGGCACGGCAGGGGGGCCTGCACTCCCGCGGCACGGCAGGGGGGCCTGCACTCCCGCGGCACGGCAGGGGGGCCTGCACTCCCGCGGCACGGCAGGGGGGCCTGCACTCCCGCGGCACGGCAGGGGGCCTGCACTCCCGCGGCACGGCAGGGGGCCTGCACTCCCGCGGCACGGCAGGGGGCCTGCACTCCCGCGGCACGGCAGGGGGGCCTGCACTCCCGCGGCACGGCAGGGGGGCCTGCACTCCCGCGGCACGGCAGGGGGGCCTGCACTCCCGCGGCACGGCAGGGGGGCCTGCACTCCCGCGGCACGGCAGGGGGGCCTGCACTCCCGCGGCACGGCAGGGGGGCCTGCACTCCCGCGGCACGGCAGGGGGGCCTGCACTCCGCGGCACGGCAGGGGGGCCTGCACTCCCGCGGCACGGCAGGGGGGCCTGCACTCCCGCGGCACGGCAGGGGGGCCTGCACTCCCGCGGCACGGCAGGGGGGCCTGCACTCCCGCGGCACGGCAGGGGGGCCTGCACTCCGCGGCACGGCAGGGGGGCCTGCACTCCCGCGGCACGGCAGGGGGGCCTGCACTCCCGCGGCACGGCAGGGGGGCCTGCACTCCCGCGGCACGGCAGGGGGGCCTGCACTCCCGCGGCACGGCAGGGGGCCTGCACTCCCGCGGCACGGCAGGGGGCCTGCACTCCGCGGCACGGCAGGGGGGCCTGCACTCCGCGGCACGGCAGGGGGGCCTGCACTCCCGCGGCACGGCAGGGGGCCTGCACTCCGCGGCACGGCAGGGGGGCCTGCACTCCCGCGGCACGGCAGGGGGGGCCTGCACTCCCGCGGCACGGCAGGGGGGGCCTGCACTCCCGCGGCACGGCAGGGGGGCCTGCACTCCCGCGGCACGGCAGGGGGGCCTGCACTCCCGCGGCACGGCAGGGGGCCCGCACTCCCGCGGCACGGCAGGGGGGCCCGCACTCCCGCGGCACGGCAGGGGGGCCTGCACTCCCGCGGCACGGCAGGGGGGGCCTGCACTCCAACGGCACCGCAGGGGGGGCCTGCACTCCAACGGCACCGCAGGGGGGGCCTGCACTCCAACGGCACCGCAGGGGGGCCTGCACTCCAACGGCACCGCAGGGGGCCTGCACTCCAACGGCACCGCAGGGGGCCTGCACTCCAACGGCACCGCAGGGGGCCTGCACTCCAACGGCACCGCAGGGGGCCTGCACTCCAACGGCACCGCAGGGGGCCTGCACTCCAACGGCACCGCAGGGGGCCTGCACTCCAACGGCACCGCAGAGGGGCCTGCACTCCAACGGCACCGCAGGGGGCCTGCACTCCAACGGCACCGCAGGGGGGCCTGCACTCCAACGGCACCGCAGGGGGCCTGCACTCCAACGGCACCGCAGAGGGGCCTGCACTCCAACGGCACCGCAGGGGGCCTGCACTCCAACGGCACCGCAGGGGGCCTGCACTCCAACGGCACCGCAGGGGGCCTGCACTCCAACGGCACCGCAGGGGGCCTGCACTCCAACGGCACCGCAGGGGGCCTGCACTCCAACGGCACCGCAGGGGGCCTGCACTCCAACGGCACCGCAGGGGGCCTGCACTCCAACGGCACCGCAGGGGGCCTGCACTCCAACGGCACGGCAGGGGGGCCTGCACTCCAACGGCACGGCAGGGGGGCCTGCACTCCAACGGCACGGCAGGGGGGCCTGCACTCCAACGGCACGGCAGGGGGGCCTGCACTCCAACGGCACGGCAGGAGGGGGCAGGGGGCTGCAACCCCAAGGCACGACAGGATGGGGCGGGGTGGCTGCACTCCCAAGGCACTGCAGGAGGGGGCGGGGGGCTGCACATTAAAGGCGCTGCAGGAAGGGGAGGGGGGCTTCATCCCCAAGGCACTGCAGGAGGGGGGGCTGCACCCCCAAGGCACTGCAGGAGGGGGCAGGGGGGCTGCACCCCCAAGGCACTGCAGGAGGGGGCGGGGGGGCTGCACCCCCCAAGGCACTGCAGGCGGGGGCGGGGGGCTGCACCCCCAAGGCACTGCAGGAGGGGTGGGGGCTGCACCCCCAAGGCACTGCAGGAGGGGGCAGGGCTGTACTCCCAAGGCACTGCAGGAGGGCACGGGGGTTGCACCCCCAAGGCACTGCAGGAGGGCGCGGGGTTGCACCCCCAAGGCACTGCAAGAGGGCGCGGGGCTGCACCCCCAAGGCACTGCAAGAGGGCGCGGGGCTGCACCCCCAAGGCACTGCAAGAGGGCGCGGGGCTGCACCCCCAAGGCACTGCAGGAGGGCGCGGGGCTGCACCCTCAAGGCACTGCAGGAGGGCACGGGGGCTGCACCCCAAGGCACTGCAGGAGGGCGCGGGGGCTGCACCCCCAAGGCACTGCTGGAGGGCGCGGGGGCTGCACCCCCAAGGCACAAGAAATGACTGCTCACAAATAAGAGAAATTATTATTGAATGATAGCTAAAGGTCGCAGAAGTGAACTGAAGCAGTTACTGACATCAGGTATCTGAGAAGTCACTGAGGGAAATGAATTTGAAGAATTAGGGCACAATACGTTTTGCTGCTTTAGTACCCATGGAGACCAATCCAGGAATCGGGAGAGGGGTGTTTTAGTATCACTATGTGCTAGCTATCAGGATCTTTAAGATCCTGCCTGGCTGAGTCCATAAACACACATACCAGAGTGTGCACACACCCATCAATGCACAGACACCCATGAGAGCACTGCTCGATTCAATTAAAAAGTACAAAGAGCATCTTATCCACCAGAGAGAAAACAGGGTGGGCTAAGAATGGGTGATGGCCAACAGCTGGGGACTCTGCAAGCAGTTAGCACCAGCATAAGTCGCAGTCCACACACCACATTAATTATAATCGCATTTATAATGCGCTTACCACCCCTGACGAGGCTTTGAAAGCTTTTCGTGAGTAGCACGCTACTCCAGAACCAAAAGGTGGATTAGTAGAGCGAAATCTAAATTGTTATCGGGAGTGGTAGGTGTAACATCCCATTCCCTCCATAACCACACCAATCATATCCTGAAATTAATGTATAGCTGGCCGAACAACATACTACAATGAGAAATGGCTTCCAAGTGCCACAAGAAAGTCACAGTGGTCTCGTTGCTTAGCACAGGTGCACCCACCTGAACTACAAAGAGATCAGACAGGCATGCACTGGTGGTCCCACAGATGTGCATGCCATGAGAAACCGGCCCAGATAGTGCTCCCCTCTTGAAAGCCAATCAAGAGAGAAGGGATGTAGGATGCTCCATCAGCTAAACACAAACAGCACAGACAGGCATGCACTGGTGCACACATGCGTGTGCATGCTATAGTTAAACCAGACCAGGCAGTGCTATTCTCTTCACAGGACGGCCACGGAAGGAAGAACGCTATGGGAGGACAGTCTGGAAGTCTGCAAAAAACTGCGTCTACCACAATCTTCACAGTCCAATGTGGCCATCTTGCTAAACCTACCCAAACCAATCAACACGGTCTATCTCAATACACTTCACTCCACTCAATCCACTCCATCCATCTCAATCCAATCCATCCATCTCAATCCACTCCATCCATCCCAATCCACTCCATCCCAATCCACTCCATCCCAATCCACTCCATCCATCCCAATCCACTCCATCCATCCCAATCCACTCCATCCATCCATCCCAATCCAATCCACTCCAACCATCTCAATCCAATCCAACCATCTCAATCCAATCCACTCCAACCATCTCAATCCAATCCACTCCAACCATCTCAATCCAGTCCACTCCATCCATCTCAATCCAGTCCACTCCACTCCACACCACACCATCTCAATCCAGTCCACCCCACTCCACACCACACCATCTCAATCCAGTCCACTCCACACCATCTCAATCCAATCCACTCCACACCATCTCAATCCAGTCCACTCCACACCACACCATCTCAATCCAGTCCACTCCACACCACACCATCTCAATCCAGTCCACTCCACACCACACCATCTCAATCCAGTCCACTCCACACCACACCATCTCAATCCAGTCCACTCCACACCACACCATCTCAATCCAGTCCACTCCACACCACACCATCTCAATCCAGTCCACTCCACACCACACCATCTCAATCCAGTCCACTCCACTCCACACCATCTCAATCCAGTCCACAGCACACCATCTCAATCCAGTCCACTCCACCTCAATCCACTCCACACCATCTCAATCCACTCCACACCACCTCAATCCACTCCACACCACCTCAATCCAGTCCACTCCACATCCATCCATCCCAATCCACTCCATCCCAATCCACTCCATCCCAATCCACTCCATCCCAATCCACTCCATCCCAATCCACTCCATCCCAATCCACTCCATCCCAATCCACTCCATCCATCCATCCCAATCCACTCCATCCATCAACTCCATCTCAATCCAATCCACTCCATCCATCCCAATCCACTCCATCCCAATCCACTCCATCCCAATCCACTCCATCCCAATCCACTCCATCCCAATCCACTCCATCCATCCATCCCAATCCACTCCATCCATCAACTCCATCTCAATCCAATCCACTCCATCCATCCATCTCAATCCACTCCATCCATCCATCTCAATCCACTCCATCCATCTCAATCCACTCCACCCATCTCAATCCAATCCACCCATCTCAATCCAATCCACCCATCTCAATCCACTCCACCCATCTTAATCCACTCCACTGCACCCATCTTAATCCACTCCACTGCACCCATCTCAATCCACTCCATCCATCTCAATCCAATCCATCCATCTCAATCCAATCCATCCATCTCAATCCACTCCATCCAATCCACTCCATCCATCCCAATCCACTCCATCCATCCCAATCCACTCCATCCATCTCAATCCAATCCACTCCAACCATCTCAATCCAATCCACTCCAACCATCTCAATCCAATCCACTCCAACCATTTGAATCCAATCCACTCCAACCATCTCAATCCAATCCACTCCAACCATCTCAATCCACTCCATCCATCCCAATCCAGTCCACTCCACTCCACACCACACCATCTCAATCCAGTCCACTCCACACCATCTCAATCCAGTCCACTCCACACCATCTCAATCCAGTCCACTCCACTGCATCTCAATCCAGTCCACTCCACTGCATCTCAATCCAGTCCACTCCACACCACACCATCTCAATCCAGTCCAGTCCACTCCACACCATCTCAATCCAGTCCACTCCACACCATCTCAATCCAGTCCACTCCACACCATCTCAATCCAGTCCACTCCACACCATCTCAATCCAGTCCACTCCACACCATCTCAATCCAGTCCACTCCACACCATCTCAATCCAGTCCACAGCACACCATCTCAATCCAGTCCACTCCACCTCAATCCACTCCACACCACACCATCTCAATCCAGTCCACTCCATCCCAATCCACTCTATCCATCCCAATCCACTCCACACCACTTCAATCCAGTCCACTCCATCCCAATCCCCTCCATCTATCCATCCCAATCCACTCCATCTATCCATCCATCCCAATCCACTCCATCCATCCATCCCAATCCACTCCATCCATCCATCCCAATCCACTCCATCCATCCATCCATCCCAATCCACTCCATCCATCCCAATCCACTCCATCCATCCATCCATCCCAATCCACTCCATCCATCCCAATCCACTCCATCCAGCCATCCATCCATCCCAATCCACTCCATCCATCCATCCCAATCCACTCCATCCATCCATCCATCCATCCCAATCCACTCCATCCATCCATCCCAATCCACTCCATCCCAATCCACTCCATCCCAATCCACTCCATCCCAATCCACTCCATCCCAATCCACTCCATCCCAATCCACTCCATCCCAATCCACTCCATCCACTCCATCCCAATCCACTCCATCCACTCCATCCCAATCCACTCCATCCCAATCCACTCCATCCCAATCCACTCCATCCCAATCCACTCCATCCATCCCAATCCACTCCATCCATCCCAATCCACTCCATCCATCCCAATCCACTCCATCCATCCATCCCAATCCACTCCATCCATCCATCCCAATCCACTCCATCCATCCCAATCCACTCCATCCATCCATCCCAATCCACTCCATCCATCCATCCCAATCCACTCCATCCATCAACTCCATCTCAATCCAATCCACTCCATCCATCCATCTCAATCCACTCCATCCATCTCAATCCACTCCATCCATCTCAATCCACTCCATCCATCTCAATCCACTTTATCCATCTCAATCCAATCCACCCATCTCAATCCACTCCACTCCACCCATCTCAATCCACTCCACTGCACCCATCTTAATCCACTCCACTGCACCCATCTCAATCCACTCCACTGCACCCATCTCAATCCACTCCATCCATCTCAATCCACTCCACTCCATCCATCCCAATCCACTCCATCCATCCCAATCCACTCCATCCATCCCAATCCACTCCATCCCAATCCACTCCATCCATCCCAATCCACTCCATCCATCCCAATCCACTCCATCCATCCCAATCCACTCCATCCATCTCAATCCAATCCACTCCATCCATCTCAATCCACTCCATCCATCTCAATCCACTCTACTCCATCCATCTCAATCTAATCCACCCATCCCAATCCACTCCATCCATCCATCTCAATTCAATCCACTCCATCCATCTCAATCCAATCCACTCCATCCGTCTCACTCCAATCCACTCCACACCATCTCAATCCACTCCATACATCTCAATCCACACCACATCTCAATCCAATCCACACATCATCTCAATCCAATCCACTCCACACCACATCATCTCAATCCAATCCACACCACATCATCTCAATCCATCCATCCCAATCCAATCCACTCCACACCACATCACATCATCTCAATCCAATCCACTCCATCCATCTCAATCCAATCCACACCACATCATCTCAATCCAATACACTCCATCCATCTCAATCCAATCCACTCCATCCATCCATCTCAATTCATCCATCCATCCCAATCCAATCCATCCATCTCAATCCACTCCATCCATCTCAATCCAATCCATCCATCTCAATGCAATACATCCATCTCAATCCACTCCATCCATCTCAATCCAATCCACTCCATCCATCTCAATCCATCTCAATCCAATCCACTCCATCCATCCATCTCAATCCAATCCACACCACATCATCTCAATCCAATTCACTCCATCCATCCATCTCAATCCAATCCACACCACATCTCAATCCAATCCACTCCATCCATCCATCTCAATCCAATGCACACCACATCATCTCAATCCAATACACTCCATCCATCTCAATCCAATCCACTCCACACCACATCATCTCAATCCAATCCACTCCATCCATCCATCCATCTCAATCCATCCATCCAAATCCAATCCATCCATCTCAATCCACTCCATCCATCTCAATCCAATCCATCCATCTCAATCCATCCATCTCAATCCAATCCACTCCATCCATCTCAATCCATCTCAATCCAATCCACTCCACATCATCCCAATCCACTCCATCTCAATCCAATCCACTCCACATCATCTCAATCCAATCCACTCCACATCATCTCAATCCAATCCACATCATCTCAATCCAATCCACTCCACATCATCTCAATCCAATCCACACCACATCCATCTCAATCCAATCCACTCCACACCACATCATCTCAATCCAATCCACTCGACACCTCAATCTCAATCCAATCCACGCCACACCACATCATCTCAATCCAATCCACTCCACACCACATCATCTCAATCCAATCCACTCCACACCACATCATCTCAATCCAATCCACTCCATCCATCCATCCCAATCCAATCCACACCACATCATCTCAATCCAATACACTCCATCCATCTCAATCCAATCCACACCACATCATCTCAATCCAATCCACTCCATCCATCCATCTCAATCCATCCATCCATCCCAATCCAATCCATCCATCTCAATCCACTCCATCCATCTCAATCCAATCCATCCATCTCAATCCAATCCACTCCATCCATCCATCTCAATCCATCTCAATCCAATCCACTCCATCCAATCCACATCACCTCAATCCACTCCATCCATCCATCTCAATCCAATCCACTCCACATCATCTCAATCCAATCCACTCCACATCATCTCAATCCAATCCACTCCACATCATCTCAATCCAATCCACTCCACATCATCTCAATCCAATCCACTCCACATCATCTCAATCCAATCCACTCCACATCATCTCAATCCACTCCACTCCATCCATCTCAATCCAATCCACACCACATCATCTCAATCCAATACACTCCATCCATCTCAATCCAATCCACTCCACACCACATCATCTCAATCCAATCCACTCCATCTCAATCCATCCATCCATCCCAATCCAATCCATCCATCTCAATCCAATCCATCCATCTCAATCCACTCCATCCAATCCACTCCATCCATCCATCTCAATCCATCTCAATCCAATCCACTGCATCCAATCCACATCATCTCAATCCACTCCATCGATCCATCTCAATCCAATCCACTCCATCCATCTCAATCCAATCCACTCCACATCATCTCAATCCAATCCACTCCACATCATCTCAATCCAATCCACTCCACATCATCTCAATCCAATCCACTCCACATCATCTCAATCCAATCCACTCCACATCATCTCAATCCAATCCACTCCACATCATCTCAATCCAATCCACTCCATCCATCCATCCCAATCCACTCCGCACCACATCATCTCAATCCAATCCACTCCACACCACATCATCTCAATCCAATCCACTCCACATCATCTCAATCCAATCCACTCCACATCATCTCAATCCAATCCACTCCACATCATCTCAATCCAATCCACTCCACATCATCTCAATCCAATCCACTCCACATCATCTCAATCCAATTCACTCCATCCATCCATCTCAATCCAATCCACTCCACATCATCTCAATCCAATTCACTCCATCCATCCATCTCAATCCAATCCACTCCATCCATCCCAATCCACTCCATCCATCCCAATCCACTCCATCCATCCCAATCCACTCCATCCATCCCAATCCACTCCATCCATCCCAATCCACTCCATCCATCCCAATCCACTCCATCCATCCCAATCCACTCCACTCCATCCATCTCAATCAAATCCACTCCATCCATCTCAATCCACTCTACTCCATCCATCTCAATCTAATCCACCCATCCCAATCCACTCCATCCATCCATCTCAATCCAATCCACTCCACACCATCTCAATCCACTCCACACCACATCTCAATCCACACCACATCTCAATCCAACCCACACATCATCTCAATCCAATCCACTCCACACCACATCATCTCAATCCAATCCACACCACATCATCTCAATCCAATCCATCCATCCCAATCCAATCCACTCCACACCATCTCAATCCAATCCACTCCATCCATCCATCTCAATCCAATCCACACCACATCATCTCAATCCAATACACTCCATCCATCTCAATCCAATCCACACCACATCATCTCAATCCAATCCACTCCATCCATCCATCTCAATCCATCCATCCCAATCCAATACATCCATCTTAATCCACTCCATCCATCTCAATCCACTCCATCCATCTCAATCCACTCCATCCATCTCAATCCACTCCATCCATCTCAATCCACTCCATCCATCTCAATCCACTCCGCAATCCAATCCATCCATCTCAATCCACTCCATCCATCTCAATCCACTCCATCCATCTCAATCCACTCCATCCATCTCAATCCAATACACTCCATCCATCTCAATCCAATACACTCCATCCATCTCAATCCAATACACTCCATCCAATCCACTCCACATCATCTCAATCCAATCCACTCCATCCATCTCAATCCAATCCACTCCACATCATCTCAATCCAATTCACTCCATCCATCCATCTCAATCCAATCCACACCACATCATCTCAATCCAATACACTCCATCCATCTCAATCCAATCCACTCCACACCACATCATCTCAATCCAATCCACTCCATCCATCCATCTCAATCCAATCCACTCCATCCCAATCCAATACATCCATCTTAATCCACTCCATCCATCTCAATCCACTCCATCCATCTCAATCCAATCCATCCATCTCAATCCAATCCATCCATCTCAATCCACTCTATCCATCTCAATCCACTCCATCCAACTCAATCCAATCCACACCACATCATCTCAATCCAATACACTCCATCCATCTCAATCCAATCCACTCCACACCACATCATCTCAATCCAATCCACTCCACACCACATCATCTCAATCCAATCCACTCCATCCATCCATCTCAATCCAATCCACTCCATCCCAATCCAATACATCCATCTTAATCCACTCCATCCATCTCAATCCACTCCATCCATCTCAATCCACTCCATCCATCTCAATCCACTCCATCCATCTCAATCCACTCCATCCATCTCAATCCAATCCATCCATCTCAATCCAATCCATCCATCTCAATCCACTCCATCCATCTCAATCCACTCCATCCATCTCAATCCACTCCATCCATCTCAATCCAATACACTCCATCCATCTCAATCCAATACACTCCATCCAATCCACTCCACATCATCTCAATCCAATCCACTCCATCCATCTCAATCCAATCCACTCCACATCATCTCAATCCAATTCACTCCATCCATCCATCTCAATCCAATCCACACCACATCTCAATCCACACCACATCTCAATCCAATCCACTCATCCATCCATCCATCTCAATCCAATCCACACATCATCTCAATCCAATCCACACCACATCATCTCAATCCAATACACTCCATCCATCTCAATCCAATCCACTCCACACCACATCATCTCAATCCAATCCACTCCATCCATCCATCCCAATCCATCCATCCATCCCAATCCATCCATCCATCCATCCCAATCCAATCCATCCATCTCAATCCAATCCATCCATCTCAATCCAATCCATCCATCTCAATCCAATCCATCCATCTCAATCCAATCCATCCATCTCAATCCAATCCACTCCATCCATCCATCTCAATCCAATCCACTCCATCCAATCCACTCCACATCATCTCAATTCAATCCACTTCACACCACATCATCTCACTCCACACCACATCATCTCAATCCAATCCACTCCACACCACATCTCAATCCAATCCACTCCATCCATCCCAAACCACTCCATCCATCCCAATCCAATCCACCTCAATCCAATCCACTCCATCCATCTCAATCGAATCCACTCCATCCATCTCAATCCACTCCATCCATCTCAATCCACTCCATCCATCTCAATCCAATCCATCCATCTCAATCCAATCCATCCATCTCAATCCAATCCATCCATCTCAATCCACTCCATCCATCTCAATCCACTCCATCCATCTCAATCCAATACACTCCATCCATCTCAATCCAATACACTCCATCCATCTCAATCCAATACACTCCATCCAATCCACTCCACATCATCTCAATCCAATCCACTCCATCCATCTCAATCCAATCCACTCCACATCATCTCAATCCAATTCACTCCATCCATCCATCTCAATCCAATCCACACCACATCTCAATCCACACCACATCTCAATCCAATCCACTCCATCCATCCATCCATCTCAATCCAATCCACACATCATCTCAATCCAATCCACACCACATCATCTCAATCCAATACACTCCATCCATCTCAATCCAATCCACTCCACACCACATCATCTCAATCCAATCCACTCCATCCATCCATCCCAATCCATCCATCCATCCATCCCAATCCATCCATCCATCCATCCCAATCCAATCCATCCATCTCAATCCAATCCATCCATCTCAATCCAATCCATCCATCTCAATCCAATCCATCCATCTAAATCCAATCCACTCCATCCATCCATCTCAATCCATCTCAATCCAATCCACTCCATCCAATCCACTCCACATCATCTCAATCCAATCCACTTCACACCACATCATCTCACTCCACACCACATCATCTCAATCCAATCCACTCCACACCACATCTCAATCCAATCCACTCCATCCATCCCAATCCAATCCACCTCAATCCAATCCACTCCATCCATCTCAATCGAATCCACTCCATCCATCTCAATCCAATCCACTCCACACTCCATCCATCTCAATACAATCCACTCCATCCATCTCAATCCAATCCACTTCACACCACATCATCTCAATCCAATCCACTCCACACCACATCATCTCAATCCAATCCACTCCACACCACACCATCTCAATCCAATCCACTCCACACCACATCTCAATCCAATCCACTCCACATCTCAATCCAATCCACTCCATCCATCCCAATCCACTCCATCCATCCCAATCCACCTCAATCCAATCCACTCCATCCATCTCAATCCAATCCACTCCATCCATCTCAATCCAATCCACTCCGCACCACATCATCTCAATCCAATCCACTCCGCACCACATCATCTCAATCCAATCCACTCCACACCACATCATCTCAATACAATCCACTCCACATCATCTCAATCCAATCCACTCCACATCATCTCAATCCAATCCACTCCACATCATCTCAATCCAATCCACATCATCTCAATCCAATCCACATCATCTCAATCCAATCCACTCCACATCATCTCAATCCAATTCACTCCATCCATCCATCTCAATCCAATTCACTCCACATCTCAATCCAATCCACTCCATCCATCCACCCCAATCCACTCCATCTATCCCAATCCACTCCATCCATCCCAATCCACTCCACTCCATCCATCTCAATCCAATCCACTCCATCCATCTCAATCCACTCTACTCCATCCATCTCAATCTAATCCACCCATCCCAATCCACTCCATCCATCCATCTCAATCCAATCCACTCCATCCATCTCAATCCAATCCACTCCATCCATCCCACTCCATCCGTCTCACTCCAATCCACTCCACATCTCAATCCAATCCACTCCATCCATCCCAATCCACTCCATCCATCCCAATCCACCTCAATCCAATCCACTCCATCCATCTCAATCCAATCCACTCCATCCATCTCAATCCAATCCACTCCGCACCACATCATCTCAATCCAATCCACTCCACACCACATCATCTCAATACAATCCACTCCACATCTCAATCCAATCCACTCCACATCTCAATCCAATCCACATCATCTCAATCCAATCCACATCATCTCAATCCAATCCACATCATCTCAATCCAATCCACTCCACATCATCTCAATCCAATTCACTCCATCCATCCATCTCAATCCAATTCACTCCACATCTCAATCCAATCCACTCCATCCATCCATCCCAATCCACTCCATCTATCCCAATCCACTCCATCCATCCCAATCCACTCCATCCATCCCAATCCACTCCATCCATCCCAATCCACTCCATCCATCCCAATCCACTCCACTCCATCCATCTCAATCCAATCCACTCCATCCATCTCAATCCACTCCATCCATCTCAATCCACTCCATCCATCCATCTCAATCCACTCCATCCATCTCAATCCAATCCATCCATCTCAATCCAATCCATCCATCTCAATCCAATCCACTCCATCCATCTCAATCCAATACACTCCATCCAATCCACTCCACATCATCTCAATCCAATCCACTCCATCCATCCATCTCAATCCAATCCACTCATCATCTCAATCCAATTCACTCCATCCATCCATCTCAATCCAATCCAAACCACATCTCAATCCACACCACATCTCAATCCAATCCACCCATCCATCTCAATCCAATCCACACATCATCTCAATCCAATCCACACCACATCATCTCAATCCAATACACTCCATCCATCTCAATCCAATCCACTCCACACCACATCATCTCAATCCAATCCAATCCACTCCACTCCATCTATCCATCCATCCATCCCAATGCATCCATCCATCCCAATCCAATCCATCCATCCATCCCAATCCAATCCATCCATCTCAATCCAATCCATCCATCTCAATCCAATCCATCCATCTCAATCCAATCCATCCATCTCAATCCAATCCACTCCATCCATCCATCTCAATCCAATCCACTCCATCCAATCGACTCCACATCATCTCAATCCAATCCACTTCACACCACATCATCTCACTCCACACCACATCATCTCAATCCAATCCACTCCACACCACATCTCAATCCAATCCACTCCATCCATCCCAATCCACTCCATCCATCCCAATCCAATCCACCTCAATCCAATCCACTCCATCCATCTCAATCGAATCCACTCCATCCATCTCAATCCAATCCACTCCACACCACATCCATCTCAATCCAATCCACTCCATCCATCTCAATTCAATCCACTTCACACCACATCATCTCAATCCAATCCACTCCACATCATCTCAATCCAATCCACTCCACACCACATCATCTCAATCCAATCCACTCCACACCACATCTCAATCCAATCCACTCCATCCATCCCAATCCACTCCATCCATCCCAATCCAATCCACCTCAATCCAATCCACTCCATCCATCTCAATCCAATCCACTCCATCCATCTCAATCCAATCCACTCCACATCATCTCAATCCAATTCACTCCATCCATCCATCTCAATCCAATTCACTCCACATCTCAATCCAATCCACTCCATCCATCCATCCCAATCCACTCCATCTATCCCAATCCACTCCATCCATCCCAATCCACTCCATCCATCCCAATCCACTCCATCCATCCCAATCCACTCCACTCCATCCATCTCAATCCAATCCACTCCATCCATCTCAATCCAATCCACTCCATCCATCTCAATCCAATCCACTCCATCCATCTCAATCCAATCCACTCCATCCATCTCAATCCAATCCACTCCACACCACATCCATCTCAATCCAATCCACTCCACACCACATCATCCCAATCCAATCCACTACATCCATCCCAATCCACTACATCCATCCCAATCCACTCCATTCATCCCAATCCAATCCACCTCAATCCAATCCACTCCACCCATCTCAATCCAATCGACTGCACACCACATCCATCTCAATCCAATCCATCCATCTCAATCCAATCCACACCACATCATCTCAATCCAATCCAATCCACACCACATCATCTCAATCCAATCCACTCCACATCATCTCAATCCAATCCACTCCACATCATCTCAATCCAATCCACTCCACATCATCTCAATCCAATCCACTCCACATCATCTCAATCCAATCCACTCCACACATCATCTCAATCCAATCCACTCCACATCATCTCAATCCAATCCACTCCACATCATCTCAATCCACTCCACACATCATCTCAATCCAATCCACACCACATCATCTCAATCCAATCCACTCCACACCACATCTCAATCCAATCCACACCACATCATCTCAATCCAATCCACTCCACACCACATCATCTCAATCCAATCCACTCCACACCACATCATCTCAATCCAATCCACTCCACACCACATCATCTCAATCCACTCCACACCACATCATCTCAATCCAATCCACTCCACACCACATCATCTCAATCCAATCCACACCACCTCAATCCAATCCATTCCACACCACCTCAATCCAATCCACTCCACACCACATCATCTCAATCCAATCCACTCCACACCACACCATCTCAATCCAATCCACTCCACACCACATCATCTCAATCCAATCCACTCCACACCACATCATCTCAATCCAATCCACACCACACCATCTCAATCCAATCCACTCCACACCACATCATCTCAATCCAATCCACTCCACACCACATCATCTCAATCCACTCCACACCACATCATCTCAATCCTATCCACTCCACACCACATCATCTCAATCCAATCCACACCACATCATCTCAATCTACTCCAAACCACATCATCTCAATCCAATCCACACATCATCTCAATCCAATCCACTCCACACCACATCATCTCAATCCAATCCACACCACATCATCTCAATCCACACCACATCATCTCAATCCACTCCACACATCATCTCAATCCAATCCACTCCACATCATCTCAATCCAATCCACTCCACATCATCTCAATCCACTCCACACATCATCTCAATCCACTCCACACCACCTCAATCCAATCCACACCACATCATCTCAATCAATCCACTCCACACCACATCATCTCAATCCAATCCACTCCACACCACATCATCTCAATCCACACCACATCATCTCAATCCACTCCACACCACATCATCTCAATCCACTCCACACCACATCATCTCAATCCACACCACATCATCTCAATCCAATCCACACCACATCATCTCAATCCACACCACATCATCTCAATCCACTCCACACCACATCATCTCAATCCACACCACATCTCAATCCACACCACATCATCTCAATCCACACCACATCATCTCAATCCACACCACATCATCTCAATCCACTCCACACCACATCATCTCAATCCAATCCACTCCACACCACATCATCTCAATACACTCCACACCACATCATCTCAATCCACACTACATCATCTCAATCCACTCCACACCACATCATCTCAATCCAATCCACTCCACACCACATCATCTCAATCCACTCCACCTCAATCCAATCCACTCCACACCACATCATCTCAATCCAATCCACTCCACACCACATCATCTCAATCCAATCCACTCACCACATCATCTCAATCCACACCACATCATCTCAATCCACTCCACACCACATCATCTCAATCCAATCCACACCACACCATCTCAATCCAATCCACACCACATCATCTCAATCCAATCCATCTCAATCCAATCCACTCCACACCACATCATCTCAATCCAATCCACTCCACATCATCTCAATCCAATCCACTCCACATCATCTCAATCCAATCCACACCACATCATCTCAATCCACTCCACACCACATCATCTCAATCCAATCCACTCCACACCACATCATCTCAATCCAATCCACTCCACATCATCTCAATCCACTGCAAACCACATCATCTCAATCCAATCCGCTCCACACCACATCATCTCAATCCAATCCGCTCCACACCACATCATCTCAATCCAATCCGCTCCACACCACATCATCTCAATCCAATCCACTCCACACCACATCATCTCAATTCACTCCACACCACATCTCAATCCAATCCACTCCACACCACATCATCTCAATCCACTCCACACCACATCATCTCAATCCAATCCACACCACATCATCTCAATCCAATCCATTCCACACCACATCATCTCAATCCAATCCACTCCACACCACATCATCTCAATCCAATCCACTCCACACCACATCATCTCAATCCACACCACATCATCTCAATCCACACCACATCATTTCAATCCACACCACATCATCTCAATCCACACATCATCTCAATCCAATCCACTCCACATCATCTCAATCCAATCCACTCCACATCATCTCAATCCAATCCACTCCACATCATCTCAATCCACTCCACACATCATCTCAATCCACTCCACACCACCTCAATCCAATCCACACCACATCATCTCAATCCAATCCACTCCACACCACATCATCTCAATCCAATCCACTCCACACCACATCATCTCAATCCAATCCACTCCACACCACATCATCTCAATCCAATCCACCCCACCCCACCCCACTCCACTCCTCCATCCCACTCCACGCCATCCCACGCCATCCCACGCCATCCCACGCCATCCCACGCCATCCCACCCCACCCCACCCCACGCCACTCCACGCCACTCCACCCCACCCCACGCCACTCCACCCCACGCCACTCCACCCCACGCCACTCCACCCCACTCCACCCACGCCACTCCACCCAACGCCACTCCACCCCACGCCACTCCACGCCACTCCACCCCACGCCACTCCACCCCACCCCACCCCACTCCACCCCACCCCACTCCACCCCACCCCACTCCACCCCACCCACTCCACCCCACCCCACCCACCCCACCCCACTCCACCCCACCCCACTCCACCCCACTCCACCCCATCCCTCCCTCCACCCCACCCCCTCCCACCCACCCACCTCCACCCACCCCACTCCACCCCACCCCACTCCACCCCACTCCACCCCATCCCACTCCACCCCACTCCACCCACTCCACCCCACTCACCCACTCCCTCCCTCCCATCCCTCCACTCCATCCCACTCCACCCCATCCCACTCCACCCCATCCCACTCCACCCCATCCCACTCCACTCCATCCCTCCCATCCCACCCCACTCCATCCCACCCCATCCCACCCCACTCATCCCACCCCACTCATCCCACCCCACTCCATCCCACCCCACTCCATCCCACCCCACTCCATCCCACCCCACTCCATCCCACCCCACTCCATCCCACCCCACTCCATCCCACCCTCCATCCCACCCCATCCATCCACTCCACCCCATCCATCTCATTCCAATCCACTCCACCCCATCCATCCACTCCATCCCACTCCACCCCAGAACACTCCATCCATCCACTCCACTCAATCCACTCCACCCCATCCATCTCAATCCAATCCACTCCACCCCATCCATCTCAATCCAATCCATTCCATCCAATCCATTCCATCCAATCCATTCCATCCAATCCATTCCATCCAATCCATTCCATCCAATCCATTCCATCCAATCCATTCCATCCACTCCATTCCATCCACTCCATTCCATCCACTCCATTCCATCCACTCCATCCATCCACTCCATCCATCCACTCCACTCCATCCATCCATCCACTCCATCCATCCATCCATCCACTCCATCCATCCATCCACTCCATCCACTCCACCCCATCCACTCCACCCCATCCATCTCAATCCAATCCACTCCATCCAATCCACTCCATCCAATCCACTCCACCCCATCTCAATCCAATCCACTCCACCCCATCTCAATCCAATCCACTCCACCCCATCTCAATCCAATCCACTCCACCCCATCTCAATCCAATCCACTCCACCCCATCTCAATCCAATCCACTCCACCCCATCTCAATCCAATCCATCCATCTCAATCCAATCCATCCATCTCAATCCAATCCATCCCATCCATCCCATCCATCCCATCCATCCCACTCCAAACCACTCCAAACCACTCCAAACCACTCCAAACCACTCCATCCCATCCACTCCATCCATCCCATCCACTCCATCCCATCCATCCCACTCCATCCATCCCATCCATCCATCCCATCCATCCCATCCATCCCATCCATCCCATCCATCCCATCCATCCCATCCATCCCATCCACTCCATCCCATCCACTCCATCCCATCCACTCCATCCCATCCACTCCATCCCATCCACTCCATCCCATCCACTCCATCCCATCCACTCCATCCCATCCACTCCATCCATCCACTCCATCCCATCCACTCCATCCATCCACTCCATCCCATCCACTCCATCCATCCACTCCATCCATCCACTCCATCCATCCACTCCATCCATCCACCCATCCCAATCCACTCCATCCATCCATCCATCCCAATCCACTCCATCCATCCATCCCAATCCACTCCATCCATCCATCCCAATCCACTCCATCCATCCCAATCCACTCCATCCATCCCAATCCACTCCACTCCATCCCAATCCACTCCACTCCATCCCAATCCACTCCACTCCATCCCAATCCACTCCACTCCATCCCAATCCACTCCACTCCATCCCAATCCACTCCACTCCATCTCAATCAATCCAATCCACTCCATCTCAATCCAATCCACTCCATCTCAATCCAATCCACTCCATCCATCTCAATCCAATCCACTCCATCCATCTCAATCCAATCCACTCCATCCATCTCAATCTAATCCACCCATCCCAATCCACTCCATCCATCTCAATCCAATCCACTCCATCCATCTCAATCCACTCCATCCATCCCACTCCATCCATCTCACTCCAATCCACTCCACACCACATCTCAATCCACTCCACATCTCAATCCAATCCACACATCATCTCAATCCAATCCACTCCACACCACATCATCTCAATCCAATCCACACCACATCATCTCAATCCAATCCATCCATCTCAATCCAATCCACACCACATCATCTCAATCCAATCCACTCCATCCATCTCAATCCAATCCACACCACATCATCTCAATCCAATCCACACCACATCTCAATCCAATCCACTCCACACCACATCATCTCAATCCAATCCACTCCATCCATCCCAATCCATCCATCCCAATCCAATCCATCCATCTCAATCCACTCCATCCATCTCAATCCACTCCATCCATCTCAATCCACTCCATCCATCTCAATCCATCTCAATCCACTCCATCCATCTCAATCCATCTCAATCCAATCCATCCATCTCAATCCAATCCACCCATCTCTCAATCCATCTCAATCCAATCCACTCCATCCATCTCAATCCAATCCATCCATCTCAATCCAATCCATCCATCTCAATCCAATCCACTCCATCCATCCACTCCATCCATCCACTCCATCCATCCACTCCATCCATCCATATCCACTCCATCCATCCATATCCACTCCATCCATCTCAATCCAATCCAATCCATCCATCCATCCAATCCATCCATCCCATCCAATCCAATCCATCCATCCCATCCAATCCAATCCATCCATCCAATCCATCCATCCCATCCCACTCCATCCCATCCCACTCCATCCCATCCCACTCCATCCCATCCCACTCCATCCCACTCCATCCCACTCCATCCCACTCCATCCCACTCCATCCCACTCCATCCCACTCCATCCCACCCCATCCACTCCACTCCACTCCACTCCACTCCACTCCACTCCACTCCATCCCATCCACCCACTCCATCTCCATCCCATCCACTCCATCCACTCCATCCACTCCATCCACTCCATCCACTCCATCCACTCCATCCACTCCATCCACTCCATCCACTCCATCCACTCCATCCCACCCCACTCCATCCCACCCCACTCCATCCATCCACTCCATCCCATCCACTCCATCCAATCCACTCCATCCAATCCACTCCATCCCATCCACTCCATCCCATCCACTCCATCCCATCCACTCCATCCCAACCACTCCATCCCATCCACTCCATCCCATCCACTCCATCCCATCCACTCCATCCCATCCACTCCATCCCATCCACTCCATCCCATCCACTCCATCCCATCCACTCCATCCCATCCACTCCATCCCATCCACTCCATCCCATCCACTCCATCCCATCCACTCCACTCCACCCACTCCATCCCTCCCATCCACTCCACTCCACCCACTCCACCCACTCCATCCCTCCCATCCACTCCATCCCATCCACTCCATCCCAACCACTCCATCCCAACCACTCCATCCCAACCACTCCATCACTCCATCCATCCACTCCATCACTCCATCCATCCACTCCATCACTCCATCCATCCACTCCATCCACTCCATCCACTCCATCCACTCCATCCACTCCATCCCATCCATCCCATCCACTCCATCCCATCCATCCCATCCATTCCATCACTCCATCCCATCCACTCCATCACTCCATCCCATCCACTCCATCACTCCACCCCCATCCACTCCACCCCCATCCACTCCACCCCCATCCACTCCACCCCATCCACTCCACCCCCATCCACTCCACCCCCATCCACTCCACCCCCATCCACTCCACCCCCATCCACTCCACCCCACCCCATCCATCTCAATCCAATCCACTCCACCCCATCCATCTCAATCCAATCCACCCCACCCCATCCATCTCAATCCAATCCATCCACTCCACCCCATCCACCCCATCCATCTCAATCCACTCCAACCCATCCATCCACCCCACCCACTCCATCCCATCCATCCACCCCACCCACCCACTCCATCCCATCCATCCACCCCACCCACCCACTCCATCCCATCCATCCACCCCACCCACTCCATCCCATCCATCCACCCCACCCACCCACTCCATCCACCCCACCCACCCCATCCATCCACCCCACCCACCCCACCCACCCCACCCCACCCCACCCACCCCATCCACCCCATCCACCCCATCCACTCCACCCACCCCATCCATCCCATCCACTCCATTCATCCCATTCATTCCATCCACTCCATCCCATCCACTCCATCCCATCCATCCCATCCCATCCACTCCATCCCATCCACTCCACTCCATCCCATCCCATCCATCCCATCCCATCCACTCCATCCCATCCACTCCATCCCATCCATCCCATCCCATCCACTCCATCCCATCCACTCCACTCCATCCACTCCATCCCATCCCATCCACTCCATCCCATCCACTCCACTCCATCCACTCCATCCCATCCCATCCACTCCATCCATCCATCCACTCCATCCATCCATCCATCCCATCCACTCCATCCATCCATCCATCCATCCATCCCATCCATCCCATCCACTCCATCCATCCATCCATCCATCCCATCCACTCCATCCATCCATCCATCCATCCCATCCACTCCATCCATCCCATCCACTCCATCCATCCATCCCATCCACTCCATCCATCCCATCCACTCCATCCATCCATCCCATCCACTCCATCCATCCCATCCACTCCATCCATCCATCCCATCCACTCCATCCATCCCATCCACTCCATCCATCCACTCCATCCATCCACTCCATCCATCCACTCCATCCATCCACTCCATCCATCCATTCCATCCATCCCATCCCACTCCCATCCCACTCCATCCCACTCCATCCCATCCCATCCCATCCCACTCCATCCCATCCCACTCCATCCCATCCCACTCCATCCCACTCCATCCCATCCCACTCCATCCCATCCCACTCCATCCCATCCCACTCCATCCCATCCCACTCCATCCCATCCCACTCCATCCCATCCCACTCCATCCCATCCCACTCCATCCCATCCCACTCCTCCACTCCATCCCATCCCACTCCACTCCATCCCACTCCACTCCACTCCATCCCATCCCACTCCACTCCATCCCATCCCACTCCATCCCATCCCACTCCATCCCATCCCAATCCACCCCACCCCATCCATCTCAATCCAATCCACCCCATCCATCTCAATCCACCCCATCCATCTCAATCCAATCCACCCCATCCATCTCAATCCAATCCACTCCATCCAATCCACTCCATCCAATCCATCTCAATCCAATCCATCTCAATCCAATCCATCTCAATCCAATCCATCTCAATCCACCCCATCCACTCCAAACCACTCCAAACCACTCCAAACCACTCCAAACCACTCCAAACCACTCCAATCCACTCCAATCCACTCCATCCAATCCACTCCATCCAATCCACTCCATCCAATCCACTCCATCCAATCCACTCCATCCAATCCACTCCATCCAATCCACTCCATCCAATCCACTCCATCCAATCCACTCCATCCAATCCACTCCATCCAATCCACTCCATCCAATCCACTCCATCCAATCCACTCCATCCAATCCACTCCATCCAATCCACTCCATCCAATCCACTCCATCCAATCCACTCCATCCAATCCACCCCATCCATCTCAATCCACTCCACCCCATCCATCTCAATCCACTCCACCCCATCCATCTCAATCCACTCCATCCATCTCAATCCACTCCATCCATCTCAATCCAATCCATCCATCTCAATCCATCCATCTCAATCCATCCATCTCAATCCATCCATCTCAATCCATCCATCTCAATCCAATCCATCCATCTCAATCCAATCCATCCATCTCAATCCAATCCATCCATCTCAATCCAATCCATCCATCTCAATCCAATCCATCCATCCATTCCACCCCATCCATCCATTCCACCCCATCCATCCATTCCACCCCATCCATCCATTCCACCCCATCCATCCATTCCACCCCATCCATCCATTCCACCCCATCCATCCATTCCACCCCATCCATCCATTCCACCCCATCCATCCATTCCACCCCACCCCACTCTACCCCACCCATCCATTCCACCCCATCTATCCATTCCACCCCACCCCTCCCCACTCTACTCCATCCACTCCACCCCTCCCCACTCTACTCTACTCCAATCCACTCCACCCCAATCCACTCCACCCCAATCCACTCCACCCCAATCCACTCCACCCCAATCCACTCCACCCCAATCCACTCCACCCCAATCCACTCCACCCCAATCCAATCCATCCCAATCCAATCCATCCCAATCCAATCCACTCCACCCCATCCATCTCAATCCAATCCACCTCAATCCAATCCACCCCATCCATCTCAATCCAATCTAACTCAATCCAATCTAACTCAATCCAATCCATCTCAATCCAATCTAACTCAATCCAATCCATCTCAATCCAATCTAACTCAATCCAATCCATCTCAATCCAATCTAACTCAATCCATCTAACTCAATCCATCTAACTCAATCCATCTAACTCAATCCATCTAACTCAATCCATCTAACTCAATCCATCTAACTCAATCCATCTAACTCAATCCATCTAACTCAATCCATCTAACTCAATCCATCTAACTCAATCCATCTAACTCAATCCATCTAACTCAATCCATCTAACTCAATCCACCTAACTCAATCCACCTAACTCAATCCACCTAACTCAATCCACCTAACTCAATCCACCTAACCCAATCCATCTAACCCAATCCATCTAACCCAATCCATCTAACCCAATCCATCTAACCCAATCCATCTAACCCAATCCATCTAACCCAATCCATCTAACCCAATCCATCTAACCCAATCCATCTAACCCAATCCAATCCACCCCATCCATCTCAATCCAATCTAACTCAATCCAATCTAACTCAATCCAATCTAACTCAATCCAATCTAACTCAATCCAATCCATCTCAATCCATCTCAATCCATCTCAATCCATCTAACTCAATCCATCTAACTCAATCCATCTAACTCAATCCATCTAACTCAATCCATCTAACTCAATCCAATCCATCTCAATCCATCTAACAATCCAATCCATCTCAATCCATCTAACTCAATCCATCTAACTCAATCCATCTAACTCAATCCATCCAACTCAATCCATCCAACTCAATCCATCCAACTCAATCCATCCAACTCAATCCATCCAACTCAATCCATCCAACTCAATCCATCCAACTCAATCCATCCAACTCAATCCATCCAACTCAATCCATCCAACTCCAATCCATCCAACTCAATCCATCCAACTCAATCCATCCAACTCAATCCATCCAACTCAATCCATCCAACTCAATCCATCCAACTCAATCCATCCAACTCAATCCATCCAACTCAATCCATCCAACTCAATCCATCCAACTCAATCCATCCAACTCAATCCATCCAACTCAATCCATCCAACTCAATCCATCCAACTCAATCCATCCAACTCATCTAACCCAATCCATCTAACCCAATCCAACTCAATCCAATCCAACCCAATCCAACCCAATCCAACTCAATCCAATCCAACTCAATCCAACTCAATCCAACTCAATCCAACTCAATCCAACTCAATCCAACTCAATCCAACTCAATCCAACTCAATCCAACTCAATCCAACTCAATCCAACTCAATCCAACTCAATCCAATCCACTCCTATCTCAATCCACTCCACCCCTTCTATCTCAATCCACTGCACCCCTTCTATCTCAATCAATCCAATCCACCCCATCTATCTCAATCAATCCAAACCACCCCATCTATCTCAATCAATCCAAACCACCCCATCTATCTCAATCAATCCAAACCACCCCATCTATCTCAATCAATCCAATCCACCCCATCTATCTCAATCAATCCAATCCACCCTATTTATCTCAATCAATCCAATCCATCTAACTCAATCCACTCCATCTAACTCAATCCAATACAATCCACTACATCGATCTTAATCCATTCCACTCAAACTAATCCAAGACATTCCATCTAACCGAAAATATGCAATCTTACAAGGGTCTCATTCATACCAACCCCATGAATCTTTAAGTTCCGCTCTTCTATACCAATGTACCAAATTTCCAAACACTGAGGTTTCATTTTATGTAGCACAGCCCTTAATATTCATATTTTGTACAAACGTTCCAAAGTCCAAATATTAGCATATCATCCTAGAGTCCATTTTGTTGACTTAACATTTACATTTTACTTATAATTTCTGACCGGCAAGATCCACCAAAGCATCATAATGCTCAAGTGTTACCTTCCCGCAGCATAGAGGAATATAGCTTCTTACAACGCATGCGATTTGATCGCATGCCATTACAACGCAGTCGTTACAACGACCGCATTGTTAGTACGCAATACCCTAACATCGCAAGTCATTACAACAACTTGCAGTATGGGGGGCGCTGGACTTAGGAATAGTATTTACTATTCCTACTCCAGTTTGCGCAACAGCAGGGAAGGTGTTGGATTTTAAATCCAAATCCAGTGCCACCCTACTGCAAGTCGTTGTAATGACTTGCGATGTAATGGTATAGCGTACTAGCAACACGGTTGTTGTAATGACCGCGTTGTAATGGCATTGCGTTGTGGAGACAGCGTTGTAAACGCTGTTTCCCAGCATAGAGGCACAATGAGTTTACTCCAGTCTGACCCAGAGAATACCACAAATTTCAACCTCATGAATAGAATGTACACTTCGTGATTTCAATACACAGGAATCAGTTGAGCAAAGTCAGCCTTCTTCGAAGAAAAGTAACATCTTATTTAAAGAAAAGAAACCTAAAACCAGTGATTCCGTGAGTTCCACACTAAACAAACTATTCTGAGGAGCGGTGTCCTCAGAAGAGCCAGTAGTCATGCTCCAATCCACTCCATCTCTCAATCAATCCAATCCGTCTATCTCACTCCAATCCATCTATCTCAATGAAATCCAATCCACTCCGTCTCTCATCTAATCGAATCCATCTATCTCCATCTAATCCACTCCATCTATCTCAAAGAATCCAATCCAAGATATTCCATCTAACCGAAACTATGCAATCTTACAACGGTCTTATCCATGCCAACCCCATGAATCTTTCCCAAACACTGAGGTTTAATTTTATGTAGCACAGCCCTTAATATTCATATTTTGTACAAACTTTCCAAAATCCAATTATTTGCATTTTGTCCTAGAGTCCATTTTACTTATATTTCCTGACCGGCAAGATTCACCCAAGCATCATAATGCAGGGCACACAAGGTGACTGCCAGTAAATCTAGGGTGACCAGGTGTCCCAAATGTTCCAGGACAGTCCCGGTTTTTCACCAGCTGTCCTGGCAGATTTTGGGAAGTTTAGTTCATGTTCTGGTTTGAAAGGGGGTCAACTGAAAACTGTGGTAGGTACCTTTTTATGTTTTCCAAAGCAGAGATAGTTAGCAGCTGTTACAAGAAAGCTATTTAATTGACCAGGCTTACTACTGGCTTTAAAAATTGCATTTTATTTATGTTCTTACTGCCTCTTCTGTAATTCTCTGCTAAGGAACGCGGTCATTCTGTGCGCTTGGTTGAAGTAAAATTGTAGTCCTATTTTTGTGATATGTCCGGGGTTTTGGCTTTAAAATTCTGGTCACCCCAAGTAAATCGTATCTGAGATGCCAAAGAGGCTTCCTGTAAATTCTCATCTAAGTGCTCAAGTGTTACCTTTTCGCAGCATAGAGGCACGACGAGATTACTCCAGTCTGATCCAGTGAATACCAAATTCCAACCTCATGAATAGAATGTACACTCCCTGATTTCAATGCACAGCAATCAGGCAAGCAAACTCAGCCTTCTTTGAAGAAAAGTAACATCTTATTTAAAATAAAGAAACCTAAAACCAGTGCTTCCACAAGATGAACAATAAACTATTCTGAGGAGCAGTGTCCTCAAACGAGCCAGTAGTCATGCTCAATTCCATGTACTAGGAAAGAGTAAACAAACTGCTCCAGTGGGCAGAATTCCCAAACATTTGGAACAGATGAGGCAACTCTATCTTTGGACTGCACGTGACTTACAGATGATTAAAACCCAGACCGACTTGCACAACAAGTTTCTCCTCCAACCCTGTACATGCTGCAATCCAGAAGGCTTATTATAGTGTTAGAGCCACCCACTTCAATGACGAAAAGGTGTCTGGCTAAACGCTATCAGGCATGAATGAACAATAGTCTATTTGGTTGGCATATGTTGACGTAAATTGCTTCCTGTCTCAAGCAGGATGCAAGTTTCTCAGACTTAAAAAAAGATCTTCCAGCAGGTAATGGCACAACCAAAAAAGGCATGTGCCGTACAAACAATAGAGGAAATACCATGTGTAATAGCATCCTTCCTTTACAGAGCATCAAGGGTGGTAATTTAGAATGCAGTGCAGGAGCCTGTGCCCCGCCTTTGCACAGGTCACCATCAGTGGGGGCTTAGACAGGTCACCAGCACACTAGAGCGCCAAGTACGACAACAATTTTTTTTGCTATTTCTCCCCCAAACTAAAAAAGGTTAAAAAGGATGTATCCAGGCTATATTTAGGTAAGTGGAAAATGGGTATCTCTTTACTCTCCTAAGTAACCTGATCACTTTCCTGGCCAGATCCCAAGTGTCACCTCATTGTTGAGAATGAAGAGAACCACATGTGCAGCTCCAGAGTGAATTCTCCTGACTCACTTTCTAGATCACGGTGGCTCTGTCCTCACTCCCTCGCAAGCCTAGGTGAACTTGCCAACTTAGGAATGCTCACACCTGACATCCTGACAAGCTTATATGGGCTTTTCCTGGGCACGGTCCTCGGTTTGAAGGAAGGGAAGGAATTTGGGGGATAGTGGGTGGTGGCGTGTATGTTTGGTATCCTGTTGAGCTCTGGATCCCTCCCTTGACAGTGTTCTGCTCAAAAAGGCTCATCCATGGCACCTTGCCATGAGTGGACGATGAGGTGGCTCACTCTTGGCTTCCTACATGCTCGGAGAGATGGGAGCTCACCATTGGCACCTTGTTGTGCTAAAAGTGGGGAAGGTGCGGCTCCTTTTGCAACTTCTCATGCTTTGGAGAGGGGACACTTCCAGGGGAAACTGTTAAGCTCTTGGGCACAGATCTGGGGTAAAATCTCCTGGGACTTGTCAATTATATCATCTGAGTTAAACAAAGAACCAGAAACAGGGTCTTCCCTAAAAATGGCACTGCTTCATCCAAAACCACAAGTGCTCTTCCAGGATACTACGCACCTCTTTTCAAGCCAAGCACTGTTCTGTTCATCTGCTGCTCTTGGGAGCTGCTCACTCTAAGAGGGGATCCCGTTATTATGCAACGCCGCAGAACGTTACTTTTTTTCCAGTAAGTGCAGGGCTCGAATAACCCACTCGCATTTGCAAGCCAGATTTAATTAGGGCAAGCTATTTTTTGGTCCTACTCGCCCTTTCTGGCGAGTAGGAAGGCAGACTGACTTTTAACCTCTGTCTCTGAAAGCAGAGCAAATGGGGAGAAGATAGCAAGATTTAAAGGCATCTTTATTGCTCACGAAGTGAATGAGCAATAAAAGTGCCTTTAAATCTTGTTAATTTGTCACATTTGCTCATAGAGGTCAAGCGCATTACAGTTAGGTCGAGTAGATTTTGGAAGTTACTAGACCTGCAGATCTAGTAAGAATTTTTTAATTTTTCGAGCCCTTAGTTGAATGACTTATTTGGGACAACCACTGCACATACAACAAACTTCAGATTTACACAGTACACCCATGTTTTACAAGCCATTAATCTGAGGTAAAGTCTCCTTTACTTGGAGGTAAAATCTATTGGAAGCCTTTTGGTCCTACAAGCCCAGCAGCTGCTCATAGAAAGATGCAGGACACTTTTTGGAGCTTCTGACATGGAGCGGGGAGTGCGTTTTGGTACTGTTCTCTGGGGCACAAGAAGCCCAGCGTGTGTAGTAACAGATGTTACAAGGCCTATGCCAATATTGTAAGGAAGACAAGTATATTCGAGAGGAGACTGATTAAAGGGGACCCAAGGAGGACATCATTCTAGAGCAAAATAGTAGGATCCTTACTGAGCGGTTTGAAGATGAAACTGTTTTGAAGGCCTATGTTAGCGATGAGACAGCACACAGTTTTGGAGAATGCCCATTTTGCATAGCAGAGAACTGGCATTAAATAGGCATCCCAAACAGCTTAACTGCACTGCACAAACGCCACAATTGTTTGGAGCATTTCAGAAACGCTGTACTGACCAAAACACATTAGGAGGCCTACATTCAAAGGAAATGGGAAAACTTGATCCCCATAACACACACACACACACACACAGACCACCACTTGTGCAAGTCATTTATGAATATATGAATTTATGTTCATGGAGGAATGAGCACCACACACACCAGGCTGAGCCCAGAACTACTCTTTAGAGACACTATACTGGCCAAGATTTTAAACATTTTAAAAAGTGACCTCTTTCTGGACCAAAACAGACTGAATAAGAGATTATTTCATGTTGTCCAGCACAACAGCTGCAGCCGCAGGTGTACAGGCAAGCATGACAAATGCAGGTGGACTTCTGCCGGGTGATCTGAATTTGTGAGGGGCTCATGCACATACCTAAGGTGACCCAGGACAGCAGAATTAGGGTAGGTAAAGCACCCCGAGCAGTACGTGCCTAACCACTTGATGGCACCATCTAAAGTCACACCTAGCCATTCTCATTCCAGATGAGAGAGACAGTAGCAACATAAATGTCCGGTCTCGCTCTTGCCCTGCAGTATGCATGGCCAGGTTTAGATTTTCAACATAACCCTATCCGGGGGACATACTGTGTGATTTCCTCAACGTGTACCTTAACATTCTCTTCTGGTTCTAAAGGAGGTTACTGACACCACAGTCAAAGCCTGTGCAGAAAGCCGGGATACTTCAGCAGCTTTAAGGCACAACATGTCGCTTTCAAGAATCCATAGCTCCCTTACAGAGTTTCAGTATGAGGAGACCAGGCTGCACAACATACACGCTGGTGAAGCATCCCACTACAAGCGTGCAACTCAATATCCACTCCAAGAGAGTGAAAATAGAGGGAAGTATTCCGCGCTTGTGTCCTGTCACTGGACCAAATGTTTGACGTTTCCAGAAATGCTAATGCATACAAGTATTTCTGTGACTCTCAGTTGCAAATAGTAATCTGTTTGGCCTACAGTCACGATAAGATCAACGCTTCTCTGTATCTTCATGCTTCACAAAATGCTGTCCTTCAAGGCAGGCCTATAGGTTTGCCAGTGTGGCATAGTCACAAGGTGCCTGCAAGTGTCTCATCCCACCACTCTATTGCAGAAGTCAAAGTCACAGGCCGCGAAAAGGGAGTACAACATTGGTGATAGACTGGCACCTCTATTTACCGAGTGCGTGAGTCACAACGAGTAGCCACACCAGAAGAGGGGATTAAGGCCTGTCCAAGGGTGCTCAAGCAAACAATGGAGGAGCAAGATACCCAAAAAAACACTACCCCAGTGAGGTGGAATGTACTCGGTCCCACACTATGCACTTTCTAGATTTGTTTTGAAATATCTCTTGTCCTGGATCAAAGAGATGGACACACAACTTGCTTTGGCTAAAGACAAACAGGAATACATGGCACAGACAGTAGCTTCAACTTGAGTGGCGCATGATTACATAGCAAGTCCTTAATAACAGTCTTTCAGATGTAGAACTGATTCTATCTACCAAACGGATCACTTAATGCACCTGAAATAAATCCAGTCGCGAAATAAATGACTCAAGATTTTTGAAGGGGATGGGAGAGATGCGACATACACAGATACAGGCGGCACAGGGATATGCATGTGGTTCCCCGAAAAATAAAACGAGCGATCATGACAAACAAACAATCACAATGGATGGAAATTAATTCTTTGTAATGGGTTTGAGATCTGCGAGCTTAAGGTCACATGGATCCTAAGCACCCACGCCACTATAAGCGTATCACAGTGCCAAAAAAGGATTTCACAGATTGAAATCCCAAATATAGATACTTGTGTCACCATATCACAAGTGGTGAGGGAGTGTGTTACTCGCAGACAAAGAGCGACATGCTCTACAGACATCAAAAGTATCACATTTACTCCTTGACAGGAAAACATAACATCCAGGTTGCGTGTGAGCTGCCAGGTGAAGTGGCAGCAGTTTGTGGCATGTACTCCAACTATCAAGGGAAGGACTACTTCCCACATCCACCAGCTAGGAGAGGGCACTGCGCAGTGACCCAGCACCCAGTGAGCGAGACATTGTCATTCCCAATACAGAAGATCTAGCCTTTGAAAAAACAGACAGCTGCAAACAGAATTCTCACCCCAGCCACACAACAGTATACATTATTATTTTATCAAAGGCTGTCTCCTAAGAGACAGACTCTCACAGATACTAAAGTTTTAGAAAAAGGCAATAAACGCAGCATACAAATTGCGACCTTTGGGCACAGGTTGAAGAGCACGCCCTCCAAGTCAATCCGCAACAATTAGCCACTCTGGCTTGCATCAAGATTTACATTTTATGGACAGCTGCTCCTCACTAAACATATCCCAACGGTGGGTCACTGCCAGATTTGAAGCGAACACTCTGGTTCTCTGCAGCTAGCCAGTCACAGCAACACAAAATGAGCTACACCAAAAACAAAGATGAGATATCACTCGGTTTCAAAAGTGCTAGAGGCATGAGTATTGTGCAATGACGCAAGACTCACAACACAGTTTACAGGCCGAACCTTTGAAAATAAAAAATATGCTCTTCATGGCAAACACGGACTCTAGACAACAGAGCGAACCATAGTGTAATTCAGATCGTTCATGTTAAACAATCAGAGAACACTGCTACTGATGGCTGTTTACAGTTTGCACAATATACAATAGAAAGATTTGGAAAAAATAAGATAATCCGGGAGCAGAGCAATTCCTTGTGTTACACAGCAGAAGTATCCAGCAGGCTACACAAAGCATATAAACAAGCATCAGTGTGATCCACAACAATACACAGATCTTACAGGTTCAAGCACCAGCGCGATCCACCACAATACACAGATCTTACAGGTTCAAGCACCAGCGCGACCCACCACAATACACAGATCTTACAGGTTCAAGCATCAGTGTGATCCACCACAATACACAGATCTTAAAGGTTCAAGCATCAGAACAATCCACCACAATACACAGATCTCTGTGATCAACCACAATTCACAGATCTCACAGGTTCAAACATTAGAACAATCCACTATAGTACACAGATCTTACAGGTTCGAGCATCAGTGCGATCCACCACAATACACAGATCTTACAGGTTCAAGCATCAGTGTGATCCACCACAATACACAGATCTTAAAGGTTCAAGCATCAGAACAATCCACCACAATACACAGATCTCAGTGTGATCAACCACAATTCACAGATCTTACAGGTTCAAACATTAGAACAATCCACTATAGTACACAGATCTTACAGGTTCGAGCATCAGTGCGATCCACTACAATACACAGATCTTACAGGTTCAAGCATCAGTGTGATCCACCACAATACACAGATCTAATAGGTTCAAGCATCAGTGTGATCCACCACAATACACAGATCTTACAGGTTCAAGCATCAGAACAATCCACCACAATACACAGATCTTACAGGTTCAAACATTAGAACAATCCACTATAGTACACAGATATTACAGGTTCGAGCATCAGTGCGATCCACCACAATACACAGATCTAACAGGTTCAAGCATCAGTGTGATCAGCCACAATACACAGATCTTACAGGTTCAAGCATCATTGTGATCCACCACAATACACAGATCTAACAGGTTCAAGCATCAGTGCGATCCACCACAATACACAGATCTAACAGGTTCAAGCATCAGTGTGATCAGCCACAATACACAGATCTTACAGGTTCAAGCATCATTGTGATCCACCACAATACACAGATCTAACAGGTTCAAGCATCAGTGCGATCCACCACAATACACAGATCTTACAGGTTCAAGTATCAGAGGAGCAATCCACCAGAATACACAGATTTTGCAAGTTCAAGCATCAGAGGAGTGATCCACCAGAATACACAGACTTTACAGGTTCAAGCATCGGAGAAATCCACCACAATACACAGATCTTACAGGTTCAAGAACCAAAGCGATCAACCACAATACCACAAGATACAGATCTTACAGGCTCAAGCATCGGAGAAATCCACCACAATACACAGATCTTACAGGTTCAAACATCAGAACGGTCCACCACATTACACAGATCTTACAGGGCCAAGGATCAGAGGAGCGATCCACCACAATACGCAGATCTCACAGGGCCAAGCATCAGAACGATCCACCACAATACACAGATCTTACAGGTTCAAGCACCAAAGCGATCCACCACAATACCGCAACACACAGATCTTACAGGGCCAAGCATCAGAGGAGCAATCCACCACAATACACAGATCTTACGGGGCCAAGCATCAGAATGATCCAACAAAATACACAGATCTTGCAGGTTTAAGAATCAGTGTGATCCATACACAGATCTTACAGGTTCAAGCATCAGTGGAGCAATCCACCATAATACACAGATTTTACAAGTTCAAGTATCAGAGGAGTGATCCACCACAATACACAGATCTTACAGGTTCAAGCATCAGAGAAGTGATCCACCACAACACACAAACCTTACAGGCTCAAGCATCAGAGCGATAAAAAAAAGTATCATAACGATTCACCACAAAACACAGATCTTACAAGTTCTAGCATTAAAGAGATACACCAGAATGCACAGATCATACAGGTTTAAGCATCTGAGCGATCCACCACAATACATAGATCTTACAGGTTCAAGCATTAAGAGCGATCCACCAGACTACACAGCCACTACAGGTTCAAGCATCAGAGAGATCTTTCAGGTTAAACACATCTTATATGTTCAAATATCAGAGCTATCTACCGGATTGCACTGACTGCAGGGACTATTTCTGTCTATGCTGCCAGGATGTGGAACAACATCTCAGAAAACATCAGAAATGCCCCAACACTCACGCAATTTAGCAAGACCCGGCTCTTCAGGGAAAGCTACATCGCCACAAGATCAGAACTGCCGCTCATGAATAGTATGCCTCTTTTTAAGTTACTTTGAATCATACCTCTCCAATGTTCAGGGCTCAAATGATATCCAGCTAGGATTGTGCTCTAAAAATATCCATATACCAATAGGTCAGTTCATGTTATATAGTTCTAACAAGTTAGGTTTTCAAGCAGCAATGATTACCTTCGGTTATACGTCTCTTACACATTTAGAAGGCAGTGCTACCTGGCAGGTTCTATACAGTTTATACGCTCAGACAGCACAGCTGTCCATCACGGTACAGATTTCACAGGCTAGTTTCATACACAGCAGAGTAGATCATTCAGTAGGACACCAGCTCCTCAGATCATGGCAGGACAATCCCTTACATCACACAATGTGTGAGCATCAGAGTCACAACAATAAAGAACAGGTGAGGGGAACTCACGTTTCAAAACAGCGGTCCACGTTGTCCGACATCAGCAGCAGCATACACAGCTGCTCCAGGGCTATCAGCTGCATGTCCCGCTCGTCCCCCTGCCCCATCTGGAGCCATTCCAACAGCGTATCCGGGTCCACGTCTGCCATGGCCCCCGCTGAACAAGATCAGGAGCAGCACCAAAAATCCATAAATGGTTCCAAGCAAACAGCCAGTGATGGGAGTCAAACGATGGTCCTCTTGGGATCTCCTACAGTCTTTGCCTGGAGGAAGTAAACAGGCAGGATAAGTGAACTCAATACAACGAAGGGCTACTCTAATACTCTGCAGCGCGAAGTACCTCTGTCATTTATCTTGGGCGAGATTCAGCCACCAATCTCCATTCACACGCGAATCCATCCTCCTGGGGATCAGAATCCGGGAGAAACCTGGCCGCCTGCGTGACTCAGCCCCCCCGCGCAAGTGTAAAGCTGCTTAAGGTGCTGCTAAGCAGGAGAGCAGACAGCACTTCCTTTAACTCACTGAACCACAGGTCTGCCAAATGTGTACAGGTAAACACAAAGCGACTGAAAAAACCTGTCTACCAGGTAAATCATCCAGTGCTGCATACTTGGCCCTACTGATCATCTGCCTTTGTGGCATACCCGCGCCTGGCCTTGCAGTTCACCCACAGGCCTCGAGAAATCTACTTGCTATGGCAATTCAGATTTGATCAGGGCGAGCTATTTTTAGGGCCTACTGGCCGTTCTGGCGAGCTGATGAACAACAAGTGTTCAGAAAGTGAATGAGCAATAAGATGGCTTTAAATCTTGCTTTTATCTTGTCACATTTGTTCTGTGTTGAGAGACAGAAGTCAAATGTCAGCATATGTTTTTCAATGTGCAGTCAGAGAAAGAAGTAAACGACTTCCAGGATACAATAAGCAGCAAAGTTTTGTAAAGTGAACTGTCTGACAATCGTGCTGTACAAAGTGTGAATTTAAAGGCTGTATGGTGTCAGTTTTTTTCTAATACACAACATTTAAGTAGCTTGTAAATGAACAGTACAAACACTTCAAAATATATTTTAATAGTTATAAAAGCACTTTTTTTTTGTAATTGTGTGGAGTTTTTAATAGGATGAAAACAAATCAGAACACTTTACTTAGTGATATGCAAATGATAAACATTTTGTTCTGGAACCCAGTTTCCACATATTGTTTTTCCCCCCAAAAAATGTGTGTTTAATGTATTTGCAATTTACAATATGAGCCAACATAATTCACTTAGTGTGAAAAGAAAATGAACCACAAATAAAGCAACAAGGACAAACTATCCTCAATAGACATTAGATGACTTTGTGGCAGTGTTCACTGGTCAGTCTCGGGCTGGAGTAGTGAGACATGGACGTGTCATCGTGGGTTGCGGGGGGTACACCAGTGTTAGGAAGTCGGTCTGTGGCTTCAGAGTTGGGGGTTATCATGCTTGTCAGTGGCCAGGGTGGGGTTTGCATCCATCCAGTGTTCACTGGTCAGTCTCGGGCTGGAGTAGTGAGACATGGACGTGTCATCGTGGGTTGAGGGGGGTACACCAGTGTTAGAAAGTCGGTCTGTGGCTTCAGAGTTGGGGGTTATCATGCTTGTCAGTGGCCAGGGTGGGGTTTGCATCCATCCAGTGTTTTGCCCTCTATCTCCTCTGTGTACTTTTGCTCCTGTGGTTAGGATATCTGCCTCTCGGTGTGTAATGGTGGTGTGCGCTTCAGGGTGGGCGCAACTTGTTTTTCGCTTCAATGTTGGTGAGTTAGGACCCAGCATTTGCTGCCAGACCTAGAGTTCACCCTCATCCGGATCAACTTAAGGGTATTTGCCTCTGCACATGCCCTTGTCAGTAGTGTGGCCTGCCATCGCTGGAGGTATGGGCGCCTTCCACGACATCACTATCTGCCTTTTAAACAGGACAAAAGCGAGGTAGATGAACCTGTGAAGGTGTTTGTCTCCCTTGGCTTTGAGGCAAAGCCCTAGTAGGCAGGAATCGGGTGTCAGGGTGTGTTCCGCGAGTTCAGCTACTATATTAGTGACCTCATGCCAGACCGTTTGTAGCATTAGGCACTCCCACACCATGTGATAGAATCCAACGTCCAATAACTTGCACCTAGGGCACTTAGGGGTCAGCGTTTAATGCGCTGCGTGGAGAGGTAGGCGTGACGCACATAATGAAATTATGTGAAACAGAATCTCGGGTTACAGGACAACTCTTTCATCTGCTGAAACGCCTTGGACAATAACGGTTGTGGAAGGATGCCATTCCATTTAGCCTGCGCCCCCTTGGTTTAGATGTGTATAATGTGGTGATGGCGTGGCATGCGGTTCCACGGGTCAGGAGTGCGTGTAACATAGGGGATAGAGGTGGTTCTGCTTCCCCTGCGCTCCATGTGGCTCACAATATATGTTGTATGGCATGAAATGTCAAACAATGGCCTGCTCCTATACCATAAGTATCCATGGATTGGAATGACATGAGGGTACCTTCATGGTAAAGATCCCCCAGTTGGTAGACTTCTGCATTCCCCTTGTCGTATCGTCACGGCAGGCACCATATCATTATGGATGGAGAGTATGGAATGTGGGGACCTTTGTCATGCAAATTCAGCACCAACACAGATGAGCCACAGGCATCTGGCGTCTTCCAGATTGTGGTCGACTGTCCGGGTCGGTCAACCACGTGTAGATACTCGTACTTCTTAGGATCCTGCAGATTGCTACCTTTTCCGGACATGCAGTCGTCAGCAACCACCCCATTGGCCATTGTAGCTGTGCCTCCGTATAATACAGCACAAAATTCGGTGCTCTGAGTCAGCCCTCGGTTAGGAGTCGCTGGAGGGTGGTAAGAGCCACCAGCTGCCAGCCTTTACCCCATATTAGGTCCAACAGGAGGTCATGACGTTCACAGAAGAAGCTCTTAGGGAGCACGATCAAAAGCGCTGCGAAAAAGAAAAGAAGCCAGGGGTAGCATGAGCATCTTGGAGATCACCATCCGGCCAATCGGGGAGAGGGGTAGTGATCGCCAAAAGGGTTGAGACTTACAAATGTACCCCGTTGCTCTTCTTGATGTCCTTTTCCGAGTGGTATATCTGGACACCCAGGTATTTAAAAGGTGTCGTAGCACCACCAGAGTCAGAATCTCATTGGGGCAGCCCTGTTTAGTTCAGGGATTGATGCCAGAGGAAATAGGCATGAGTTGGGCCAGTTCATCTTAAGCCCTGAAATAATTCATCCAACAAAAGCATCAGACCTGGTACGGAGGCCCCCAACTCCAATAGGAAAATGAGGGCATCGTCCGCATACAGCGAAATGATGTGGTGAGCACCCAGATCCCCCACTAGTGCGCACGCCGTCACAGATGGCAGGCCAGCGGTTCCATTGCTAGGGCAAAGATCGGCGGAGAGAGAGAAAACCCCTGCCTGGTGCCCCTCTGGATTGTGAAGCTGTCTGATATCAACTGGCCTGTCCCAACTCTCACTGTCGAGCTCTTGTACAGTGTACGAATCCAGCCTAGGCAGCCTGGAGCGACCCGCATGTATTCAAGGGTCAGCAGTAGTTAGTTCCAACTCAGGGTGTCGACCGCTTTTTCGATATCCGGTGACACTGCCACCCGGCTGTGGGCTTCGGGGGTAGGGGTGGGTGGGTGTCCTGTACGAGGCGTAATAAACGTTGGATGTTTTTCGTGCCCAAGAGTGCAGATTATGGGGAGCAGTCGGCTCGCTAGTACCCAGCCTAAGATTTTTAAATCTGGGTTTAGGAGCGATAGAGGCTGATAAGAGCGGACGTCTAGTGGGTCTCTGCCTGGTTTGGGAAAGACCATAATCAAGGCTTCTCAGAGGTAGTCCGGGAGGTGTCCTGTTGCTCTAGCCTCACTGAACATCTCTAATAGGTGTTGAGTGGTTTGGGCAGAGAAAGTGACATAGTACTTAATTGGCAGCCCTTCTGTGCCTGGCATTTTGTTCCGAGCAATTTGAGAGATAGTTGTCCGTATTTCCTCCAGCTGAAGAGGACCGTCTAGCTTGGCCCGCTACAGCAGGGACAGTTTGGTCAGTGGTTAAGTCACGTAAGAACCCATATGTTTGTTCCGGTGGTGGGGAGCTCGATGCTCTATACAGCTCTTGGTAATAGTCTGAGAAAGCAGCCTTGATGGCGGTCTGTGTCATGACCAGTATGTTTTAGTATCAAAGATAGCGTGGAGGACCTTCTCGAATTGAGTGGAGTGCATGTTGAGAGTGGCCTACAGGTATTACAGAGCACCCATGGTTTAATCAGTGGAGGGCGAAGGCAGCGTGGGGTTGCTGGGACCTGAAGTCAAATTCCTGACAGATCTAGGTTTCCCCATCATGGTGGTGTTAAGCTGAGGGGTGACGCCTAGGTCCTGTGGCGTGTGCGCTAGTCTTTGGCCCCACTACCCCACCGTTGTCGCACAATTCTTCGATACGTTCGGGAAGGTGGTTGCCTCAGTCGTGGCCCTCCCATGGGGTCGCAGGGGAATGATAGGGTACTTTCCAGCCACTCGGCAAGGTTCAGGTGTGTGGTTGGTTGGTCGCCAGCACGTTTGGCTGGGTCGTCGCGCCCTGGGCTCACCCTCTGCTCACCTCCTGAGTGCCAGTGTCCCTTTAGTAGTGTGGGTCCCATTGGCCTGGTCCTGTTGACGCAGGGTAGGGAGCAAAGTCCAGGAAGTGCCACCTGGGTGTCTCAGCGTGAGTTGCGCTGATGAGGGTTGCCAGGACGGACCATCTCCCGCAAAATCCAGGGAAGTACAGCGGGAGTATGCCCAGACTGCAGACCACCGACACCCGGGGCCTCCTCGTTTGCCCAGCTCTACATGAGTTAGGAGACTGGGCCGCTAGTCCTAATTAGATCATTCAACCCCCATATAAGGTGCAGATACTGCCAGAGTTCCCATATACGGTGCAGATACTGCCAGAGCTCCCATATATGGTTCAGATAATACCAGAGCACCTTTATAAGCTGCAGATGCTGCTGCCAGAGCTCCTTTATAAGCTGCAGGTACTGCTGCCAGAGCTCCTTTATAAGCTGCAGGTACTGCTGCCAGAGCTCCTTTATAAGCTGCAGGTACTGCTGCCAGAGCTCCTTTATAAGCTGCAGGTACTGCTGCCAGAGCTCCTTTATAAGCTGCAGGTACTGCTGCCAGAGCTCCTTTATAAGCTGCAGGTACTGCTGCCAGAGCTCCTTTATAAGCTGCAGGTACTGCTGCCAGAGCTCCTTTATAAGCTGCAGGTACTGCTGCCAGAGCTCCTTTATAAGCTGCAGGTACTGCTGCCAGAGCTCCTTTATAAGCTGCAGGTACTGCTGCCAGAGCTCCTTTATAAGCTGCAGGTACTGCTGCCAGAGCTCCTTTATAAGCTGCAGGTACTGCTGCCAGAGCTCCTTTATAAGCTGCAGATACTGCTGCCAGAGCTCCTTTATAAGCTGCAGATACTGCTGCCAGAGCTCCTTTATAAGCTGCAGATACTGCTGCCAGAGCTTCTTTATAAGCTGCAGATACTGCTGCCAGAGCTCCTTTAGAAGCTGCAGATACTGCTGCCAGAGCTCCTTTAGAAGCTGCAGATACTGCTGCCAGAGCTCCTTTAGAAGCTGCAGATACTGCTGCCAGAGCTCCTTTACAAGCTGAAGGTACTGCTGCCAGAGCTCCTTTATAAGCTGCAGGTACTGCTGCCAGAGCTCCTTTATAAGCTGCAGGTACTGCTGCCAGAGCTCCTTTATAAGCTGCAGGTACTGCTGCCAGAGCTCCTTTATAAGCTGCAGGTACTGCTGCCAGAGCTCCTTTATAAGCTGCAGGTACTGCTGCCAGAGCTCCTTTATAAGCTGCAGGTACTGCTGCCAGAGCTCCTTTATAAGCTGCAGGTACTGCTGCCAGAGCTCCTTTATAAGCTGCAGGTACTGCTGCCAGAGCTCCTTTATAAGCTGCAGATACCACCGCCAGAGCTCCTTTATAAGCCGTAGATACTGCCAGAGCTCCTTTATAAGCCGCAGATACTGCCAGAGCTCCTTTATAAGCTGCAGATACTGCCAGAGCTCCTTTATAAGCCGCAGATACTGCCAGAGCTCCTTTATAAGCCGCAGATACTGCCTGAGCTCCTTTATAAGCCGCAGATACTGCCTGAGCTCCTTTATAAGCCGCAGATACTGCCAGCGCTCCTTTAAAAGCTGCAGACACTGCCATTGCTCCTTTATAAGCTGCAGACACTGCCAGAGCTCCTTTATAAGCTGCAGACACTGCCAGAGCTCCTTTATAAGCTGCAGACACTGCCAGAGCTCCTCTACAAGCTGCAGATACTGCCAGAGATCAGAAGCTGCAGAAACCGCCAGACATCAGAAGCTGCAGATACCGCCAGAGATCAGAAGCTGCAGACACTGCCAGAGCTTCTTTATAAGCTGCAGACACTGCCAGAGCTTCTTTAGAAGCTGCAGACACTGCCAGAGCTTCTTTAGAAGCTGCAGACACTGCCAGAGCTTCTTTAGAAGCTGCAGATACTGCTGCCAGAGCTTCTTTAGAAGCTGCAGACACTGCCGTAGCTCCTTTATAAGCTGCAGATACTGCTGCCAGAGCTCGTTTATAAGCTGCACATACTGCTGCCAGAGCTCCTTTATAAGCTGCAGATACTGCTGCCAGAGCTTCTTTATAAGCTGCAGACACTGCTGCCAGAGCTCCTTTATAAGCTGCAGACACTGCCGCAGCTCCTTTATAAGCTGCAGATACTGCCAGAGCTCCTTTATAAGCTGCAGATACTGCCAGAGCTCCTTTATAAGCTGCAGATACTGCTGCCAGAGCTCCTTTATAAGCTGCAGATACTGCTGCCAGAGCTCCTTTATAAGCTGCAGATACTGCTGCCAGAGCTCCTTTATAAGCTGCAGATACTGCTGCCAGAGCTCCTTTATAAGCTGCAGATACTGCTGCCAGAGCTCCTTTATAAGCTGCAGACACTGCCAGAGCTCCTTTACAAGCTGCAGATACTGCCAGAGATTAGAAGCTGCAGAAACCGCCAGAGATCAGAAGCTGCAGATACCGCCAGAGATCAGAAGCTGCAGATACCGCCAGAGATCAGAAGCTGCAGATACCGCCAGAGATCAGAAGCTGCAGATACCGCCAGAGATCAGAAGCTGCAGATACTGCCAGAGCTCCTTTACAAGCTGCAGATACTGCTGCCAGAGCTCCTTTATAAGCTGCAGATACTGCTGCCAGAGCTCCTTTAGAAGCTGCAGATACTGCTGCCAGAGCTCCTTTACAAGCTGCAGGTACTGCTGCCAGAGCTCCTTTATAAGCTGCAGATACTGCTGCCAGAACTCCTTTATAAGCTGCAGATACCGCCGCCACAGCTCCTTTATAAGCCGTAGATACTGCCAGAGCTCCTTTATAAGCCGCAGATACTGCCAGAGCTCCTTTATAAGCCGTAGATACTGCCAGAGCTCCTTTATAAGCCGCAGATACTGCCAGAGCTCCTTTATAAGCCGCAGATACTGCCAGAGCTCCTTTATAAGCTGCAGATACTGCCAGCGCTCCTTTATAAGCTGCAGACACTGCCAGAGCTCCAAGCTGCAGACACTGCCAGAGCTCCTTTGCAAGCTGCAGATTCTGCTGCCAGAGCTCCTTTATAAGCTGCAGATACTGCTGCCAGAGCTTCTTTATAAGCTGCAGACACTGCCAGAGCTTCTTTATAAGCTGCAGACACTGCCAGAGCTTCTTTATAAGCTGCAGACACTGCCGTAGCTCCTTTATAAGCTGCAGATACTGCTGCCAGAGCTCCTTTATAAGCTGCAGATACTGCTGCCAGAGCTCCTTTATAAGCTGCAGATACTGCTGCCAGAGCTCCTTTATAAGCTGCAGATACTGCTGCCAGAGCTCCTTTATAAGCTGCAGATACTGCTGCCAGAGCTCCTTTATAAGCTGCAGATACCGCCGCCACAGCTCCTTTATAAGCCGTAGATACTGCCAGAGCTCCTTTATAAGCCGCAGATACTGCCAGAGCTCCTTTATAAGCCGCAGATACTGCTGCCAGAGCTCCTTTAGAAGCTGCAGATACTGCTGCCAGAGCTCCTTTAGAAGCTGCAGATACTGCTGCCAGAGCTCCTTTAGAAGCTGCAGGTACTGCTGCCAGAGCTCCTTTATAAGCTGCAGATACTGCTGCCAGAGCTCCTTTTTAAGCTGCAGGTACTGCTGCCAGAACTCCTTTATAAGCTGCAGATACTGCCGCCACAGCTCCTTTATAAGCCGTAGATACTGCCAGAGCTCCTTTATAAGCCGCAGATACTGCCAGAGCTCCTTTATAAGCCGGAGATACTGCCAGAGCTCCTTTATAAGCCGCAGATACTGCCAGAGCTCCTTTATAAGCCGTAGATACTGCCAGAGCTCCTTTATAAGCTGCAGATACTGCCAGCGCTCCTTTATAAGCCGCAGATACTGCCAGAGCTCCTTTATAAGCTGCAGATACTGCCAGCGCTCCTTTATAAGCTGCAGACACTGCCAGAGCTCCAAGCTGCAGACACTGCCAGAGCTTCTTTATAAGCTGCAGACACTGCCAGAGCTTCTTTATAAGCTGCAGACACTGCCAGAGCTTCTTTATAAGCTGCAGACACTGCCGTAGCTCCTTTATAAGCTGCAGATACTGCTGCCAGAGCTCCTTTATAAGCTGCAGATACTGCTGCCAGAGCTCCTTTATAAGCTGCAGATACTGCTGCCAGAGCTCCTTTATAAGCTGCAGATACTGCCAGAGCTTCTTTATAAGCTGCAGACACTGCCAGAGCTTCTTTATAAGCTGCAGACACTGCCAGAGCTCCTTTATAAGCTGCAGACACTGCCAGAGCTCCTTTATAAGCTGCAGACACTGCCAGAGCTCCTTTACAAGCTGCAGATACTGCCAGAGATCCTTTACAAGCTGCAGATACTGCCAGAGATCAGAAGCTGCAGAAACCGCCAGAGATCAGAAGCTGCAGATACCGCCAGAGATCAGAAGCTGCAGACACTGCCAGAGCTTCTTTATAAGCTGCAGACACTGCCAGAGCTTCTTTATAAGCTGCAGACACTGCCAGAGCTTCTTTAGAAGCTGCAGATACTGCTGCCAGAGCTTCTTTATAAGCTGCAGACACTGCCGTAGCTCCTTTATAAGCTGCAGATACTGCTGCCAGAGCTCCTTTATAAGCTGCAGATACTGCTGCCAGAGCTCCTTTATAAGCTGCAGATACTGCTGCCAGAGCTCCTTTATAAGCTGCAGATACTGCCAGAGCTTCTTTATAAGCTGCAGACACTGCCAGAGCTCCTTTACAAGCTGCAGATACTGCTGCCAGAGCTTCTTTATAAGCTGCAGACACTGCCAGAGCTCCTTTGCAAGCTGCAGATACTGCTGCCAGAGCTCCTTTATAAGCTGCAGGTACTGCTGCCAGAGCTCCTTTATAAGCTGCAGGTACTGCTGCCAGAGCTCCTTTATAAGCTGCAGGTACTGCTGCCAGAGCTCCTTTACAAGCTGCAGATACTGCTGCCAGAGCTCCTTTACAAGCTGCAGATACTGCTGCCAGAGCTCCTTTACAAGCTGCAGATACTGCTGCCGGAGCTCCTTTAGAAGCTGCAGATACTGCTGCCGGAGCTCCTTTACAAGCTGCAGGTACTGCTGCCGGAGCTCCTTACAAGCTGCAGGTACTGCTGCCAGAGCTCCTTTATAAGCTGCAGGTACTGCTGCCAGAGCTCCTTTATAAGCTGCAAGTACTGCTGCCAGAGATCCTTTATAAGCTGCAGGTACTGCTGCCAGAGCTCCTTTATAAGCTGCAGGTACTGCTGCCAGAGCTCCTTTATAAGCTGCAGGTACTGCCGCCAGAGCTCCTTTATAAGCTGCAGGTACTGCTGCCAGAGCTCCTTTATAAGCTGCAGGTACCGCCGCCAGAGCTCCTTTATAAGCTGCAGATACTGCCAGAGCTCCTTTATAAGCCGTAGATACTGCCAGAGCTCCTTTATAAGCTGCAGATACTGCCAGCGCTCCTTTATAAGCTGCAGACACTGCCAGAGCTCCTTTATAAGCTGCAGACACTGCCAGAGCTCCTTTATAAGCTGCAGACACTGCCAGAGCTCCTTTATAAGCTGCAGACACTGCCAGAGCTCCTTTATAAGCTGCAGACACTGCCAGAGCTCCTTTATAAGCTGCAGACACTGCCAGAGCTCCTTTACAAGCTGCAGATACTGCCAGAGATCAGAAGCTGCAGAAACCGCCAGAGATCAGAAGCTGCAGATACCGCCAGAGATCAGAAGCTGCAGATACCGCCAGAGATCAGAAGCTGCAGATACCGCCAGAGATCAGAAGCTGCAGATACTCCCAGAGCTTCTTTATAAGCTGCAGACACTGCCAGAGCTTCTTTATAAGCTGCAGACACTGCCAGAGCTTCTTTATAAGCTGCAGACACTGCCAGAGCTTCTTTATAAGCTGCAGACACTGCCAGAGCTTCTTTATAAGCTGCAGACACTGCCAGAGCTTCTTTATAAGCTGCAGACACTGCCAGAGCTCCTTTATAAGCTGCAGACACTGCCAGAGCTCCTTTACAAGCTGCAGACACTGCCAGAGCTCCTTTACAAGCTGCAGACACTGCCAGAGCTCCTTTACAAGCTGCAGATACTGCCAGAGCTCCTTTACAAGCTGCAGATACTGCCAGAGCTCCTTTTTAAGCTGCAGATACTGTCAGAGCTCCTTTTTAAGCTGCAGATACTGCCAGAGCTCCTTTTTAAGCTGCAGATACTGTCAGAGCTCCTTTTTAAGCTGAGGATACTGCCAGAGCTCCTTTATAAGCTGCAGATACTGCTGCCAGAGCTCCTTTATAAGCTGCAGATACTGCTGCCAGAGCTCCTTTATAAGCTGCAGATACTGCTGCCAGAGCTCCTTTATAAGCTGCAGATACTGCCAGAGCTTCTTTATAAGCTGCAGACACTGCCAGAGCTTCTTTATAAGCTGCAGACACTGCCAGAGCTCCTTTATAAGCTGCAGACACTGCCAGAGCTCCTTTATAAGCTGCAGACACTGCCAGAGCTCCTTTACAAGCTGCAGATACTGCCAGAGATCCTTTACAAGCTGCAGATACTGCCAGAGATCAGAAGCTGCAGAAACCGCCAGAGATCAGAAGCTGCAGATACCGCCAGAGATCAGAAGCTGCAGACACTGCCAGAGCTTCTTTATAAGCTGCAGACACTGCCAGAGCTTCTTTATAAGCTGCAGACACTGCCAGAGCTTCTTTAGAAGCTGCAGATACTGCTGCCAGAGCTTCTTTATAAGCTGCAGACACTGCCGTAGCTCCTTTATAAGCTGCAGATACTGCTGCCAGAGCTCCTTTATAAGCTGCAGATACTGCTGCCAGAGCTCCTTTATAAGCTGCAGATACTGCTGCCAGAGCTCCTTTATAAGCTGCAGATACTGCCAGAGCTTCTTTATAAGCTGCAGACACTGCCAGAGCTCCTTTACAAGCTGCAGATACTGCTGCCAGAGCTTCTTTATAAGCTGCAGACACTGCCAGAGCTCCTTTGCAAGCTGCAGATACTGCTGCCAGAGCTCCTTTATAAGCTGCAGGTACTGCTGCCAGAGCTCCTTTATAAGCTGCAGGTACTGCTGCCAGAGCTCCTTTATAAGCTGCAGGTACTGCTGCCAGAGCTCCTTTACAAGCTGCAGATACTGCTGCCAGAGCTCCTTTACAAGCTGCAGATACTGCTGCCAGAGCTCCTTTACAAGCTGCAGATACTGCTGCCGGAGCTCCTTTAGAAGCTGCAGATACTGCTGCCGGAGCTCCTTTACAAGCTGCAGGTACTGCTGCCGGAGCTCCTTTACAAGCTGCAGGTACTGCTGCCAGAGCTCCTTTATAAGCTGCAGGTACTGCTGCCAGAGCTCCTTTATAAGCTGCAGGTACTGCTGCCAGAGATCCTTTATAAGCTGCAGGTACTGCTGCCAGAGCTCCTTTATAAGCTGCAGGTACTGCTGCCAGAGCTCCTTTATAAGCTGCAGGTACTGCCGCCAGAGCTCCTTTATAAGCTGCAGGTACTGCTGCCAGAGCTCCTTTATAAGCTGCAGGTACCGCCGCCAGAGCTCCTTTATAAGCTGCAGATACTGCCAGAGCTCCTTTATAAGCCGTAGATACTGCCAGAGCTCCTTTATAAGCTGCAGATACTGCCAGCGCTCCTTTATAAGCTGCAGACACTGCCAGAGCTCCTTTATAAGCTGCAGACACTGCCAGAGCTCCTTTATAAGCTGCAGACACTGCCAGAGCTCCTTTATAAGCTGCAGACACTGCCAGAGCTCCTTTATAAGCTGCAGACACTGCCAGAGCTCCTTTATAAGCTGCAGACACTGCCAGAGCTCCTTTACAAGCTGCAGATACTGCCAGAGATCAGAAGCTGCAGAAACCGCCAGAGATCAGAAGCTGCAGATACCGCCAGAGATCAGAAGCTGCAGATACCGCCAGAGATCAGAAGCTGCAGATACCGCCAGAGATCAGAAGCTGCAGATACCGCCAGAGATCAGAAGCTGCAGATACTCCCAGAGCTTCTTTATAAGCTGCAGACACTGCCAGAGCTTCTTTATAAGCTGCAGACACTGCCAGAGCTTCTTTATAAGCTGCAGACACTGCCAGAGCTTCTTTATAAGCTGCAGACACTGCCAGAGCTTCTTTATAAGCTGCAGACACTGCCAGAGCTTCTTTATAAGCTGCAGACACTGCTAGAGCTCCTTTATAAGCTGCAGACACTGCCAGAGCTCCTTTACAAGCTGCAGACACTGCCAGAGCTCCTTTACAAGCTGCAGACACTGCCAGAGCTCCTTTACAAGCTGCAGATACTGCCAGAGCTCCTTTACAAGCTGCAGATACTGCCAGAGCTCCTTTTAAGCTGCAGATACTGTCAGAGCTCCTTTTTAAGCTGCAGATACTGCCAGAGCTCCTTTTAAGCTGCAGATACTGTCAGAGCTCCTTTTTAAGCTGAGGATACTGCCAGAGCTCCTTTTTAAGCTGCAGATACTGCCAGAGCTCCTTTTAAAGCTGCAGATACTGCCAGAGCTCCTTTATACGCGGACGACACTGCCAGAGCTCTTTTATAAGCTACAGATACTGCCGGAGCTCCTTTTAAGCTGCAGATACTGCCAGAGCTCCTTTTTAAGCTGCAGATACTGCCAGAGCTCCTTTTTAAGCTGCAGATACTGCCAGAGCTCCTTTTAAAGCTGCAGATACTGCCAGAGCTCCTTTTAAAGCTGCAGATACTGCCAGAGCTCCTTTATACGCGGACGACACTGCCAGAGCTACTTTATAAGCTGCAGATACTGTCAGAGTTTCTGTAGAAACCTCTAAGCCACAGATAGTGCAAGCATTTCTGCTTAAACTCAGCCTCGGAGGTAAAGTATAAACATCCCCAAGCCCCAATAGTGCCAGAGCTCCAGCACACACCTCACTCCATTAGCCTCAGAGGGTAACCAGACTCTTTAAAAAAAAAAAAACCTGCACGCCAAAGAAGGTGCCAAAGCTTCTCATAAACCTCAATAAGTGTCAGATAGTATCAGAATGCACGCACTCATTCAGGGTCTGTGACAGTGCATGCCAGAGGGCAGGTAAGAACCTCTCTAAGCCCCAGATAGTGGTACAGTACCGGTGCACGCCGCCTTAGATAGTACTAAAGCATCTGTGTGAGCCCACTTCAATCTCTCGCTACCGCAGAGGAGCATAGTTCCACTAACTCATGCCACTGTCGGAGATCATTAGAGCGCCAATATAAATCCCTTCCAGTTAAAGTTTGAATCAGAATTCAGTATACACCTTCCCCGCCTACATCAGTATAAACCTCCCCAAGTCTCAGGTCCTGCCAGAACGCCTTCATAGGCTTACCTATGGTTTGAGCAGTGCAGAGCTCCGGTAGAACCCTCTATACCTCAGGTAGTGCCAGCGCTCCGGAATAATCTAAATTAGGGCTCAGATTTCAGCTTCAATATACAAACATATAAGCCTTTTAGAGTTCCCTTTATAAGTCTCCATGGTCCTCAGACAGTCCCAGATATCCTGTATAAACCTACACAAGGCTCAAGTACTGCAAAGTCCTGTATAACCCTCCCTATGCCTCAGATAATGCGAGCGCTCAAGTATAAACCTCGGACAGTTGCAGATCTCCTGTATAAACCATGGAAAGTTGACTAGCTCCTGCATAAATATCCCAATGCGTTGGCTAAAGCCAGAGCTCCTCACAAACCCCTCTGAGGCTTAGGCAGTTCCAGAGCTTAAATACAAACCTCTACGAGATGTAGCTAATTCCAGGGGTCACATATCAACATTCACTGGCCTCACATAACGGTAGATAACACCAGCCTACCGCCATATAGCTAAAGGAACTCGGACCTTCCAACAGCTCGAGAGGCAAGAAACCTAGGAGTAACCACAGATTCAGACCTGGTTGTGATACCACAAGTCAACGAGGTCGCCAACAGCAGCTACTACACAATGAAGACACTGACTTCTTCCCATACCGTGGCTATCAACAAAAGCTACCAACTATCCTCACACAAGTAAACTCCAAGATCAACTATGCCAACAGCCTATACTCTAGTGCCCCGGTTTAGTCATCCACAAAATTCACCCAATCAAAAATGCTACTGTCAGACCTTTACCCGCTTTCAACCCACAACATTTATGATGCCAGTTCAGCAAGCACTCCAGTGGCTAACTGTAGCTAGAAAAACAATGTTCAAGGCACTTTGCATTATTACAGAGCCTCCTAAGTAAAAGGACTGCTATACATACAAGTTAAATTCCTGCAATACAAACAAAAAAAGTACCCTGCTCTCCAGGCTTGCACAACGGATCGTCATTCAACCTTACTATAAGAAACCCATAGTAAGCACCACTGTCACAGCACAAGCCCATAAGATCTGCAAATCACTACAGTCCAAGATTTGAAGCATTCAGGAGCATGTGCGCTTCAGAAGAGAGCTGAAAACATGGCTATTTCTAAGATAGCTACAGCATCCCATAACCCTGGGATAAAACCCAGAATAATAATCTCTCCGTCAAGTACAATCTACTGAAAACACACACATAAATATATATATATATATATATATATATATATACACACACACACACACACACACACACACACACACACACACACACGGAACAGCACTAGTAACAAAACTTTCAATATCCAGGTATGCTAGGATGGGCTGACCAATGTCCAGCCTGGGTATTATACAGTAATGTAAATGTATATGTAATCACTACAGTTACATAATACTCCATAAAATTCTATCTTTGAACCCAGGCTCTGAAACAATATCCCCATATTCATCAGGTCCACCCCAACGCTGCTCCAATTAAAAAAAAAAAAGAGTTGAAGACTCGCCTTTTTAAAAGACACTATATTACAGTGCATTAACTGTGCACAACCCAGCTACCTCTATCACTTGTTGACTTTATGCTTGCCTGTGATCTAGCACAGAGCTCCACTGCCTTTGGTCTAGGTTCATGCTCTAGAAACATAATATAGAAATACACATACTCAGAAATTGGGCAGCCATTTGTAGCTCAAGGAAACAGCATAATAACTCCCTTATACATCTTGACCCATCAGAGGCCTTTAATTTAGTCAACCACGGCAACGACGCTCAACATCCTGTGATTCTGGGCAAATCACTTAATCTCCCCGTGCCTAACAAAAATGAATGTGTCCTTCTGTAACGAAACTGGTGCTCATGTAAAGCGCTCCGATACCTGATATCCTCTGGTCTAGTTTGCGCTATATAAAACTCTAAAAAACAAAAATTTTAAAAACACTGTGGGCCCAAACTTGCTATATAATAGGGCCACTGATTATTGCAAAAAAAAACTATCCCAACAGATATCCCCACCATCTCTCCTTGCAACCTATGCCTTCTGGACCATAAATATCAAAATAAAAATCTTACAATGGGCTAACCAGTGTAAACCAGCTTAGTGGACTATGACCTTCAGAAATACCATAAAGGGAGTTGAAGAGCCGTTCAAAGCTGCCAGTTTACTAGAAACCGTAACATGTGCGCCTTTCTCTCACACTGCTAAGCACTGGGTCTCAAAACAATAACCACATCTCGGGGGTTATCACACAACATGGAAACACTTCCCACATAGAATCAAAACAAAGACAACACCCTTCCAAAGACAATGCAGCATGGCTCCTACAGCATGGAAATGTAGCTCCAATGAACCGTCCTCCCAAAACAATGAACAGAGCAGCACCCTCCCTCACCTTGGGTATCATTTTATTTTCAGTTATGCATTTTTTTATTCTTTAAAGTCATTTTTACACACCGTTGTGGTGCCCACACTATTGGCCGGGCTTAGAAAACTGCAATTAAATTAAAAAACAGATACTGTAAAACCCTCTTCCAGCCTTGTATAGCGTGCAACTCGCGTACAGACTTCTCAGAACATGCCGCAGCCTCGTATGCTAGCAGCATTGAAGCGTCAATGGTATTTCAGTCTCACAGACGGCTCGAGCTAGAATATAAAACTCTTTCCCAGCCCCAGCTGTTGCCAGAGGTTTACTGTAAAGCTATTGCTAGACGTGCATAACAGTAAAGCTAATATATAAACCTCCCACAGCCTCAGAGAAAAACTAAACGTATGTAAATCTCTCTTTAAGCCACTGAGGTTACTGGAACTCCTGTATAAAATGTTCTACCAGATTCCAGTGCAAGCATAAACCATTTTTACCCAGGGATGGTGGAAGAGATCCAAAATAAACCTCTTCCTCACGCCTCTCCGAGTAGCATGTGAGCTACAGGTAGATCTCCAGCTACTTGCAAGGAGCTCTCCTGTGGGCTGCCCAGTGAACTACACTAGAAGCTTTTGCTTATTTGAATTAATAGGTCTATACCAAATTTGAAAAGCGTGTATTTCAAACGAAAATGTGTGATCTTTGGGGGAAAAACTGCTGAATTCCCAAAACATATTTAAAGCTGACATTTGAGTGATAAAAATCAATTACTGTTTGGGAGACGATTGCTAATGTTATCTTGGTGCCAGAGAATTGCAGCTATGGCTTTTATGTATTACCCATGTAGAGGCATTTCACATTGACAAAGCATTTTTACATTACTGCTGGCAGCCATGCCTGAAGCACAGAGGTGAACATTGGTGGCCACTAATGCAATCTCGTCTGATATGGTTACTACTACATCTCTAATAATATTAAGAGCTTCTTGTGTTCAAAGAAAATCCTCCTCAGCTACTATCACTGAAAAGGTAGGGACCCCAGCTCTACCGTGACATGATATAGCATCAGGGTATGAATATTATTTGAAGATGGTGCCAGAGCTGCAGTATAAATCTCTCTAGGCCTCAGTCAGTACCAGGGTCCCAGTACAGATCTCCACACACCTGAGATAGTAACAGAGTCCCAGAATAAACCACTCTCCCAGCCTCAAGACAGCAACAGAGCTGCAGCGTAAATGTTCAAGTGATACCAGAGCTCCAGCGTAAACCTCTTCCGACATTTAGTATACACCTCTTGGCCTTAGACTGTGACAGTGCCATAGCTAAACCCCTCCAAGCTTCAGACAATGCCATAGCTCCAGTATAAACTTCCCTCAGGCTCTGCTTTTACCCATGTCCCAGCATAAACTACTCTAAGCCTCAGACTGTGATAAGGCACAAGTATACACCTCTCAGGTAATATCACAACTGCACAGTAAATAGATTTAAACGCTTGAAATGACAGCACAGCTCAAGTACAAGCCACTCATACCCTCAGATAGTTCTCACCAAAAGCTGCATAATGCCACAGCTCTAAGTACTGGGGACACCCTGATCCTGGGAGCAGCCTTATGCAGACATTAAGAATAGGCATATACTTGTTTATTCAGCTAGAAAAGTAACGGCACGAAGGGAACAGGAGGGTACTACTGTTTGCCAACAGGAATATCTAGGAATTACAGAGCAGTAAATACTGGTACCATGGGGCCTATCTGTGAATAGAACTCAGGGAGAGTGCCCAGGAACGGGCAATACTTGTTCTATTCTAAAGAAAAGAAAATAAAACAAGTTTGAGATGTGGAGAAAGACACGGGATTATTAAAATGATTGGAACTGAAGGCCTGGAAACATTATGTAACGAAGGTACCTCGAAGAAGAAAACTGGCTTCAAACAAATGTAGGCCTGGGACAGAAAATAGACAGCACTGCCTGGAATTGTGTATGGGTGAAGAGCTTCTGTGAATAGGCAGCTGGATCACTTCCTGAACAAAGATCCTGGACAGTATGGAACAAAGGGATCTGAGCGAGCCAGACCTGGCTGCACAGAAGAACAAATCCTTCCCTAAGCAGGGAGGGAACGAGACTGGCAAAGCCCTGTTTACCAGGGAATGCAGTGAGCACCATGCCAAGCAAAGAAGTAACCCCACCCATTGCTGGGTCTCGTGGAGCAGGCGCCCACCATGTCCACGAGCTAGACAGGCCCCACCCACTTCAGGAAAAGGTGGGAGCCAGGTATCCACCCACCCCGGACCAATGAAGGGCAGGCCCCCCACCATCCTTAAGGCAGATCAGGCATAAGTAGCATCCGTCCCATTCATTTAATTTAAGAAACAAGTGTCCTGGAGCCAGGGACCAGTCAGGATTACAGGGGGACAGAGATGCCTGTGTAGCATTAGGGTTTTGTTGTATCAGAGGAGGGAGGATTGCATGTGACAGGCACACATTATGGTAATATGTAAATTATTATAGCATCAAAACTGACATCACAGGGGTGGCCCTAGCGATGTGATAACATGTAGAATTATGTATGCTGTGGTGTCTTCATATGTGACAATGTGGGCTGTGGTCCCAGGAAGGCGGGGAAGGTATCAGGAGAGTCATTTCAAGTTATGGCCTCTGGGGAAGCACTTAGTGGCTACAACCAACAGCGTTTGGGGTTATAGAAGCAAGGGGCACTGATGACTTATGGTAGTGGTATGAGTGCCCGAAGAATGGCTGAGTTATCAAGGTTGTTATTGGATGGTTGTGGCACCATGAGTAGCAATGGGGAGATTCATCAAGGGGGGTGTTTTTTAAGGGGAGGTTGTGGTAGTAGATAGTGTGGTAGTAGCTAGGGTAGCTGTTGCAGTCGATAGAGTAGTTTGGCAGAGTGGTACTGGATAGAGAGCGCTACTGGGTTGAGTGCTAGTCGGGGTGAATGGGTGACAAGAATGTTGCGGTATCTAGAAGAGGGAAAAGAAGTCTGTGGTGCCAGGGAACTGTGCACTGATATGTAGTAGTTAAAGTATCAGTTATGTTCAGGTATCTGGGTAGAGAGGGGTTACAGTATTAGTAAGAGATATGTATGAAGGAGGACACTGGTTGTGGAATGTGCAAGGCAGGGTCAGTTTTTAGATCAGGCAGGGCTCAGCTATTAACTGGATGTTTTACTAGGAATGTATGTGACCAGAAGAGGGAGTGAGAAGCTATGTAAGGCGCATCCCAGACTATTACAAGTAACTACACAAAAGAGGGTTAATCTAGGTTATTGTGCCGGGGTCCTAGTAAATCTCAAGAAAGTGAAGGATCCGCACCCATGTGAATTAGTGCAACCCTGGCTTCTCTTGGATATTTTTGTAGGATCCTCACCCACAGGTACCACCTGTGGCATGCTTCATCATCAGATCCTCACCCACTACACCTAGAGTGAGTGGGCGGGCTCAACGCAGTTTGTAAGCGGAGCTCTTATTCTAAGAATGAGAGATTATCAGTGAATTCAAAATGCCTTTAGGATCCTAGGTTCTTTTAATATATAGGTCCTTTGGCAGAGTTAAAAACAGTGAGATGTTTCGTGGGTATGATGACTCAAAACACCAAAAGGTCGACATGTTTCAGCCTATAGTATGCCACCAAGGGTCAGTAGGCTTTCTTCAGGACCAAGAACTATATGCAATCCCTACGATTTGTGGTTGGTATTTCCAACTCTAGACTAGTTTAGTCAGACAAACATGAAGCATGCAGGGAGCCGAAGAGGTAAAAATGGAAGACGATGTCCCTTGATGAATGTGTGACTACAAGGATCGCCCACCCCCACTGCCTTATGAAGCCCAACTAAAATTTAGGACATTGAGAGGAAAAGGGCTATTATGTCTGTATGCTGCATGCATGCCTCATGTTGTTTGTCTGCTGGTTTGGGTCATCATACCCACGAAACATCTCTGCCAAAGGATCTTTATATTAAAAAGAGCTAGGATTCCAAAGGCAATTTTAATTCACTGATAATCCCCCTTTCTTAGAATAAGAGCTCAGCTTACAAACTGCATAGAGCCCACCCACTCACACTAGGTGTAGAGGGTGAGGATCCGATGATGAAGCATGGCACAGGTGGTTCCTGTGCGGTAGGATCCTACAAAAATATCCAAGAGATGCCAGGATCGCACTAATTCACCTGGGTGCGGATCATTCACTTTCTTGACATCCACTAGGACCCCGCAACCGATCTGTCAGTCCGAAGAGATCACGATAACATAGGTTAACCCTCTTTGTATAGTTAATTAAGGGGAGCCTAGGGCATGGAGGGGAGCAGTTGGAACATGTGGGAGAGGGGCCAAGAGGGAGCTCCTGGAACAGGGATGTGCAAAGACTAAGCCCCATGGCGCGCAAGAGGGATCAAGAGGGAGTCTCTGCAATTTTTTGGGAGGGGGCCCTCTGACACTGGCGAGGAGGGGCCACGGGTAGCCTCTGGCAAGTGGGGAACCAAGAGGGGGCATGTTGAGGTCAGCAGAACACCACAAAAAATACAAGACAACTCAAATGTAGGGTGAACGCAGAAAAGCCCTATTCTTTGGGGCAAAGCATGGATACCCTTTCAGAATCCATCAAGTCTCCAATATAGCATTTAATGTATAACGACAGCAACCCCCACCCAGTGGCATGCTTCATCATCGGCATGAGCAGATAATTAGTACGCAAGGTTCTCCCTTGGGAGTTCATTACAAGGTTTTTTTGGAAGAGGTTCGTAAAATTGCAAACAGACTGAGTGGATAGTACGACTTGGTTGACAGAAGGAAGAATATGGGCACAAAGTCGCCCTCAACAGTGGGACCTGAGCAATATAAACATGCATAGAGAGAGGGTGAGTGGAGTTCTTTAATTTAATATTAAACCTCTGTATCACGATTAAAATCACTCCACAGGTTTGCATAACACAAAACCCGTTGGAAAAAAATAAACACGTTTCTGTCCTCCATAAAGCCCTACACAGGTCAGAGGCCTTAGTGAGGACTTGTCCCTAACACAGCCCTAAACTTCAGTCACTCGTTGTCTAATGGCAGTGTAAAGAAGGGGGGGCATAAAGCAGAAACACTGTTCTCACATGTCTTCTAGGACTGGTCAACTTGCCATGTCCGTATCAAGTTTCAAGTTTAGTCAGGTAAGTGTCATCTAACGAAGCTGCCTACTCTAGTGCATCTCACTCAGATCGAGACCACCACCTTACGCCCAGAGCCAGACTGTTGGAGAGGGAGTCTCTGGTGTATTGTTGATCAGGGAGACCCTGTGTCATGGAAGCCACAGAAACAAACCTCTGGAATGTTGACTGAGAACTTGTGTGAGACAAAACAAAGTGAGCTTCTGGCTTGTAAGAGTTAACAGAGGGAGCTTTTGGCGTCTAAAGGGGGAAAACAGGGGGCCTCTTGTGTAAGGGGGAAAACAGATCCTCTGGCGCGAAAGACATCCTCTGGCGCGAAAGGGGGGGACAGGGGGAGCCTCTGCTGTGTAAGGGGGGGACAGGGGGAGCCTCTGCTGTGTAAGGGGGGGACAGGGGGAGCCTCTGCTGTGTAGGGGGACAGGGGGAGCCTCTGCTGTGTAAGGGGAGGGGGACAGGGGGAGCCTCTGCTGTGTAAGGGAGGGGGACAGGGGAGCCTCTGCTGTGTAAGGGGAGGGGGACAGGGGGAGCCTCTGCTGTGTAAGGGGAGGGGGACAGGGGGAGCCTCTGCTGTGTAAGGGGAGGGGGACAGGGGGAGCCTCTGCTGTGTAAGGGGAGGGGGACAGGGGGAGCCTCTGCTGTGTAAGGGAGGGGGACAGGGGGAGCCTCTGCTGTGTAAGGAGGGGGACAGGGGAGCCTCTGCTGTGTAAGGGGAGGGGGACAGGGGGAGCCTCTGCTGTGTAGGGGAGGGGACAGGGGGAGCCTCTGCTGTGTAAGGGGAGGGGGACAGGGGGAGCCTCTGCTGTGTAAGGGAGGGGACAGGGGGAGCCTCTGCTGTGTAAGGGGGGGACAGGGGAGCCTCTGCTGTGTAAGGGGGGACAGGGGAGCCTCTGCTGTGTAAGGGGGGACAGGGGAGCCTCTGCTGTGTAAGGGGGGACAGGGGGAGCCTCTGCTGTGTAAGGGGGGACAGGGGGAGCCTCTGCTGTGTAAGGGGGGACAGGGGAGCCTCTGCTGTGTAAGGGGGGACAGGGGGAGCCTCTGCTGTGTAAGGGGGGACAGGGGAGCCTCTGCTGTGTAAGGGGGGGACAGGGGAGCCTCTGCTGTGTAAGGGGGGGACAGGGGAGCCTCTGCTGTGTAAGGGGGGGGACAGGGGGAGCCTCTGCTGTGTAAGGGGGGACAGGGGGAGCCTCTGCTGTGTCGGGGGGGACAGGGGGAGCCTCTGCTGTGTCAGAGGGGGGGACAGGGGAGCCTCTGCTGTGTCAGGGGGGACAGGGGGAGCCTCTGCTGTGTCAGGGGGGACAGGGGGAGCCTCTGCTGTGTCAGGGGGGACAGGGGGAGCCTCTGCTGTGTCAGGGGGGACAGGGGAGCCTCTGCTGTGTAAGGGGGGACAGGGGAGCCTCTGCTGTGTAAGGGGGGGACAGGGGGAGCCTCTGCTGTGTAAGGGGGGACAGGGGGAGCCTCTGCTGTGTATAAGGGGGGACAGGGGGAGCCTCTGCTGTGTATGGGGGGCAGGGGGAGCCTCTGCTGTGTAAGGAGGGGACAGGGGGAGCCTCTGCTGTGTAAGGAGGGGACAGGGGGGAGCCTCTGCTGTGTAAGGAGGGGACAGGGGGAGCCTCTGCTGTGTAAGGAGGGGACAGGGGGAGCCTCTGCTGTGTAAGGAGGGGACAGGGGGAGCCTCTGCTGTGTAAGGAGGGGACGGGGGGGCCTCTGATGTGTAAGGAGGGGACAGGGGGAGCCTCTGCTGTGTAAGGAGGGGACAGCCTCTGCTGTGTAAGGAGGGGACAGGGGGGAGCCTCTGCTGTGTAAGGAGGGGACAGGGGGAGCCTCTGCTGTGTAAGGAGGGGACAGGGGGGAGCCTCTGCTGTGTAAGGAGGGGACAGGGGGAGCCTCTGCTGTGTAAGGAGGGGGCCTCTGCTATGCAAGAGGGGACAGTGGGGGGTTCTGCTGTGTAAGGGGGGGTCAGGGAGGCTCTGGTGTGTAGGGGGCGGACAGAGGGAGCCTCTGAAGTGTGAGGGGGACAGGGGGAGTCCCTGTGTGTAAGGGGGCAGAGAGTTTCAGGTATGTACCGGTAGGCAGAGAGCCTCGTGTGTGGGGGCACAGGCAGCCTCAGTCGTGAGTGAGGGCCCTGTAGCTTCAGTCATGGGGGTAGGGAGTCAGGCAGTACGGAGACGATTCTAGTTTGGAGTTACCGGTGATTGGGGGCACAGAGAGTATTCCTGGGTGTGGGCTCCAGGGTCCTCTGCTTCCGTCCGGGGCTCTCGTGAGCCCTTCCGCCCTGGGGTGCTCCTGTACCCCCTCCAGCCGGTCAGTACTCTCTGGGCCCAGACCGCCCTCGGGATCCTCGACGCCCACCCCTCCCTCCCTCGTCGCTCCGGGGCCCACGAGCAGCCCCCGGGATCACTCACCGCCTAGGGGCCCGCGAGGACCAGGGGCGACGGGACAGAGGCGCCGCAGAGCCGGACACGGGCGGCGCAGCGAGTCACAGGAACCGGAGTCACTGCCAGAGCCCGCCCCCAGCTCCTCGGGACGGCCAGAGGGGGCGCTGCAGGCCGCAGAAGCGCGCGAGAAGCGCGGCGGCGGGGAGGAGAAACAGAGCAATAACCTGCAGTACCGCGAGGGGCCGGGCGGGGGCGCTGATCGCGTACGCGCGACGACGGTACGGACAAGAGGCACAGCTGCAGTACTCCCGCTGGCCGTGGGTGGCGCTATGAACCCGCCCGCCCGAGGAAGGAACGCAGCAAGAGGGATTGAGAACCAGCGAAACAACTTGCAGTGCCGGGGACGGCCGCGTTGAAGATAGTGACGGCCCGGGAAGGGACCGTTATTGTGTCTCGTCCCCGCCCGCACCGTTTGTGCCACGACGGGGCGAGACTAGTCGTGTCTAATCAGACGCCGTCTGGGAGACTCTGACCGACACCGGGGAGGAGCGAGCTAAAACAAAATCAGAATTTTTATGTTTCATGGCCGTCCGTACGGTTCACATGTGAAAGCCACAAGCGAACAAGAATCTCACAAACAACGAGAATGAATCCAATGGTACGGAGCGCCAGAGTGGAGCACCCCAATAAACATTCGGGGGTGACCGTTAGGCCGGATCAACTTATACCATATGCAGTACCAAATCTTTCCAACAGGCGGCGCCAGAAACCGCCCGACCGCGTCGTATCGTTGGGTTAGTGGGCAAAGACTCAGCCCCCTCATCATAGTGCGTCACTTCCGTCCGTACGTGATTGGGCCTGGAGAGACTAGTTTGACATCTTGCGCAATACCAGACGTCAGAGCTCTCCCGGCAAGAGCGCGTGCACAAGTCCAAAGACCAAGCGACCCGTTTTTTAGTTCCAGTTAGAGGAAAGCAGCTAAGCAACGGCGCACCATCAAGTGACTGTGCGTCACGCGTAAGATTACTTCCGGTCGCAGGTGCTTGTGGTCCCTGTGTGGCTAAAATAAACACCAGACATAGTGTGAGGGGGTCGGAGGGTAGTGTGGGTGGGCACCCGGTGTATAGTCCAGGACCTTCCCCCGCAGCAACAGTTACGAGATGGCCGACACCATCACGGAGGACGAGGAGGACTGCCCAGAGCTCATCCCCATCCCCGAGGCGCCGCTTCAAGGCGCTAGGATCCCCGTCACCATCATCACGGGCTACCTGGGCGCGGGGAAGACCACGCTCCTGCAGCACATCCTGACGGAGCAGCACCACAAGCGCATCGCCGTGATCCTGAACGAGTTCGGCGAGGGCAGCGCGCTGGAGAAGGCCCTGGCCGTCAGCCAGGCCGGGGAGCTGTATGAGGAGTGGCTGGAGCTGCGCAACGGATGCCTCTGCTGCTCCGTGAAGGACAGCGGCGTCAAGGCCATCGAGAACCTGATGCACAAGAAGGGCAGGTTCGACTACATCCTGCTGGAGACCACCGGGCTGGCCGACCCCGGCGCCGTGGCCTCCGTCTTCTGGGTGGACGCCGAGCTGGGCAGCGACCTGTACCTGGACGGCATCGTGTCTGTCGTGGACGCCAAGTACGGGCTGCAGCACCTGACCGAGGAGAAGGGCGAAGGCTTGATCAACGAGGCGGCCAGGCAGGTGGCCTTGGCTGACCTCCTCATCATCAATAAAACAGACCTGGTGCTGCAGGAAGAGTTGGACTCGTTGAAAGCAGCTGTCCGGTCAATCAACGGATGTGTCAAACTTCTGGAAACGCAGAGGTCGAGGGTAGACCTCTCAGATGTACTAGATCTACATTCATTTGACAAGTTATCAAGCACAAGTTTACATGAAAAACTTCGGCAGATGGAGACAACTCGTCCGCATTTAGACCTGAGTATTGTCACAGTCACATTTGAGGTTCCAGGAAGCATCAGTGAAGAACACCTCAATATATTCATTCAGAACCTTCTGTGGGAAAAGACCGCGAGAGACAGGACGGGTAACCCCATGGAAGTCATAAGATTAAAAGGGCTAGTGTCTTTGAAGAACAAGATGCAGCAAGTAATAGTCCAAGGTGTACACGAGCTTTACGACTTCGAGGAGACATTGGTGAACTGGGAGAAGGATGATGAAAGAACAAATCGATTGGTTTTCATAGGTAGAAATTTGGATAAGGACATCCTTAAGCATCTCTTTACCCGTTCAGTGTCTGAAGAAAAAAACAGCTGATGTACATGGATAAAGTTAAAAGTTTGAGTTTACTGTAAATATCTACATTGCCACCAGACTGACTGTAACTTGTTCTGACTTGAACGTTTTAAAAAATATTGCCAATAAAGGCAACTATGTTTCTCCAGTTGTGATTGTTTAATAAAGACGTCCATGTTTTGCAGGGTCCCGGACCTTTGACAAGAAAAAATAAAATCAATCGCTTTATTGATAACATTACATAACCTTTCACCCAATGACATCACAAGCGTTGTTGTACAAGTATTACAATTAAACGAACACGTTGTAGAAAGTGATAACATACGGGATGTAACCTGAAGTTCTATCTGTAAGGTTAATTAAGAAATTAAAATCAAGACTCTAGTGTCATTAAAGTAGACAAGTCTTAAATTTCACTATGTAACAATTACTCCACTTGTCTTGATTTTCATTTCGTATATTGTGCTATAGTTATTAAAATCTCTGTAAAGTACTTCATAAAGATTAATGGAATACATTTATTTTATTTATTTATAAAGTTTTATATAGCGCGAACCAGATCCCGAGGGATATCAGAGCGCTTTACAGTTATTTTGAGTTTTAAATAGCGCTGGCTGGACCCGAAGGTATCAGAGAGCTTTACATAAGGAACAGCGAATTGCAAGTTACACCAATATTCACATTACTTACAGAATGATTACATATTCAAAACAGGAGTTTTTATCGAATAAGAAATCAAGATCCAGAAAGAGGCCAGGGAGAGCTGGGAGTCCACAGGAAGGAGTAAGCAGTGGAGAAAGAGACGAGACATATGTCCAAAGTCCGGCTGGGTAGGTGACGGCCATAGCGTAGTGCCAGAGCCAGTCTCCCCTATAGCTGAGCGAAGCAGCTCCACCGGGCATCGGTCATACAGTTCGGACTCCGCCGGCTAAAAGAGAGGATCAGAGTGGGTCCAAAAGTCTTGAGTCCAGAGACATATGTCCAAAGTCCGGCTGGGTAGGTGACGGCCATAGCGTGGTGCCAGAGCCAGTCTCCCCTATAGCTGAGCGAAGCAGCTCCACCGGGAATCGGTCATACAGTTCATACAATACATATGTTCATGTTTCAGAAACAGGGTTACGCTTCAGAAACTTTACAGGTGTCTCAACACATGATAATGTGTAGCTCATGTTATAGGGATGTAAGGCTATTCAAGACGTAATTGGTCATATAGGTGGTGTGCAGTAGAAATCTTTGAGTCTACATCTAGGGATTTTAGGCAGGACAACTTTCACCTCAGGAAAAAAAACTCAGGGAAAAAACTATGTAAACTGACAGGCCTCGAAAAATCATTAAATATTACTCGACCTGCAGGTATAGTAATTTGAATAATCTACTCGACCAATAACATACTCGCCTTGTTACCTCCCTCATGGAATTGGGCTTAGACCCTGGCCAGAATGTAATTTGCTTTGTCAAATTCTGGGGTGCACAAATAGCCTCTGATGGAAGCTAGCAGCCTCACAATTTTCATAGAGGGCTTTACTTTATACTTCTGTTCTAGGGATTTCAGTTCCTCCCAGAGATGTGCCAGAGTGGCCTCTCTAATCTGCTGAAAGCGGATATCCTTCTGTATGAATAACACTCCCTCGCACTACTACGTTGAGTACATCCCAGACTGCCCCAGTATTGAGCTCTCCTGTATGGTTAAGCTTTGAATATTCATATATTATATTATATATATATATATATATATATATATATATATATATATATATTTAAACAAAAAACCAAAGGTGCACCACTTAATGATAATATAAAAAAATATTACAATCCATATCCATAATGTAAATCTTTTATAATCTTCTTTTATTTATATCGAGCTTGTAAAAAAAGAGACAGCCGACGCGTTTCGTCCAGTAAAGGACTTCTTCAGGGCTGTAACAAACATATATACAAAACATAAGTACATACAATATATACACATAGACAATACATATATTTACAAATTCCAAACATATATAACATATACGACGACAATTACTAAATATATGACATATCACAAAAACGGACCACATATTCACTGCACCATTAATACATAACACTTTGAACACTTAAAATTACATACTCTTTTCCAAACACATTTTACTCCACATCTATAATAAAAGACATACCCTACAAGAGTATATTATTACATATATCTAAAAAATATATATTTTTAAACATTTGAAAAGGGAAAAGTAAATAGAGGAACGAAGGATAAAAACAGAAAGATAGATGCTACAAAAATAGGGCGCAAAATAAAGGTCCCATAAAAAGATTCAAAAGAACTATCAAATGCAGATATATCTGGTGTAATGCGCCATCCTGGCATTCATTCATCAAGTTTAGTATAAAGGAGATTTGTGCCATATCAATATATGGAAAGGAGGCTAAGTTAAACAACCATCTATTATAAAAGGATACCCACCATAAGAATAAAGACCCGGACACTTCCAGTTAAATCAACGTCGAGGAGTCCGCAATAAATAAATTTGTTGGTCCAGATAACACGCACTTTTTCAACGGACTGTTACAAGAAAAAGAGAGGCACACAACTATGATCATATACCCTCACAAAAGATGACCCTGTTACTGAATTCCGAACAGACAAAAAGATAAAATAACTTACTGGATATCATAACGAAGAGTATCTCACTCTCGCAATTTGTAGAAATCTAAGGTCAGATAACACTTCATCAGACCTTATCTGTAGCCACGCCTTTAATCCGGTGGACTTGAGATCACAGGACAAATACCTGATCAACCTGTAAACACAAAAGCGTATTATATATAGACTTAGAAAGTCTTAATAACCATATTCGCAACCTATATCCAATATGATCTGAGCTCATAAGCAGGACTAACCAACAAGCGAGAGGGAGGGCGCAAGGTAGATAGAAATCCAAGAGGGAAAATATAATCCTGCCACACTACATAAAGTGTACAGAGATGGCATTCATGAGACTCCATATATTCATGCCATGCCCAATATCTGAAGATAACACCTTATTTCTAATTTGTTGTTCAATAAAAAGAGAAGTGTGGGAATAACAGGGCCCTCTTCCCTTCATAAAACACATGAAAGCGGCATACATACGGTTCCATAAAATATATGGAGACCTACGAATAGAGGACCCAGCTCCCAACGTGCTAGAGTAAAAACGCCCTAGTGAAAATCCCTCCTTACTCAGCTCCCAACGTGCTAGAGAAAGAGGGAGGGGGAAAAGGAGAGTAGCACAGCTGGAGCATAAATCCAAATTGGAAATATTAGCCCTCTTCCCTGCATAAAACACATGAAAGCGGCATACTCACGGTTCCATAAAATATATGGAGATCTACAAATAAAGGACCCAGCTCCCAACATGCTGGAGTAAAGACGCCCAAATGAAAATCCCTCCTTACTCAGCTCCCAACATGCTAGAGAAAAGACACCCGAATAAAAATCCCTCCTTACCTAAATATGGCTGCGACAGAATCCAAAGCACTCTTCCTATACAGCGGGTACGGTCATAAAGAATACCCATACACCATTTCGTTTAAATAGCCCGCTGCAAACCCCAGATACGTTACAGGTGAGATCAATATTTACTCGACTTACAAGGCGGCGTTTAGATGGCATCCAAAGCAGCGGCCATCTTGAAATGGTGATCAAAGACTAATGAAAATAAAGGTCTACTTATAATCAAGATTCTCTGCCCAATATGTGCGAGTAAATATTGATCTCACCTGTAACGTATCTGGGGTTTGCAGCGGGCTATTTAAACGAAATGGTGTATGGGTATTCTTTATGACCGTACCCGCTGTATAGGAAGAGTGCTTTGGATTCTGTCGCAGCCATATTTAGGTAAGGAGGGATTTTTATTCGGGTGTCTTTTCTCTAGCATGTTGGGAGCTGAGTAAGGAGGGATTTTCATTTGGGCGTCTTTACTCCAGCATGTTGGGAGCTGGGTCCTTTATTTGTAGATCTCCATATATTTTATGGAACCGTGAGTATGCCGCTTTCATGTGTTTTATGCAGGGAAGAGGGCTAATATTTCCAATTTGGATTTATGCTCCAGCTGTGCTACTCTCCTTTCCCCCTCCCCTCTTTCTCTAGCACGTTGGGAGCTGAGTAAGGAGGGATTTTCACTAGGGCGTTTTACTCTAGCACGTTGGGAGCTGGGTCCTCTATTCGTAGGTCTCCATATATTTTATGGAACCGTATGTATGCCGCTTTCATGTGTTTTATGAAGGGAAGAGGGCCCTGTTATTCCCACACTTCTCTTTTATTGAACAACAAATTAGAAATAAGGTGTTATCTTCAGATATTGGGCATGGCATGAATATATGGAGTCTCATGAATGCCATCTCTGTACACTTTATGTAGTGTGGCAGGATTATATTTTCCCTCTTGGATTTCTATCTACCTTGCGCCCTCCCTCTCGCTTGTTGGTTAGTCCTGCTTATGAGCTCAGATCATATTGGATATAGGTTGCGAATATGGTTATTAAGACTTTCTAAGTCTATATATAATACGCTTTTGTGTTTACAGGTTGATCAGGTATTTGTCCTGTGATCTCAAGTCCACCGGATTAAAGGCGTGGCTACAGATAAGGTCTGATGAAGTGTTATCTGACCTTAGATTTCTACAAATTGCGAGAGTGAGATACTCTTCGTTATGATATCCAGTAAGTTATTTTATCTTTTTGTCTGTTCGGAATTCAGTAACAGGGTCATCTTTTGTGAGGATATATGATCATAGTTGTGTGCCTCTCTCTTTTTCTTGTAACAGTCCGTTGAAAAAGTGCGTGTTATCTGGACCAACAAATTTATTTATTGCGGACTCCTCGACGTTGATTTAACTGGAAGTGTCCGGGTCTTTATTCTTATGGTGGGTATCCTTTTATAATAGATGGTTGTTTAACTTAGCCTCCTTTCCATATATTGATATGGCACAAATCTCCTTTATACTAAACTTGATGAATGAATGCCAGGATGGCGCATTACACCAGATATATCTGCATTTGATAGTTCTTTTGAATCTTTTATGGGACCTTTATTTTGCGCCTATTTTTGTAGCATCTATCTTTCTGTTTTTATCCTTCGTTCCTCTATTTACTTTTCCCTTTTCAAATGTTTAAAAATATATATTTTTTAGATATATGTAATAATATACTCTTGTAGGGTATGTCTTTTATTATAGATGTGGAGTAAAATGTGTTTGGAAAAGAGTATGTAATTTTAAGTGTTCAAAGTGTTATGTATTAATGGTGCAGTGAATATGTGGTCCGTTTTTGTGATATAAGTCATATATTTAGTAATTGTCGTCGTATATGTTATATATGTTTGGAATTTGTAAATATATGTATTGTCTATGTGTATATATTGTATGTACTTATGTTTTGTATATATGTTTGTTACAGCCCTGAAGAAGTCCTTTACTGGACGAAACGCGTCGGCTGTCTCTTTTTACAAGCTCGATATAAATAAAAGAAGATTATAAAAGATTTACATTATGGATATGGATTGTAATATTTTTTTATATTATCATTAAGTGGTGCACCTTTGGTTTTTTGTTTAAATTGTTATAATCCTGCATTGGATTGCATCGTGGCAGTGGGTGCATTAACGGTGTGCACATATGTGATGGGTGATTTCCATCTTTAGAAATATAACTAGGGATAACGGGTCAGGTGCTTGGTCTATACAGGGTACATTGCCAATAGTTTGTCTTATATATATATATATATATATATATATATATATATATATATATATATATATATATATATAATGGCTTCCTTTATTCAATGTAGGACTATTTGGTCTTTTAAGAGGAAATTGTCATGGGGATGTGTGCTCGCTGCTGATTTACCTCTTCACCCAGGCCAGTTGAGTACCAACTGAATCGGGCCATGGTCCAGCACTGTCTGTGGACCCTATTTCACCTCTAAAATCCCGGGGACCAGTCGTTGGTCAAGAAAAACATGATCAATACATGTATAAGTCTGGTGGGCTGCTGAAAAGTGGGAAAAGTTCATCTTAAGTGTGTGTCTGCACCATGCATCTACAAGTCCTAGATATTTGAGTAGGGTCTCATCAGATGCCAATAACACCAGTGTGCCCCCTGTTTGTTGGTGTGATTTATCCTGAGTGGGTTGCATTACACAGTTAAAATCCACTCACAGTATCATGGGTGTTGGACCTGACACATTTGGCATAGTTTTCCCGGAACATTTTGCCTTCAATCCTCCTGTTTTTGCTGGCTTTAGGGCTCTGCACACCTTACCACCGCTAACCAGTACTAAAGTGCTTGTGCTCTCTCCTTTAAACTCTGTAGAATTTCATCCAATTGGCACATTTGATTTACTTGTAAGCCTCTAGTAAAGTGGTACTATTGGTACCCAGGGCCTGTAAATTAAATGCTACTAGCGGACCTGCAGCACTGATTGTGCCACCCGCGTAAGTAGCCTTTGAAACAGGTCTTAGGCCTGTTATCGCAGCCTTTGTGCGCAGTGTTAAACTTCCATTTCCACCTGGTAAAAAAAACCTTTTTGGTAGAAATAAACCTTCCTTTTTAGGTTCTGCCTGCACAGCGCTTGCGCTGTGCTTTTGAACTCTATTGCATTTAATATAAATCTTAAAAGGGGCTTACACCCCGCCCTTGCTTTTCATTGCTTTGTGTGCCTGCCACTTTTCCTCCGTTTTTATTGGCTGTTGCATATTATTTCTTCTTGTTCCTCCTGTGCTTCTCTTATCAGTATCCTGTGGCACAAATGCAGTTTTCATCCACCTCAGTGGAACTTATTTAAGCACCTCTGCGTGCTTTGTGGGAAGCCAAACACTCCGATCCCAACACGCATTCACAAGTCCCCCTGGGCCCGATGCAAAGACCCACTCTAGTGCTCCCTTTTGAGCAGTGCACTCACCAGTACCCCTGGAGCCGAAGCAAAGACCCACTCTAGTGCTCCCTTTTAAGCAGTGCACTCACCAGTACCCCCTGGGCCGAAGCAGCTTTCGAGCAACCCCTGAAGAGCTGCGTGTTTTTAAAAGGCTCTCTGCTATGTTTGTTTGCTCGCTGCTTGTTTTATATTTTGCGCTGTGCTTGTTTACATAATATCGCCGGGATGCAAGCATTTCAAGCGTGCTTGTCGGCTCCATTTTTTGGGATTGAATTACTGAGCTACTATGTATCGGGCTGCCCTGGTAACAATCGCCAAACATTTTCAGTCCCTTTGAATCACAAGTATGTGCCACTGTTTAAAGTAAAGCCCAGGTCACTGTTCGGTGAAAAGTAAATAACCCCATCTTTGGGTGCTTTCATAGTATCTTCTAGCTGTGATTATGGTGGCTCTTGACAACTGCGGCATGCGTTTCTCTAAACAGAAAACACTTCAAATCCGCCTGTCCCCTGTCCGGCTGCGCTTACAGAGGAGCTGTTCCTGTACAGTAGGTTTGTTTATGTATTGAATAAGTATTGACTTCAGGGAACAGGGATCCGGCCGACCCTTTTTACCGGGCATGCGGTTGCGAAGGATGAAGTTGACAGAGAAGCAGATGAAAACTTTTTTTTTTCTTGTGTTGGCGAACAACATTCTTACAGCAGTTCTCTCATTGTTTGAGTTGTTAGCCACGGAGACCAAACAGCCAGTCTTTCCAGGTGCAGACCGTCACGCTCCATTTTCTTAGATGAAATATTGCTGATTGCAGTAGTAGCCTTATATTACTGTAACACGGCCATGTAAAATAGAAATCTTTATTTTTCCATACACTTGACTTTTGTTTACTCTGACAGACACCCAAACTCGGCCCTGAACATGCAGTTGACCGAGGTATTTTTCAATTACATATTCCTTCTTTTTAGTCCAAATACATACAGGAACATAGCCCAGAATAAGCGTTTGGAGGCATGTTCCCCAGTAACAATAACAACACGAGTTGGTAGAGAGAATTATTCTGAACTTTCCTCTTTAAATGCTGTGCTATAGTGAGCTTTTACAGCACCCACTGCATTTCATTGCACTGTCAGATTGTGGATTTTTTTTATTTTATTCCGATAGAGTACAGAATCATGTGACAAATAATAACAATGGCCATCATTGTCAGTTTGCAACTTAGGTCTTGTGCACGACATGGTAAGATAATTCTGTGAGGTAATGCAAATCTTGCAGAGATGTACGTGTAACATGCAGGTTCCAAAACTAGTAAGATAATTGTAGGAAAGTAGGATCTGCTTTCATGGTTACCCACCACTTTTTGCTGGTGTTCTGCTGTTTTCTGACTAGTCTGACTGGGATCCGGCTAATCAGGACCCCAGTCACTGTGCTCTCTCCCTCGATACAATCGTAAGTACTTTGGTACCTCCACAATTGGCTACTGGTGTACTCTTGTAAGTCCCTAGTATATGGTACTAAGGTACCCAGGGCATAGGTACAGCAGGGGTCTCCCATGGGCTGCAGCATGTATTATGCCACCCATCAGAGACCACTCAAACTGTGATTACAGGCCTCCCATTGCAGCCTGTGTGAGTGGGTGCTTGCAACCCTCACCACATATGTTTCCTTATATCTGAGGTCACTACACTTAAAACATGTCATCCCTATGGCAGGCTCTTCAGTCCTGAGGGCAGGGTGCTTGATTACAAGTGTGAGGGTGCCCCTGCATGAACAGGGCACCCCTACAAACCCCAGAATTGATTCTCCAGGCTTTGTAAGTGTGGTCAGCCATTTAATACATATAGTGAACATCACGTAAATTATGAGATGTCTATATATTGGCTGCACTGAAACCTGTCATGTTTGGTATCAAACATGTTGGAATCCTACCCCAACACCGATTCCAGTGTTGGATGTAGAATTACATGTACTGGGGGCTCCCCTAGGGTGCCCCCCTGTATTCCCAGTACCAGTCTTTCAGGGTCTAACAGCAAGCTAGTGCTGCTGCCACCACAGACATGTTTCTGCCCTACTGCTGCTGAGCCAAGCTCGAGAAGGTAGAACAATAGGTTTCCTGTTGCAGGGAGGTGTGACCACCTCTACAGACAGGATTTTGTGTGCTGGGGTGGGGGCGCTTGCCAGCTCCACAAGACTGCTTTGAAGGGCACATTTGGTGCCCTCCTTGCATACTCCAGTTTGAGCCAGTTCAGGGATCCCTTAGCTCCCGCTCTGGCACGAAACTGTACAAAGGACATGGGAGTATCCTCCCCTCTGTCCAGCCTCTCCTCTGGGAGAGACCCTTGAATCGTCCCAACCCTTTCCCTAGGGAACGTAAGGGCTTACCTGTGGGTGGGTCTTCAGAGTAGTCATGGGAAAAGATTTAAACTCGAAACCACTTTAACTTCAACCATCTGGGCACCTTGGACTTCGCCTGGAACCGAGACTGCACCAAGGAAGACTCCTGCTGCTCCTGGTCTCGCTGTTCTGCAAGTCTCCTTCGTCGTCTGTGCATGTGCCTCATCCAGGTTCCTCTGCAGGCCTGTGGGCATCAAAGACATGCAAAGGAATCTCCCTTGGAGTCACTCCCCTGTATCTGCAGGCACTGCAACGAAGCTGACCGTTCTGCTGCTCCTGACGTCCCACGTGCTCCGAAAGGCTCAGCAATGCAGGTGGTGGTTCGCAAACTCCCTCGAGGCCTGACCTGTCCTCTGCACCAAGTTTGAGGCCAGTATCCCTCGTCGGAACCACCGGAACAGAACCCCTGTACACCGCATCAAATTGCCGTTGCCAAGGCTTGTTGGCTGTGCTCTCCAGAGATCTTCGGGCTACAAGAAGTTCCAGCCTCTCCAACTACCAAGATGTTTGTCCTCACCACATCCTCTGCACTGTGGGCCTGCATCTTTGGTGGGCTGCTCGAGGTCCTCTTGCGACTCCTGTGCCTCCGGCCTGTGGGTCCTCTTGAGGGTCTTCCTTGGCTTCAGTGGGCTCCCCTGCTTGCTTGGGGCCTGCTCTGACTCCTGCATTTGGTTAGTCCCTTGCTGGTCCCAACGCTGCACCTTTTTCGTTTACCACGTCTGTTGCTGCTGCCAAGGTTTGTTGGTGCTCCTGCCGGACACTGCCCCCTGGTTCTTGACTCCTGACGTGCGACAGCTCGTGAACGGCTCCTGGTCTTCCACAGCGTCGCCTGGTCCTCACAGCTGCAGCGACAAGGTCACTGACATCACTCCTGAATCTAACGTCATCAGTGGTCATTGCTCTTCCGTGCCTCCTGGTCACCTCCGAGTGGCATAGACTCTGTCCCCTCTGCTTGCAGGTTCTTCTCTTCCAGAATTCATCCTTGGATTCCACGGACTCTTCCACCTTCTTCGCCAGCAGCATCTTTCCTGAAGTCCTCCACTGTGGTCTACGGCGGTTTCCGACGTCACTTCGCACGTATGCACCAGGCTTCCCTGGTGTGGGTATTCTGGTTCCTGGTGTATCCACGGGTGGGGTGACACTCCAACCTTCTGTCTTCCACGGGGTTTCCTCAGGGTCCACTGGGAAGGGTCCTTCTTGAAAACTGCAACTTTCCTATTGACTTGCATTGAGTATGTGGCTGTGTTTCCACTCTGCACACAGCCTCCGTGGGGTTCCTGGGTATTTACCTCGAGTGGTTCCTTGTCACTAGCTCTTCTGAGTCAACTGTGTATTTGTGCTTACTTACCTGTTTACATTTGAAATATTGTGTGTATTGTGTTGATATCTCCGGGTAGGAGATATACCAATGTGTTAGTGAGTGTGTATAATAAATATATTGAGGGGCATATTAGCAAGACTGGCGATAAAATTATCGCCGTTTTAGCGGCAGGAAACTGCCGCTAAAACGGCGATAATTGACTTGCTAATATGCGTTATAGAATTCAATAGAAGCCCAGGTTAGATGTGCAGGACATCTAACCTGGGCTTCTATTGGAATTCTATAACGCTTATTAGCAAGCCAATTATCGCCGTTTTAGCGGCAGTTTCCTGCCGCTAAAGCGGCGATAATTTTATCGCCAGTCTTGCTAATATGCCCCTTATTTTTATAACTACACTGTGGTTCTTTTTCGTTTAACCTACACTATATGATTAGTTCTGGTGAAACAAGCTGCTTAACACTCCTTCTGAACGAAGGCTGCTCTCCATAGCTACCACTTAGAGAGCTTTCTATGGTTGTCTAAGACCACTAAAATCACCACTAGGGTTGTCTGGATTACTGCAAGGTGCTTAACTTAAATAAGTGTGCACCATATACTAAGCCAGCCTCTCACATTGGTGTGCAGGGGTTGGGATTCAAGCCTGCACTGTTGTACCAGCTAATCTAGGTGTGGTTTAAATAAAAAAACCATCAATAGCATTAGGCACATATAAACTATTTTTGTAACAGTGAGTTCTACTGAACTTTTAGATTGGTTGTTAAGGGCCTAGCGCAACCCTTTCTCCAATCGTTGGAAGTTTAGTTTTCACTAGGGCAGATAGGTGCAACACCACACTACACCTAGTCACCATGGGGCATATTAGCAAGGGCACTATCGCCGCTTTAGCGGCACTTTTTGCCGCTAAAGCGGCGATATTTATATCGCCCTATCAGCAAACTGTCTCTAACAGCAGTTAGCGACAGTTTGCGGGCATTAGCGCCCGTTTTTACCGCTTTGCATGTCAGCGATATTTATCGCTAATGACATGCAAAGTGGGCGTTCCAACGAACAAACCTGGGAAACACTCGCTAACAGGCCTATCGCCTATTAGCAAGGTGGCCATGGCCCCAGTTAGCGACGTGAAAAGTCGCGCTAACCGGGGTCATCGCCATTTATTTAACACCTGCAATTAGCAGGTGTTAGCCATACCTAACATGGGGGGTGGATTATGCTGATACGACCACAGGGTCGTATCAGCAAGGTGTTCTCCCTTCTCCATGCAACATCGCTGGTTTTTCAGCGATGTTGGCCCATTTCCCCCGCTATCGCTGGAATATTCATCGCCATAGCGCTAATCGTTGCTAATACAGCGTTAGCGTGGCGATATATTCCAGCAATAGCCGGCAATAAAAAAAATCACGCTAAGCAGGGTTAGCGATGATTATCGCCTCTTCTTGCTAATATGCCCCAATGTCTTTAGTTGGGGAACCTAGTGGACTAGAGTCCCATGGTGGCAGCACTAGTGTACCTAGAGTCAGGGAAACATCCTTTGATACTAGGAACCTGAGCAGGATAGTCCCTCCTTACCAGTAGGAGGATGATATCCATAAATGGATTGCTGCTTTGGAAAGGGTCTGTAAGGTTCAGCAGGTCCCCCAAGGGCAGTGGGCAACTGTCCTGTGGCTCTCCTTTGCTAACAAAGGAACAAAGGTAGAGACAAGCGCCTCACTGTTAGGGAGGAGGATGCAGACAATTACTCAGTCTTGAAGAGGGCCCTCATAGATGGATTTGGTTTAACCACTGAGCAATACGGGGTTAAGTTTAGGGATACACAGAAGGTACACACCCAAAACTGGGTTGATTTTATAGACAATGCTATCAAGGCTCTAGAAGGCTAGCTTCATGGAATCAAGGTACTTGACTATGAGGGATTGTACAATTAGTTGATGAGGGAGCACAAGCTTAGTAATTGCCAAAATCAGCAACTGCACCAGTACCTGGTGGACTCTGATTTGACCTCTCCCCAAAAATTGGGAAAGAAAGCAGACAAATGGGTCCGTATCAGGGTTAAGCAGAAAAATAATGGTGGTGGAGGTGACCAGAAGAAGTAAGATTCTTCTAAGGGCGAAGAGAAGGGTGGGGAGAAGGGTAAAGACAAAAAGGAGTCTTCACAAGGTCCCCAAAAACCTGCCTCCGGGAGTGGGTCCCAATCCTCCACTTCCTCTGGAAAGAAACCTTGGTGTTACCTGTGTAAGGAAAAAGGCAATAGGCCAGGGGATGCCAATTGTCCTAAGGCCAACACCAAAAAAGCTACTACCACTGCCCCTAAGGCAACTACCCCCCTAGCACCAGTACAAGTGGTAGTACAGCCCCCAAGGGATTAGTAGGGTTAACCTTGGGTTCTGAAGTGGGTTCTGACCTAGTCAGAACACCCACTCAGGCTGTCCTTGTCTGTGTCAGTGGCATGAACCTTGCCACTTGTAACTCCCACTAACTTTGGCAAGTACATACAACCGCCTTTGATCAATGGTCAATAAGCAATGGCTTACAGGGACACGGGCCAGTGTCACAATGGTGACAGAGAAACCTGTGTCCCCTGAACAAATCATACTTGGTCCACTTTACCAAGTGACCAATGTCAGGACTGATCACTCCTTGGCAGTTGTGAATCTCAGCTGGGGAGTGGTAACTGGCCCTAAAAGATTTGTGGTTTCCCCAGACCCATCTGTAGACTGTCTGTTGGGCAATGATTTGCAAACTTCAGCCTGGTCTGAAAGGGAGTTCAGGAAGCATGCAGATATGATGGGAATCTCTGTCAGTGCATTTGCTGTCACTAGGGCTCAGGCCAAACAGCTAGGCACTGAGGGAGCACTGGATCCTGGTAAAATGGACAAGTTGGCTCCTAAGAGAAGGAACAGGAAGGGTAAGGAATTATCCTCCTCCCAAACTCCCAGTGAGAGTCAGTCTTCTGAGGGAGATGACCTCAGCTCCTGTGAAGGAACTGTCCCAGAGGAACTTGGGCCTGACCAGGCAGAGTTTTGGGGGGCAGGGCGGGCCTTCCAGAGCAGACTTGAGTTTGGAGCAGAAATCCTGCCCCTCTCTTGAACAGCTCAGACAGCAAGCTGCTGTTGAGGAGTCAGGGAGTGTCAGTGGGTCCCATAAGATCTATTGGGAAGATGGGCTCCTGTTCTCGGAGTGTAGAGACCCTAAGCCTGGTGCCACCAGGAGGTTGGTAATACCTCAGAAGTTCAGGGGTTTTCTTCTATCCCTAGCACATGACATTCCCCTTGCAGGACATCTTGGGCAGAGCAAGACTTGGGAGAGGCTTGTCCCTCGTTTTCACTGGCCCCACATGTCTGAAGACACCAAGGAGTTTTGTTGCTCCTGTGTCGCTTGCCAAGTCAGTGGTAAGTCAGGTGGCACTACAAAGGGCCCCTTAATTCCACTTCCAGTGGTTGGGGTTACCTTTGAGAGAGTAGGGATAGGCATTGTTGGTCCCTTAAACCCTCCAACAGCATCTGCAACCAGTTACATCCTAGTGGTGGTGGACCATGCCACTAGGTATCCAGAGGCTATTCCCCTTAGGACCACTACAGCTCCTGTAGTGGCTAAAGCCCATCTGGGAGTCTTTTCCAGAGTGGGGTTCCCTAAGGAGTTCTTAACAGACAGAAGTACAAACTTCATGTCTAGTTACATTACTGCCATGTGGAAAGAGTGTGGTGTAAACTACAAGTTTACCACACCCTACCATCTACGGTGCAATGGGTTTGTTTAAAGGTTCAACAATACCCTCAAGGGTATGATCATGGGGCTCTCAGAAAAGCTCAGGCGAAAATGGGATGTCTTACAGAGAGATTCCTTAGGAGGGGGTGGGCTATAGCCCATTTGAACCTCTGTTTGGACATCCAGTTAGGGGTACATTGTGTCTGGTTAAGAAGGGCTGGGAGCAGCCTCTCAAATCTCCTAAACAAGACATTGTGGACTATGTCCTTGGCCTGCATTCACGTATGGCTGCGTACATGAAGAAGGCCAGCAAAAACCTTGAGGCGAGCCAGGAGTTTCAGAAAGCTTAGCATGACCAAAAGGCTGTACTGACTGTTTACCAGCCAGGACAGAAAGAGTGGGTGTTAGAGCCTGTGGCCCAGCAGCTCTCCAAGACAAGTTGAGTGGCCCCCACACCATTCTTGAGAAAAAAGGTGAGGTCACCTACTTGGTTAACCTAGGCACTCCTAGAAGTCCTCACAGGCTACTTCTTGTGAACCGCCTAAAACCTTTTGTTGACAGGGCTGACATGAGCTTGTTCATGGCCACTGATGAGGGACAGGAGGAAGAGAGTGACCCTCTCCCCGATCTCCTCTCTCAGGACCCTGTTGATGGATCAGTTGATGGAGTGGCCTTAGCAGGCATCTTCACTGACCAGCAGCAAGCCAATTGCAGGAAAGTCCTCATTCAGTTCACCCAGTTATTTTCTCCAACTCCCAGTCAAACCACCTGGTGTACCAATGAAATAGGCACGGGTGACAGTCTGCCTGTGAAGAATAAAATCTACAGACAGCCTGACCATGTCAGAGATTGCATCAGGACTGAGGTCCAAAAGATGGGGGAGTTGGTGGTCATTGGGCCTTCAGATAGCCCTTGGGGTAGTCCTTGTGTCAAAACCTCACACCCAAGATTGTAAGAGAGAGATGAGATTTTGTGTAGACTACAGAGGCCTCAATGCAGTTTCCAGGACTGATGCCCATCCAATTCCTTGGGCAGTGAGCTAATTGATACTCTGGCCTCAGCCAAGTATCTTAGTACATTTGACCGGACTGCAGGCTACTGGCAAATCTGACTCTCGAGGATACCAATAACTGCATTTTCAACCCTTAGTGGGCATTATCAATTTATTGTAATGCCTTTTGGCTTGAAGAATGCACCTTCCACATTTCAGAGGTTGGTGAACAAAGTTCTCACAGGTCTGGAAGCCTATAGTGCAGCCTATCTAGATGATATTGCTGACTTTAGTTCCACCTGGGAGGATCACCTGGTCCCCCTCGGAAATGTTCTGGCGGCCCTGCAAAAGGCAGTACTCAATATCAAGGCCACAAAGTGCCAGATAGGGCAGAGCTAGGTTGTGTACTTGGGTCACCTGGTAGGTGGAGGCCAAGTTCAACCACTGGAGAGCAAAATCCAGACCATAATGGACTGGGTTGCTCCCACTACCCAGACTGGGTAGCTTTCTTGGGCCTGACTAGGTACTATAGGAGGTTTGTTAAGGATATGGGTCCATAGTGACTCCCCTTAATGATCTCACCTCCAAAAGGATGCCTAAGAAAGTTCAGTGGACTGTTAGCTGTCAAAAGGCATTTGATGCCCTGAAGCAGGCCATGTGCTCTGCTCCCATTCTGCAAAGTCCTGATTACTCCAAAACCTTCATTCAGACCCCCCAGGAAATTGTGGCATGAACTAGCAAATTTAGCGGCACAAATATGGGATTTTCGTGGCACTTTATTTTGCAATTTTTCCTACAACAAACGCAGATATCTTATTTTTGTGAGTTATTTTACAACATGAAGCTATGTATATTTGTTTTATTTACAATTTAGACAATTTATTTTGGGTCAAAGGCTACATATAGGACATAAACCTGTTAATGAATAATGCCCACGGAACCTGTATGCTTGTCTCCTTCGGTGTTAACCTTGGCCATGTATGTGCAATTCTTCTGAGCAGTCCAAATCCAGCCCAATATTGTGCTGCTGATTATAATGCAAAAACAATAATGCCAGGATGGATTGTTCTGAGAGGGACTGTCGTCTGGCTGACACAATAATTTTGTAGATGCTGTTGCTCCTTTCAGCATCTGCAGAACTGGTCACACAGCCCTTGTACACAGCTGCAAGCTGTGAAAGGACTGGAATGCGGTCAGCCATCAGACGCCAAAAGAGGTCAGTGGCGATCACCCCAGAAACTGATGCCTGTACTGCTTCTGGGCCTACATGTTCAAAGTAGAGGCGAAGCTCCTGATCAGGAACTTCGCTCAACTCAGGGATAGCTGAATATGCACTCTTGTCCTTATACAGGATGCAGAGTTGTGCAGGATTGAAAAGGTGCACTTGTTTCAAGAATCTAATGCCTGGTTGGGCCTCCCCCATGTACTTGCCCACCTTTTCAAGAGAATTTTCAAAAGCTTCATTAAGCTGGGCTGTTATTTTTTTTTTCTGTGTCAGAGTTAATTTAGCCCCTGCAGTGGTCTGTAGACATGGTTGTAGTGACTCCAGAGTGAGGACTGAATTGTTTGTGAGGTTCATGTGGAGGTCCTCTCGGTAATCATACGCCTTCATTGTCACTGGTGTCTGACTCTGGAATAAGTCCATCAGATTTAAAATGTTTTGGCATTTTTCTGCCACAATGTCCAATTGAACTTTAATGCAGTTTTTTTGGTCACTGTTCAAAATCCTTTGCAGATTTTCATGGGAATCTGAGGGCGACTTGCTGAGTTGCATCTCAGACTCAACAAACCCAGCATAGGCCTCAGAGTGCTTGCAGTGGTACTGGACAGCAGCACACCAAGAATTCCACCGGGTACTGCAAGGGTCAGGTGCCATCCGTGATATCATCCCATGGTTCTTAGCAAGATGGTGCAAGTACCTTCTCTTTCTGCTACCGGCCATGTAAAAGATTTGTGAGAAGTACAGAAGCAAAGCATTTAGCTCCACAAAAGGCTTCCTAAACGACTCTCCAATAAGGTTCATTATGTGTGCCAAGCATGTGATATGTATGGAGTTTGTATACAGATTTCTCAACACAGTGTTGTATGCCTTGAGCATCTATGCCGCGTTGTCTGCGTTAAAGGAAATAACGTTATGAAAAGCTATGCTGTACTCTGTAAGCACCTTCACAACTGCTTGCGCTACAGTCCCATGGTTGCACTGTTAGAGGAACACTGTGTCTGATAGGTGGGTGTGGATCTGACGTCCACCCTGCGCAGAGACCACTGCAAATAACACATTCAACACACACCACCCTTGGACATCAGGTGTTTCATCAAATATAACACTGATCTTCTGATCTTGCAATTGTTCTTTCAACTCGTTCTTGGCTCCTATATATCTCTCTGGGAGATAACGTTCTTGAAGCTGATGATTTCCAGGTATCGCTCCACCATTCTGTACTCCCTCGTGGAGAAACTTGCGCAGCACAGGGTGGTCGGTTTTGCTCGGTGGAATGTTCAGCGCTGTGCAGAAATTGACCCATTCACATAAGCCAGGCGTTTGCACTCAGGTGGGGAAAGAATAAGAGCAGGCAACAGTGCTAAAAGGGTGTGTATGGAAAATCCCAAAATTGCCCCAAATCACCCCAAAACCTTCCCACAATAAACAATGAAACCCACAAGATTACACAGAATTCCATCGCAAAACCATGAGTTGACGTTGGGCTAGTCCTGTGAAAAGACAGGATGCAAACTGCGTGGGGCCGCCCTCAGCCCTCCCACCCATTGCAAGTAGGACTTCACAAATAAGGATGGAGACCTCAAGGTTCTGCGCTTTAGCAAATGCATTATTCATCTCCCCAGAAGTGTACCGAACCCAAAACTTACCCACGCTGTGCAGCAGCAAGTATATATTGTAGTTGCCAGACCGCCCAATGGCTCTTGAACCAGCAGATTCTTTCCTCTGAGACTCTACAAAAGAACAAAAAAGAGTTAGAGCAGGTTAGGCTAGCCCTTTTCCATGTCACCTGGCCCACAAACACTGCCACTTACTCCACTACGCCACTTTAAAAACCACACCCCCCCCCCACATGTCCCCCTGGGCCAGCCACATGCCCAGTGTGCGTTGGGCTCCAAAACAAACAAACAATGGCCCTGGGCCCGCCGCACACTGGGCACACGGCGGGCCCAACATAGATAAAAAAAAACAGAATGCCAGCAAAGGGCCGCCGCGTCCTCCGTGTGTGGCGGACCCCAAAACAAAGTCCCTGGGCCCGCCGCACAATGGGCACGCAGCGGGCCCAACATAATTTTTAAAAAACCACCAGCAAGGCTCGCCGCGTGCCCCATGTGTGGCGGGCCCCAAAACAATACGCCTGGTCTCGCCGCACACTGGGCACGCGGCAGGCCCAACATAATTTTTAAAAAATGCCCGGAAGGGCCCGCCTTGTGCCCAATGTACTGCGGGCCCCAAAACAATGGCCCTGGGTCCGCCGCACACTGGGCCCGCGGCGGGGCCAACATAATTTAAAAAAAAAACAGAATGCCAGCGAGGGCCAGCCACGTGCGGCGGGCCCCAAAACAATGCCCCTGGGTCCCGTCGCACACTGGGCTCTCGGTGGGCCTAACATAAGTTTAAAAAAAATGCCAGCAAGGGCCTGCCGCGTGCCCCAGGCCCCAAAACAATGCCCCTGGGCCCGCCGCACACTGGGCACGCGGCGGGCCCAACATAATTTAAAAAACAAATGCCAGCAAGGGCCCACCGCGTGCCCTGTATTCGGGGGGCCCCAATACAAAGCCCCTAGGCCCACCGCACACTGGACACTCGGCGTGCCAAACATAATTTTTTTAAAAATGCCAGCAAGGGCCCGCCGTGAGCACCGTGTGCGGCGGGCCCAAAACAAACAAAAAAACAATGCCCCCTGGGCCCGCCGCACACTGGGCACGTGGCGGGCCCAACATAATTTTTACAAAAATGGTAGCAAGGGCCCACTGCGTGCCCCGTGTGCGGTGGGCCCAAACGCACAGCAGCAGGAGATCCTACCTGGACGGTGTCTCCACTCCAGGCCAGCACGATCCTCCAGGTTCCAGGACAGCACAGGTGAGTGGCAGTCAGGCTCCCCTCAAAGGAATGAGCAGCAGGGCAGGTGAGGAGTGTAAATAAACACCACCTAGCCTGCCTGCTGAGAGGACCCTGCTTTTGTTGGCCCTGTGCGAGAGCCAGGGGGCCAATAGAAGGGGTACGCATTCCTTGAATTTTGCTGGAACTTTTGTAAAAAGCGCGGCCTTTTTACAAAAGTGCCGATTTTGCGGTTTTATTGCAAATCGCGAAATCGTGAAATCCTGGAGGGTCTGTTCATAGTCCAGACAGATGCTTCTGAGATGGGGTAGGAGCTATTTTGTCACAACTTAATGCAGAGGGCCAGGACCAACCAGTAGCTTTTATTAGCAGAAGGTTGACCGCCAGGGAGAAACGTTGGTCAGCCATTGAGAGAAAAGTCTTTGCTGTGGTTTGGGCTCTGAAGAAGCTGAGGCCATACTTGTTTGGCACTCACTTCATTGTTCAGACAGACCATAAGCCCCTCTTATGGCTAAAACAGATGAAGGGTGAAAACCCTAAACTTTTGAGGTGGTCCATTCCCCTACAGGGGATGGACTACTATACAGTGGAACATAGACCTGGGAGTAACCATGCCAACGCAGATGGACTCTCCAGATATTTCCACTTAGAAAATGAAGACTCAACTGGGCAAGGTTAGTCTCATCTCCTTTCGTTTGGCGGGGGAGTTGTGTAGGAAAATAGGATCTCCTTTCAAGGTTACCCCCACATTTTGCTGGTGTTATGCTATTTACTGACTAGTCTGACTGGGATCCTGCTAATCAGGACCCCAGTCACTGAGCTCTCTCCCTAAATTTGACAATGGTAAATACTTTGGTACCTCCACAATTGGCTACTGGTGTACCCTTGTAAGTCCCTAGTATATGGTACTAAGGTACCCAGGGCATAGGTACACCAGGTGTCTCCCATGAACTGCAGCATATTATGCCACAAATCAAAGACCACTCAAACTGTGACTACAGGCCTGGCATTGCAACCTGTGTGAGTGGGTGCTTGCACCCCTCACCACAGATATGAGTTTCCTTATATCTGAGGTCACTACACTTAAAACCTATAAGTCACCCCTATGGCAGGATCTTCAGTCCTGAGGGCAGGGTGCTTGGTTACAAGTATGAGGGTGCCCCTGCATGAGCAGGTCACCCCTACAAACCCAGGAGTCAATTCTCCAGGCATTGTAAGTGCGGTCAGCCATTTAATACATATTGTGGACATCAAGTCAATTATGAGATGTCTAACTATATATTGGCTGCACCAAAACCGGTTATGTTTGGTATCAAACATGTTGGAATCCTACCCCAACACCGATTCCAGTGTTGGTTGTACGATCCCATGTACTGAGGAGCTCTCCTAGGGTGCCCCCCCTGTATTCCTGGGAACCAGCCTTTCAGGGTCTAACAGCGAGCGAGTGCTGCTGCTGACCAGAGACACGATTCTGCCCTCCTGCTGCTGAGCCAAGCTCGAGCAGGGGAAGGTAGAACAGTAGGTTTCCTGTCGCAGGGAGGTGTGACCACCTCCCCAGACAGGACTTAGGGTATTGGGCTGGGGACGCTTGGCATCGCCACCAGACAGCTTTGAAGGGCACATGTGGTGCCCTCCTTGCATACTCCAGTTTGAGCCAGTTTAGGGAGCCCTTGGCTCCCCCTCTGGCGCAAAACTGGACAAAGGACATGGGAGTATCCTCCCCTCTGTCCAGCCCCTCCTCTGGGAGGGACCCTTGAATCGTCCCAACCCTATCCCTAGGGTACTTAAGGTAACTCAAAACCACTTCAACTTCAACCGTCTATGCATCTTGGACTTCGCCTGGAACCGAGACTGCACCAAGGAAGACTCCTGCTGCTCCTGGTCTCGCTGTTCTGCAAGTCTTCTTCGTCGTCTGTGCCTGTGCTTCATCCAGGTTCCTCTGCAGGCCTGTGGACATCAAAGACACCCGAAGGAACCTCCCTTGGAGTGAAGGAGTCACTCCCCTGCATCTGCAGGCACTGCAACGAAGCTGATAGGTCTGCAGCTCCTGATGTCCCACGGACTCCGAAAGACTCAGCAACACAGGTGGTGGTTTTGCAACTCCCTCGAAAAATGACCTGTCCTATCAGCAAGAATTGAAGTCAGTATCCCTCGTCGCAACTGCTGGAACAGAACCCCTGTGCACCGTGTCGACTTGCAGTTGCCAATGCTTGTTGGCTCTGTCCTCCAGACATCTTCGAGCTTCTGGAAGCTTCAGCCTCCAGCATCTCTTCCTACCAAGATCTTTGTCCTCACCACATCCTCTGCGCCATGGGGCTGCATCTTTGGTGAGCTGCTCGAGGTCCTCTTGCGACTCCTGTGCCTCCAGCCTGTGGGTCCTCTTGAGAGGCTTCTTTGGCTTCAGTGGGCTCCCCTGCTTCCACAGGGCCTGCTCTGACTCTCCTGCTTGTGGTGAGTCACTTGGACCTTTCTAGTCCCAACGCTGCACCTTTTTCGTTTACCACGTCTGTTGCTGCTGCCAAGGCTTGTTGGTGCTCCCGCCGGACCCCGACGTCACTTCGCACCTATGCACCCGGCTTCCCTGGTGTAGGTATCCTGGTTCCTGGGGTATCCACAGGTGAGGTGACTCTCCAACCTTCTGTCTTCCACAGGGTTTCCTCAGGGTCCACTGAGAAGGGTCCTTTCCCATTGACTTGCATTGAGTATGCAGCTGTGTTTCCACTCTGCACACAGCCTCCATGGGGTTCCTTTGTACTTACCTCGGGTGGTTCCTTGTGTCCCCAGCTGTTCTGAGTCTTTTGGTCCAAGTCCCGACTTCGGCCGCAGTTCGCATTCCACTTCTTTAGTATAAGGTTTGTTCTCCCCCGGGAGACCACTGTGTATTTGTGCTTACTTACCTGTTTACATTTGAAATATTGTGTGTATTGTGTTGATATCTCCGGGTAGGATATATACCAATGTGTTAGTGAGTGTGTATAATAAATATACTTATTTTTATAACTACACTGCGATTCGTTTTCGTTTAACCTACACTATATGTAGGCTTTCCTGTTTTCAGTTTCTATTTTTGGTAAATTCTGGTGGGGATTTTTTGGTGTTTTCAAGTGATTTCAATAGTGGTTACACATTATCTCTCCATTAAAAACAACAGAAACAGTGTTTTTCCGGTGTTTATGGAATGTTTTGCTTTTATTATTGTTTGTTTTCTGCACTGATATTGCATAGTATATAGACAGTGTACGTACAGTGAGGTCCAAATACATTTTTACACATCAAACTTATTATAGTACACCATACAATACTTCTTCAGTGAGTCTTTGGTCATACACGCTCACTCTTTCCTTCCCATGCAAACTTTTATCTGTGAAAAGGCCCTCTCAACATTGGCGCTTGAGACGGGCAGCACCAAAACAGCCAGTACACAATTTGCTAACTCTGGCCACTGACATAGCTTTCCATGCCAATACTGGTGCACCTGAAGATTGCGATTCTCTGGGACAGATTCTGCAACATATGCGTTGAACTGGTCACATATGCCCTAAGAGTTATTGAAGCGGTCAAAAATGAAGCAGCACTTTTGAAAGTCTGGAGAATATTTCCCTATACGGAAGGGATCTAGAACTTGTGCAGAGTACCACAGTGAGGCTTCATTGACTTCAAATGCCATGGTTGGTAAAAGGATATTTCTAAGCATCATTGCAAGCCATTTCTCATACATTGTAAAATAAAATGTCCTTTATTGCTCCTCAACATTTATTTGCTTACCAAGTGGCAAGCACTCTAACATGGAACATGTTGCATTGCCAAAGTCACTGAAAGTGTCTCCCAGCCTACTCTCAAGGAGATGTTTCACATCTACACCAATGATGCTGAACACTTGGCAGACAAGGGTGTTTGCAGACTCTAGTTTTTTTTATTATGTCCACTACAGCAGTCATGTTTCCTTGTAAAAATCTAAGAATGCAGTAGACTGTACTTTTTTTCACGTCACTATCAATATGCAACAGAAGATCCTTACATTTCTTGCCTTTGGCGTCATCACATGGATAATGTAGCATTCACAGCCTCTAGGACTGAGAACCACCGGCTAAATAACACAGTTGGCATGACTCTTTCTTTGATGCCACGCAAAGCACAAAATGAGAAATATTTGTGTTTTAGTTCTCGCGCATAATGAAACAGTGCACCAGAATGAACTAAACAGTCAATAGCATTCTTCATTAACTCTGAAGATTGTAAAGATGCTTTCAGCATACCATCGAGCAAGTGGCAAGGATCTCTTACAGGGAAGCACTTCAGCTCAGGTATCGATTTTGACAGGTCATCACACCACATTTTAATATATGTAGCTGAATCACTGCAAATATAAACAATATCACTCCAATCTCTATTGAACTTAGTAAGAACTTTTGGCAGCAGCCTTCCAAGTGACACTGCATTCCATGTTTTCCAAAAGTCTGGTGTCATGTTTTTACCACTATCTCAGATGCTTGGTGACAGCACCCTTTTCACATATACCTGTCACTACACCTTGCATTGAATGTTTAAAGCCTGGGATGTTTGGCAATTCACCTACTATCAATACTGACTCGCTAGATAAGGGGGCTGGTGTATCAAGGGGTTTTACCTATTCTCTGTGGGTAAATGTGATGGTCCATATTGGGAAAGATTCTTATGAAACCAGGCTTTTACCTATCAGTGAAAGAATCAAACTTAGCCAAAATATCAAATATGATTTTGACATTACCTGATTCTCCACCGTTTATAAAATATATAAACAAGACCTAAAACATGCAGCTAAATCCTGCATCTTTAGACCAGAGACCACAAAAATGAAAAAAGCAAAAGGAAGAAGAAACAATATTTTAGTGACTTCCCTAAACAACAAAACTCAAGTAGAATAATGTTAGCCCAGTATTTCTTGCTGCTGCCTTGTATAACAGAGCTACATTGTATTGGCCCCTTCAGGAAGAAATACAAATGACTCTTTCACTCTCCTTTTCCTTTCTGTGAATGGCATTTAGTTTGTGGTTGTGCAGGTGTTTTTTCAGTGTTTATATGTTTACACTGGTGAGAGTGATTTCCCTTTTGGTGGGGTTTTATCAGTTATTATAGGTTTAAACGTAAAACAGGATAGCCTAACTATATGATTAGTTCTGGTGAAACAAGCTGCTTAACACTCCTTCTGGACTGAGCCTGAATGCTCTTCTCCACAGCTACCACTTAGAGAGCTTTCTATGGTTGTCTAAGACCACTAAAATCACCATAAGGGTTGTCTGGATTAGTGCACGGTGCTTCACTTAAATAAGTGTGTACCATATACTAAGCCAGCCTCCTACAATAATACAAAGAGTTAATAAATATAACACAGATGGAAATCCCAGTAAAATAACTTAGGCGTTAAAGCACTTGCTGCAGATAGCCATTTCTAACTTGCAGGTTACTTATTACAATCCCAAATAACACAGTTAAAAGCAGTTAGATTTTTGTTGACATCCATGTTCAACATTGAGGTCAACGGTTTCAGGTGTGTGTGCCTTTGTGTGTAAGCTTCAAATCACAGGTTACAATTCCATTAAGATATCCTAGTAGGCTAATGTTCCTTGTGTCCAGATCTGTATGTGAAGTATAGGTCACTGGTTGCCATCATTGTATGACAGCTCAGCATAATAAAATAATTGCAGTAAGAACAGACTGCCCTCACTTTTCGTTTTCAGTGTAAAATAACCTAGCCCCTCCCACTCCACCTCCTGCCAGTCCAATGGGGCTTCTCATTTTCTCACTCCCCTAACTCTAACCAAAACAGTATGCTCCTTTACACAATATTAAACTCACCTGTGACAAAATTAACACAGCAATAGCACTAAAATGCTAAAGATGCTTAAAAGTAATTCGGTTGTTTGCCAAAGATAAAAATTGGTTACAATACTAATGCTACTGCGAGTGGAAAAACTTGGTTGATCTGTACTCACTATGGAGGGCTAGAAAGTATCCAACTGCAACAGAGCATACACAGTTATAATTCTCTGAAAAATACATTTTGACTCTCACCCATAGCGTTTTGGGGGGTGAGTGGCCAAGTGACATGAATGTAATTTTAAAAGGCCTGTTTTGGGACAGAAATGTCCCTCGCATGGTGACGGACTTGTACCCATACCTTGAGTGCCCCAGCTGCAACGATATATGGATCCCTGGTGCTGATTTTTGTTGTCATGGGCGAACATGGATCATGTGTGTGCGCCATAGCACAGGCCTGTCTCACAGACCTCTAACTCCTATCCCTCACTGGGGGACCTTTACTGACAAATTATTTGAATTATTTCTAACAAGGGCTCCTGTTCTACCTGCAGCAGTTAACTTCAGATGTTCTACCTTTTTTTTTCTCTCTCCTTCTCATTGTTACATATTTGTATTCCTCTCCTTTTCAATTATATCCAATTCTCATATCTTTCCAGAGTCTAGCCCTATTGATTTCACTCTACGTCCAGTGTAACAGCTGCTCTGTTTCATAACAGCCCAGATGAAGCACCCTCTTTGACCTCCACATATGTAAGTATTTGTCATTATCAGAGGCCAGCTAGTCGTTTAACATTTTATGAGAGGCAAAAAGTCATCTTTCCTTTACCTACACACATTCAAAAACTGAATTGCTGGATTTTTTAAATCAAACTTTAACTATTGTTAGGTTTCGCTTGCGCTGTGTTTGTTAAGTTTTGCCTGCACAGTGTTTGTTAGGTTTTACTTGTGCTGTGCTTGTTAGGGTTTGCTTGCACAGTGTTTGTTAGGTTTTGCTTGCACTGTGCTTGTTAGGTTTCGCTTGCGCTGTGCTTGGTAGGTTTTGCTTGTGCTGTGTTTGGTAGGTTTCGCTTGCACTGTGTTTGGTAGGTTTCGCTTGCACTGTGTTTGGTAGATTTCGCTTGCGCTGTGTTTGGTAGGTTTTGCTTGTGCTGTGTTTGGTAGGTTTCGCTTGCGCTGTGTTTGTTAGGTTTCGCTTGCACTGTGTTTGGTAGGTTTCACTTGCGCTGTGTTTGGTAGGTTTCGCTTGCGCTGTGCTTGGTAGGTTTCGCTTGCTCTGTGTTTGGTAGATTTCGCTTGCGCTGTGCTTGGTAGGTTTCGCTTGCGCTGTGTTTGGTAGGTTTCGCTTGCGCTGTGTTTGGTAGGTTTTGCTTGCGCTGTGTTTGGTAGGTTTCGCTTGCGCTGTGCTTGGTAGGTTTTGCTTGCGCTGTGTTTGGTAGGTTTCGCTTGCGCTGTGTTTGTTAGGTTTCGCTTGCGCTGTGCTTGGTAGGTTTTGCTTGCGCTGTGTTTGGTAGGTTTTGCTTGCGCTGTGTTTGGTAGGTTTGGCTTGCGCTGTGTTTGGTAGGTTTCGCTTGCGCTGTGTTTGGTAGGTTTCGCTTGCACTGTGTTTGGTAGGTTTCGCTTGAGCTGTGCTTGGTAGGTTTCGCTTGCGCTGTGTTTGGTAGGTTTCGCTTGCGCTGTGCTTGTTAGGTTTCGCTTGCGCTGAGTTTGTTAGGTTTCGCTTGGGCTGTGTTTGTTAGGTTTCCCTTGGGCTGTGTTTGTTAGGTTTCCCTTGCGCTGTGCTTGTTAGGTTTCGCTTGCGCTGTGCTTGTTAGGTTTTGCTTGCGCTGTGTTTGGTAGGTTTCGCTTGCGCTGTGTTTGTTAGGTTTCGCTTGCGCTGTGTTTGGTAGGTTTCGCTTGCGCTGTGCTTGGTAGGTTTCGTTTGCGCTGAGCTTGGTAGGTTTCGCTTGCGCTGTGCTTGGTAGGTTTCGCTTGCGCTGTGTTTGGTAGGTTTCACTTACGCTGTGTTTGTTAGGTTTCGCTTGCTCTGTGTTTGGTAGGTTTCGCTTGCGCTGTGTTTGTTAGGTTTCACTTGCACTGTGTTTGGTCGATTTCGCTTGCGCTGTGTTTGTTAGGTTTCGCTTGCGCTGTGTTTGGTCGGTTTCGCTTGCGCTGTGTTTGTTAGGTTTCGCTTGCGCTGTGTTGGTTCGGTTTCGCTTGCGCTGTGTTTGTTAGGTTTCACTTGCGCTGTGTTTGTTAGGTTTCGCTTGCGCTGTGTTTGGTAGGTTTCGCTTGCGCTGTGTTTGTTAGGTTTCGCTTGCGCTCCTTTTGTTAGGTTTCGCTTGGGCTGAGTTTGTTAGGTTTCGCTTGGGCTGTGTTTGTTAGGTTTCCCTTGCGCTGTGTTTGTTAGGTTTCGCTTGCGCTGTGTTTGGTAGGTTTCGCTTGCGCTGTGCTTGGTAGGTTTCGTTTGCGCTGTGCTTGGTAGGTTTCACTTACGCTGTGTTTGTTAGGTTTCGCTTGCTCTGTGTTTGGTAGGTTTCGCTTGCGCTGTGTTTGTTAGGTTTCACTTGCACTGTGTTTGGTCGGTTTCGCTTGCGCTGTGTTTGTTAGGTTTCGCTTGCGCTGTGTTGGTTAGGTTTCGCTTGCGCTGTGTTGGTTAGGTTTCGCTTGCGCTGTGTTTGTTAGGTTTCACTTGCGCTGTGTTTGTTAGGTTTCGCTTGCGCTGTGTTTGTTAGGTTTCGCTTGCGCTGTGTTTGTTAGGTTTCGCTTGCGCTGTGTTTGGTAGGTTTCACTTGCGCTGTGTTTGTTAGTTTTCACTTGCGCTGTGTTTGGTCGGTTTCGCTTGCGCTGTGTTTTGTTAGGTTTCGCTTGCGCTGTGTTTGTTAGATTTCGCTTGCGCTGTGTTTAGTAGGTTTCGCTTGCACTGTGTTTGGTAGGTTTCGCTTGCGCTGTGTTTGTTAGGTTTCGCTTGCGCTGTGTTTTGTTAGGTTTCGCTTGCGTTGTGTTTGTTAGGTTTCGCTTGCGCTGTGTTTGTTAGGTTTCGCTTGCGCTGTGTTTGGTAGGTTTCGCTTGCGCTGTGTTTGTTAGTTTTCACTTGCGCTGTGTTTGGTCGGTTTCTCTTGCGCTGTGTTTGTTAGTTTTCACTTGCGCTGTGTTTGGTCGGTTTCGCTTGCGCTGTGTTTGTTAGGTTTCGCTTGCGCTGTGTTTGTTAGGTTTCGCTTGCGCTGTGTTTGTTAGGTTTCGCTTGGGCTGTGTTTGGTAGGTTTCGCTTGCTCTGTGTTTGGTAGGTTTCGCTTGCGCTGTGTTTGGTAGGTTTCGCTTGCACTGTGTTTGGTAGGTTTCGCTTGCACTGTGTTTGGTAGGTTTCGCTTGCGCTGTGTTTGTTAGGTTTCGCTTGTGCTGTGTTTGTTAGGTTTCGCTTGCGCTGTGTTTGTTAGGTTTCGCTTGCGCTGTGTTTGTTAGGTTTCGCTTGCGCTGTGTTTGGTAGGTTTTGCTTGCGCTGTGTTTGTTAGGTTTCGCTTGCGCTGTGTTTGTTAGGTTTCGCTTGCGCTGTGTTTGGTAGGTTTCGCTTGCGCTGTGTTTGTTAGGTTTCGCTTGTGCTGTGTTTGTTCGGTTTCGCTTGCGCTGTGTTTGGTAGGTTTCGCTTGCGCTGTGTTTGTTAGGTTTCGCTTGCGCTGTGTTTGTTAGGTTTCGCTTGCGTTGTGTTTGGTAGGTTTCGCTTGCGCTGTGTTTGGTAGGTTTCGCTTGCGCTGTGCTTGGTAGGTTTCGCTTGCGCTGTGTTTGTTAGGTTTCGCTTGCGCTGTGTTTGTTAGATTTCGCTTGGGCTGTGTTTGTTTGGTTTCGCCTGAACAGCACTGCCTAGGTGCTGCGTGTCCCACATGGCAGCTGGGCTGCAGCTTCTGTTTAGTCAGGAGGGCAGTACTTTAGATTTAAGAAGGCTGCCTGGGCACCGTGGGCATTTTCGGGGCATGACTCTGCCTCCTTCCAACTGTCCCGTACAAATGGCTGCTTGGGCACTGTGAAAATGTCAGACAGACAGAAACCCTTTTACGAGGTGGGGGTTACTCGTCGCACAAGCCGTTGCTTGGGCACTACCTATATGTTTTAGACTGCTGGGATGCCTTCAGTTTGCCTTTTTGCAGGCAGTAAGCATGCATTCCCTCTCTAGTGCATTAGTTTCGACAGTCTATGGGTCTCACCTTGGTTTACGGGTTGTACTGCCTTTCTTCAGGTGGGGTGCTCTGAGGGTTGCTAGATGTTACAGAGGCTCGCTTCCCCTCCTTTTTAGGTCTCGCTGAGCCAGCGCATGCGCTGCTCTGCGAGAAATTTAGTTAGTGGCTTTTTAAAGTGCTACCACAATGTTTTCCTGGCCTCAAGCTTGCATTCACGAGCGCGTGCACGCGCGCAGCCGCCATGTGGCTTTCATGGCTCATTAAGCCTTGCTCTCCCAAGCGCCTCGCTCTGCCCCTCCCCCACCACAGAGCGCGTCCCTGCCATCACTTTCACGGCCGCGTTACTTTCACGGCCGCGCGGCCAATGCTTGTTTGGTTATGATGTTCTGCTTGGTTATCATAATACATTGTTTTTCTGTGTCTTTCTTTGCATGACGCTGCTGTCAGAATAGGCTGGTTTAAGTAAATTGTTTTGTTCCGATGACACACTCCAAAGCTTTACCTATAATTTCACTTTCTTTGATCCACAAACCAATGTCCAATAGAACTGTGATCTCTGTTGCTACAGACGCCAGCGCTACAATTATATTTCTGTCAATATTCTCAATGCCTTCGTGTCACAACATTGTTTTTTGTCTTAAATAGAGAGCTTTTAAATGAGAGATGCCGGTTTCTCTCTGCTATAAATACACATGTTGGCAATCACCCCACAACTGAGAGGTACACACTTTTGGGCTGCGATTACAAGGCACTGCATAATCGCTCAAGCTTGTCAGTTTGGAACCCGTGGCTACACGTGCTGTCTGCTGATGTATCTGATCCCAGAGAACTCGGTTATTCTACAAGAAGTTACAGTGCTCTTTATCTGTGTTGTGTAAGTTTGCACTGATCACGTTTTCGGTATCTGTGTCACTTCGCCATTGTAACGCTACTTTTGTGGAAAGTGCATCTAATTATGCAGCCACCTGTTTGCCGGGGCCCTGCTAAGCTCGAGCTCGGTTCTGCCCCGCGGCGCGAGCCTGGGCGCAGCCACTGCTACAGCTGGGTAGGGTGGCCATGTGTACAAGCGTGTTATAAAAGGATCACCTCACCACTGACTTTATCTTCATTAACTCGCCTTTGCTTTTCTCTCTCTGTCTCACACTCATTCACTATGTCAAATTCACTCTCCTTGTGTTTCTCTCTTCCTTTCCCTCTCTTATTCCCCCCCTCTCTATTTCTCGTTCTCTCTGCGACGACTCACACTCTCTCCCTTCAGCTCTTCCATTCTCTCTCTCTCTCTCCCTTTTCTCCCCAGCTCTGGCCGCGTCATATCCCTTTTTTTCAAACTTTTAGCCATGGTGCACAGCAGCCGCGCTACTGTACAGCATGACTGAACTGCTTTTTAGGGTAGGATAGCCACTGTGTCAATGTTTGTTGTTTGGCGATGTTATACAGCAGAGAGGCTGCTGTGCAACACGCCGAAAGTTAAAAAAATAAAAGTGCTGACGCATAGTGCTGCTGCGTCACAGTGTTCTTGTCCCTCACTCATGCTGCACAGCAGCCAGGTTGCTGTACAACATGCCTAAACAAGCATTGGCATAGCCAATAGGTCTCGCCTTTGGGACCTTATAAGTGTTTAGTTATCCAGCACAATATCCTTGGTGCAACAACATCAACTGTTGCATGGCTAAACACTTATAAGGTCCCAAAGGCGAGACCTATTGGCTATGCCAATGCTTGTTAGGGTTTGCCTAAACACTGCCCTTTGCTGACGTCAGTATGTTGTTTGTTTAACACTACAGCCTTGACTACTCGTATCTTTTACCGATGCCGGTCTCTGAAATGAGTCTGTTTTGTATTATTATAATCACCACACAGTCTCTTTGAATGAATCGAGAAATTCGTTGCCTTTCTAGTACAGCTCCATTCGCCACTAGATCTTGAAACGGATCCACTCTCGGACCGCACTTGTTGTGTATCACTCGTTTTCTACTGTGCATATTAACGTTGCCTTGTGTGTTTTTAATCACACACCCTCCCTTGTTTTAAGTGTGGTCTCTCAACACAGAGGCTTGGTGACTTCAGCCACAGGGGCCTGAGTCTGAAATCTTGGCTTTCTGTTGGCACCAAATTGTGTGATACTGGGCAGATCATTCTGTCTCCCTGCGCCTTGGATGCATTTCCTTACTGTGACCGCCTCGAAGTCATTTAGTTTGCAATGAGCACTAGTGACGAACATTCATGACGTGGGTGAACAGTCAACCAACAGCAGCCACACAGCACAAGGGCAAGTCCAAAAGCATGCCGCCGTTAGGTCGCTTTAGTGAATGAATTACACTGAACTATTTTCACATTACATTAGAGTAATAGATTGGAGATTAATAATGGCTGAAGAATGAGCTTCCTACGTTTAAACTTTATTTGAAGATGTTTCTATAGTAGTGAAAGTATCTGCTGCCCTGCGGTGTTCTCATTTCTCATGGTGCTGTTGTAATTAAATATGAGAGACCATTTTATCACAGTTTGAATTATGGCAGATTCGTGATTCCATGAACACAGTTTGCAAAAAAAGTATTTATTTTGATCTAGTCTCCCCTCTTCACCTCTGTTCCTTCTCCTCTCCCTTCCTTTGCTCTCTTCCATCACTTTCTTTTCTCTTTCCCCTCCATTCCCCTTGCCTTTCTCCCTCCTCGTTCACTCCCTCCCTTTATCGTCACCCCGAGTGCCTCTACTCCATTCTTTTCTCTGGTTCTTCCCCCACTCTTGTCTCTTTACGTACCATTTTCTTCTTTCCCTTCCCTCCCTTTGATCTCTCTTTCCTTCATGTCTCCTCCCAGCCCCCATCTAATCCTTTGCGCTCTATTCCCTTGCTTCCATTTCACTCTCTCCATTTTCTCATTCTCACCATTCCCCCTTACAGTATCCCCTGACATTCCCTTTCGCTGCCCCTCTCACGTCTTCCTTCTATTGGCTCCCTGCACCTCTCATCTCTCTTGCCGCTCCCCTCTGGCATTTCTTGCTATGCTTGTTTGGTTTGTCCTCTGCCCTCCACATTTCGAGCATGCTTGCCGAGTGCATTGTTTTTTTTATTCGTCTTCCACCCTTTACCTAAGCTCCCCATCTTTATAGTGCCACCAATAAATGCACAATATATTGCCTTTCTCAAATAAACTAGTCATAACAATTTTACGGAGTTTCAGTAACTTATATTGCACAACTGCTCATCAAGGTAACACTTACAACAACAATAAAACGTATTATTAATCACACAGGTGAAACCTATTGCATTTACCAATGCTTCTTAATACATATGATGCCCCCAACCCCCCAGGGGAGGCCCTAAACAGCCCATGGGGCAGGGCACAGTGTATTTAAAAGGTTATACATGTACTTTTAAGTTTTACATATCCTGGTAGTGAAAAATTTATAAATTCGTTTTTCACTACTGCAAGGCCTATATCTGCCATAGGCAGGGCCACTGGAATTATGCGGCAGGGGAGGGCCAAATTATGCAGCAGAGTTGAGTAAATTATGCGGCAAGAAAAGCCAAATTATGCAGCATAACGCAGCACATTTTGTGATAGAATTACTTCATTATTTGGTTATCTTTAAACTTGTTGACACTGTGGGCATTGATTGCACCTCATTAGTACCAGTTTAACACCCAATATGCAACAGAAAGGTGACCGGTCAATTTCTGCCAAGGGTCTTCCACTGCGCGGCAACACGCTTTGCTGCATTTTTGGTAGCTTTTGAACCGTTTAAGCTAGGAACAAAATCTTTTTTTTTGTTTAAAATCTACAGATTATGCGGCAAATGATGGATTTCTTGCAAATGTGGCAAATCTATCATTATGCGAAAATCGCGACGGGCACACGATCACATAATTCCAGTGGCCCTGCCCATAGGATAACATTGGATTACCAAATTACATTTAATAAATGCTAACTTTCAGTTGGGAGCAAGTAGGCATGTCTAGTGTGGTGTCTAAAGAATCATAATTTAAAAACCTCTTTAATGGTAAAGTCGGATTTTAAGGGACAATTCTGAAATGCCACTATTAGAAAGTCAAAACACAACATGAACACCTGGCTCCGTACTAACCTACACTCCTACTATTTATGGAGAAACGGGCAGACTATTCTTTTATCTGTCCAAGTAGAATTTTTATTAAATAGTCTTTAAATTGATTCAAAACAATTTTTTTCAAAAGACTGAAAAAGAAACACATATTTCTCAAATTGACACAGAAACCTTCACATATAAATAACACAATGCACAATCAAAAACAATTTGGACATACACCAAAGTGAGGATTATTTGCAACAAATTACAACAAGCGACAAAATCACTAAATGAAAACAAACGTAAATCAAATACAAAAAACATTTAAAGCTTGCATCATCTGTGAAAAAAACACAACAGTGATTGCGAAAAATGTCCAATTCTATGGACTAAACTTATTGTTTCAGCAAGAATATCACAAAAGTGTTGAAAATTATGAATTAATCTTTAATACATCCGACACTCAACACATTTAGATTTAACTAAATGCCTCTCAAAATGCCTCTTGAAAATGCCAACGCGTTTCAAGACCCAGGCTGGATAGTACTGGGACTCTCGTCAGGGCTTCAAACAAATGATCGGGATATTCTAAATAAACAAAAAATGAAAAATGTGATGCAACAACAGCATCAACCCCAAACTACCTTTCTCTCTCATGTATATAGCTGATTTTTTGTGTACCTGATTCTCGAAGTAGGAGCAGCCGCTCCAGTTCGTTGATTCCACGCGTTTTTATCTATATGTCAGTTGACTCGTTCTACTGTAGCTTTAAAGCACCACGTGCACACTTTAAACTGTGTATAATTCTGCAAGAGAAGATCATTCATAGAATGAAAACTTCTACTCGATCCCTGACTTGCCTCTAAACCCTTCAATGCCGGTAAAAAGAATTAATTTAAATGTACCTTGCGCAAAGGCTGCAGAGCATGGACAGGAACTATTCGGATTGGGACTCACAATTCTAAAAACAGGCAGCCTTTTGCAGAGTCTAATATCGGACGAACTCATTTAAAGTAAGTCCAAATGGCAAACTGAATTTAAATCGTTTAGTGCGGCCTCTTGATAAACATTCTATTTAATGAACACAATACCTTTTCCTGTTTTTAGAATTGTGAGGCTCTTGGTGTCACTGATTACCCTCCCTGCCTTTCCCAACTCAAGAAAACCCTTTAAACCGAAAGCTAAACTCAGAGTCCAAGACAATGACCTGCAACTAGGGAGTATTAGCAGGATTGTTATCCGGTGCACAAACCCCCCCTCCAGTACCCTACTGGAGCCAAAAATAGTACAAACTCAAGGGGTATAACAGCATTGTCTACGTTCACCAGCTTGACCCCCCCAGCCTCTCTTCCCCAGCCTCTGCATAAACTGTTGGGTCAGGAACAACCTGAATCCGCCTATTGGGACCAAATATTCTGTTGTCATCAGTCCTCCGGGGTCCTGGCTAGGGACAAGTTTGGGCCGATGTGTCAGGGCATCTTCTTTCTCTGCTGCAATCTCCTTCCTCCCAATTTCCCTGATCCTGCTCTTGTATGACCAGTGCTTTAAATGGGGAAAAATAAGTGAAGGTACTCATTAAAATAGAGGTGTGGCAAGTGGGCGGGGCTAGGGGCGGTGCTTAGGGCAAAATATCATCATACATAGAGACTTCTGTACCAGTTGCAGCACATATTAAAACACCTGAGAAATGTGTTTATGTCAAAAAACACAGATTAACTAATAACACAAAATGAAAGTTATGATGGCACTTTCACCCGAATGGTCGCTGCGCTCCTGATTGACAGTGCAGGGTCGGTCTAGAGACCCTATCCTGTTAATCACAGCGTGACACAAGCCCTCCCACCCCCCTGCAGTTTGGGGACATTCAAATGGGCGATGCTGGAATCTTCACCAGCAACTCTGGAAAAGGATACTTCAGCCGAGTTAATTACAAGCTCCTCGGAAGCAGAGCGGCCTCTGCCCTGCACTGGAGCAGAAACCTAACCTGAGCCTGCCATGCCCTGGATCAGGGTACCGGTACTCTCCCTGGCTACAGAGAAGTGCCGGTACTGACGGCAAAAAAAATCGGACGTGCCAGTACTCAGTACCGGTGAGTACCGGCCCATTTAAAGCACTGTGTATGACACCACCTTCCAATCACCGATTGTTTTCCTTGTACCTGGCTTCGTCCTCGCAGTGTCAGACTTGCTCTGCTTGTTCAGGCCCAGTAGAGAGCATATCCAGCGTTGTTTGCCCTCCTAGAGGAAGAGAATCCTGAAAGGGTGGCACCACCTATATTTGATTTCTTTAACCCTCAACCATCCTGTGACTGTGTGTGTCTTGTCCAGTTTTATTGGCGTTTGGTCTGTGCGTTCCAGTATTGCTTCAAATAGGTTGTATATTATCTTCTGTGATATTGTTGTAAGATATATCGAGCCGCGGCCCGTGCAGGTAAGAACGGTGGGGTGGTGGGGCTGGGTGGGGCCGGGTATGGGGCGGGATTTCGACAGACGACCACGAGGGAAAATTAAATAAATAATTAATTTTCCCTCGTCGTCGTCTGTCGAAATCCCCCCCACCCCCACCGGCCCGCCGCCGCACCACCGTATTGGCAGTGCCAATAATTTTCCTTTGAAAGGCAAGTACTGACCTGTTTGACTTTCCTATGCTTGTTTATTTGTACTTTACTATTCTAAAATGGCCCTCACCCGTGTTGGAACTGTAGAGGAAAATAACCAAAATGGCTGCCGGGAGGTCATGGGGCATGCGCATACATCGGCCATCTTAGAATGGGTTTCACCTCTGATGTTGCAGGTCTGTCCTACTATGGCTTAGCAAACTGGCCCAAGTACAACCCCTTTAGCGCCTGACTCTCAACGGTAATGATGGCGAGCAGTCACAGGCTTCACAAGAGTGTGGCGTGGGGGTGATCAAGCTCAGCACTCAACAAACACACTGAGGGGCCGATTCCGATCTCGGCCGGTAGTGCTCCGAATCGGATTCGGTTTTACCGGATCCGATCCCGGAGCCCTATTTTCCGACCGAGTCGTACGCGCGTCCGGGCGAGCGAGTACGATGCGAATTCGCCGACCGACTCGTCCGGGCGACCTGACCGCTCCGACCGACTCGTACCCGGATCGTACCGCTCCGACCGACTCGCTCGGACCCGATTCGCACCGCGCAATGGAGACGTTTTCCGGCCGGGTAAGTACGATGCGCACCTCGACCGCTCCGACCGACTCGCGCCGTCCGACTCGAACTCGCTGTCGGAGCCGTACTTTGGGGGTCCGTGTCGGACCCCCTGTACGCGTACCCGTGCGAGGCGCACACAGGGGGACCCAAGGGTCCCCCTACCTGTGCGTGTACGCCGCGAGCGCTTCGCGGCGTACTCGCTGTAGAGGCGCCCTTGTCCGCCTCGCACCCATTGAGGCAATGGGAGCCCGCGTACGCGTTGTACGACCGGCTCCCATTGAGTACAATGGGAGTCCGACCGACTCGTGTCCGGTGGCATACGAATGCATCGGACTCGTTCGGTCGGACTGCACGGGTCCGATTCGGTCGGAAATCTCTCCGAGGACGGCTCAGTCGGAGAAATTACCGACACGAATCGGAATCGGCCCCATAGTAGAATAAATGATCAACCCAGTGCTTCACTTTCAAGAATAAAATTACTTTAATGCATACTAGTACCAAATACTAGACCTATGAAAATGCTCATGATGCAATTTAGTATGTCTCTGCAAGAGTATGTCTTCCCGCTATTGGTCCCAGCCCCTCTTATAGTCCAGGCGGTTCAATACCTAGTGTGAATAGGCTCAGGTACAGATTACACCTTTACTCTTTTTGTTGCCCACAGTCTCTGTTCCAGGTCACGGTTTCCCACCCAACAAGGGTCCTGGGTCCTGGTCTGTGCATGGCCGCACCGATCCACACCCGATCAGCCTGACCAAGGCTCCACCAAGAACCTGCCGGAGCAGCTTTGAGAGGTCCATCACTTCTCGAAGCAGCCGTCCCCGATAGTCAGAGTCACCACATCATCACTGAAGCGATCGCTCAAGAGGCCATGAGGAGCTGCCAGCTCACGCTCAGACAGGAGGACTCAGTACTGTGTCCAGGTCGGAACCCAAACTGTGTTGGGTCCAGAAGATGGTTTGCATGGATAAATTGTTCTAGCTGTTGATTCATAATTTCCTCAACCATTTTAGCAGGAAATGGTAGGCGAGAAATGGGACGATAGTTGTTAGGGTCTGCCGGATCCAAACTGGGTTTCTTAAGGAGAAGAGGAATGGAGACTTTCTTCCACTGGGAGGAGAAATGTCCACCATAAATATAGAGTTAAAAATGTAGGTGAGGTTAGACACAGTTTTTTTGCCAACTCGATTTGTTGCTAGTAATAGCAACTTTTTAATTTTAACAATAAGCTTTTGCACTTGGTCAAAGCGCCTTTATACAGTTCTTTCTCAAGAGAACTGTAGTCTGAATGCCAATTTCGTACCTGTCTTCTACAGTTTTGTTTTTCCTTTCTAAGTGCCTCTGTAAACCAAGGCGCAGAGGTTTTTTTTTCAAGAGGCGTAAGCGGTTCTGAATCTGCCTTCTTGCAAAACAATCGAGTCCCAAAGTGCACGTCCATCAGTGGGTCCTGATGTGCCCAGAATATCTGGTAGCAGGCATCCAAGTGTGTAACTTCTAATGACTAAACCGGTGCCCATACCCTGGGCAACATGATTGGTGGTATCTAGACCAGATTTCAAGATATTTCTGCTGCTTATTCAATCAATCGGTGGGTCTTGTAAAACGCGGCTTGTCACCCCGAGGGGTCTACACGTGCTGGTGGGTAGTGAGAGCTTCGGTCGGCAGCTGATGGCGGTCGAAAAGGCAAGTCTTGAGCTGCTTCCAAAAGTCCTTCAGAGATGGGGAGGTGCGCAGGTGGAGGGGGAGGTCATTTCACGACTTGGCGGCGAGGTAGGAGAGGCTTATTGGCTGTCCTGTACTGTCTGTGCAAAGGAAGTCTTCATGGAAGTGGGCAAAATGTCACTCGCAATGTCCCAGAGGCTGTGAGTGTAGCTCCTGAAAAGGCAAACCGCATTCAAGGATCTGAGCACTAAGCTAGCCGAGAAAGAGACTCTTTTGTCCATAGTGTCTATGTTTGATTCTCTGTCCAGTGGAGCATTGGGGAAAGAATTCAGACTGACTTTGTTTTTTACAGTTCTTGGGAGTAGGATTATCTTGGGCAGGTCTGTGCCATCTAGCAATTGGGCAACTTACTGGTAGGCTGAGCAAGGCTTGGTCAGGCCACCATAAAGGTCTCTGCGAGGGCTTCATTGAATGGCAGTAAGGGCTTGGGCTGCAAACCTTCGGTCAGGTTAGCCTTACTCTCCACTACAGGAAGCTACAACTCCAGGTGTGTGTACCACCAACCACTGCAAAGAAGCTCTTTTTGTAGGAGTACCCATGGGCAAATTGAATTCAGTTTCTGGGGAGGGGCCACACCAGCATCGGCATAATGAAGCTGCCTCCTCCTCATAGACTTCATTGTAGTGAACATGCTCAAGGCCTTGACAAGCATCGGAAAGATGCCAAAGAGGACCTCCATCTTACTGAAGTACTGCCTCGGAGGCAAGGTACCGGGAGGGCAGTGATCCTCAAACTGAGGATGAGCCTTGTTAGGCGGTTTTGGATTCGCAACTAGAGTCAGAGCAGAATCCAGTACCAGCAAGGGAACTACAGGCCGGCTTATGGTAAGGGAGCCAAAACGTGGCCCTGCACCAGAGTCGGAGCAGGCTGAGCTTGTACGGGGTCAGACAGAGGAGGACCCTCCCCCAGGGAAAGACAGAATGAGGATCCGATGAATCCATGGAGCCTGGGGGAGCACCAAAGGGATCTAGAATTAACTTAAAGAGCAGCGCAATGCCTTCCTCAAAGGCTGCGATCTGCTGCGGAGCCAGTGATGACCCTGGGAGTCTGGCTTTGTGAGAGCAAACTATGAAACTCTCTGGTGTGGGAGCGTTGAGGAGCCCCACCTTAGATTCATGTTTTCTTGTGGACTTGTCTCTCGACTTCATCTTTGACTTAATTGAAGATGGTGAACTGGACTTGGACCAGGAATGGCCTCACAGCTTGGAGCAGGACCAACCTCATTTCTTATGCTCAGTGATGCCGAGTTTAACTTCCCGCTCCCTCATGGCCTTTGAATGTATCAGGGAGCATCTGTCGCAGGTCTTGGAGTTATACTGGGTGCTGTGGAAACAACAGATGTTGCATGGGTCCATTACAGATATCCGCTGGTGGCACTGGTTAAATCCATTAGTCTTGGCAAGAGTCACATCTCTGCACACTGTCAAATATTGGGGTTAGAAAAGCTTAAGAAGTTGGTTAAAAGAAACTTGTAGCTAAGCTCTGGATCCCTGTGGAAGGTTGCAAAAAAAAAAAAAAAGAACTAACATCAACTGTTGCAGGGCTTCTGCACAAACACAGAACTATGCGCAGGATTATAGGACCTTGGTGTATAGGGACTGAGTCATCCTACCACCTTAGGGCCCAGGACCGACTAGCTATAGTGTCTCACTTGCTCGCCTACTCACTCACAGAGAAACAAATGAGTAGACACCCCAGAACACAACACTCCCAGATCACTACAATAAGATCTGACAGAGACACAAAACAGTTTAAAATATTTATTTTAACTAACTTGCCCTAACATGCAGTACACGTGCCACAACAAGCAGGAAAATGCATAGTACCAATACAGTCATCATAGCAGCTAGTCCATATATCATGATGGGGGATGTCATAATAAGAGACAATAGAGCCTAACCTTCCTCCCCTTGCTAAGAAGCAGTATTATTATATATGAGAAGATCTCTGGGCTTTGTCAGCAGACCCCATACCTCAGCCTATAGATAGTAGATCTACATCATAGGTGATGTCTCGCACTTCTCCCTGGAAAGCTCCCTCTCCAAGTGTGTGCCACCTATTCGTGTATTCTAATAAGACCCAAGTACGTTGTCCAAACAACAGCTGCATCAGTATGTTTTGTATAAGGGCTAAGACCTGACCAGAACAAAATACCAGGGGCATTGTTGTTCGACCTTACTCACAATGTTCAGTCAAAATCCCAGGAACATGCAGAGAGTGAACACAGCGATGAGTTCTCATGTGAAAACAGCCATAGAAATTATTGCAAAAATAAAGTTGTGTAGTAACATGCGCAAAGCAGCAGGCAAGCTGTAGCGTGCTCATGCTAACTTAGAGAAAACCACAATGGCCCCATGGGCCATGTGACACCCCACCTTTGGACAGGTCATTAGCACTGAGCTAAAACAAAAATCAGAGGTAAGCAGAGGCAAAGTGTCACAGTGGTCTCCAAATTAGAATATTTGTGGACCAAAATGTTTTTCACAGCTACTCTTCAGAGGCCGAAATGTTGCGGGAAAAGCGGAATGCCATAAACTCCAGTATGTTGTCTGAACCTTCCATAGTAAAAAGGTATGCCATCCAATTAAGTAAATCGAACGAGCACACATGCTCCTCATATCCAGAGGCCGTTTGGAGCATATCAGGGCAACCTGCATTAACTTCGATGAAACTTCGATCCAAGAGGCGCTGTGCCAGAGCACAGGTACTCAAGTCTGCCGTAGGTCCAAGTAGAGGATCGCACACCAGGCGCCTACCCATGAAACACTCCTGGTCATGGGCCTTCAACATACCCATTAATAGTTCATAATCCAGGGCAGCGTATGTTGTAATGGGCAGGCAGACATCCAGGGAACATTGAAAAGGGCACCGGAGGCAGTGGAACACAGGTTGCACGCAGGTAAAATAAGCATAACGTAAGGTCAGCCAATAGTCGATGTTAAGACCATTTAATGGCATTGAACCAAAAAGCTTGCACATCAGATCACGGTACAGCTGCAACTGGACCGGGTTTGGCAGCTCCCCAGATCGAGCAGCCATTGCGGAGCAGCAATAGAAGTACAAGTACGCGGCAAATTAGCAGGAGCACCAGAGAAAACCCTCCGAAGGGGCTGGAAAAAATAGAATGAATAAAAGCGGGTATTACTCCAAAAATAGTCTGAAAGGAGGTGACAAGTCCAGATCCCACAAGTTTAAAAGAGTGGGCAAGGCCCTCTGTATTAGAAGCATTAAATATTTGGTGAGTTAATTCTCCAAAATGGAGTGGGAGATTCATGTTTAGTAATGACTGAATCTCACTTGCGGTTCTCGCCAGCTGCAATTCGAAGGTCTCACAAGCCGATGTGAGAGCCACTTCTTGTTGAAACAATAGCGCTTTGAGTCAGCTTAGCTTATTGAAATCTGTTTTCAAAGTTGGAATGGAAGGCCAAAGCGAACTATCTACAATCCCATGCGGGGGTGGAAACAGGACATTGCTGCAATATGTAACACGTTGTGAAACTATTACTGTATACGGGAGGCCCGCACGCCCAAAGCCGCAGCAGTCATGATTATTTAAAATAGGATAACTGCGTTAGAAAGCAAAGTCAGTGCGGGAATAATAGCTGGGAACGGGGTCCCTTTAAAAAAACAAGCTAAATTAGGGGCCGAAACGTTGCAGGCACCGTGAAGTTGTACTTGTTTACAGACTAGGTAATGTCCTACCGTAGAATCACAAGCCTCCCCTGTAAGGAAAACCTCCCTATCTGCTCGCTGACACCGAAATGTGAAAGGCAGGTACCATAATTCATGAATATAACTTTTGCCGAGGGGCTCATATCTACCAACTGGATAGTGTTTCATGCAGGAGAGAGATAGGTAGTGAAATAACCCCATGTTTTAACCACACAGCTGAATCAGTCTCTGCCACAGAAAATGGTAACTGGTCTAGTTTTTCAATATGGAACATCGTATAGGTTGCATCCTTCAATGACATCAATTTCTGTTTATCTGTCAAATTAAATGGTAAAAACAGTGCGGATGCATTCAGGTAATCCCATGGAACTTTACCACTTTTGAGTGTTTGCAAGGTCCAACCAAATTACAATACAGAACGTAACTGATTTTGACCATGGTACAAAACAGACACTTCATGTTGAACAATGTCAATGACTGATGATACAATGTTATCCAAAGTATATATACGAGAAGACAGTGTATTAATGCTGTTATCGACAACTGCAAGAACTTTTTCTAAATTTCTTGGTCAATCTGGCACAGGCGCACGGCAGCTTCCATCTGCGATAGCTTCCAAAGTGCATTATATGCAGCATAAACAAAACGTTTTTTATCGAGGGGATTTAGGACTCAAAACAAAATCAGCAAGATTAATGTCACCAGACAAAAGAGAAAGATGTTGTTTCACAGATGACAATGTAGAATGTTCTAACCATTGTTGACCTAATTTACCCACAGAATATGTGGTAACAGTATGGGAATGGGAAAAACGAGGGTCAGGTCTACTTTGAGTAAACCCTTTTGTGGCACTCAAAAAGCGTAATTGACATTCGAGCTCGTTGGCCACAATACCCATTGCAAGGGGTCAATATTGGAAGAGTTAAGTGAGCCATTCTGAAACATTACAGTTAAATCCTCAATTGTATAGTTGATGTGTGTTTGCCACGTGTCATAACCAGCCAATGACAGAATGGAGGGAGAATTTTGATTTTTAGCTGTGGCTAAACCAGGTCAAGTAGTCTGTTGTACTGTCTCATTTAAAAATATGACCTTAGATGGTATCAAACATGCACAATGTAGGGATTTAGTGCCTTGCACCTGCCAATCTTTGGTACCCCAAATGGATTTTAAATCAGTCGTGTCCTTCCAATAATAATAATAATCTTTTAACGGACAACTCATTTATGAAGGACAATGAGTAGGCCAATTTAGTATGGGTCAGCATAAATTTAGTTTGGGTGTGTATGTTCAATTTGTAAAAATAGGACACAGGGTCAGAAAGATTGAACCCGGAGAAATACACAAATTTACTCAGTTGTGTTTGTGAGCTCCCCGGCAACGGGGTTGTGCAATGTTCCCACTGGGTATAATTAAAAAATGATCTCTGAGTATTGGTCTTGTGTAAAAAATGATGGCCATAATGTTGGAAACAGTACAAATCTGCATAATTTGCCAAATTCAAATACAAATCTTCAGTGTCGAAATCAGTATGATATTTTAAATCTGAAAACAATGAATAAACAGCGTTAACATCCCAGTCATGCGGGTGCATTCCAGGCAAAACCACGTCCCCTAAAGAAACACGAAATGCGTATGGAATGTTCAAAGTTTCGGTCGGGTCATGGATATCGAATGGTACTTTATCCCAAACAATGCCATCAACAACTGGGAATTCTGAAATATTAACTAGGGCTTGATCTCTTTTCATATTATGAGATGAATTATGAGGGGGCCAGAACTCCGTTAACCAAGTTCACAGCAGAGCGTTCAGGTAAGTAATGGCCATTAACCAGCAAGAAGAACAGTTACGAACCCAATCCACATAAATAGGAACACCATCGTCAGCACCATCCAGACGTATGTACAGGGCGGGACCAGGTAAGTCTTTTTGAACCAGGAGATGAAAAGACTGGTACGTGTAGGGTGCTCCGCCACAGATGATGACAACTAAGATGTATCAGAAGAAAAGCTTTTACGGTCCATATAGTAACCACTGGACCCCAGCTGAAACAACAGGGGCTGTTCTTCATGTGAAGGTGAATGAATTGTACTTTCAGCAATGTCAATTATAACTTCAACTGGAGGAGAAGCATACCCATTATCCACAGTTGTAGATGTAGTCGGTAAAACAGGCAACAAATCAATTGAAGATTCCATCTCCCCCTCCATTTGTTGGAGAGATGTTAAGGAAACAGAAGCCAACGCATGCAGCGGAATATCCCGTCGTGGAATGCTTTTAGGCATACTATTCAGTATCGGCATATGGTGTATCGAAATTTAACGATTCTCCTTACAACCAGGTAGTGGAGGCAGAATCACAGTACAGGTGCCTTTTAAACCAAGGACTCTGACCGGTGCATGATATGAAGGACCAAATTCTTTTTTTGTTCTCCAACTTCTCTCGGACCAGATCTCCAACTTTAGGAAGCCAGCTAGAAACCGGAATCATCGGGAGGCGTGGCCAGGCGGTCCAACATGTCCAGAGACCACAAGCAGGCAAGACCCACTGTCCAGTCTGGGCAGCAGACGACAGGGTCAGAGACGCGGGCGCACTTACTTGGAACGTTGCCCTGCGTCTGAACATCGGCGGCCATATCGGGCCGCAAGGCGGTGCCTGCGCCACTCCTGGACGTGGCCTTCCTGATAGAGACATACCATCGGTGAGGCCCCCAATGTGCAGGACGGGTGGAGAGGGCGTGAACAGACGGCTGCTGCAGGATCGGGGCAGCTGAGATACCAGTGAGCGCCCCCTCACCCTTCTATTGTTGGGGACACCAACAGTGCAGGAGAGAGGCCCCGCCCGTCGCGGAGCGGCACCCGGCTGATCTGGGAGCTACCTGCTGGGGGGAGCTACAAACCTGCACATACTTAATATCCCCGGTTACATATTGCTCTGGTTGAATGGCCCTGAGTGCGGAAACAGACACCTGAAGAGCACCTGACCCGAAACACTCCCGGCTGTAGTGGCGCAATAGGGTACTGGCCCGAAGCACCAAAGCCACTTTTACGTCATACAGGCCCCTCCATTTGACTGTGCCGGGGATTAGACCGACACTAGATACCCGCCACAGAAGTTCACCTACCAACTAAACAGCGTGAGCCCAGATTACAATTTACTGGGGGCGGCGGCTGGGTGCTCCCCCGACCGACGGAGACTGGGGTCTGCAGCTCCCCGTGCCCCGGCCCGGTCAATCACTGAGCCAAAATGTGGAGGTAGGTGAAGCTCCATACTAAAGGAAATCGGGGATACCAGCTGGTGAGGTCGATTGAGCTGACCTGGGCTTGATTGGGGAGTCAGTGGCTTCATCTCAGATACTACCCGAGTCCGGTCTGGCCCCCTGGCTCCGTTGCGGCCTGACCACATTGACCTACGGTTGGGTACGTGCCTGGAGGCAGCCCTCCTACCAGCATACATAACATGACTAAAGATAAATTGCCTAGCGCTTAGGCAAAGAAAAGCACCATGGACAAATACACTGGCGCTGCAGCCCAGGCACCAAGCTCAGGGGACCCGATGACATCCATGCCCGACAATGCTGCTATATTAGCAGCTATAACGCAATCCAGGGACATGCTAGAGGCCAAGATCGGAACAGTTGGCTCAGATGTCATGCTACTTAGACAGGATCTCCGCAATGCAGTTCAGCGAATAACTGAATCAGAGACCAGAATCTCGACGGTGGAAGATACAGTGACCACCCTTCAAAAGAAGATATATGTACCCTAGAGACACTCACGAAGGGTCTGGCAACATGAGTGGAAGATGCAGAAGGGGGGGCACGCAGGAATAACCTCCACTTCGTGGGATTCCCGGAGGGTTGTGAGGGCGGCAACATGGAGGAGTTCCTTGTCAAGTGGCTGACAGACTGGCTTCCGTCCGGTGCAATGTCTCCCTGTTTCATAATCGAGCACGCGCATCGGGCCCTGCTGCAGAGGCAACCGCCCGGTGCCCGCCCCAGGCCGATTATTGCTAGATTCCTAAATTACAAAGACAGAGACGTTATCCTACAACAAGCTAGGCTTAAAGGGACCCTCCATTATACTTCTTCTCCTATAATGATCTTTCCAGACTACACTAGGCTAGTACAACAACGCCGGCAATCATTTGTTGAGGCCAAAGCCCGCTTGCGGAACCTAAAAATCCAGTACTCCCTGTTGTTCCCGGCCCGTCTGAGGGTGTCCTACCAATCGCGGACACACTTCTTTGAAACGACAGAGGTGTTTAACTGAACAGATGAAATAGTTAAAATCAAGCCGAATACTCCACCCAGGATAGATTAGGACTCATTGTCTGGGGGCCCTGGCCACAAGACTTTCAGGGCAGGCGACAAGCAGCGTCGTAGGTCGTGCTCCAAGAGACGCTCCAAGACTCGTGGCAAGTCCCGTATGCGATCCATGGAGGACCCGCTGGAATAGACAGTATCCTAATCAACATCCATTGCAATATGCATAATAAGGCCGACGGCAACATTAATTGGGCTACATTTATTGGCGCTTTCCCTTGACTCTGAAGACATTTGTATGTACAAGGGAAGGTCTTTTGGTCCTGCTTCTACAAGAAACCCATTTGCTAGGCAATAAGACACTGTGCTTGGCACGATTTGGCTACACCCAGATTTTTCACTCCAGATTTACTAGAGGCTCTCAGGGTGTGGCGATTTTGATCCACCGCTGAGTCCCCTATATACACGATAAGACATGGGCAGACCCCCAGGGCAGATACATTGTAGTCACAGGTACACTATATGGTGAGCTGCTCACTCTGGGCAGTATATATGCCCCCCACCATTAGAATTGAATCTGATAGAACGCTTTATGTTGTTGTGGGCAAAGATCCCTCTGGGCCTGGCAATAGTCGGGGTAGATTGGAATGATGTTGTGTGCCCACATGAAGATAGATGGCACAGCGCGGGGAGGCCAGCAGATACACGGGAGTCAAGGCTGCAGTCGTTAATGCGGGGAATGGATTGGGTGGACACCTGGAGGAGACTTCACCCAACCGACCAAAAGTTCACATAATTCTCTAGTGTCCATGGTTCATTCTTCCGCATAGACTACATCTTTATGTCTGTAACCTACATCCATAGACTAGAGACAGCGGAGATTCTACCTAGGGGCCTCTCCGATCATTCCCCCGTAATGCTGAAACTCCGATTAGGCTCAAGACGCTCCCCCTTCCAATGGCGGCTATCACCATGGCACTTGCAAGATGAGCAATACAGACTACATATGCATACAGCCATCTCAGACTATTTCTCCTATAATACAGAGACAGTAGAGTCCCCCGAAACTCTGTGGGAGGACATGAAACCAACTCTTCGGGGGGTAGACATTGCATTCCGGCAGCGTAAACAGCGCAGCGAAAAGTTGATACAAACAGAAGCCCAACTCATAGATCTGGAGCGTAGAGGTAGATGGAAAAATGGAAGTGCTGCGCGCCGACAATTGCTCCACGCGCAACAATTATACGCCAGCGAATTGTTAGACGAGGCCAAAATGGCATGGTTAGCCACCCGTAGCAGGATATATCAGTGGGGGGACAAATCCAGTGCACTGCTACACCGCTTATGTCAGCGGACACTCTGTCCCTTAGTTATCCCGAGTCCTGCCGGGGAGATACTTACCGATCCAGTACAAATTGTGGCAAGCTTTGCCGATTACTTTGCAGACCTATATTCCCCCAGAGAGACTCTCCTGCCGTCCACTATTAATAAATTTATAGATGATTTGCCTCCACGAGCCCTGACTGACTCGATGAGAGAGGAACTAGACGCTCCATTAATGGATGAGGAGCGCCAGACGGCATTATCTGAGATGCGCTAGGGCAAGGCTCCATGCCCGAATGGCTTCCCATGCGAGTTTCACAAAAAGTACCAGTCCCTACAGATGACCCCATATTTAGCTGCACTCAATGCTGCTGTAGATAACAGATGGCTTCCACGAGATTGGCGTCATGCAGAGATAGTAGTCTTTTTAAAGACCGGTCGACCCCCTGAGCTCCACGCCTCATATCGCCCAATATCGCTTCTTAATGTAGAGGCAAAACTCCTTGCCAAGGCTATCGCCAATCGCATTGTACCTTATATTATACATCTAGTCCACCCCGTCCAAGCTGGCTTTATGCCAGGCCGCTCTACACGACACAATACTCGCCGTGCACATAATGCCATGCTACAGAAATCGCCTAGATGGACTGGCAGCGCTTCTCCTGGCTGACATTGACAAAGCCATTGATTCCCTTAGCTGGACCTACCTCTTCGCACTTTTGAGTCGATTGAATTTTGGTCTCTGCCTTTTTACCTATATCCACCTACTGTATATGGACATCACCTCCTCCATCTGCGTGGCAGATTCAATCTCGCAGACCTTTTCCATTGGACGAGGTACTCGCCAGGGCTGCCCCCTCTCTCTCCCTACCTTTTTGCTCTGGCTATGGAACCACTAGCAACCTGGGTGAGGATAGACGCACAGATCTGTGGGTTTGAATGATCCAGAGAGGTCTCAGATTGCAAAGTGCTATATGCGGATGATGTCTTGTTCTTTCTTACGCACCCTAATAGGTCGGGTCCACAACTACTCAGGATAATGCAGATTTTTGGGGAGACCTCCGTGCTGTATATGAACGCCCGTAAATCCTTCTTGTGGCCATTGCGGGGTGGGTGCCAGCTGGGTGAATGGGCACGCGATGTGACAGTGGTCTCAGACGGGTTTAAGTACCTGGGGTGTTTCTATCGGCTTCCCAGCCTGCATCCTGGGAAAAGAACCTAGCCCCATTATGGATACAGATTAAAGCGCAGACACGCTCTTGGTCACACCTACCACTCTCCTTGTTTGGCAGATCCGCCATATTTAAGATGGTCTCCCTGCCTCGCCTTTTATACCAACTCCAAAACCACCCGTACCCGATATCACCCATCTGGTTCAGACAACTCAATGCAATACTGTTGGAAAACGAGGCAGTATCAGTGAGGCCTGCACAAATAACATGACTACATTTGTCCTTCACTGGGAACCAAACACCCCATTGAAGCGCTTGACTCTCAGAGGGTAGTGTTGCAGAGCAGTCTATGGCTTACTCAACGGAGGTGGTGTGGGCTAGTAATCGCCATTTACCAGTACGCAGAAATAACACTCAATAATTGATTGTCCATTCTGCACTTTGCTTTATAAAAGAAAGAGTACATTTATTAAACACACACACTACTCAATACTATGCAACAATTTACAAATATACATAAGCTGTTGGAATTGCTTTGTGACATTGCATAACCTTTCCACCCCTCCCGCGGGGGGGGTGGTGGGGTCTAGTACCACCACTCCCATGTATGCACATCATCTTGCCCCCTAATGCAGTGGGTTGAACATCACCTGGAGTGAGGGCCTTGCCCACTGGCACCATCCCAGTGGTGACCCCCCCCCCATTATCTCAACAAGCATTTAAAATGGGCACACCTGCCCTGGTGACACATAACCCTGACTGAGCATCTCATACTGACCATACAGTATACCCCTCTACATCTTAGGGGCTAACAGTCTGGGTTGTTCTTCACCTAACGCAGCAGCAAGAATACATGTCTAAGCATCACTTAAAATGACAGTACTTATCACAGTTGTTAACCATTATAATGCATTGCAATAAACGCCCCTAAAAGGCATCACAGTTATAATCACAGGATTAAGCATATACAGCCAGACATCCTAGCAGGAATGTCCAGCAACATAACCCCACTTTGCTTATGACCTCACATTACACGTGTGACTTTCAGTCCCTCAAAAGAAATAACATTGGTAAAGGCACTTCTCATGCAATGGCACCTCTACACCTCCAGGGGATGCCCTTCTCCAGACATCCCCAGCTCAGCCCTTCACACCCTGGTGCAATCCCCAAACACACCCCTCGGCTGAAGAACAAAAGTTCCAGCCCCAAGTTGCTGTTGACTGCTGGCTGAGCCCTTGAGGGGTTATTTCAATGGAGTCCCCAGAGACTTAGGGGGGGACTTCACCTCTTTGTTCTAGGGGAGACTGCGTTGCTCCTGCAGCTCCCCCTGCACCTTGTCACCCACTTGGCAGTGACCCCATCCTCCTAGGACCACCACGCGCGGAAAACGAGCATTTTCATGCAGGCCTGTCCAGGCTCTGCAAAGCATTATGACGCGCTCTTCCCCCACCTCGCGCATTTTAGATGAGCGGCTCTCCCGCTACTCCGGGGAGAGCTGCGCTGCTCGCGATGGCGGCCCTGCACAGCATTTGCCCATCGTTGGGGGGCCCGGTCCCACCCGGACCCCTCCTGCGCCCAGGTGAGTCGATTGCAGCTCGGGGAGCCCACCCCCGGCTGCTCCGGCCTCTTCTCGGGGGAGCTGATGGCAGCTCGGGGAGCCCACCCTGCCTGCTCCGGCTGGCTCCCCGCCCGGCCCGCACCCTCGTGCGCGGCCGCGGGAGCCAGCGTGTCACTTCTGGTCTGCCCACTTCTGCGGGCAGACCCGGGGATGGCTCCTTGGTGGCGGATCTTTGGGGGAGTGCGACAGCACTTCCCCAGCCTTCCTCCTTCCACGGGGGAGTGCGGCGGCACTCCCCCTCCTCAGGGCTTAACTGGGGCCCAGGGTTGAGGGTCCTGGGCCCCCTCCAGGAGGTCTTCAGGGGAGGCGCGACGGCGCTCCCTGGCTTTGGCCCGACTCGCCGCGGGGGAGTGCGTCGGCACTCCCCCCTCCACTCTGCCGCCACCAGGGGCCCGGAGTTGGGGATCCCGGGCCCCAGAATTCTTCACGAGGAGCGCAACGGCGCTCCCCGGCTTCCGTTTCTTCCTTCGGGGCCAGGGTAGGCTCCTGGGATCCCCTGGGCACCTTCACGGGGAGCGCGACGGCGCTCCCTGGCTTTCTGTTTGTCGGGGGCCAGGGTAGGCTCCTGGGATCCCCTGGGCACCTTCACGGGGAGCGCAACGGCGCTCCCCAACCTTCCCTTTCTTCTGGGGCAGCCCCCGGGACCTGATCCACCCCGGGGGCACATCTTGGACCGGCGGCCGAGCCCCACGCGCTTCGTCGTCGGTCCTCTCTGAGGTCAAAGGTCGCCTACCTTCTGGGGGGGCGTATCTCGGCCCCCAGGCGGCTGATTTGCACCATTTGGCCTCTTCTTGCTCCTGGTGGTGCGTCCCAGCCACTGGGAGCACTTTCTTTCGCCCTCCTGGTCTCAAGGAGGGTGAACTCAGCAGGGAGCTGTATTCACTGGCTCCCTGCGCCAGCCTTTCGCTTGGCTCTTCTCCTGGACCTCTCTTCTCCTTGTGCAGAGGCCCAGGCTTCTGCTCACTGGTCCTGGACTCCACCGCAGGTGCAATCCAGGGTCCTGGGACAGTCAGGGGGTTCCTCCTTCCATCTGCCCATGGTGCCAGGCTCCAGCATCAGTCTTCCTCAGCAGACCATACCCCAGAGAGAACTCCTCTTCCTGTGCAAGACCTTTTAAAATAATTTGGAGGGGGCTGGCAGGGGGATCCGCTGACCTATCCTGCAGCGACACATCACCTCTCTGCCCCTGCTCCCTCCTTCCTGCCCAGGCCTCTGGGATAGTTCAAAATGGCATTGTCCAGGGGTCTCATGCCACATGGTCTCTGAAAAAGCCCCCTTCCCTCCTTGCTGCCTTCTCTTCAGAGCAGCTTGGTGCCTGGCACCAGGTGACAGCTGCTGATGGATAACCTGCAGCTCCACCCACCTTCTCTCCCTCTTGGAGAGGAGACCTTCGCCCTTGGAATGCTTGACGTGAAGGGCTAGGTCTCTGATGCTACAGCTTGGGGAGGAAGGTCATTAATCCAGCCTGGCAGGGTCACACCCAGCCAGGCTCTGGTTATGAGCTGAGTCAGAGGAATATGACATTTCTGGATGACCCATAAGCAGTACAGATATGGCTTTGGACTCCGCAGAATACTTCTTCTCACATAAGTTAGTGTACTTTGGTGCGTGTCTGGAATTTGTAGGCCCTAGGGAAGTGAAACTACCCCATGTGATCCCCATCTTGTGACTGCCCCCCCGTTTCTCTCCCGTGTCCAGTCCATCGGGCAGGGTGTGCCTCAGGGCTCTGCTCTGAGTCCTGTACTATTTAATCTGTACGTTCAACCTCTTGCTACGGTGGCTAGGGACAAAGGCCTCACTATGGTCTCATATGCTGACGACACGCAGTTGGTGGTGGCCCTCTCCGACGACTCCACGCGGGACGCTTTCAATTTTAGGAGCGGCCTGGCTGCAGTCGCGGAGTGGATGACCACCAACTGCCTCCAGCTTAACGCCAATAAAACTGAGGTGTTGCTGGTGGGGAGAGACAGGAGACTTTGGAGTGAGCAATGGTCGCCCTCCACTCTTGGTAGTGCACCCACCCCTAAGACGGTGGTAAAAAACTTGGGGGTATGGATGGATTCTACTCTCAGCTTCCAGGATCACACCAAGAAAGTGGCCGGCACTTGCTTCGGCCTTCTTCAGGGACTTAGGCCCTTGCTGGGGTTTTTTGATCCACCTACCCGCCAGTTGATCGTCCAAGCGGCCATCTTATCTAGACTGGATTATGCCAGCTCACTCCTCTTAGGGGCTAATCAGGCTGAGGTTGTGCGCTTGCAGCGAGTCCAAAATGCAGCCGCCAGAGCCCTGTTGGGGCTCCTGCGTAGCTGCTCAACAGCCGGTGCTCTCCGGCGGTTACATTGGTTGCACATGGCCAAGCGGGTCGAATTCAAGGCTCTCTGTTTGTCCTTTAAAATTCTCAAGCTTGCATCTCCTGGGCTCCTGGCTAACTTGCTGGTACCCTATGTTCCTAGACGCCAGCTGCGCTCTCTGGGGTAACACTTGGTTGTGGTCCCTCGAGTGAACCGTCTCCGTGCTGGGGGGCGGTCCTTCCGTTGTTTGGCAGCCAAATTATGGAACTCCTTGCCCTTTCAGATTCGTAGTCTGGATAGCTTGTTGGCCTTCCGAAAAGCCATTAAGACACACCTCTTCCCCTTGGCCTAGTCCCCCTTTTCTTTGTGCACTACTTTCTGCGCTATGACGCCCAGTTTCTTAGCCTCTATGTTCCTCTGCTGTTAGCGCCGGGACGCCTCTTTGCTGAGGCAGCTGTGCGCTATACAAGTCTAATTAACATAACATAACATCTTCATAGGAGAATAATGGAGTGTTCCCTCAGTGAAAACAGTAAAGCACACTGACTTTCCCTTACATGTTTCTTTCCCATAATATAAAGCCTATTCCATGTTACCACCCAACTCTGCATAATTCCTGCCACACCATTCTATCTGTACCTGCTCCTGGGCTGCGCATGCCAGGAATCTCCCCTGCGCAGCCCCTACACGTGTGCACACACGTGTGCACACGCATGTACACACGTGTCTGCATGTAACCAGCCCGGTGCCCCTTACTCCGGCTGCAGTGCAGAGGCCTACTCTCACCAGGGGGACACCGGTAAAATCCACATTCAGCCTCTTTCATCATGAGTTCACTGTGGGCGAGTCCCAACTTATGAGGCTCTCCCACAGTAAAAGCTCCACAATTAGCTGTTCAAAAAGCGAAAAATCCGGGCGGCTCAGATGGTCAGAACCACCTTCTAACAAATACTTAGTCACTTTCTCTGGGGTGGGAGCTCAGCTCGGGTGGCCTTGAAAACGTGTTTCCAATCCACATTCTGTGGGGGCATGGCAACCCCCAACGTCCAGGCGTATCATGCAGCCTCACACCTCCTTATCCTGAACGACTGGTGGTACGGAGACAGACGCGATCCCGCAAATGCGGTCGAACGCTGGTTGATGGGCAATATGTCACTGCACATGATCCTATACGCAGGCCCGACACTCAAAATGTTGCTGCCAGCAACTGCAATGGTATCTGCGACCTGGAAACAATTGCTGCATCGAATTGGATGGTGGGGCAGATTGACGAGGGAAGCTCCCTTCTGGCATAATGGTCTTCTACCTCAGTTATCAGCGCTGTCTGGCTTTTGGGTCTGGGAGGCCATCAGCAAATTTACGGTGGGAGATGTTCTTCATGGCCAGACCCTAAAGTCTTTCCAGGAATTACAAAAAGAATACGATATGCCCCGTTCACAGTTTTATAAATACCTCCAATTCCGCCATGCCTTCTCCCCGTACCTTATGCATCAAGAAGCTATACCCAAATTTAACCCTATTAAAGCTAAAGTATTTATGGGGGAACTAGGAGATCACAAGATCTCCAGGATATATCGAACACTTGTGACTAACAGTCCCACTACACTTGGCAAAACACAAGATGCCTGGCAGGAGGACCTAGGCTCCTTAGATGACAATGACTGGGCTGAGGCACTGGAATCCCCGTGCGGCCATTGCGACACATTTACAACTCATACAATTTAAATACCTTCATAGGGTTTATTTCACTAGATACAGGCTCTGGCGAGCAGGACTAGTTGACTCTCCTCTCTGCTTGCGATGTCACACCACAGATGGTACCCTCATACACACCGTGTGGCAGTGTGCAGCACTCTCGAAGTTCTGGTGGGGGGGGTAATCATGTGTCTGTCAGAAGTATTGGGGTGGGATATCCCATATTCACCACGATTGGTTATGCTCCACATCACAGACGGTATCGGGAGCAATATATATAAGTGCCATTTACTACTCCTTTGCCTTCCACTGGCGAAACATGATATAGCAAAGGCATGGAAGGACACATCCCTACCACTAGTTGGGGTATGGAAGAGGGGACTCGATTTTTGCATGGGGCTGGAGATACCAGTATTTAAGGCGAGGGGGTGCCCCAGAAACACCCCAAGATTTGGAAGGGGTGGGCGGAACATCGGGGACTATATTTAGAGCCCATTCCAGCTGTATCAACAAATTAAAAGCTGGAAACTTAAAAAGGCAGATGATGTGGTTGTAATTATATAGCTATTAGATCTGGGAGGTTGAGAATTACATGTATTAGATTTCACACTAGATATATAGCACTGCTGTTTATTGATGGGGTAATATTTTTGACACTATTACACTCTAAACTGTGTTATATTGAGACTGTAAAAGTTGACATCATTATCACTACTATGTATATTGAGCCATTGGAAAACTTGGTTGCACCAGGGTTGTTACCGCTGTTGACAATAAAATTTGTTGTGAAAAAAAAGAAACCGGAATCATCACCGCTGCATCCGTGGAAGAGGGCAAATGGGCTTTTGCTTGTGAATCACAAGCCTTTTGTAGCTCCTGTAACATAGCACAATGGTTATCTACGTCAAAGGTTGCGGCAGCCGCCACAACGTCTAGACCATCAAGGTCTGGCACAATAATTTTAATGCCAAAGAGCATTTCGTATGGGGTCCGCCCACCCAGAGATCTTCTTGGGAGATTGTTAAGTGCACGTTGAACTCCATATAGATGAGCCAACCAGCTCGACCAGTACTTAATACCCTCGCTGTTAAAGATTGCTTTAAGTCACGGTTCATCTGCTCCACAACAGAATTGCCCTCAGGCCGATATGGAGACGAGAATTTCACCTGCACCCCCAGAGACTTCCTCGTATCCTGGTAAGCCTCGAGGCAAAAGCAGGACCTTGGTCAGAATGGAAGGTGCCACAGGCAAATGTCCCTACAAAGACACGCAAATCTTTTATAACAGTTCGAGCGTCAGCACTACGTTGCGGCCAAACCCAAAGGAATCTAGTACACGAATCCACTGCAACCAAGATATATTTAAAAGCATTATCAGATGGTAAAGGACCGCAGTGATCAAGATAAATACAACCAAATGGTTGATTTGAAATGTACAGTTGAGTGTGGGGTGGACGTGAAACAGTTGAAGGCTTAATTTGTTGACAAATGTCACAGGAAAGAACATATTTACGTGCCTGTTGGTATAGACCATGCCACCAAAAACGTTGCTGTAAAAGAGAAATAGTCGCTGTCACTCCGGCATGCGCTGAAGCAGCGCCTTCATGTGCAGCTATGATCAAAGAAAGTCTGCGGTCCTCGTTGGGAATCAGCCGATGCCCAACGGACGGTATAGTTGTAAATGGAATTTGATCAGACGACAAGTGGTATGTATAACGTGAAGGGAAACCTTGTGGAAACTCTGTTCCCTCCTTCGTCGCAGCTATAGCCGCAAGAATATCATCATCAATTTTAGTCATAGACCTAGTGAATGCTGCTACTGAACAAGAGGCTACTGCAGATTTGGCTGCCTCATCAGCCATTGAATTACCAAAAGCGTGTGCTCCCACACGTTGATGGCCCAAAGTATGGATAACATGTGTGAGTGGCAAACGTTCCTTAAGAGTGGCCACCCGGACCCAAAGTGTTTTATGCTTAATTGCACTGCCTTTGGAATGCGAAAATCATTTTGTGTCCAGAAGAAAAGGTTGTCATTTATTTATTTATATAGCGCGACATTCATCCCAGAGGGATATCACGGCGCTGAGGTAGTGGCCTAGTGGTGCCAGGAGCCGGAAGCTGATTTCAAATATGGCGTCAGTCTTTAGGGAATAGGTGTGTTTTAAGTTTCTTCCTGAAGGTGGTGTAGTCTTTGATCAGCCTAAGTTCTAATGGAAGCCCATTCCAGTGCAGTGCCGCGAGATACGAAAAGGTGCGTCCCCCTGCCCTGGTCTTTTTTATTCTTTTAGTTTCGGCTAGCGCTTGCCGATGTGACCTTAGGCATCTGGGAGGGACGTAGAATCGGATTTTATTCTGGAGAATCTTAGGGCCAGTGTGATGGAGTGCTTTGTGGGTATGCCCTAAGAGTTTGAATCGTGAATCATTGAAGGATTGTACCCAGTAAAAAGAATCACAAAAAACAAGTGTAGGAACTTCCGGATCAGCAAACTCGAGTGCCAAAACCAGAGCACGTAGCTCCGCCAATTGAGCTGTGCAATCCCCAAGAGATTGTGTGTGTACCAAGGAGGATTTGAAATCCCCATCAACAATCGAACCTGCCACAACATCCAAAGTGATTTAATATTTTTTGCGAACAGTGTTGTTTACTAACGCAGAGCTATGTGTGTTCTGAACCGCAAAGGTACAAATATGACTGTTCAAATGTCTGCAATCTAAAACTATACGATATGAACCATCCGGTTTCAATTACGGAAAAAGAGGATTATTCATCGACGAAACACAGGGTTCAACCACACCCTGGTTTTCCAATTGAGTCATAGTCATATATCGCTTTATTCGGTGTCATGAAAAAACATCCATAAAAGCAGTTACACAAATATAAACATAGCTCGATTTCATTTCAAATAATTAAATACAATCCAAAACATTTAAAAACGTCAGATCAAATTATTAAAATTATCTGCCAGCAATATATTGCATTTGTTGAATATGCGAATATGGCCCATAACCTTTAAAAGTGCAAGCATACAATATTTTCCATATTAAGTTCCAGTATTACTTTTTCTCAAGGCACTTACTAGCTGTGCCCCTAAGTTGTGTGAACCACTTGACTTGTTCAAAATATTAGTTAAAATCATACTTTTTCTAACATAGAAAGGGGCCCATAAAAATGAGGACAGTCTACAACAAATTTCAAGAGAGGGCAAAGATTGTAGGTACAAATAGGCAGGGCGGCATTGTGTAAAGCCTAACTGACTTATGATGGGTAAAATGTACCGCTTCCTTTGACGAGAGTAAAATTTACACAAAAGAACCAAGTGCATGGTGTTCTGGGGCATCCTCCTATCACAGGGGCAGTTTGTCAGTTTTGTGGATCAATCGTTCATAGTGGGAAAAGTGCATAGTCGGTGGAATACATCTAACCTTAAGCGTGTAAGGACAAATCTATGCCGCAAATTTAAAACAGATTTAAGATATTTCTACATGTTAAAAGTAGTTAAAATCAATTGATTATTTGCAACAGAAGGTTTTGGGAGTTCAGATATCAAGTCGAGATTCTCCAAATGTGCCATAGCTTCCCTTTTCAACGATTTTCTACTGATTGTCACCAGCAACTCTGGGTTCTCAAAATATTCAGAGTTGTCCATATCGTGGAAAAACCTTTGGACATACGTCATCCATGGAATGGACAAGTATGAAGATAGTTCAAGACAACCAGCTATTATCGGTCGGTTAAGGTCTGTATATTCTGATGTCCAGATTTTGTACCAAAGTAAAATAGGTTCGAGTTTAATCACATTTGTAAGGAGAGGTGCACCAAGTTCAGAATGTAATACATGTACTGATGTACTTATGGGAATTGCCAGTAGATGTTTAAAAAATTCATTTTCTAGTGCTTGCAACTCTACACATGTCTTGTGTCCCCATATGCCGGCCCCATAAAGTGCTATGCTAGTGCATTTTGCTTTATAGATCATCATCATATCTGGCGGGTTAGTTCCCAAGCGCCTTGCAAAGCATCTCAGGCTCTTTCTGTTTTCAATGGCCTTCCTCCACAACCCCTCCTTATCAAACAGGACTCCAAGATAAGAGAAGGCGTCCGTAAAATCAATTTTAGTTCCATTTATTACTATTTTTACCGCATTTCATAATAAATGTCTTGGCTTGGTTAACATGGAGTCCCAGTTTCTTCATGTAATCCACAAAATTATTAAGCAATGACTGCAGAGCCAGTGGGATGCGGGCCATAAGAACAGCGTCATCAGAGTAGAGGAGGGCCTGGACTGAGCACGTACCAATTTGCGGAAGATCTTTGACTGCTGCAGCGAGCTCCTCCCCCACACTGTTTATATATAAAGAAAACAGGAAGGGGGCCAGGATGCACCCCTGTCTCACCCCTCTCTCCACGCTGAAAGTTTCGGCGCATTCTCTGCTCACACCAAATCTCACCTTGGCTCTGCACCCCGTGTATAGGTCTCTCAGAAAACCAATAATTGGCATTTGCACCCCCATATCTTTCAGTTTTAACCATAGTTTGTCGTGTATTACGCAATCGAAAGCCGATGAAAGATCGACAAAGGCTAAATAGATCTGCCCCTTTTTGTCTTAACATATTTACCGATAAGCAGGCTTAAATTGAGACTCTGCTCTATTGTCCCAATCCTGGGACGAAAGCCATAATGTAGATCTGACAGTTTACCATGCAGTTCCGCCCACTGCTGTAATCTATCCAAGATTATCCGTCCCGCTACCTTTACTAGGGAATCAATTAAGGAGATTGGCCTATAGCATGCTGGATTTAGACGGTCTCCTTTTTTATATATGGGGACAATAATTGATTCTCCCCAAGATGGTAAAAATCCCACTTTACTGCTAGCCCTTAAAACTTGGGTCAACAATGGGCCCCACAGATTGATGTTATCTTTGTACAGGTCAATGGGAATGGCATCTGGTCCAGGGGCTTTACTGCTTTTGCTTGCTTGGATTGCGCTATTAACTTCCTCCAAAGAAAAGGGAGAGATGGTAGAGGTTTGGGACATAGCTACCATCTCATTATTAGTTTGTCCCTGTTCTTGTAAATTAGTTGTGGAAGGTGCTGAATAAATGTTGACAAAGTGATTAATCCACTCTTCCTCCAGTATTGCTGCCTCAATCTTGGGGTGCCCCTCTGTGCTCCATGGTGAGGAATTAATTATCCTCCAAAAGGATCTATCTATTGGGGAGAGGAGTTGGCCTAACGGCTAGGGCGGTCGACCTCGAATCTGGGGAACTGGGTTCGAGTCTCGGCAATGACGCTGAACATCCTGTGATTATGGGCAAATCACTTAATCTCCCCGTGCCTAACAAAAATGAATGTGTCCCCATGTAATGCAACTGGTGCTATGTAAAGCGCTCTGAAACCCGATTCGGGTCAAGTTCGCGCTATATAAAACTCTGTTAAAAAAAAAATATATATCTTAAAAAAAAATCGTCTTTGCTAATACCGGCCTCCTGTAAAGAATCCCAAGTGATCTCCCTTAAATGTTGTTTCCTCCTCTTTACTGCCATTTTATACTCAGCTCTACATTGATGGACCTCACTCTTGCTCCTTGGTGTTTTATGCAGGGCCTCCTTAAGGCGCTTATGAGCTTGACTGCATACGGTATCGAACCAGCCCTTTACCACCGTTTTTGTCTTTCCTCTCTTGGCCGACAGGCTCTCTTTCACACCCTGTGTAATGTCCAAGAAAGCCGTGATAATTTCTTTCAGAGGTGTATTTTCACTTAAACATAAGTTAAATTGTTCTTTCTTATTAGATATTAGCTGATTAAGAAGATCTTTTGGGTTTATCTGAGTCCAGCGCAAAGTGTATCCATTAAAACAGGCAAGTTCAATCCTCTCCACCTGTGGAATCACTTTATCCTTCACTTGGTTAAAAAACGGCACCATCGATAGTTGCAAACTCAGAGGGTAATGATCACTTAAAGATATTGAATGAGTCTGAAAATTAAAAATATACCCCATGCAATTGTTTGACAAATAAGACATGGTCAATAATACTGTTATTCGTTGTTCCATTAAAGGTCTTCTTACGGTTCACATAAGGTGTTGAGATTTCATTAGTGAAGGAAAGGTCGTATTTACATATTACTTCATTTAACTTGTTGCCATATGGACTGTGTATAAAATGGGGCTGCTCTACATCCTCATTATTTGTCACTCCGCATGGGTTACCCGAATGGACCTTACACAAACGCTTGTTAAAGTCCCCCCCCCCATAAAATTGTCACATATTTTTCATTACCCACCACAATACGCTCGAGGTCATTATTTATTTCTTGTTCGACCTCCGTTATCCCTATCATGGTGGCGTTATTATAAAAATTAATTATAACTAGAACAGCTTGTCCTTTTGAGTTACAAATCAGTAATTGATAGTATGGATTATCAATGGCGGAAATAATATTAGTAAATTGTAAAGTATTGGCTACGTAAGTGCACAGACCCCCTTTCGCTCTCCCATGATTTGATGGAATGGCCGAAGTAAAGTATGTCCTGTAGCCATTTAAATGGACATTCTCTGTAAGCCATGTCTCTTGGAGACATATAATTTGATATCTGTCCACCAGCTCTAGCCATTCTGTGTTCTGTATTTTACTGCGTAACCCTGCCACATTCCAAAACAAGCATCCAAATGATCTAGTTTCTTGTTGATCCAATTTTTGTGTATAAATGTCTGTGGGGGGGGGTCTTGCAATACTATTCACCAAATGGGAGTTTATTTGTGGTTTCTGTGTAGTCTCCTCATGGGAAGTATTAACAATAGTGCTTGTGTCAACGGTCACCGGGTCTTCAGTGCCATGTCTTTTCTGCCCATTCTCCTGTCCCGTTGCATGTGGCCCTGCGTCAAGTCCATCTAGACCGTCCAACGACGATAAGCATTGAAACCTGTTGGAGGTCGGAATTGTGAAATTTGAAAGTCTTGGTCTCCGCTGAAAACTTGGGTGTGGGCGCATTGTCTTTCCTAAATATGGAGGGTGATAAAAGTAGCCCAGAGGTCGAATGGTGATGCTACTACCATAGCTACCCGAAGACCCTGACCTACTCAGGACTTCATTCACCAACTGAGGATTTCTAAAAGTCAGGACCACACAGTCGCCACTCTGATTTTTGTTTCCTCTCCCTACCCACTTTACTCTTCTGACCATTTTGAAGTCATAGAATAAGTGATCTGTTAAACCCGTTCTGCCACCCAACCAGTTTAAGGATTTATTCCTCAGCGAGATCCAGTTCTCCCTATTTGTGGGGAGAGGCGGGACATCCAAACTCTGGAATGGTCTTCCCCTCCACATACGTTCTGAACCAGATTATCTCAAGTTCAGAAAACTGTTGAAAACCTTCCTCTTTCCATAATTTCCTTGCTATAGCGATTCTTCAGGGTGTCATAGCGCTGGGATGCCTCCGGGTAACCATGCGCTCTATAAGTGCTCCTTCATTCATTCATTCATTCATTAGTCAGAACTATTACGTATGGAGCTGCTGCTGGCGGGAGATCTAGGCGATCGTCTGTACATTCAGCTTGGTCCTCCCGATAATTATTAGATGGTGGCGTTAATGCTAGGGGTCTGGTATCGGTGTTATTCCTGTTCCCATCTCCTGGCCCAGGCCTGTCAGCCTCCCGTCCTCTTATGGTTTTACCGCCTACATTGCTACGGGAGTGAGTAGTAAGTTCTTTAGCTGTGGTGTTACACAGTAAGGTCTCTACTGGGGGTTCAGTGAGTACTCCACATAATGTGAGGGCCATTGCTTTTTGGCCTGTAGACATGATCATCAAAAGTTCCAAGCAAGTTCTTGTTTCGACTTTTGCCAATATAGATTGGATTGCTCCCATTATATCATTCACATGGTTATGAAGATTTTTAAATGCCTCATTTAAGGCATCTAATTTTTCAATAATTATGTTATATTTGGGGTCTAAGGAGGTTTCCATTACACTCGGTTTTATATGGGATAATCCCTGCAGGTGGGTGTTACCCTTCTTGAGTGTAACTATGTTTTTACTAACGGGGTTGCCTGCACATCGTGCGCGAGGTTTTTTCACCTGTTTAGGTGGGGGGGGGGAATTGGATTTAGCGGGAGAAACATGATCATCTTCTAGATATTGTATACAACCATTTACTTTGTTAGCCGTTCTCCCTTTGTTCACCCTCCCCTTTATTCACCCTCCCTAATTCCTTCCGCACTGCTGTTTCTCCCAAGATAAAGACACACAATGCCAGCCCAGTTTAGACATGGCCATATGCAAATCAGTCTTGACCCTGTGCCTCATGGGAACAGTCCAGTCCGAACTGCCAAACCAGGTCCTCCCTGGACCGGAAACAAGCATCCTAGGACCGGTTTCGGGGTTTCACCCCTCATCAGCCAGGATAGCTTGAATCCAGTGGCACAGTGAGCCCGGGACCAACGTCTGGGCATACCCGGCACACTAAGGGCGAGAAAGCCAAAGACACACAATTGATGGACGGAATGCAGAACAAATCAAAACATTCACCCCCAGTCAAGAGATCTGGGTTAAATCCATCATTCTTTTGCTCACCATGCCACCCCAGTTTAGACCTGGCCATATGCAAATCAGTCTTGACCCTGTGCCTCATGGGAACAGAGCGATACAAAAGGGGATGATGGACGGAACGTTTGAGCCAATCAAACACTCACCCCCAGTCAACTGATCTGGGTTTAATCCATCATCATTCTTTAGCTAATGATGGATTTAACCCAGATCTATTGACTGGGGGTGAATGTTCTGATTTGTTCTGCATTCCGTCCATCAATTGTGTGTCTTTTGCTTCCTCATGGGAACAGTCCAGCCCGAACTGCCAAACCCAGATCCTTGTGACTGGGGGGTGAATGTTTGCATTGTCCAGCATTCCATCCATCAATTGTTTCTTTTGCATATGTCGCCCTAAGTGGGAAGGGTATGCCCAGACGTGGGCCCCGTGCTCACTACACCACTGGATTCAAGCTAGCCTGGCTGATGAAGGGTGATGCCCTGAAACCGGTCCCAGGATGCTTGTTTCCGGTCCAGGGAGGACCTGGCTTGGCAGTTCGGGCTGGACTGTTCCCACAAGGAACAGGGTCAAGACTGATTTGCATATGGCTGGGTCCAAACTGGGGTGGTGTGGTGAGCAAAAGAATGATGGATTTAACCCAGATCCTTGTGACTGGGGGTGAATGTTTGCATTGTCCAGCATTCGATTCATCAATTGTTTCTTTTGCGTTTCTCCCAAGATAACACAATCATTGATGTGGATGCAATCAATTGTTTTAATTGGTCTACAGGCCCCTGCCCCATCCATCGCGCCATCACCGCCCGTCCCCGTCGTTATACTTCCGGAAGTTTTCGGTTCATTTACAGGCACCTGGGCAGTCGTTGCTACGGCCGTTTCACTTCCCCCACATAATAACCCACCCCGTGACAAGGATTCCTCAACAGTAGAAATCTGTTTCTCTATAGCTCCCATTGCTCCAGTGAAGTATTTTAATAGGGATGTTTGGGACTTGTCTGGGGAGAGTATTTTTCCAGTAATGGCCAAGTGTTTTCTTTTACCCATATTTATCAATGATTGGCTCAGGTACGTCTGCTTATACTTTTCTTGCGGGGGGTAAGGTCAAAAATGGTAAACCCAGTTAATGTTTGCACATTGGTGGGAGGAATCAAACAATTATTAAGAAGATCACAGTATTATGCCAATGTCACGTCCGCCCACCTATCTAGATGTAGTTATATACCCAGAAATGCCTGACCTTATCCCCCCCTCACTTCTTCCACAGCTCGTAAACAATATCAGTTGGTCCGGTCAGTTCGTTAATACCACAGCCAGTGCCATGGTGCTCCAGACCTCCGGGTCGCACCGCCGCACCCAACCCACCCAAACAGCAAAGTCAAACCCTCCTGCAGGTTTGCACGGTCCAAAATCAGCAGGAACAACAAGGGCTTCACAATCCAGCTCACACGGACCAGTGGGACCTAGTCTTCGCGCAGCGGGCAATTAGACGGCAGTTAGACGGCGGGGATAAACATACCTTGACAGAACCCCAAGATCTTGATCAAAAAACAAGGTGGCCCCGCCCCACCTCCTCCTGTCACCGACGGGCGCAGGACGGGCCCGCCCTTGGCCCGGGCTCAGGACGGGCGCGTCCCGTGCCGCGGGGGGAGAGGCAGCACTTTATGCGCGAAGTTGACTCTGGCACCTCCCCCTCGCTAGCGGCACCAGTTGAAGGAGCGTTGCACCCTGGGACTGGTAGTCCCCCACCAGGGTGATGTGCGTTGGGGCTAATACGAGCAGCAGCAAGCAATGAAGAACCCTGGGACTACGGTCCCACCAGGGTTTGCAGGATTCAGGCAATGCCCCCAAACAACAGCGAGGTAAACACAAAGCAGCAGAGCAGGCTCCCGCGCCGCGGGGGGAGATGCAGCGCTTTATGCACGAAGTTGACTCTGGCGCCTCGCTAGCGGCACCATTTGAAGGAACGTTGCACCCTGGGACTGGTAGTCCCCCACCAGGGTGATGTGCGTTGGGGCTAATACGAGCAGCAGCAAGCAATGAAGAACCCTGGGACTACGGTCCCACCAGGGTTTGCAGGATTCAGGCAATGCCCCCAAACAGCAGTGAGGTAAACACAAAGCAGCAGAGCATTGAGTCAAAATGTCACTCACGGACGCTTTTGTGTCAGGGCTGAGGTGTAGAACGCAAAGGAATCACATGAACCAGGGAATTCTCGTCCCAACCCGCCCGATTGCGATATAACGCCGGAGCTAAGGACAAAGCCCATTTTGAGGCATAAGCCATTTTATCGTCATCAGGTACGTATTGTGGAAAAACTGGGGAGAATAACATCTTCCCCTCTTGAGGAAGCTAGGACAAAAGGTGGAGGCCAATCAACCTCCGCCAATAAAATATCGTAAAAAGAAGTCAGATTTTCCCAAAAGACTGCTTTAATTGGGCGTTTAATATCTCCTTCAATTTGGAGGCTAACTTCATAAAGCCTATCAGGAGAAGCAACTTGAGTGTCAGCTGTTTCTACAGTAATAAAGTGTCAGTTGCTTTCTCCTCCAGATGCTGGTGGAGTGTCTGCTGCACTATGGTAACCTCCGCTGCGCTGTCGAGGAGGGTTACCGCCCAACTACTGTCAATGAGCAGGGTTCTCACCGTCTGAGGCATACTTCGCAGTCAAAGCGGCAACTTTTTTCTTCTGAAATGGGGCACGATATTGAGGTGGTTCCTCCTGCTTGACTTTTACATCAAACTGGCACTGCGGGTCATGTCTTGCTTGCATAGACTCACCTTGTCTGCGATCCCGACGCTCTCCTCCGCCGAATTGTTGATCTGACGATTCCTGAAAGGAACAAGGAGAACGAGGATCAGGAACCTGGAGCCTCTCCGGTGTCTTAATTTTAGAGCGGTCACGCAAATCATATCTACGTTCAGAAGTGTCAGGTGGAGGCGAACCTGCACAAGAACCAGGCTTCTGTTGTTGCTGCCGCTGCATCTTGTTCCAAGCCTTTTTAGGAAAGACTGGATGGCCCTCCTTTTCAGGGGAGGGGGGGGGAGGGGGGGGGAGGTCTCACTAGTGGCTGAGTAAACGGTCGAATCCCCAGGCTATTGCGACCTAAAGATGTATACACATCCGCAATAATAATCGGCAACTGTCGCTGCCGATCCACTTCCATCACCGCCGCTGGGTGTTGATGTACCTGTAAGCAAACTGCTTCACCTTTAATGTTAGCCAGAATCATATCGGAGACTATAGGGAACATTCCCACTAACTTCATCCCCAAATCCAGGGCTGGACCAGCCCCGTGTTCATCCTGTACCTTCTTCAGAACGTTCGGTAGAACGCTAATGGGGGCGTGCCAAAGCACAGTGTATACACTGAAGCAAACACTGTCCCCCAGGTGGTGCAGTCAGCTAAAGAGGGGACAGACCACTCAGCAAACTGATTGTAAGTATCCTGTCTTTTTCAACAGGAGTCGTATGGGAAAAAACTGCCTCAAGCTGCTCAAATTTTTGTGCAAGCCAAAATGGCAAATCATCACGATTTTGAGGACATTTGTCCATCACTGAGTTAATCATGACGGGACTAATCACCAGTCCCCCACCGTGTCCCGGCGGTGGAGGAACAGCTCCAGCCGAAGCGGCTTGAAGCGCACGTGACAAACTGTATGACACTTCTGTGAATATAAAGCAACTGTGTATATAACAGACATAGCTCTGCAACATAAACATTGAGATAATTGGGATGTGGTGTAAAACCAGCCAACACCGGCCAAGTGGCCCCATCAATGGATAAGGGCTCATTCGAACAATAGTGAGAGGGTGAGGAAGGGCTCCATTAAACCAAATAGTATGCTCCCAGGACGTCAACGGAACTTCAAGTGATGCATAAAGACGATAAGCCACCGGACCAGCAGCTCTCGTATATTCATGTAACAAATTATCATTCCCATCCACTGCGGTAAAGGTAACCCAAGAATAGAAAACCTCGAAGCAGTAAGCTGGGTACGACTCTACCACAAAAATGAAGGTAGCCCCTGCATTGGGGACTCTGTGATGAGTTAAGTGTGCTGTAACCACAGCGCAGTTATGTGCCGCAATAGCGATCAGTTGCGCCATGTTTATAAAAAAGTAACTAACAAACCGGCAGCGCAAAACAGGGTCAAAAGCCTTTTAAAAATTCAAGCTTGGGGGGCGTGGCCAACATGGCGGCGGTGTGAGACGTGTTTTTCTGTCTCTCCTGCCCCGGTGCCCTGGGCCTCCCCGCGAACCCCCACACAGAAGCTTATAGCCCTCCTGGGGGCCATCATCGAGCGGGGGCAACCGGAGGGGGGAAGGGGGAGGGGGGAGGGGGGGGTGGCGGGGGGAGTCCTTGCATTGCTGAAACCTTCGCCGCGCTGCGATGATCGGCGGCCCCTCGCTCTTGCAGTGGCGGACATAGGCCGTTCGCTCCAGTCGCCCAGCGAGGCAGCCGTCAGAGGAGGAGCCCCAGAGCCGCGCTAGATCGAAGAGGCCGAGGGAGCGAGCGTCGGCAAGAGGGTCGTGGAGCGGCTACAGTTAAAAGGGACCGCTTCCGACCGGTGCCCTGTGAGGAGAGAAGGCTTTCCCGGTCGTCTGGGCGTCCGGGCCCTCGGCGGCCAGGCCCCATCCACTGCCTGCCGAGTTGCACACATCGGGGAGGTGCCCTGGAGTTGCGTGTCGATGAGGAGCCGAGTCTACTGATGCTGGCGGCGGCTCAAAAGGAAGGAGGCCCTGGATCCCTGCACCCGTGAGTCACGGCATTAAGCGCCACACGCAAAGCGGCTGTTGTCGGGGGGACGTCACCCGCCCAGCGCCCTGCGCAATGGAGAGGGCCTCACTGGTTGCTTGAGCTCCCCAGGTCCTCGTCGGCCCGAGGACCCACTGCCTGATAAGCTCACACATACCCGGGGGATGCCCCGGATCAGCGTGTCGGCGAGGAGCCGAATTTCGTGACTCCGACGGCGACCCGAGGCGGAGGAAGCTCCGAATCCCTGCGCCAGTGAGCTGCTGACCTCAGTGCCACTCGCAGTATTGGAGGCAGCGGGGACCACGGGGAACGTTTCTCCCGCACCACAAACTGAGACAGGGCCCGCTCATCCACGTAGGCCCCCTAGCCCTAGGGGCGCTGCAATCCCGGAGTTCCAGGCCGGCATACATGCCAGGCAGAGAGGTACAGAGAAATTACTATACTGGGAGACACCTCTACCGACCGCCTGGTTCTCATTGGCCTGATCGTTTGGCATATAATCTCCTCAATTTTGCTGTAGACCTGGAGGTGATTGGGCTGGCAGGGACTAGCGCTTCGCCTTTCGTGGCGGGAGATTCTTGGCTCCCTAACTGAGAGACTCACCTCCTGCAAAACTTTACCATAAAACTAGTGGCCAGGGCGGGACACACCTCTCCTGCAACTCGGCAATCACCAGGCCCTCGTGGGGCCTAGAGACTGGCCCTCTGAATAAGCGGCAGATGATTATTGTCCTGGTCTCATCCAGCTGTTTTCTACAACTATTTGGAGACGCTGAACCACAGAGTGAACACACTAGATTCCCTAGAGGTCTGGCACCTACACCTGAAAGGCACTAGGACCCACTTAGAACGCTAGTGTCTTGGCAAAGATAACAACCACTGCTGCAGCGACTCCCGCGAGGCCACCACATCCCCCACTCTTAATACACCTGAAGACTAGCACAATGGCGTCTGGAAGAACAAAGAGAGGGGATTCAATTAAAGATATGCTGACATGCCTCCCTGAAGGGGATAATAAAGGGCCTACGAGCCGCACTACATCCCCACCGGAAGAAGACACCGAGGCCCCAGTCACGCGCCCTTTTTGGAAGCCCTGTTTTCCACTCTGAGAGAGGGCCTCATGTCAGTGAAGAAAGACCTTACATCCGAGCTTCAATCAGTTCGTAAGGAAGTAACTGATATTGGAGACAGAGTAGACGGACTGGAATGCCGAGAGTCTTCAAGAGACGAGGAGATAGAGCAGATGCAACAGGAGATTATCTGCCTCTCAGAGCAGCACCTGGATCTTCATGCGCACGCAGAAGACCTTGAAAACCACTCTAGGCGTAACAATATTAGAATTCGGGAGGCCCCCTGGGATGCAAAGGGAAGAGACATTGAAGCATATGTTCAGGGATTCTTCGCACAAATTCTATGGGATACCCCAGCGGCGGATATTCGCTTAGAACGCACGCACAGAGCAGACAGATGGTCTTCGGGAGCTACCCGCTCTTTGGACATTTTGACCTGTCTCAACAGTTTTCCTCTCAAAGAAAAGATTTTAAGGGCGGCTCGTTCCTCAGCTCTGGTGTTCTTCCGAGGGCATACACTCCATCTGTACCAGGACTTAGCGGTCTCGACTCTGCAGATACGCGGGGAATTCCGCCCAATCACGAATCATCTCAGAGACAAGAACATCACCTATTCTTGGGGCCACCCCTTTAGGCTAATCTTCCGTTGGCAAGATCAACTCTACCAAATATGCTCACTGAGCAAATTACCACTGTGGCCGGAGCCTGCTTTGGCATCCTTAAAATGCTACGCAAAATTCTGGACCTTCTCCCCCTTGATGCTAAAAAAAACCAAAAAACTATTGTACAGGCTCTTGTTACATCTCGCCTCGATTACTGCAATATTCTGTATTTAGGGGTGACTGCTAGAAATTTGAACCTCTTGCAGAAGGTCCAAAATGCTGCAGCCCGGCTGATCTTGAACATCCCTAGGCGGGTTTCGGTGGGGGAAGCTTTGAAGAAACTTCATTGGCTCCCAAATCAGGCCAGAGTCACTTTCAAGGCCTTATGCTTTGGTCACATGATCCTTAGTCAGAAGGGGCCACGCTTCCTGCTCCCCCTTCTTATAGCTTATCGGCCCGCATGGGATCTGAGATTGCTTGGCTCTGCCAGGGTGATTGTGCCCAGGGTGCGGAAGGTTCGAGCTGGAGGGAGATCTTTTGGCTTCCTGGCTGCTAAGGCATGGAATGACCTCCCTTGGGATCTTAGGACCTGCGAGTCGGAGTCTCTGTTACGGAAAAACCTAAAAACTTGGCTTTTCCGACTCCGATCTGGAGGACGGAAGTAATATTTCTGCTTTTTATTACTCTGTCAGTCTTCTGCGCAGGAAGGCTTCTAGGTCTGGATTGTTGCGGGGTTTTCATTGATGTTCTAGCGCGGGGACACTCCGTTGGAGTAACCAGGCGCTTTACAAGCTAGCTAATAATAATAATAAAGGAAGCATACGACCTGCTACAAATAGAGCCACAAGATGAGGACCAGACAGTGCCACAACCTCACACACACAAGACGTGGGACCGTCTGCAATGGCGGCAGCTGCAGACGGGATGCAGATCTACTGGCCCCGATCCGGCCACCATTGCCTCAGAGAAGAAGGCGCTTTTGGACACACTGGTGGAGGTTACTACATCCTCCTGAGAAATAACAGAGATGCTTTGGATTTGCGGGGGCTGGGGCGCGTTGGAGGCTGATCTTTCAAACCAGCTCACTACCCTGGTCAAGGACTTCACCACTGGTAAGGGATTGGACTCTTGTCTTTCTCCCACTCCAGGGACTTTGATGTTATTCAGTTACGTTGTGGGGTTTATTAGGGGGTGCCAGCAATTCCAGCTACATCTATGTCTGTCAACAAAGGGTGTTCAGAACCACAGATATAATGTCCATCATTGTGATTGGGAGGTGTCCGAGGTGGGGTCCAGCATGAGGGCTGAGAGAGGGTGGATTTCCAGACTAGAATGGCACCCTTGAGAGTGATAACCCTTAATGTGAAGGGCTTGAATAACCCTGTAAAGAGAAAGGCAATACTATCTTATTTAGAACATTCACAGGCTGACATATGCTTATTACAAGAGACACCTACTGCGTAAAGATTGGCCTAAAATGCACTCACGAGCCTTCCCACAGTAATTCTACTCATCTCCTTCACATAAATCAGCAGGGGTGGCACTTTTATTCTCACGCACATTTCAAGGGAAAGTAGGATCTAAGGTAGGCGAGATTAGGGGCCGACTCTTAGGGTACCGTATTCATATAGGTTCCCCTTCTATCATCGTGGTGTCAGTATACGCCCCTAATGATGCCCAGGAACAATTTCTAAAACGAGCGGTGGCGGAAATTATGTCCACTCAGGACCGATGGGTGGTTATGTCAATTTAGTATTCCACAACGACCTTGACATGTGGACACACAGGCATGGGACAGCGGGAGCACTTGGATCAGAAGGGACCCGATGGCTACAAGAGATGGGTTTAAAGGACCTATGGCGTACCTCTCATCCCACAGCTAAGGGATACACCTTTTACTCACATGCCCACAAGTCCTATGCGAGGCTTGACCACTTTCTAGGTTCACAGGACGTCGAAACTGCAACTAAGTCCATAGAGATAGAGCCCCGTTCTCTTTCGGATCACTCAGCGGTCCGAATAGACCTCAATATTCCAGCTGGGGACCAGCCTTCCCGCTTGTGGTGGCTGAGAGAATCGCTCCGTCACAGGCCATCAGTCATCTCACAAATAGATAAGGCAATTAGAAATTACCTAGAAATTAACGAAAACGCTGAGACACCCATATCTACAATCTGGGATGCTCTGAAGGCAGTGATAAGGGGAGAGTTCCTGGCTTACTCGGCGGCAGATAATAAGTTGAGAAAGGAAAAACGTTCTCAGCTCCAGCGAAAAGTTCAAGAACTTGAACAAATACACCACCGCACAGGGGCCCTTAGAGTCTGGCATCAATTGGAATCTGCCAGGAAAGAGTTAGCTGGGTTGGATTTGGATAATGCAGAGTATTCTATACTCCGACTTAAGCACGCCTTCTACGTTGGTAGCAATAAATGTGGAAGAATGCATGCTAATAAACTCAAGGGCCAGCGTCAAGCTAACACCGTAGAGACTCTCTTATCTGATGAGCGAACTACGATCCAGGGAGACGAAGCGATAGCATCTCGCTTCGCAACGTTCTACCGTAAGCTTTACGCCGCTCAAGACCTCCCCTCTCAGGGAATCGAGTTGTATCTACAGGGGGAAAAGATTACTCGCCTAAAAGATGATCAAGCATCGACGCTCGATGCACCCATTAGAATACAGGAGGTAATCTCCGCGATAGCCAGATTGAAACCCTACAAATCCCCGGGCCCGACGGATATACGGTATCTTTTTACAAAACATTCTGCACTACGTTAGTGCCATTCCTCACTCGACTGTTTAATTAAATCTCTAACCCGTCAACGCTCCCCCCCTCTATGACAGAGGCATCTGTTGTGGTTATTCCCAAGCCAGAAAAGGATGGGAGACAGTGCGGATCATATAGACCTATATCGCTTTCTAACAGACACTAAACGTTTTATGGAGATTCTTGCAGCCTGACTAGCCCCACACATGCCTAGCTTGGTGGTCCCGGATCAAGCTGGCTTTGTCCCCCAATAGACAGTGTCCAGATAACACCAAAAGGATATTACATCTTGTGGATAAAGCTCCCCGCTCCCCACGCAAATCCATGCTTTTCTCCATAGACGCGGAGAAAGCATTTGACCGCGTCCACTGGCCCTATCTGTCTGCTGTCCTTAAACTCTTCGGCTTGGGAGAGCGGTTCTGTGCTTGGGTTCTAAGCAGCTACGGCAGCCCATGTGCATCGGTTTGAGTTAACGGCAGAACATCTCCACGTTTCCCCATCAGACGGGGAAACTCGCCAGGGATATCCTTTGTCGCCCTTACTGTTTGCGCTCTATATGGAGCAGTTTGCCCAGTGGATTCAGGACAATCCCGGGATTGGGGGAATTCAATTCGGGGGCAAAGAACATCTAATAACGCTATATGCCGACGACGTCATTGCCTCACTTGTTAATCCTAGAGAGACCCTCCCCAGGTTCTTAGCAAAAGTGAGATTATTTGGATCCTTGTCAGGGTTCCAGATTAACATCTCTAAATCACAGGCGCTAAGTCTTACTGTTTCCCAAGACACGCAAGATCATCTAATCCGCCTACTTGACGGCCGGTGGGCGAGAGACACTGTCCCTTACCTTGGTATCCAGCTTGCGTTGACCATAGAAGAGGTGATCTCCCTCAACTACCGCAACCTCATCAGGCGTGTGAAATCAGACCTTTCGCGATGGCAATAATACCCACTCTCATGGATGGGTCGAATAGCCACGCTTAAGATGATGGTCCTCCCACGTATATTGTATATCTTCCAGACGCTGCCCTTGTGGCCCCCGCTGGGACACTCCAGACTCTTCAGAGCTTATTTCAGAGCTTCATCTGGGCAGGTCGGTGCCCTCAGATGAAGAGAGACAGAAGTTGGCGATCGCCAATGGAGGGTGGCTTGGGCGCCCCATGCATGCTCCGCTACTTCCAAGCCGCTGAACTCCGATATATAGTGGAGTGGAGCCGCCCGAGTCTGAAAAGAGTTGGCTGTTCATGGACAGGGCCCTTGCCAAAATGTCCCTGTGGAAAATTCCCTTCCTGGATAAGCCCCAGCGCCCCGATAACCTCTATCTGTCAGCGGTCACCTCGCCCACCCTGAGAGTGTGGGACACAGTGGTAACAGGGAAGGGATTTTCTACGTTCCCCTCCCCTCTCAATCCAGTGGTGGAGAATCGGGATTTCACACCGGGTATGGATATCGCTGCTTATAAAGAGTGGCAAAAAGAAGGACAACGTTCAATAGGCCACTTCTTTGACGGAGACGGCCCTATTCCATTTGATGTTGTTCGCACCGAGAGGGGAGTCCCGGAGGTGGAGCGATTTAGGCATACACAGATACGGCATAGGGTGATGCAATCAACAACGAGGGAGGCAGCACAGTGACACCTCACTAAGTTTGAGAAATGGCTCCTGACTAAAGAGACAGATAGGTGTCTTGTCTCGGAACTATACACCATGCTCTCACAGAATCCGTCTGACCTAGGCAATCCAGCACACAAGAGATGGGAAAGAGAGATAGGCAGGAAACTCACTACCAAGGAATGGGAAGATATATACTATCAAGCAAGATACGCAGCTTCCAACGTGGCCAGTAGGGAAACGGCAACAGAAATTGCCACATACTGGTATTTGACACCTGTCCAACTCCATAGAGAACCTTGAGAAAACAGAAAGCTGCTGGAGAGGCTGCAATAACTCTGGGACACTGCTTCATATCCTTTGGGACTGCCCTAAATTAGCACAGTTTTGGACGGACATCCTGATAGACATAGATACACATTTCGACACCCAACTGCCTAGGTTTCCCGCGTATGTTGTTTAGGCCTTCCTAATCCACTAACATTTCCGCTCGAATCTAGAGGAGGCCGACACATAGCATTAGCTCTAGGGGCAGCACATCAATCCATACTGGCACACTCGGGCACAGACAGAGTCCCTACAAGACTGAATTGGCTGCACCGCCTGTGGCACCTCCTGGGTATGGAAAGGCTATCTCTCACACTGACACACAAGGTGACTCTTATAGCGAAACACTCGGCACAAGAGTTCACAGAACTAACATGTCCAAGATATCTAAGACTTAAGATTAACCACACAGACTCAGCATAACGCTGCCTCCCCAGCTTGTGTGAGATACAAACGAGTGGACCCTACCAGACTCATCCTTTGTTAGCTCTGGCACCCTCGGTAAGTGGTGGGTGGGAAGGAAGGGGGCAGATTTTCTTATTCCTAGTTCACTCTGCTCTACTTTATTCTTTTGATTAAATGTTGGGCTGGAAAGGGTCGAATGTTGACGCTCTTACAGCTGCTTGGATGATTGCCTTAATCCAGACAACAACAAAACAAATTTAAACTTAAAAATTCAAGCTTGATAATCCTATAGAAATAGGGGTACCCTACAAATACAGGAGGCTATGCCCCGCCACCACAGACGTCTCCGAAAACCGGTGAGAGGGGATTGTGGACAAGCACAAGCGCTACTCAGGGGTCTCGTGTATAAGTACCAGACCAAACATTGGTGGCGCCATGTTGCAGGGATTCTGCACAAACACAGAACTATGCTCAGGATTATAGGACCTTGGTGTATAGGGACTGAGTCATCCTACCACCTTAGTACCCACAAGCCCAGGACCGACTAGCTATAGTGTCTCACTTGCTCTCCTACTCACACTCAGAGAAACAAATGATTAGACACCCCAGAACACAACACTCCCAGATCTCTCAGGAATCGCGGTAACAAGACACACCCTTTCGCTCTCACTCTTGTACTTGTCCACAATAAGATCTGACAGAGACACGAAACAGTTTAAAATATTTATTTTAACTAACGTGCCCTAACATGCAGTATACGTGACACAACAAGTAGGAAAATGCATAGTACAAATACAGTCAGCATAGCAGCTAGTCCATAAATCATGAAGGGAGATTTCAAAATGAAAAGACAATAGAGCCTAACCTTCCTCCCCTTGCTAAGAAGCAGTATTATTATATATGAGAAGATCTCTGGGCTTTGTCAGCAGACCCCATACCTCAGCCTATAGATGGTCGATTTACATCATAGGTGCTGTCTCGCTCTTCTCTCTGGAAAGCTCCCTCTCCAAGTGTGTGCCACCTATTTGTGTATTCTAATAAGACCCAAGTACGTTATCCAAACAACAGCTGCATCAGTATGTTTTGTCTAAAGGCTAAGGCCTGGCCAGAACAAAATACCAGGGGCATTGTTGTTCGACCTTGCTCACAATGTTCAGTCAAAATCCCAGGAACTTGGGGCCAGATGTACGACAGGTTTTTGCGGTCGCAAAGGAGTTTTAGGTCTGTTTGCGAAAGCAAAAAACGTGTGGTCCATGTACCAACCCTATTTTGCGACTCGCAAAATAGGGTTTAGCGACTCGCTTTTAGGAAGGGGCGTTCCCTTCCTAATAGCGACTCAAAAAGCTATGTATGCATGTTTTGTGACCGCAATTGCGGTCGCAAAACACTCGCAGTTTACCACCCTTCTGAGAAGGGTGGTAAAGCACTCGCAAACGGGAAGGGATCCCCATGGGACCCCTTCCCCTATGGGAATGCATGAGCAAACATTTTTTAAGGGCGGGCAGTGGTCCGGGGACCACTGCCTGCCCTTGAAAAATGAAAAGTTACATTTTTATTTTTTTTAAATGCATCGTGTTTTCCTTTAAGGAAAATGGGCTGCATTTAAAAAAACAACTGCTTTATTTAAAAGCAGTCCCAGACATGGAGGTCTGCTGACCCCAGCAGGCCACCATCCCTGGGAGTGCCAGCCATCCCCAATGGGGTCGCAAATTGCGACAGCCTCATTAATATGCATGAGGCATGCAATTTGCGACCCCATTGGGAATCGCAAACAGTGTCTCTGACACTGTTGTACATTGATGTTTGCAACTCGCAATTTAATGCAATTTGCGAGTCGCAAACATCAATGGTCGTACATAATAAATTTGTGTAGTAACGTGCACAAAGCAGCAGGCAAGCTGCAGCGTGCTCATGCTAACTTAGAGAAAACGACAATGTCCCATGGGCCATGTGACACAACGGGCAGCGAAGCTGCCTATATATAGCTGTGTTGTCATGTCAGCACTCAGGGCGGAGAAGCAAGGAAGGCTGATGATGCAACCTGCCAGCATGCAGGAGCTTGGCCAGAGCTTCCGGATCCAGTATGGCACCTTGAGAGATTCACAAGGTGAGGAATCTGTGGTTAAAAGTATTCATCATAAACTTATAACTAGGGCTCCCAGTTTTCCGTTTTACTGATTTTTACAGATAAATACAGACAGAAAACAATGTGCTTCCTGTCTATATTCATCTTTAAAAGTGGAAAAATATGGAAAATTGTGCTTCTTGTGGGTGACTCTCCATGCTGTCTTTCCTGATTTCCAGGACAACAGCTGAGCAGATAGACAGCCTGGGAAGTTAAAAAAAACAGGTTGAGATTTTCCCTAAATATAGGCATATGTTAAAATATATTTGTATTATAATGCTGATATTAACCTGTGGGTGTGGAAATATACCATTTTATGACTCCATTTAAATCTCAAAATAAATGTGTATCAATACCAATAAGATGGGCAAAAAATAACTATGGATAAATACAGGTGGACAAAAAAAAAAAAAAAGTACCATAAAAACGGGAGCCCTACTTATAACTAATGAGCATTAGCCTTTTTAGAAAAGCTGTGACGAAAGTTGACGACCGGTAATTTATCAACCTGCTACATGCTGTAAACTTTTCTCTAGCGCAGCTTTTTGGTTTATTGTGATTTTAATTAATACTACAATTAGGAGCTGTGGATGTTCTCCCATTTTAACTGTGTAATTTATCCTCTGTAAGTGTGCTGTGGATGCCCTTTTTATTTCGGTATCGCAATGCCACTCTGTAGAGCATGGAGGATAGTAATTACCAAATCTCTTTATTCAAATCTTTAGCAATTAGGAGGGTTGCTCTGTGTACGCCAAGAGATCTTGTGTGGTCAGAAACTCAAACAGTCCAGCACAATCGATAGCAAAAAAGAATTTCAATGTCCAGACAATATTACATTTCTACAAGAAATTGACTTTCTTTAAAAGTCAGAAATTATTTTACACTTTAAACCGAGACAATCTTCGAAAACCGTAAGTGCCAAGCGGCTTCTGGCCTGAAAATCAACCCAAAAAGTCTTGCTAGCATCTGATCCTCAAGTGTGGGCACCATGTTTACAGTTGGCAGGGTTATGGTCTTTTGCGCCCTGTGCGGGAGGTGTTCTCTTCGTGTTGTCAGCATTTTTCTAACTCAATTTTCCCTTTCCCAATTAGCTCTACCTTAGCTGCTCAGTTAAGAGATTTCTCACTCCAGCAACTATGTTAGGGTTCTTCATAACGCCCTTATTCATCTCGTGGATCTGCTGTTAGGCAAAGCCCAAGCACAAACCAAGCTGGGAAGTGCAAGTGTGTTAGAAAAAGGGGTGAAAAGAGCTGAGGGTTGTGCAAGTTCTTTTGCTCTAATATCTGACTCTAAGCCTATTTTAATTTGGTCTAGAGTCATGAAGCGTTTGGATCAAAGAGACTTTAAAGTCTCACTTACGAAGATCAACGGCTACTTTTTTAGATCGAACCTAGACAGCGCTTGCGTTGTCGCTTCGAGACATGTTGAACAAGTTACTTACCTTTGGTAACGCATTATCTGGTAGAGACTATCTAGCTGCAGATTCCTTACCTTTGAATTTCCCAGGCATCAGACTGGGTCCGGAAACTTTTGCTGAGCAATACCCCTTGAGGGCGACGTTGGGTGGCTCCATTTGGCTCTGCGTGACGACGTCGGTAGCCTCGGTTATGACATCGTGGTGCCTATATAGGCGCCACCCAGGCGCACAGACATCAGTACTTTTCGTACTTTCCACACCAGAAGCGCAGAGCCATGAAGTAACTGACGTAATCTTGTGCAAAACTAGGGCCCTGAAAAAGGGGAACAACCCTAGCCCTACAATATCAGTCCGCAAAGCGGGGAGGCATGGGTGGGGCTGTAAGGAATCTGCAGCTAGATAGAGTCTCTACCAGATAATGCGTTACCGAAGGTAAGTAACTTGTTCATCTGATAGAGACTTCTAGCTGCAGATTCCTTACCTTTGAATCAATCAATCATCAATCATAATATTTGTAGAGCGCGCTACTTACCCGTGAGGGTTTCAAGGCGCTGAGGGGAGGGGGTTGCTGCTACTGTTCGAATAGCCAGGTCTTGAGGAGTCTCCTGAAGGTCAATAGGTCCTGTGTCTGCTGTAGGTGGAGGGGGAGGGCGTTCCATGTCTTGGCGGAGAGGTGGGAGAAGGATCTGCCGCCGGTGGTTGCTCTTCGAATGTGGGGGACAGAGGCGAGGGCGTGGTCGGCGGAGCGGAGCTGGCGGGTGGGGGTGTAGAAGTTGAGGCGGCAGTTGAGGTACGCTGGTCCAGTGTTGTGGAGTGCTTTGTGTGCGTGGGTGAGGAGCTTGAAGATTATCCTCTTGCTGACGGGGAGCCAGTGTAGGTCTTTCAGGTGGGGGGTGATGTGGCTGCGGCGCGGGATGTCGAGGATCAGACGAGCTGAAGCGTTCTGGATGCGTTGGAGCCGTTTGAGGAGTTTCGCTGAGGCTCCGGCGTAGAGGGCGTTTCCGTAATCCAGTCTACTGCTGACGAGGGCCTGGGTGACCGTCCTTCTGGTTTCGGTGGGGATCCACTTGTAGATCCTGCGAAGCATGCGGAGGGTGTTGAAGCAGGAGGAGGAGACAGCGTTGACCTGCTTCGTCATGGAGAGGGTGGAGTCGAGGATGACCCCTAGGTTGCGCGCGTGGTCGGTGGGTGTGGGGGCTGTTCCTAGCGAGGAGGGCCACCAGGAGTCGTCCCAAGCCGAGGGGGTGGATCCGAGGATGAGGACCTCCGTTTTGTCTGAGTTCAGCTTCAGCCGGCTGTTTCTCATCCAGTCGGCGACGGCCGTCATTCCCTCGTGGAGGTTGGTTTTGGCAGTGTGAGGGTCTTTGGTGAGGGAGAGGATCAGCTGGGTGTCGTCGGCGTAGGAGATGAAGTTGAGGTTGTGCTGTCGGGCGATGCGGGCGATCGGGCCATGTAGACGTTGAACAGCGTGGGGCTGAGGGAAGAGCCCTGGGGTACGCCGCAGATGATCTCGGTGGCCTTGGAGCGGAAGGGAGGGAGGCGGACGCTCTGTGTTCTGCCGGAGAGGAAGGAGGTGGTCCAGTCCAGGGCCTTTTCTTGTATCCCTGCGTCGTGGAGGCGTGTGCGTAGGGTGTGGTGGCAGACCGTGTCGAAGGCGGCCGACAGGTCCAGGAGGATGAGGGCCGCGGTTTCACCGTTGTCTAGCAGGGTTCTGATGTCGTCTGTGGCGGCTAGGAGGGCTCTCTCGGTGCTGTGGTTGCGGCGAAATCCGAACTGGGACGGGTCCAGAATGCTGTTTTCCTCGAGGAACCTGGTCAGTTGTATGTTGACGGCCTTCTCGATGACCTTCGCCGGGAACGGGAGCAGGGAGATGGGTCGGAAGTTCTTGAGGTCCTTGGGGTTAGCCGTGGGTTTCTTTAGTAGGGCGTTGATCTCAGCGTGCTTCCAGTCCTCTGGGAAGGTCGCTGTCTCGATGGAGCTGTTGATGGCCTTTCGGAGGTGGGGTGCGATGATGGTGCTGGCCCTGTTGAAGATGTGGTGCGGGCATGGGTCTGTCGGGGATCCAGAGTGTACGGAGTTCATGATCTTGATGGTGTCGTTGTTGTCGATGTTGGTCCAGGAGGTCAGGCGGTTGGTGCGAGTGGTGGTCGTGGGGGTCTCGGTGATTGCCGGGGCGGTCGTGGTGTTGAAGCTGTCGTGGATGTTCGTGATCTTGCGGTGGAAGAAGGTGGCCAGCGAGTCGCACAGTTCTTGCGAGGGTGGGATGTCGTTGGCGCTGGAGATGGGGTTGGAGAGTTCTTTCACAATGTTGAAGAGCTCTTTGCTGTTGTGTGCGTTGTTGTCTAGGCGGTCTTTGAAGGAGGCTCTCTTGGCGGATCTGATGAGGTGGTGGTGGTTGCGGGTGGCGTCCTTGTGAGCTGTGTAGCTTTCCTGGGTTCGAATCAGATATGAATCAGATACCCGAATCAGATATGAATCAGATACCCGAGCCATACCATCCCGGCGGTGGGTTGCGGACTCACATCCTAGACTAAAAAGTCTTGCAGGACTGAACGGGCAAGATGTCCGTCCCTGCGTACTTGCCCATCAAGGCAGTAATGCTTTGCGAACTTGTGCAAAGATGCCTACCTCTTTGCCTGACAGATGACTGGGACACCCCGAGCCAAGGCCGTAGTCGCAGCCTTTCCCCTAGTGGAAGGGGCTCTTAATCCTTCAGGGGGCTGCTTCTTTGCCAAGGCATAACAAATCTTGATGCAGAGAACGAACCAGCGAGAGATGGTCCTTTTCTGCACTGCCCTTCTCTGCTCCCACGTACCCCACAAAGAGTTGGTCATCCACCCAGAACTCTTTTGTGCGGTCAAGGTAGAACGACCACGCTCTTTTTGGGTCCAGGCATTTGAGACGCTCTTCTTCAATAGATGAATGCAGGGGAGCAAAGAAGGTGGGCAAAGTGATGGACTGACCCAGATGGAATGAGGTCACAACCTTTGGAAAAAAGGATGCCCAGGTGCGAAGCACCACCTTGTTCGGAAAGGACATAAGATAAGGAGGCGAGCTGGATAACGCCTGCAACTCCCTCACACTCCGGGCCGATGTAAACGCCACTAAGAAGGCTGTTTTGATGGTCAACAGCCGGAGGGGACAATTGTGCAAAGGCTCAAAGGGAGCACACATCAGGTAAGTGAGGACCAAGTTGAGGTCCAACTGTGGCATAACAAAGGATGTGGGTGGAAACAAATGAGCCAGCCCCTTTGGAAATGTATTTATAATTGGATACTTGAAGAGAGTGCTGGTCTGGCAGCCGCAAGAAAGCAGACAGAGCAGAAAGGTAACCCTGGAGAGTTCCCAAGGCAGAGCCCTGCTGGGCAAGGGTCAGAATGAATAAAAGGACAGTGGAAAGAGAAGCAGAAAGAGGGTAAATGGATCTTTCTGTACAGTATAATACAAATTTCTGCCAACAGCAGGTGTATACCCTCTTAGTGGAGGGCCACCAGAATAAGGTTACAGACTTCGGGAGGAAGGTTAAAGGCTATCAAGGCCTGAGCTCCACTCGCGACGAAAGGCGTCACCGAGCGATAGCCGCCTTGGAAACTCCAGCGCGCAGTACTGCTGACACTGCGCGTTCTCTTCAGAGGCGAACAAATCTAACCAAGGTTCTCCCCACCGCTGAAAGAGACCTTGCGCCACCTCCGACTGGAGACACCACTCGTGATCCGCTAGGCATCGACGGCTGACTTAGTTCGCCCTGGCGTTCAGAGAACCTGCCAGGTGTTGAACCACCAGGGTTACGCCCTGCTGTTCCAGCCATGTCCAGAGACGCAGAGCCTCTCGACAAAGGGTCCACGACCCCACCCCACCCTGCTTGTTGCAGTACCACATGGCGGTGGTGTTGTCCGTGAACACCTGCACTAGCTTCCCCTTGACAGAGGAAAGAAATGCTTTCAATGCCAACCGAATCGCTCGAAGCTCCAACAAATTTATGTGAAGCTCCGACTCCGCCGGAGACCAGTGTCCCCTGTTCTCCACCTCTCCCAGATGGCCACCCCATCCCAGAAGTGACACATCTGTCACGACTGAGATCTGGTTGGGGAAGGGAGAGGGGTCTGCTGTTGACCTAATTGCGGTTCGTTAACCACCACTGCAGATCTTTCGCCGTTCCTTCCGAGATCTGAACCATGTCGGTGAGATCTCCCCGATGCTGTGCCCATTGGAACTTCAAGTCCCACTGCAGAGCCCGCATATGCCATCTTGCGTGTCTTACCAACAGGATGCAGGAGGCCATGAGGCCCAACAGCCTCAGTGTCAGTCTCACCAAAATCCAGGATAGAGGCTGAAATATTGGAATCATAGCCTGAATATCCTGGACTCACTGCTCGGGAGGATAAGTCCGAAACTGCACTGTGTCCAGAACAGCTCCAATGAAGGGGAGCGTCTGAGAAGGAGTCAGGTGTGACTTCGGCACGTTTATAGAGAACCCCAGAGAATGCAGGAGGTTCACCGTAGTCTAAAGGTGGAAGATGACTACCTGGGATGAGGACGCCTTCAGCAGCCAGTCGTCGAGGTTGGGGAAGACCGACACCCCTAACCTGCGCAGATGAGCTGCGACCACCGCCATCACCTTGATGAACACCCAAGGGGCACTGGTAAGGCCGAAGTGGGGCACTGGTAAGGCCAAAGTGGAGCACGGTAAACTTAAAGTGCTCGCGGCCTACCTTGAACCGCAGTAACGCATGTGGCCTGGCAGGATGGGGATGTGAAAATACGCATCCTGCAGGTCCAACGCTACCATCCAGTCTTCCTGGTCTAGGGCAGACAAGACCTGAGCCAGAGTGAGCATTTTGAATTTCTCCTTTTTGAGGAAGAGATTGATGGTCCAAAGATCTAAAATGGGCCATAGCCCCTTGTTCTTCTTTGGAATCAGAAAGTAGCAGGAATAACAGCCACTGCCTACTTCTGAAACTGGGACCCTTGCTATAATCCCTTGGCCAAAAGAGCCGTAACTTCCTCTTGGAGCAACTTTAAATGATCCTCCGTCAGCCGTTCCTGACTTTGCAGAATAGTAGGAGGAAAAGAAAGGAAAGGTAGAGAAGCCCTCCTGGACGACCTGTAGACCCAGTTGTCCAATGTTATGGATCCCCAGTGGGGGAGATGATGACAAATTCTCCCACCAACTGGAGTAGCGTGGTCCCGCAGAATCATCCTAGGAGTGCTTGGAGGCTGCGGCTGCTGGGGGCAGTGTGGTAGACTACTTCTGGCCTCCATTCCGAGATCAGAAGGCACCACGTCCACACACGGCTTGTGAAGTCTGTGCAGGACGGTGGCTGGGGTAGGGCTGACATGACTGGAAACCCCTTGCGTTGCCACGAAAGGGGCGAAAGGAAGACTGGCCACAAGGAGTGGAGGAAAGGCCCAAGGATCTGGCTGTAGCAAGAGAGTCTTTGAACCTGACCAGGGCAGAGTCTGCCTTTTCCCCAAAAAGGCAGGTTCCATCGTAGGGCATGTCCATCAAATTAGCTTGGACATCGCCCGAGAAGCCAGTGGTAAGAAGCCAGGCGTGGCGTCTCATGGCCACCATAGTTGAAATTGATCTGCCCAACGAATCGGTCGTATCTAATCCACACCGTATGGCGAATTTTGCTGCATCCCTCCCGTCTTTGACAGCTTGGGAGAGCACAGCCCGGGCCCTCCTCTGGGACTTGTGGCAGCACTTGCGCAACCATCTCCCAAAGGGAATGGGAGAAACGGTCCAATAAGCATGCGGTATTCACCGACCGCAGTGCAATGCTGGAGGAAGAAAACATCTTCCCAAATGAATCCAACCTCTTGGATTCCCTATCCTGAAGGGAATGCGCCTTGGGATGATGAGGCCTGCACCACCAAACTCTCTGGGGTGGGGTGTTGGCTGAGGAACTTTGGGTTGCCCGGAGCTGGGCGATAGCGGCATGCAATCGTCCTATTCACAGGAGCCCCTGTGCTAGGTTTGGACCAAGTCCCCAGAAGGACGTCCGTAAGTGCTTCATTAAAGGGCAACAGGGGTTCAGAAGTGGAAGCCCCAGGTTGAAGCACCCGAGTCAGGAGATTAGTCCTGACTTGCACGGAGGGCAGCTCCAGTCCGAGGACCTCAGCTGCCCTCTTTACCACCATGGCATAGGACGCTCTCTCCTCCGTAGCCACCGGAGGTGAAAGCATGCCAGTATTTGGGGATGTATCCAGACCACTGGCCTCCCCAAGTTCCCCATACCAGTCCAAATTCTCCTCAGAGACATCCTGGTTCTCAAGAGGGTCCCCCAGACCCCTCCCATTCCTCTCCTGAGCCTAGCACGTCTTCAAAGTGCTCAGGCAACAACATAGAACCTCTGGGTTCTGTCGACGTCAGAATCGGCGTCGATCAATGCTGTTCCGTGTCATCGGGGACGAGGATGGGACTTGCGCCACCGACTGGCATCGGCGACATTGTAGGCACCGACTTTGGGTTCGACAGCGGGGAAGGTCACGTTGGCACGACCGGCGTCGAACTGGATTTGGGATCAGATCCCCGAGGCCCCACCGGCATCGTGGCCGGAGCTAACAGCGTCCTTCCAACCCCACAGGGCCTGAAGGCTCTCCAGCGGGGTCGTTCCACTCAACTACACGGCGCATGGCCTCGTAAAATTCTTTTATTTGAGCAGGAGTCGCTCCGGCTCCCGGAAAGGGGGGGAGGCGCCAAGTCGACTGGCTCTGCGGAACCGTCCTAGAGCGTCGGTGCTCCTTACCTCTCTCGACGACTGACGCCAGTTGAGGTGAAGTCAAAGCCCGCTTGGACGACTTCTTCTTCTTCTTGTGCCTCTTCCCAGAGTGTCCCGAGGACTTCCAATGGGAGGAAGAGGACTTAGAGCTCCGGGAGCGTTCCTGCGACGACCTCTTCTTCGAACGGGACCTTGACCTCCTCGGAGTCTCGCTTGACGGTGTCGACTGCCGGGCCGCGTGTAACTTCATCGCTTGCTCCCTCAACGTCTTCGGAGCCATGGCCCGACAGTCCGAACACGACTTTGTATCGTGGTCGCGCTCGAGACACCAAAGACATACGCGGTGGGGATGGGTAACCGACATCATGTGGGAACAAGTCTTGCATGGTTTGAAACCTGTCTTCCTCGAAGACATCCCTCGCACACAAAGTTGATTCCCAAAATTTCGACAAAAGTTGAGAAAAAGCCTGCCAAAAAGAAGCAGAGGGGTAGCTCTTCCCGGATCGGCGCTTAACTGGCGCGGAAAGAAAAGAACCGACGTCCGTGCGCCTGGGTGGCGCCTATATAGGCACCACGATGTCATAACCGATGCCAACGACGTCACATGGAGCCACCCGACGTCGCGCGCAAGGGGTATTGCTCAGCAAAAGTTCCCAGATCCAGCCTGACGCCTGGGAAATTCAAAGGTAAGGAATCTGAAGCTAGAAGTCTCTATCTGATGTATATACTTTGTGGGCTTACAGCCCGCCCACTACTTAACATTTGTTTGTTTTAGTGTCCTTTAAAAATCCTTGCTTCAAAGGGGTTATTTGTTCCTATTTGTCCCTCATTTTTGTTGTTTGTGCCCTTTCATTGAGCAGGCCACCATTACTTATTTTGTTTTGGTGTGCAGTGAATGTGGATGACTGTTTCTAAAGGAATGTGCTTAAAAAAATAGTCCAAAACTTCCCATCCAAAGAATAAAGAGCCTGCCATTCAAAGATAGATTTATAAGTGCTTTCTAGGACCTTTCCCAATGATGTTCATGAATGACCTAGTGTTTTATCACAGGCGGGGGCACAGTTAATGTCAGTGGAGTCAAATGTTCATTAGTCACAGGGACATGAAAGGGTCAGTGGATTACAACGGTGCTAGTTCACTCTAGGTGATGCCTCGGTGATCAGGGGGAAGAGTTCTGTATTTCAAAGCCCACTGTTCGAGGTAAAGATTTTCCAGTGTGAAGGCTTTCATGCGTTCGGGGTCATCCACAACCGCCACCGGAAAGTCCAGCGGATTGCTATCCTGTACAAGGGTCTTACCATAGCTTTGAACTGCAATATTCTGGAACTACCACAGCTAAGGCAATGATTCCAGCAGTTCTGAAATTAGGATGATCGTCTCCAGCTGTACACCAGGCTAAGGTGCAAAGTGAAATTTCCTAAAGTCTCCCAATGGGTAGACAGAGAGGGGTGGATGCAGGATGGGAATGATACAGGCTCTCCTTCTTAAATTAAAAGCAATGAACCCGATCCTCGACGGAGATAAAGTTAAAAGTTCCTGGGCAGCTGGCTGGAGCAAATTTGTGGCTCATGGGCACTGTCATTCAATGAAGATATCCAACATGCAGGTTCCTTTAGTCAACAGAGGCTTGTCTGTCATCTATAGATCAGGTTACTTCTTCCTGGAGAGTTCTTCCATTTCTCCAGTGGAACAACAGCAAGAGAGAGGTAGAGAGGTTCGTGCGTGCGCATGGCAGCCTAATTGTGCAGCTCCGCTGCCGCGGTCCTTTGCAGCAGGCTTTCTCCGCACAATGACTGGATCCGACTAATCCCTCACCAGTTCCAGAATTCCTGCAGAGCCGATACGCGAGCAGGGCTACTGCTTTCCAGGTGTTCGTGTCTTTTTTCCTCATTCACGATCACCGAGGATCTTAGCTTTCCCTGCCGCCTTCCATCAAAATGGCTGCCGCAACATCAGTGATCGAGACGGGGGCTGAAGCGTCCTACACGTAAGGTTCCCCGAAGAGCTCCGCACCCCATCTGCGGTCCGTTGAGCAGCGCTTTCCCTCCCAGCTTGAGAAGAAAGTTGAAAGACTGTGCTTTTTTGGAAGTTCTTTACCGCTTCTATTATCGACATGCCTGACCTGAAAATGGCGCCCATATGTGACTCTTTTTATGCAGTTTGAGCGGACCTGAATGAACGTAGTCTGGTTTTCTTCCTGCGGTCCGGAATACATTTGCCATTATGCATACTCCCAATGGGAAAGAGTTTATTGTATCGTGTGGGACTAAGTGCCACCGCCTTTCATAGCAATTTAATCGGCACCGCGGCACAGGAGGGCTCCCCCAGCCGACCTACTAGGCATCGGAGAGGACACATCACAAGTACAGCGCCTGTGCGAATCTCCTGGGAGCTGTAGTAATCCCAAATTACAAACTCAGGTGCTGCACGTGTGGTGCACGCGAATGCTATCAACAATATGGCGGCCTCCCATGATGCATCTGCAGACTTTGAAACTGTCCCTTCCACCTCTCCTCTCACCACTCTTGACCTGGGGGCGAGCTGGAGGACGAGGTGGACGGCACCTTCCCAGTAACACCGGGACCGGTGCTTTCGATGGAACTTTGACGATACCCCCTGGGCGGAAACTGTAACTGTCTGTACTTACCGAGTAGCCCGAGCTACCTTGGCCGATGCCCGGTGGAGCTGTCCTATACAGCTATAGAGGAGTTTGGCTCTGGTTCACCCCCTTAGCCGTCACCTACCCAGCCCGACATTGGACATTGTTTTCCTCGTCTCCCCGTTGTGTTTCCTTCCCTCCCCTGCCTCCTCCCACTGCGATTCTTTGGCTGCCTCCCCTTCTCCAGTCCTGCGTGGAACCATGTAGTCAGCTACCTTTATTGTTTTTTGTTTGATTTTGTATATCCCGCCTTTTTGGGATAATGCTATCGGCTTCTGTTTGGTCCTCCATCATGGCAGGTTCGACCAATCCTCTTTGCTACTGGTCTGCTCCTGGTTCGCCTGATTGACCTTTTCTTCTAGTCCACCCCCCCATGGTCTCCCACACCCCTCCCTTCGTATACTTTCACTGATACTCAGGTCGGTTCTGTCTTTCTGACTGCTTTGTTCCCCCTAAAGTACTTTTCTCCCTTGCCGGTCTGACTATCTACATTCCTTACCCCTGTTTACCATTCCCCCTCTGCCTTTCATTCCCCATAAGACGTGTGTCTTGGCTATGCTATGCGCTAACAACTCATATTATTGTGTAATCTCATGTTTTTCTCCTATGTCTATACTTGGCTCCTGTAATTGATGTAATTATGTAACCTGTAACTTGCTGATCCTCATGTAAAGCGCTCTGATACCTCCGGGTCTAGCCAGCGCTATATAAAACGTTGCAAATAAATAAAATAAAGGGGACTACAGATTTCCTGGACTTTGGCTTTCTCTGGATGTTGTGTTATGCCGATTTCTATAGCGCCTACTCAACTGCCAGGGTATCCAGGCACTTGAGAAGGTATGCAGGCGTATGGCCCCTTCAGAGTTATTCAAAGAGCCAGGTCTTCAGCCTTTTGTAGAACTCAAGAAGTGAGTAAGAGGCTTTGATGTATTGTGGGAGGTTGTTCCATGTTTTGGGTGCGGTGCAGGAGAATGAACGACCTCCTGTTCTGCTTTTGTGAATGTCAGGAGTGTGTGTGTGTGAGAGAGTGAGGCTAAGTCTAGGTGTCTTACAGGCTGGTGAAAGTGTATGCCGCTGTTGAAGATCTTTGTAGGATGCGGAGGCAAGAAGTGCTGTCACTAGTTAAGATGGTGGTGCTGCCAAGGTGTTTATACACGCTGCAGGGTACATTATATGAGATCCCCAGGAGGTACTTTATCGAATTGGATAGTTTGATTAAAGACCTGCTGTGGGCTGCTAAAAGAAAACAGATGGGGCTCTCTAGGTTGAAGCAGACCTGGGAGGGATTGAACTTCCTAATATAGAACTTTATTATCTTGCAGCCCACCTTCAGCATGCAGTCCTTTGGCTGGATTAGTGGGACAATTAGGAGAAGAGACTCCTGAGGGGCTCCCATGAGGACCGTACGCTCCCTGAGCTGCTCATGTATGCTGCTCGGGTGCTGGAAGAGTTGCCATTGCTGATAAGACATGTGGGGCGAGTGTAGGAGCAGACAGTCGTGCCGCTCTGGGCACTAAAGCAGTTTGCGAGCATAGTGGAAGTGATGTCTGTGCAGAGATGGCAAGACAGAGGCTGCGAGGTCCTGGGAGATCTATATCAGGGTGGTCAGTTTATCACACGAGATGACGCGATGGATTCATTCGCGTTGGGTATAGGTCAATACATACAATACGACAAGATATCAGCAACAGCTCCTGAGATATGGCCTTGCTTTCCGGTAGAGCAAGTACCCTCACAGACGCTAACAATGCTACTGGTGCTATCCGGAGGTCGCAGACTGATATCGCACTTATACCCTGCACGAGGGAGGACTTGCTGAGGACTGTACCTAGGGCACATGGGAAATGGGAAGAGGTGTTGGGTGAGGCACTCTTTGCCTGGGATTTGGAAAAGTTTCATATGGGGATGCGCACTGTAAGCTCCAATGCGCGCTTTAAACTAATATAGCATAATTTATGGTTGTAGTGTACACGTCTGACTTCACATTGATGAAGGTGACAAGTATCTTCATGTGCTGGCAGTAATGTGACCTCTTGTGCAGCCAAGTCAGCGCTTAAGGGGTCTCAAGTGGATTTCATCTCATACTAAGGTGGGAGATGAGAGTGGGAGCCAGTGGGAGAGGATGTAGCCTAACGGTCAACCTCAAATCTGGGAACCAGGTTCGAGACTCGGCAACGACGCTCAACATCCTGTGATTCTGGGCAAATCACTTAACGTCCCCGTGCCTAACAAAAATGAATGTGTCTTCATGTAACGCAACTGGTGCTCATGTAAAGTGCTCCGATACCTGATTTCGGGTCAAGTTCGCGCTATATAAAACCTTGGGGGTAAAAAAAAAAAGTAGCTGTAGAGAGCCACAGGTGCTGCGGAGTGAGGGCGAATTGCTGGCAGGGTCGGAGGCTCGGCTGGACTGTAGAGGCGTGTAGTAGGAGAGTCATAAGCTGCACTTCCACTGGTTTGATGCCCACCATCGGAAACATGCGACCCCGCGTGAAGTGATTTGAGGCAGAGGGCGTATCTTGATATCGGCCTGAGGAGCTTGTGGGCCTAATGATTAATAACTGAGGAGGAGGACAAACAATGACAGCCATTTTCAATTGGGAAGCGCGGAAAAGAAATGGTAAACAAAAAGGTAGGACTTCAGCAGTAAGTGCAGTAACGGGTTGCATCAGAATGCATTTACAAAACTAGGTTGCTGTATTTGACATTTTTCCGCACTTAAAATTCGGGAAATATAATTTCAGAACTATATCTTTAATATTTCACATTACAAAGACAGCTTATAATGTTTACTTCGAATTGGCATTTTAACGGTATGCACAGGAAAACTATGGGTGATATTTGCATTCGTGATTACGATAGTTTTAATGATACCCTATTGTGATGGGGGAGCAGGAAGACGCTAGGCCGCGGCTGCACTCCGCGCAATAGAGTACACGTACACAGTGTGTGGCTGAAGGTTGGCGCGAAGACCCCGAGCGGCCTTCCGCCGTTTATTTATCCCCTCGGGTCGAGCCCGCCCAGAGGGGTGTATGCGTGTGTGAGGTTGCAACAATGTGTAGTAGAGCCCGGGTGACTCTACATCCCTTCCTTCTTTTAGTTCTAACTAACCACAGTCCCTTCTCCTCACGGAGACATATATACAAAGTCTCGTAGTCTTTGACTCGGCACCGGGTTGGCCCGGAGACCATACCTCTGGCTCCGGGAGATGTTGACGTCCCGAGTGCCACTCTGAGCACCCACTGGCGAGCCCTGAGCATCCTCTGAACCCGCTTGTTCAGGCACAGCAATCGTGTTTCTGTCTTCTGACGGTACGCCTCCTGAGACTGGGCCACCAGCCCAGGAAGACTCCTGGGACAACGTGCTCGGGCCGGGGACCTCGCTGTCTCCTTCTTCGCTGTCGTGGCCATGCCCAACGGTCCGCTTGAAGCACGATACATTCCTGGTGACTTGGAGGTGTCCTTTCTTTGCCGTGACCATTGTCCCCTGAACATCTATCACTGTCCATGTCTCAGGCTCGAATGGTGTTAGAAATTTCCATCCGGGGTGTCGATCTTTGATCACGACCTTGTCCCCGATGCAGATTCTGGGCTCTTGTGCCCTCCAGGCATCACTGGCCTTCTTGTTGGTGGTTTCTCTCCTGGCTTGAATGGCCTAATCGTCCCTCTCTGGGGGTACCCACGTTGGGTCGGCCGGGATGCTATCCCGCGGGGGCCGCCGAAACAACAGGTGTGAGGGCGCACACTTGGTGGTGCTGTGAGGCGTCTGGCGGTACACTCCGAGGAACTGGTCTAACGCTGCTTCGGCATTCTCCTCACGTTCCACCGCGATGCGCAGTGTTTTGTTGAGTCCTCATCAGCCGCTCCACCTCCCCGTTGGCTTGGGGCCAGAGTGGCGTGATCTTGCGGTGTCGGATGGCTTTACTTTCCATGTATTCCTGGAACTCCCGACCCTGAAATGGGGGTCCGTTGTCGGACTTGATTTCCTCCGGCAGTCCCAGCACAGCGAAGATTCTATCCAGAGCCCTCTTCACGTGAGGGAACGCTGTTGACCCCACGACTTCCACGACTGGAAACTTCGAGAACGAATCAACCATGACCAGCATGTGACGGCCATCTGGGAAGCTTCCGAAGTCGAGGCTGACCTGAGTCCATGGGAGTTTGGCCGGATCCTCCGTGACTATCGGCGCTGGAGGGGGGTCCCCTCCGGTGATGGTGCATTCATGGCAGCCCCTGGCCATCTCTTCCACTTTGGCATCCATGGCCGGAAACCAGACCTTCTGCCGTAGCCTCGCCTTAGTCTTTGCCATGCCCTGGTGGCCCACATGCGCCAGACCCAGAATTCGTTGCTGGAGAGCTTCCGGGATAACGACGAGATGCCCTCTCAGGACAATGCCTTGCTCTCCCACGCTGAGCTCATGACGCACCCTCCAGAGCTGCTGCCGGGCCTGTGCCACTTCCGGTCGTAGCATGCGGCTCCCCTCCATGAAGCGGGCCCAGGTGTTTCCGTCCAGGGCGTCTTTTACCCTGGCCAGTGTTCCGTCTGCCGCGGTAGCCTGTCCGATTTCCACTCATCCTCCCACACTTGCCTGGCATCTTCATGGCCTTCGGGCATGCATGCTGTGACACCATCCTTACCACCGCTTCTGTGTCATTTTCTTCATTGGACTGGTTCCTTGTCGATTCCGGGTCAGGGTGACGTGACAGGTAGTCAGCCGGGTTGTGAGCACCAGGTCGATACACAACCTTGAATTGATACGCCTGCAGCTGCACGGCCCACCGCTCGATTCTTGGGGGTGCCAGCCGTGTTGACCCAGCAAAGAGCGGGACCAAAGGTTTGTGATCCGTCACCACTTGGAAGTCCTGGCCACACAGGTATAGGTGGAAGTGTTGACACGCCCACTTGATGGCGAGAGCTTCCCGCTCGATTTGGGCATATCTGGTCTCAGTGTCGGTGAGAGCCTTACTGGCGTAGGCGACTGGTTTCCAGACTTCGGGGTCGTGTTCCTGCAGGAGCACCGCTCCTAGGCCCATGGGGCTGGCATCCACGACCAACTCGGTTCGCTTCCTCGGATGGAAATAGGCCATGACCGTTCTGTCCTGCAACCCCTCTTTGATGTCAGCAAACTCCTTTGCAGCAGCAGGTGACCACTCCCATGGCTGTCCGTGTTTGGTGAGGACCCTGAGGGGTTCCGACATGGTGGCAAGCTTTGGGATGAATCGCCCGCAGTATGTGGCCATGCCGAGGAAGCTCCGCACCTCCGTGGGGTTCTTCGGCGTGCTGGCAGCCCGGATGGCGGCTGCTTTCTTCGGGTCCACCCGGAGCCCCTCCCGTGTGAACACATATCCAAAGAATTCGACTGTCTTGATAGAACGAGCATTTCGCCTTGTGCAGCGTCAGCCCTGACTCCTCAAGCCTCTGCAACGTGGCGCGGAGATGCTTGTGGTGCTCCTCCAGTGTGCTCGAGAAGACGAGGATATCATCACTCAGGTTAATTACCCCTTGCAGTCCTGACAACACCTCTCGGACTGCGTTTTGGAATACTTCAGCAGCCGAAGATATTCCGAAGCTGAGCCTCTTATACCTCCGGAGGCCGACGTGGGTTGAAAACGTGGTGATGTATCGGCTACCTGGTTCCAACTCCAGCTGATGATACCCTGCGTTTAGATCCAGTTTGGAGAACCATTTGGCCCCATTGAGATTGGCCACGATATCCTCCATGGTCGGGGTTATGTGTCGTTCCCGTTTCACTGCCACATTAGGCAGGCGCATATCTACGCAGAGCCTTATAGCCCCCGGCTGTTTGGGTTTTGGGGCCACGACCAACGGGGACACCCACGGTGTGGGGCCTGAGACCTTTTCGATGACATCGAGCTCTTCCAGCTTTCTCAGTTCTTCCTCGACCTGTGGTCTCAGATTGAACGGTACTCTCCTATGTCGGAGCGCCACTGGCAGGACGGCTGGATCAATATGGAGCTTGAACTTTTTGCCCTTGAGCTTCCCTAGACCTGTGAAGAGGGCCGGGAATTCCTTCAGTATGGCCTCGGCGTGCGACTCGTGTATCTGATTCGCGAAAAACACAAGCCCAAGGTCCTCCGCGGTGTGACAGCTGAGCAGTGTTCCTTTTCGTCCTTCGGTTATATGGAATCGTGTGTCCGTGATACATGTGCCGCTGGCTACTTTGGCTTGTATGACTCCCCTCAGCGGTAGTGGGTCGGTTCCTCCATACACATATATTCTGGCTGTGGATGGTGCGAGTGGGGGTCTTGGTGACAGGCGATCATATTGCTCCGAGTCCATGACATTGACTGAGGCGCCGGTGTCAATTAAGGCGTGCACAGCCGTGCCCTCCACTGTTACCGAGCACATCGGGGGAGGCCTTCGCCGTCTATCTGCTCTGCTGGCATACGAGACCACAAACACGTCATCGTCCTCATCCTCCCACACTTGCCTGGCATCTTCGAGTGGAGGAGAGTCTTCCAGGGATACCTGCTGGACTCGTTGCGAGATGCTCCTCTGTCTTGACGGGCCCTGGCGGAATCGTCCACCCCGGCACACCCTGGCGTAGTGATTGAGCCTCCCGCACTTGGAACAGGTCTTGCCTTTCGCCCCACAGATTGCTGTTCTGGCGTGGTCATCTCCACAGTATCCGCACTGGCCACTACACGGCCGTGTCTGCGCTCGCCGGATCGGGGCCGGGCGTCTCTGGATGGCGTCCACCCTCTCTTCCTTGACGGCTTGGTGTCTCGGGGCACACGTGGCGGCCACGGGCATGTGTAGTGCCGCTTCCATGGCTTCGGCCCGGACGTCTGATAACTCGTGTGAGCGGGCCAAGACAAGGATCTCGTCCCGCGAGATCCCTGGTTGTCGCAATGAGTTTGCGTAGAAGCTTGGAGCGGCAGCCCAGGATGATTTGATCCCTGATTTCTGTCTGCGGGGCCACGAATGCGCACGTGCTGGCCAACTTCGCATAGAACATATCGACCGACTCAGAGTCTGTCTGGGCGGCCCTTCGGAACTTGAACTTTTCAAAATCAGGGTTCAGTTGTGGGTCAAAGTGTCTGTCGAGTGCCCTGACTGCAGCATCGTAGTCGTCTTCCGTTCCGGTGTTCGGGAGGGTCTCGAAGAGGTCATAAATTTCGGGGCCTCCATAGTAAATGAGGAGTGACCGCTTGACCGTGCCGTCTGCTTCTCTTGTTCCTTTGAAGTAGTGGTTGAGTCGTCCTACCCATGCCCGCCATCGTGGCGCGGCCGTGGCAGGATCTTCGATTTCGCTGAATGGCGGCAGGGGAGCAATCGCGGTGTGGTGGTGCCCTGGGATCGGCGCGTCAGGGCCTCTGACTTGGCCTTGAGCTCCAGCCTGTGGGCCAGCCGTGCCCGCCTGAGTGTTGCTCATCTTGGGCGCGCTTTACTCTCTGCCTCTTGTAGGCCTGAAGGACGTCCCTCGTGTTCCGCCCCTCTCGCGGTCCGCGCGCAGGGGCAGGGCACTGCACCCGGTGGAGGACAGGGATCGGTCAGTGCACAGGCCTGCCCTGGGCCTTGCCGTGTCTGTGGGCCACTTCACTGCCACCTCCTTCTCACCTTGCCCAGGTGGTGTCCCTTCACCTGCTTCCTCCTCTTGTCCCCTTCTTCTTTCCTTCCTTATTTTTTATTTTTTTTGATTATTCTTTTTTTTTTTTCAGCAGGCGACCCTCGGGGCAGCACTGGGGCCTTGCAGGGACGGGGAGAACCCAGCGGGGGTGGGGCCGAGCGTCGCTCGCACTCAGGAGCTCCACGTGCTCACTCACCCTTACTCGCGCTGCTGCCAGAGTCAGCGCCGCCAGCTGAACGTGTTCCCGAGGCCTCGGAAGACACGTGGGCGGGCGCAGGCAGCAGGAACAGCCACCAGCCGCACGGACAGGCGCCGCCAGCTGAACGCGCTCCAAACTCCGACCAGGAGACGCGTGAGCGGGCGCCACCGGCAGGTAGGCGGCAGTGCGCGTCGATGCGGGTGGGCTCCGCAGCTTGTCGGCAGCCTCAACGGGTGGAGAGCGGACGCGTGCCGGTCCGACTGGCCTCGTCGCCAGTGTGATGGGGGAGCAGGAAGGCGCTAGGCCGTGGCTGCACTCCGCGCAATTAGTACACGTACACAGTGTGTGGTTGAAGGTTGGCGCGAAGACCCCGAGCGGTCTTCCGCCGTTTATTTATCCCCTCGGGTCGAGCCCGCCCCGAGGGGTGTATGCGTGTGTGAGGTTTCAACAATGTGTAGTAGAGCCCGGGTGACTCTCTACACCTATGTGGCGTCATGATAATGGCTTTCGTCATGTAAACTGGCGCTGTAATGACACTATCGTTATTCCACTGACATGGTAGAAGCCTTAGATGTAAAGGCTTTCGTTGTTCCGTCATACATCCAGGACTAGATGTGGAGCCCCTGCTGCGGATTTTGTGGTGTGGAGCTGCCCCTTGAGAGCGCCTTACTGGGGAGAAGCATTGCAAAGTCTAAATAGGGCAACTGGTTGGAAGATCCCACAGGTAATGTTGCTAGGACTGGTTCCGGCCCCGCCGGATAAAACAGGTAGCCAGAAGTTCTTACCATTGGGCTCGCTGCTCGCAAGGCGGCAAATTGCTTTCCAATGGATGGGATCGCGGCCTCCCAGTTATGCTGATTGGTTGCGGAATATGTCCGGATGGGCAGTGGCGGAAGAAGTCAGAATGAAGCACGTGAGGCGGGATAAGCATCTGGGGGATGACTTGGTGGCAGGCGCGCTGATTCTGTCTGACCTACACGACGCTGCGCTGAAGAGGCCGGCTCAGGGGTACAGGACATGGAGAAATGCTATATGTGCACGATGGGTGATCTGGGACTCAGTAGAACAGAGGTGTGCTTCTTTACAGGGTCAGGATACCCATAGATGGGCCGAGGGATGGAAAGGGTGGCTATGCGGATTACTGACACTGAAACTAGTGACCACACCAATTGCTTCCAAATAAGATAACTATATGTAGTTTTGAATCTTTTTGTAATAAAGTATGAGCAGCTATGGGGGCGGTGGGGATAATGCCTATATAACATGTATTGTGGTTTTCATAACGTTGTGGAAGTATTGCTAAACTAGAGTCTTGATGCAGTGTACTAATCCTATGAAAATCAATAAATAAAATAAAAAAATAAAAAGCGCTCACTGCGTTGACTTGTGCAGTGATGTTGAGCTTGTCGCTTAGGATGATCCCCAGATTTCTTCTGTGGTCAGTGGGTGCTGGTGCTAGCTCTGACGGCCACCAGGTGGTGTCCCATGGGGAGGTCTTGCTTCTGAAGATCAGTACTTCTGTCTTGTCAGAGACGAACTTCAAGCAGTTGGTTCTCATCCAATCTACTCCCTTGGTCATGCAGTTGGTGAAGATGGTTCTGGTGTTGGTTGGCTTGTCTGTCAGCGAAAGGATGAGTTGGGTGTTGTCTGCATAGGAGATGATGTTGATGCCTGGGAATTGGATGATGATGGTGTCATCTAGATGTTGACCAGGGTGGGTCTAAGGGATGATCCCTGGGGGACTCCACAGATCAGGTTACTGGTGTCCAATGTGAAGGGTGGGAGTCCGACTCTGGGGTTCTTGCCATGAGGAAAACACCTAACCAGCTTAATGTGGAACCTTGGATGCCAATTTCATGGAGTCTTCTGATGAGTGTTGTGGGAAACCAAGTCGAAGGCCGAGGAGAGGTTGCGCAGGATGACGGCCACTGATTCTCCTCTGTCGAGGATGGTAAAGGTGTTGTCTGTGGCTGCGATAAGTGCTGTTTTGTTTCTGTGGTTTTTCTGAATCCTGATTGTTTGTTGTCCAGCAGGTGGTGTAGCTCGAGGTGGGTTGTGAGTTGCTTGTTGATGGTCTTCTCAATCACTTTAGTAGGGAGATGGGTTGAGCATTGCTCAGTTGGTTTGGGTAAACTGATGGTTTCTTGAGGAGGGCGTTGGCTTCTGCAGGTTTCCAGTCATCCAGGAATGAGGCAGATGTGATGGAGGTGTAGAAGATGTGGGTGAGGGAGGTGCTGATTGGTGAAGTTCCCAGGTTGTAGTTGTGGTGGGAGCCAGGGTCCGTTGGGACTCCTGAGTGGATGGTTCACATAATGGTCGCTGTGCTGTCTCTGGTGAGAGTTTTCCATTCGGTCAGGTGGCTGTCTTGGTTGGCGATTGGAAAGTTGGCAATGAGGACGCTAGGGTCAGGTTGGTAAGCAAAGTTGCTGTAGATGTTTATGATTTTGCTGTGGAAGAAGTTGTTGCAGAGTTCTTGGGAGGTGGTGATGTTGGCAGAGGCTGAGGGTGTGGTGAAGTCCATGACTGCCAAGAATATATCCCTGCGGCTGTTAGAGCTGCCTTCTGCTCTTTTCTTAACGGCTCTCAGTTGCTGGTAGTAACAACTGAGTGCAGCCTTGCAGGTGGTTCTATCGGTTTCGTCGCTGCCTCTCCATTTCTTTCTAGCTGTTTGCATTGCTGTTTGGTGTACCAGCTGGCCTGTTTGCAGGAATTCTTACTTGTTGGGTTTGATGGGTGCAAGGGAGTCCATGCAGTTCTTGATCCAGTTGTTGAAGTAGGTGATGTCCTATTTGAGGTCTGTGAGGTTAGGTTGATCTGTGCAGAGGACACTGAACCAGCCTGCTTCTGAGATTTTGCCCTAACTGTGGCTCAGTACGCTGATGCTGGTGGGTGCATTGACTTGTGGTGTGTTGATTTGGAAGCAGATGATTGAGTGGTCTGTCAATGTGAGTGGCGAAATGGAATTGTATTTGAAGTTGTCACTGGTGGTGAAGATAGGGCCCAGAGTGTGTCCTGCGATGTGGGTTGGTCCTCAGACGATCTGGGCGAGTCAGACTTCCGAGGAGTGCTGTTAAGGCTTTCAAGGAGTGCTGTGGAGCAGGGGTCTGTTATGTCTTCCGAGTGGAAGTTGAGGTAACGAGGAGCATGTAGTCTGTGGAGTCGATGGTGAGAGGGGCGATGAAAGTGGTGATGAGGCTGGTGAAGGTGTCTCAAGGTCCGAGTGGTAGTTAGGCAAGGTATCCATTCAGGGTGAAATATTCGGAGATATGCAGCTTGACATGCAGATGTACCATGGAAGGGGTGGCGTTCTCTGTAGATGATGAGCACTTGATGAAGTCCTTGTAGATGATTGAAAGTCTTCCTCCTGGCTTGTGAGTGCAGTCCTGCTGTGCGATCTTGTAGCCGCTGGGATTTCTGCAGCAATGTTGGGTGCCAATGTGGAGTTGAACAAGGTTTCCGTGATGATGAAGAGGTCATGTGCGTCGCTGCTCTAAGATTTCGGTTGCGTGTTTGCTGAGAGATCATGTGTTGAGTAGCATGTATGCGATTGTGTGAGTGTTGATGTGCGCTATGGTGTTGGATGGGGGTGATAAATCAATCAATCAGGGTTGGTAAAGCGCAACTACTCACCCATGAGTGCCTCAAGGCGCTGGGGGGAGGGGACGGCTCCGTTGAGTGCTGGGGTCATCCGAAGAGCCAGGTCTTGAGGTCCTTCCTGAACTGGGACAGAGTGGTGGCTTGCCGGAGGTAGAGGGGGCGGTCGTTCCAGGCCTTGGCTGCGAGGTAGGAGAAGGACTTTCCCCCCCGTTCTGGTCCTATAGATGCGTGGGACGGTGGCTAGAGAGAGGTCGGCTGATCGGAGGTGTCTTTTGAGTGCATGGAAGGAGAGACGCTTGTTCAAGTATGTTGGTCCGGTGTTGAGCAGGGCGTTGTATGCGTGAGTGAGGATCTTGAAGGTAACTCTTTTCGAGTGGGAGCCCGTGGAGATTGCAGAGGTGTTGGGTGATGTGGCTGTGACGCAGGATGTTGATCAGTCTGGCTGCAGCGTTCTGTACGGTCTGGAGTTTGCAAAGAGGTTTCTTGTTGATTCCGGCATTGAGCGCGTTGCCGTAGTCTAGTCTGCTACTGATGAGGGCGTGCGTGACAGTTTTTGCGTTGCATTGATCATGCTTGTGTGGGAGGGTAACAGCAGGAGAACTGGCAGTGAGAGCAGGTACGGCAGCAGCAGGGGGGGCGGTGTCCCAGGTCAAGCGACTGGAGGAGCGCTGCAGAGTATTGCTGGGGGGAGGGGGGTGATCGGACCAGGGTTCCTGGCGGTGGGCATGGCAGCCACAGACGGGTTGCCCTTGGAGTGACAGTGGCACAGCAGCTACCATTGCATAGCTGCCAAGGTTTCAGATTACTATGTGTGACATTTTCATGATTTCAGTGCAGTTATGAGTGACATTTCAACGACTATGAATGACACTTTCTCACGAGCAAAATCAAGCAATGAAGACGAAGGAAACATATAAATAACAGAATTTACACCCATTTGAGTAATGAGAAATTATCTCACGGACAGGCATTGGGCAAGCCTCAGGCTGAGGTGCACACAGTCTTACATAGGTCACACCCGGCAGCCAGGGCGCTGTAGTGTTATATTTCAAAAACTACATTCTCAACCCTAATAAAAATTACCCCGAAGCGGTCCGCACCTGTCAGCGCGCCACTACCTGCCCAGCCACGCAGCCAGTGGTGCAAATGAGCTGCCTAAAAGGACAGTTGGAGACTGCTGGCTTGATGAGTGGTGGGTTCTAATAAAGTGTTGTGTTCTCTACTTATTCACTGTGTCTGGAGTGGAATTATGAGGAAGACAACACCACATTTGGCAATCATGAGCTGGATATCACGCATTTCACTGTTGGCCAGCCGAGGGGGTGAAGTATCATATCTATCACAAAAAGAACCCACGGGTCCAGGGCAAGAGTCTGAGGGACAAGTGGACTTTGTCAACCATGTTCTGGAGGGGGATCCCTTTTAAGGACGGTTCCCCTCACACACCAGAGGTGTCATGCTTCATCATAGGGGTGCCTCCTCGCGTCAAGAACCTAGTCTAGACGCGGGCTACAACCCCCTCGCTGCGAGGGAGGAGCACAGGGATGTTTTATATTTGGAAGGAGGGTTATTCTAAAACCCTATGTGAGCGTGGTGTGTTGAGAGTGAGGTGCAGTGCTAGAGTGAAAGTGGTTAAAACTGGCTACATGTTTCGGCCTTTGGACCGATCAGAGTAGTGTGGCCTTCATCAGGATCAACATTTAGCTACTGCAATTAGTGAAATTAATGCGCCTATCAATAGGTGTGAAAAATAACACAAACAGTGTATTATACTGAACCAGTGGTCCTGTAGTTCAGTAGATTCACCGGTGAAACCCACTGAGGTTAGAGAATTCGCCGCATCTGTCCTGGGCTATTAGCCAAAGGTACATACGCCAACCCAACCGCTCAACGTGAGCGTGGAAGCAAGAGTCGTATGTCCCCCCCATCCTCAAGATGGCGGGGACTCGAGTTTGTGCTTCACCTCGCCTCCCCCACCTTGGGGGTGGAGTTGGCAGAGGTGGGCCCAACCCATTTCCTCCCGCCGGTTCTCCCGCCGGTTCTCCCGCCAGAAGTGGGGGTAGAACCAGTGGGGACCAGTTTGCTGGGAGCAGCAAATGGTCTGGGGAAGCTCAAAAGGCGGCAGGCCTTTGAAGCTTCCCCTGCCCATCCTGGGGGAGGAGGCTTTGGCACCTCGCCCCAGATTGCGCATTGTTTCAGGCCCCTGAGAGCAGAGGCTCTCGACCCAGGGGTCCAGAAACATGTCTGGTGGTGGCAGCCTGGGCAGCCACTCAGTCCGGACACTGGAGGTCGGGTTGGTTTCAGGGGGCATCTCTAAGATGCCCTCTGGAGTGTGTTTTACATTAAATCCCACACTCGCGTCAGTGTGGGTTTAATGTGCTGAGAAGTTTGATACCAAACTTCTTAGTTTTCAGTGGGGCCATTATGGTGCTGTGGAGTTCGTAATGACAGACTCCCAGCACCATATACTCTTAATGGCAGCACTGCACTTACAATGCCCAAGAATGGACTTGGGCACTGTAGGGGCACAGTGCTCAAGCCCTCACCACTGGCATAGTGCACCCAGCTAGAGGGGTGGCTGACCTAGGGCAGTGGCTTGTAGGCATGGCACACAGGGATGTGTGCCATGTCGACTCTTCACTTTTGTTCTGGAGAGAAAGAGAGAAAGAGAGTGTGTGTGTGTGTGTGTGTGTGTGTGTGTATGTATATATATATATATATATATAGATATATATATATACAGGGTCCCTAAGGGTGGCACAACAAGTGCTGCAGCCCTTAGGGGCCTTCCCTGGTCACAGTGCCCTGGGTACCCATGGTACCATTTACCAGGGGCTGACCTGTGGCCAGGGATGCCAATTGGGTGTAGGCATCAATGCAGTTTTAGGGAAGGAACACAGGCCCTGGGTACCTGGTTGGCAGGAGCCCAGGGCACACTCAGTCAAAGCACATCAGCAATTCAGCAAAAAGTGGGGGCATACCATGCAAGAAAGATGGCACTTTCTCACACAACCCCCCAAACGAAAGATGAGACTAACCTTGCCCTATGGAGTCTTCATTGTCTAAGTGGAAGAACCTGGAAAGGCCATCTGCATTGGCATGGGCAGTGCCAGGTCTGTGTTCCACTTCAAAGTCCATTCCCTGTAGGGAGATGGACCACCTCAACAGTTTTGGATTTTCTCCTTTCATTTGCATTAGCCATCTGAGAGGTCTGTGGTCAGTTTGAACTAGGAAGTGAGTCCCAAACAGGTAGGGCCTCAGCTTCTTCAGGGACCAAACAACAGCAAAGGCCTCCCTCTCAATGGCACTCCAACGCTGCTCCCTGGGGAGAAGCCTTCTGCTTATAAAAGCAACAGGTTGGTCTTGGCCTTCATCATTGGTCTGGGATAGGACCGCTCCTATCCCTAGCTCAGAGGCATCAGTCTGCACAATGAACTGCTTGGCATAATCTGGTGCTTTTAGAATTGGTGCTGAGCACATTGCTTCTTTCAGAGTGTCAAAAGCCTTTTGGCAACAGACTGTCCACTTTACTTTCTTTGGCATCTTCTTGGAGGTGAGTTCTGTGAGGAGAGTCACAATGGACCCATATCCCTTCACAAACCTCCTGTAGTACCCAGTCAAGCCAAGGAATGCCCTGACTTGGGTCTGAGTTGTTGGAGCTGCCCAGTCCAGGATGGCCTGGATCTTGGGCTGTAAGGGTTGTACCTGGCCTCCACCAACCAGGTGGCCCAAGTACACCACAGTGCCCTGCCCTATCTGGCATCTGGATGCCTTGATAGTTAGGCCTGCAGTTTGCAGAGCCTTTAAAACCTTCCCAAGGTGGACCAGGTGATCCTGCCAGGTGGAACTGAAGACAGCAATATCATCAAGATAGGCTGCACTAAAGGACTCCAACCCAGCAAGGACTTGATTCACCAACCTCTGGAAGGTGGCAGGGGCATTCTTTAAACCAAAGGGCATAACAGTGAACTGAAAATGCCCATCAGGTGTGGAGAATGCGGTTTTCTCTTTGGCTCCTGGGGCCATGCCAATCTGCCAGTACCCTGCAGTTAAGTCAAAGGTACTCAGGTATTTGGCTGCACCCAATCTGTCTATCAGTTCATCAGCTCTTGGGATAGGGTGTGCATCTGTCTTGGTGACAGAGTTGAGACCTCTATAGTCCACACAAAACCTCATCTCTCTCTTTTCACCCTGTTGATGAGGTTTGGGGACCAGAACCACTGGGCTAGCCCAGGGGCTCTCAGAGGGCTCAATAACCCCTACCTCCAGCATCTTGCTGACTTCAGCTCTGATGCTTTCCTTAACTTGGTCTGACTGACGATAGATCTTGTTTTTGACAGGTGCACTGTCACCAGTGTCCACATCATGGGTACACCAGTTTGTCAGACCAGGGGTCAAGGAAAAGAGCCCAGCATACTACTGCAAGACTTACTTGCAGTCAGTCTGCTGTTGGGCAGTGAGGGTGTCTGAAAAGACAACTCCATCTACTGACCCATCTTTTGGGCTGTGGGAGAGGAGATCAGGGAGAGGTTCACTCTCAGCTTCCTGTTCCTCATCTGTCACCATCAGCATGGTGATGTCAGCCCTGTCATTGTAGAGTTTTAGGCGGTTCACATGGATAACCCTTTTGGGTGTCCTGCTTGTGCCCAGGTCAACCAAGTAGGTGACCTCACTCTTTCTCTAGGATAGGGTAAGGGCCACTCCATCTGTCCTTGAGTGCCCTTGGTGCCACTGGCTCCAAAACCCATACCTGTTGCCCAGGTTGAAATTCAACCAGTGCAGCTTTTTGGTCATACCAGTGCTTCTGAAGCTCCTGGCTGGCCTCAAGATTCTTGGATGCCTTTTCCATGTACTCAGCCATTCTGGACCTTAGGCCAAGCACATAGTCCACAATGTCTTGTTTGGGTTCTTGGAGAGGTCTCTCCCAGCCCTCCTTCACAAGACAGAGTGGTCCCCTCACAGGATGGCCAAACAGAAGTTCAAAGGGTGAGAAACCTACTCCCTTCTGTGGCACTTCTCTGTAAGCGAAAAGCAGGCATGGTAGTAGGACATCCCATCTCCTTTTGAGTTTTTCAGGGAGTCCCATGATCATGCCTTTCAATGTCTTGTTGAATCTCTCAACAAGGCCATTGGTTTGTGGATGGTAGGGTGTAGTAAACTTGTACTGCACCCCACACTCCTTCCACATGTGGGTCAGGTAAGCAGACATGAAGTTGGAACCTCTGTCTGAAACCACCTCCTTAGGAAACCCTACCCTGGTGAAGACACCAATGAGGGCCTTGGCTACTGCAGGAGCTGTAGTAGTCCTAAGGGGAATAGCTTCAGGATACCTAGTGGCATGATCCACTACCACCAGTATGAATTTGTTCCCTGAGGCTGTGGGAGGTTCCAGTGGACCCACTATGTCCACACCTACCCTTTCAAAGGGAACCCCCACCACAGGCAGTGGTATCAGGGGGCCTTTGGATGGCCACCTGTCTTGCCACTGGCTTGACAGGTAACACAGGAGCTGACAAACTCCTTCACCTTTTGGTGCATCTGGGGCCAGTAAAAGTGGCTAACTAGCCTTTCCCAAGTTTTGGTTTGGCCCAGATGTCCAGCTAGGGGATGTCATGAGCCAAAGTTAGGAGGAACTCCCTGTACTTCTGGGGCACTACCACTCTCCTGGTGGCTCCAGGATTGGGGTCTTTTGCCTCAGTGTACAGTAATCCCTCTTCCCAATAGACTCTGTGGGTACCACTGACATCTCCCTTGGCTTCTGAAACAGCTTGCTGCCTCAGGCGGTCACGAGTGGGACAGTCTTGCTGTCCTTGGCACAGCTCTTCCCTAGAGGGTCCCCCTGGGCCCAAGAGTTCAACCTGGTAAGGGTCAAGCTCCAGGGGCTCAGTTCCCTCTGGGGTATCCAGGTTCTCTCCCTGAGGAGAGGGGTCCTGCTCTTGTGGCTGTGTAGAAGCTGGTCCCCCAGTCTTATTTCCTTTTCTCTTGGTAGGTTGGGCCATCATTTCAGGCTCCAACACTATTTCTTCACCCTGCCTTTTGCTCTGTGCTCTTGTTTTTACACACACCAATTCAGGGATGCCCAGCATGGCTGCATGGGCCTTTAGCTCAACCTCTGCCCAGGCTGAGGTTTCCAGATCATTTCCTAGCAGACATGCAGCTGGTAACTTCTGAGAGACCACTACCTGCTTCAGGCCAGTAACCCCCCAGCCTAATGTCACCATGGCCATGGGATGACTAGTGGTGACACTGTCAGCATTGGTGACTGGGTAAGTTTTCCCAATCAAGTATTGCTCAGGGAAAACCAGTGTGTCTCTCACCATAGTGACACTGGCACCTGTATCCCTCAGAGCTTCTACCCTAGTTCCATTCACCCAGGGGTATTGTAAATATTTCTTTAAGTTGGGTGGCCACACAGCTACAGTGGCAAACTCCACTTCCCCTAGTGAGACTAGACTCGCCTGAGTGTGTCCCCAGATTTGCTCAGGGCACTCTTCTGATCCCATCTGTAGACTTGCTGCCCCAGGAGTAGCTGTACTGGGTGCCTTAGGGGCTTTGTTGTGGGGGCAAGATTTATCTACAGTTAGGTGTCCTAACTTCTTACAGTTATTACACCAGGCCTTCAAGGGATCAAAGTTCTTCCCCCTATAGGGTTGAGGCACATAGGGAGTAGTTTGGGACCCACCCCCAGAACAGGTTTTGGGGCCCTTTGGAAGACTCAGACTTCTTATCTTGGGGATTCTCACCACCTTTCCCCTGGGGAGGTTTGGTGACCACCTTCTTTTGGTCACCCCCAGTGGTTGTCCTTGTCACCCTAGTCTTGACCCAGTGGTCTGCCTTCTATCCCAATTCTTGGGGAGAAATTAGACCTAGGTCTACCAAATGCTGATGCAACTTTTCATTTGTGCAGTTACTTAATATATGTTCCTTCATGAACAAATTGTACAATCCAGTAAAATCCTGCACACCATGTCCAGCTAACCAACCATCCAGTGTCTTTACTGAGAAGTCCACGAAGTCAATCCAGGACTGGGTCTGGGTTTTTTGAGCCCCCCTGAATCTAATTCTATACTCCTCAGTAGTGAATCCAAATCCCTCAATCAGTCTTCCTCATGAGGTCATCTGGCCCAGAGAGGGTCAGAAGCCTGTCTCTGCAGTTACCAGAGAACAGTTCCCACAGGAGTGCCCCCCAGAGAGGTTTCTTCCCCCTTCTCATTTCACAAGCCCTCTCAAAGGCTGTGAACCATTTGGTAATGTCATCACCCTCCTCATATTTAGGGACAATCCCTTTGGGGATTTTAGGATCATAGGATTCCTCCTTATCCTTATTATTGGTATTGCTGCCACCATTGATGGGTGCTAAACCCATCTCTTTTCTTTCCTTCTCTAGAGCCAGGAGTCTGGTCTCTAGGTCCAGTCTTTTGGCCAACTTTGCTAAAAAGTTGTCCTCTTCCCTGAGGCTGTCCTCAGGGTCCTCTCTGAGACCTGAACCACCTATGTGGCCTCTAGGTCCCCAGAGGTTGATTCTTGGAGATAAGGGTGCAGGGACCTATCTTCCCTAGGCAGTGGTGGAGGTGGGTTACCATCCCCATCCTCCTCCCTCCTTTCCTCCTCTGCTTGGTCATCACCATGCTCAGAGGGGTGGGCCTTAGCATACTCAGCCAGGAGCTCCTGGAGCCCTTGTTTGGTTGGATGCTGGCCCATTGGTGTATCTTTAAGTTTGCATAAGGACCTTATCTCTTTGAAAGACAAATGAAGATAAGGGGTGAGGTCGAGCTCCTCAACCAGGTCCTGTATGTCATTATTATCTTCACTAATAGCTGGGTTCTTGTCTTGAGACATTTTAACAAAAAGTTCTAACCCCTCTACCCTTGACTATAGTGACTTTTTATTTTCTAAAATTCTAAAGGGGCTTAAGCAAGGCCCTAACAAGATTAGTAATTTGAAAAAAATACCAATTTAAAAAATCAGAATTCTAAAGGCAATTTAAGAGTTCTGTCGTGTGATCAGATGGTAACCAAGTAGTCCAACAAATGCAAGTTTGTATCCCACCGCTGATCCACCAATGTAGGAAAGTGACTCTATATATACTGCACCAAAGTAAGGTACAGGGTGTATAGGGTCCACAGTTCCCCAATGGTAAGGCAGAGGCTAAAGTTAGATATAACCTTACTCTCTAAAGTGGTAGCTTGGTCGAGCAGTAAGGCAGTATCAGAGGACAGTGTAAAGCATTTGTTGTACACACTCAGTCAGCAAATGAAGCCACACACTCAAGAACTGAACTCTAGGCCAATGGTTTGTATATAAAAATATAGGCTTGTTTTAATTTAGAACCAACAATAGGAATCAAAATATACTTTCTCAGAATGAAATGCTTTGTTGAAACACTTTTCAAATAGGCAATAGTCTTTTTGATGACAGTAGTCACAGTTGTTGCAAGAGGCAACACAATTTCAAACACAATGCAACATTGAGCTCAATGGAAAGTTTTGGTTAAATGCAATTAATTACTTTGTGGATTACTTTTCTAACCACAGGACTGGATCTTGGATTCAGTCCCGGGACATCTCCTGTAAACAGTTAAGTAAAAGCGTTTTGGTTATAGTAGTGATTTTTGAGGAATATTATGGTATTTCAAAAGTTGACACTTAGAAACTTTTCTGGGTAAAATTAGCAATGTTATCCTATGGAAGGAAATACAGTTTGCAAGCAAAGTAGGTTTACGTTACTTTTGTAATCCAGTGCTGGAGTCTCAGGTTCAGCACTGGGATATCTATCTAAAACAGGCAAGTAATTACGTTTGTATCGTTGGCACGATTTTTAAAGAATATTTGTAAGATTCAGAAATCGATACTTAGAAACTTTTTCAACAAAAAGCAGGCAATGATATCCTATGGAAGGAATTTCAAGTTACTGTTCAGTACGGTAAAAATTACTTTGCAGGGTCAGTACTGGGCTGAAAGATGCAGCACTGAAGTCTCTCCTGATGACAGGTGAGTAAATCGGAATTCGTTACTGTTGTGATTTTTAGGCAATATTTTAGTATTTCAAAAGTAGACAGAAGAATTTTCACAGAAAATCAGTCAATGGGTCCCTATGGAAGAAAATTGAGTTAGCGATAAGTAACGTTGTGATTACTTTTCAGGGTCAGTGCTGGGCACCAAGATCCAGCACTGGGATCTCTCCTAATAGCAGGTGAGTATTTTCGTTTTAGTTACTCGGTTGATTTTAGGTGAATATTTTAAAGTTGAGAAACTCCACACTTAGAAGAATTTTCCGGTGATGCCAGCCAATGTCACCCTATGGAAGGTAAGTGAGTTATCGGTTTTTGGGTAAGTACTTGACTGGCAAAGTTAAGGTTCTGGGCATAGACTCAGGGGTCTCCCAGGGTCAGGTAAGTACAGTTGTTTCACCCCCAGCGGCACAGGGGCGGCCTGGTATCCTATGGTAGGCAGGGGGCCCTTGGTTGGTGGCTGCTGGCTAGCAGGCCACGCGGCTGTGGGGGCTGGGCTCCTGGTCACTTGCTCATGGCAAATGGGGAAGTGGATTAGGACAGAGGTTGCACTGCCAGGGCCACTCGGGCGGCTGGGTGCAGGGTGCTTTTGAGCCGTCGGGCGCTCAATGTTAACCAATGGAGATCTTGGAAGGTGAACAAAGGCTGCAGGCTCGGGGACGGTGACTCTTCAGGAGCGACCAACACTTCGAGAGGTAAGTTGGGGTCTTGGAGGATAGGTAGACACCCAGGAGTTTGGCACAGGGGGCTTTGGGGCACAGGGGGCCGTGGGGCGCCGGGTGCAGGGTGTCTTTTGAGGTCGGGAAATCTTACCCCCTGCTGGTCGCGGTTGGAGGGGTCCCTTGTCCTGAGGCTGCAGGCGTCGTCTGGGTCGTCGAGGAGGGTCCTTGGGCACTGGATTCCAGGTCAGAATCGCCGGGGGGACGTCATCAAAGTCTTTGTTCACTCAGGCACAGGCTGGGCTCGGCGGGTGCAGAGTGTGCAGGTTTTGCGGTTCCGTGCCAGGGCCGGGTCTTTTGTCGTTTTTCTTTTGAACAGTACCACTGCTCGTGGGAGTCCCTGGGTTGAAGGCTGTGGCACAGAAGTCAGGTCCTCCGGGGTTTTTGAGGTTGCTGAGGCCGGGGTTCCGCAGGAGCAGGTTCGGAGGTCGACAGGCCGGTAGGGCTGGGGCCAAGTCAGTTGTCGTCGCCTCCTTGTTAGCAGCTGCATGGCTGGTCTTCTTGCTTCGTCTTCTCTTCTTGTTTCGGATTCGGGAACTGAGGAAGGAAGGTTCAGGGAGCCCCTAAATACTGAATTTATGGGTGGTTACAGGTAGGTAAGGGCAGGGACCAATGGGTCCCGTCCCTGGGGTGGGTACACCGCCTATTCTGCCACTCTCCAGTGGGAGGGGGGCAGGAGCCTGTCCCTGGTTGGCTGGGTCCCCCATCCTCAAGATGGCGGGGACTAGAGTTTGTGCTTCACCTCGCCTCCCCCACCTTAGGGGTGGAGTTGGCAGAGGTGGGCACAACCCATTTCCTGCCTCTGGTTTTCCCGCCGGTTCTCCCGCCAGAAGTGGGGGTAGAACCAGTGGGGACCAGTTTGCTGGGAGCAGCAAATGGTCTGGGGAAGCTCAAAGGCGGCAGGCCTTTGAAGCTTCCCTGCCCATCCTGGGGGAGGAGGCTTTGGCACCTCGCCCCAGGATGCGCATTGTTTCAGGCCCCTGAGAGCAGAGGCTCTCGACCCAGGGGTCCAGAAACATGTCTGGTGGTGGCAGCCTGGGCAGCCACTCAGTCCGGACACTGGAGGTCGGGTTGGTTTCAGGGGGCATCTCTAAGATGCCCTCTGGAGTGTGTTTTACATTAAATCCCACACTGGCGTCAGTGTGGGTTTAATGTGCTTAGAAGTTTGATACCAAACTTCTTAGTTTTCAGTGGGGCCATTATGGTGCTGTGGAGTTCGTAATGACAGACTCCCAGCACCATATACTCTTAATGGCAGCACTGCACTTATAATGCCCAAGACATGGCTTGGCAGTTCGGGCTGGACTGTTCCCATGAGGCACAGGGTCAGACTGATTTGCATATGGCCATGTCTGAACTGGGGGTGGTGGAGTGAGCTAAAGAATGATGATGGATTAAACCCAGATCAGTTGACTGGGGGAGAGTTTCTGATTGGCTCAAGCGTTCCGTCCATCATCCCCTTTGTATCGCTTTGTTCGCCCTAAGTTGGCGGGGGTATGCCCAGACGTGGGTCCCTTGCTCACTTTGCCACTGGATTCAAGCAAGCCTGGCTGATGACGGCTGGAATGCCAGAAACCGGTCCTAGGATGCTTGTTTCCGGTCCAGGGAAGACATGGCTTGGCAGTTCGGGCTGGACTGTTCCCATGAGGCACAGGGTCAGACTGATTTGCATATGGCCATGTCTGAACTGGGGTGGTGGAGTGAGCTAAAGAATGATGGATTAAACCCAGATCAGTTGACTGGGGGTGAGTGTTTGATTGGCTCAAGCGTTCCGTCCATCATCCCCTTTTGTATCGCAAGAATGGACTTGGGCACTGTAGGGGCACAGGGCTCATGCCTTTGTGCCCTCACCACTGGCATAGTGCACCCAGCTAGAGGGGTGGCTGACCTAGGCCAGGGCAGTGGCTTGTAGGCATGGCACACAGGGATGTGTGCCATGTCGACTCTTCACTTTTGTTCTGCACCAAGACACGCAGCCTGCAAAGGCAGTGTGTGTGTGTGTGTGTGTGTGTGTGTGTGTGTGTGTGTAAAGGTACAGGGTCCCTAAGGATGGCACAACAAGTGCTGCAGCCCTTAGGGGGCTTCCCTGGTCACAGTGCCCTGGGTACCCATGGTACCATTTACCAGGGGCTGACCTGTGGCCAGGGATGCCAATTGGGTGTAGGCATCAATGCAGTTTTAGGGAAGGAACACAGGCCATGGGTACCTGGTTGGCAGGAGCCCAGGGCACACTCAGTCAAAGCACATCAGCAATTCAGCAAAAAGTGGGGGCAACCATGCAGGAAGATGGCACTTTCTCACAGTGATGTTGGTGGCAATCCTTACCATTTTGCCTTCTCTCCTTGATAGGGTGCATGAAGGTTATTTTCTCGCGCCTCTTCTTTTTCTTCTCCTCTTCTGCTCTCATATACTGAAGCATCGCTCTCTGCCTTATTCCTCCCCAGTCTTTCAATGACCCGGTTTAAAACTTATTTGGCAAATATCACATGCTTTTACTGAATGTGAAGTAGGGAGACACACCACACAGACCTTGTGTGGGTCAGAGGAGACCACCTTCTTCCTCCAACAGGAGGACTTTTCAAAGAGAGAAGGTATTTTGACTGAAAAAATGCAAGACACAGGTAAAAATCATTTCACTTAATAGCAGGACTTAAAAGATGTCCAGTAAAAGTGAAAAGTCCGAAGACTTGACTGGAATTACTGTAAAAAAACCTATGTGAAACCTCACGTGCGCTCTGAGATCCTACTCATAAGAGCCGGATAAAAAAAATGGTTCTGTGAGGCAACTGACAGTACACCATGGGTAGGGGAAGTTCCTGGCATCTTAAAGGAACAATACACCTTTTCACAGTTCTCAATGCAGGCCTATCAGGCAACATTTTTCCTTGCTATTTTACACATTCACCCTTTCCTGCCCTTCAGATACAGCAATGCAATATACGTTTCTAAGGAGGTGCTATTCATCATATGGATGCTGGCACCCTGTCTTTTCTTTTCAATGGACAGTATGGAAAGTGCTCTGGGGCCCATAAAGGCAGCGAGGAATTATTCTAGCATTTATGACTTCAAAGAAGATTCCTATGATGCAGAACAAAAATTTTTTTAGTGCATTGATTGGAGGAGGTTTATGCTTTAAAAGAAAAAATTACTAAAACCTAAATTTTCAATGAACTCAAAAGCCTCTAAACTGTCAAAAGGGTATATGATAGAAGCAACGTGCCAATCCTGAGGAGGCTGACGTATGAAAAACACGGGAGAGGGTGTGGAGTGGGTATCAAGAGCATACGTGTATACAGGCCCTCAATTTTAAAATCACAGCATGTACTGCAGATTACATCTGGCCTTCCAGCTGAAAGGATGACAGACTGGAGGATCTACTCCGAGCACTCGCCAGACTGGTGGATCCACAGCTGAATGTTCAGATCATCCTGGACAATGCTCAAAATACTTTATGTAACAAAAAACATATACATAGGTATAGGTAATAAAGTATAGTTAACAAAACTGTGACTAACACAGGTCTATGGAAATATAAAAATGTAGAGGTAAAGAACAAGTTACCTTCGGTTACGCCTTTTCTTGTAGAGACTAGGTGCAGATCCCTTACTTTGTGAATTTTCCAAGATGCTAGACTAGATCTAGAAACTTTACCACAATTCCCTTGCGCGTCGGTGGGTGGCACTGGGCGGCTCTGTATCAGCTCTGTCCCAACTCGAATGTGACGTTGGGACCCCTAAATGTGTGCCACCTCTGCGTGCTCATGTCAGTTACTTTCTGATCTCTGTTCATGCCGTCAGACACAGAGCCAAGAAAATCCGATAGAACAGTGTGCCGATCTTTTAGATTTGCAAAAAGATCAATTGATTGACAGAATGCAGAACAATGTCATACATTCACCCCAGTACAGAGATCTGGGCCTAAATCCATCGTTTTTTTGCTCACCATGCCATTCCAGTTTGAACCCAGCCATATGCAAATCAGTCTTGACCCTGTGCCTCATGGGAACAGTCCAGCCCGAACTGCCAAGCCAGGTCCTCCCTGGACTGGAAACAAGCATCCTAGGACCGGTTTCGGGGTTTCACCCCTCTTCAGCCAGGATAGCTTGACTCCAGTGGCATGGAGAGCACGGGACCCACGTCTGGGCATACCCGTCCCACTCGGGTGACAAATGCAAAAACAACAATTGGTGGACAGAATGCAGAACAATGTCAAACATTCACCCCAGTACAGAGATCTGGGCCTAAATCCATCATTTTTTTTGCTGCCCATGCCATTCCAGTTTAAACCCAGCCATATGCAAATCAGTCTTGACCCTGCTCCCCATGGGAACAGTCTAGCCCGAACTGCCAGGCAAGGTCTTGGCATCTTAATAAAAAAAAACTATGTGCATTCCACAGACCGGGGAGGCGGGTGGGTCGGTGAGGATTCTGCAGTTGGAGTGTCTACCAGAAAAAGTAAGTACTTGTTCTTTGACAGAGACTTCTAACTGCAGATTCCTCACCTTGTGAATAGATACCAAAGCAGTCCTGCTGGACATGGCTGTCCATGCAGTAATGCTTTGTGAACATGTGGAGAGACTCCCATGTGGTGGCCTGGCAAATGTCCATGACTGGCACACCGCGCACCAGCAGCCTTCGTTCTGGTGGAATGAGCGTACAAGCCTTCTGGGGGCTGATTCTTGGCTAACTCTTAGCAGATCTTGATGCATAGCACAATCCATCTTGAGATGGCCCTCTTTTGCACCGCATTGCCTTTTTTAGTCCCAGATAAGCCAACAGAAAGTTGGTCATCCTGTAAGTAGTCTCTGGTTCGGTCTACGTAAAAGCTAAGCACCCAATTAGGGTCAAGGCAATGAAGTGGTTCTTCCTCCTTGGTGGGGTGGGGCAGTACACAGAAAGTTGGCGAGGTGATGGATTGGCCTATGTGGAAGGGTGTGACTACCTTGGGCAGGAATACTGCTTTTGTCCGGAGGAATAATTTGTCTGGAAATAAATATTTATATGAGGGACTACGGACAATACCTGGCCGATGTAATGCTGATGAGGAATGCTGTCTTGATGGTAAGAAGAGAAAGAGAACTGTGCATGGGGTTGAAAGGAGCACACATCAAGTAGGGGAGTACCAAAATAAGGTCCCACTGCAGCGTGACAAATGGACATATGGACCAACCCCTTCAAAAAACAAACCCCAACAGGTGACTTGAAGAGTATGGCTGGTCAAGTAAACGTCAGAAGGCAGAGAGGTAATCTTTAACTGTTGCCATAGCAAGGCCTTGCTGGGCCAATGACAAACAGAACAACATTAGATATCTGCGCATTCAGGGTTTATATGTTTTGGGAAAAGTACCTGATAAACAACTTCCCCAGCATCCTGCATAAACCAATTTGGTTCATGGACACCTGGATGCTAAGATGACACCAACCACTTGAGGAAGATCGAAAGCTATCAACTGTCACAGCTCAATCCCCATGCATGCAGGTGTAGATTGTGCAGGCTAGGGGGGCAAGACTCATCTCTACTGCGGAGACAGAAGCCTCTGCCAAAGAGGCAGCCAGGGTGGAGGATATATGCTCTTGCCAAGTTCATGGTTCCACACTCTCCTTGCTTAATCCGGGACCTCTAGGATGACTTGGGCCAGGTCTGTTGATCTTGAGTTGGTAGGGAGGGGTAAAGGGGTGAGGGGAGGCGGAAAGGGGTGGGTGAGGGGAGGCGGAAAGGGGTGGGTGAGGGGTGGGGGGGAAGGTACACCGAAGTCCTGACTCTCAATGCTGGCCAAAGGCGTTTCCGGGACAGGACTGCCTTGGGAACTCCAACGTACACAAGTTGACACTGCACTTTCTCTGCAGTTGTGAATAAATTGAACCAGGGTTCTCCCCATTTCTAGAAAATGGCCTGTGATGCCTCAGAGTATTACCGCCATTCGTGATCCACTAGGCAAAGTCTGCGGATTTTGTCTGCCCTGGCGTTTGAAGATCCTGCCAGGTGCTGGAAGATCAGGGAGATGCCTTTAGCATTCCGCCACCTCCATAGGCGCGGAGCCTCCTGGGAAAGAACTCACTACCAGACGCTGTCCTGCTTGTTACAATATCACATGGTTGTGTTGTCCGTGAGTACCTGCACCTGTTCCCCTTTGATGATTGGGAGGAATGCTTTCAGTGCCAAGCGAATCACTCATAACCCCAGCAAACTGATGTGGAGGCGAACCTCTGCTGGTGACCAAATATCTCGGATCTCCACCTCTCCCAGAAGACCTTCCCAACCCAGAAACAATGCATCTGTTGTGACCACTGGCTCTGGGTTGAGTAGGGAGAGGGGTCTACCGCTGGTCCAATTGTGGTTGAGCAGCCACCACTGGAGGTCTTTCACAGTCTCCTTTGACACCTGGATGGAGTCTGAGATGTTGCCTTGGTGCTGAGCCCACTGAGACTTTAGTTCTCACTGCAGAACCCGCATGTGCCACCTGGTGTGGTCCACAAGCATGGACCTAGAAAGCCAGAAGCCTCAGAGGCTCTCTCACAGAGACTCATGTCAAAGGTAGAAACATCAGGATAATAGCCCGAATGACCTGGACTCATTAAGGTAGTGGGATGGCTCAGAAAACCACTGTGTTCAGGATGGTTCAAATGAATGGAAGCCTATGTGAAGGAGTAAGGTGTGACTTTAGCACGGTGATGGAGAAACCAAAGAATATGAACATGTCACCATCGTCTGGAGGTGGCTTATGACTGTTTGGGGGCATGCCTGCTTTCAGCAGCCAGTCATCGGGGTATGTGAAGACTGGTATTTCCAACCTCCACAGATAAGCTAAGACCATCACCATCACCTTTGTGAACATCTGAGGTGTACTGGTAAGGCCAAAGGGGAGCACAGAGAACTGAAAGTTCTAATGGGATATCAAAATCCGCAGGTAATCCTGTTGTGCTCCAAGATGGGAATGTGGAAGTATGCGTCTTACAAGTCCAGCACTATCATCCAGTGTCTTGAATCTAGGGCAGCCAGGATTTGGGCCACGGGGGCAGGTTTAACTTGTCCTACCGGAGAAAGAAGTTTAGAGGGTGAAGATCTAGAATGGGACGAAGGTCTCCATCCTTTTTCAGCACCAGAAAATAACGGGAGTAGCAACCAGTCCCAATCTCTGAAGCCGGCACCCTTCTCTATTCCTCCCGTGGGCAAAAGAGCCTGAACTACTCCACAGAGTACAGACAAGTGGTCCTCTGGGAAGTGTTGTGGCATGGGTGATGTGTCCGGGACAGAACAGAAAGGGTAGGGAGTATCCGTGTGCTACAATCTGTAGCACCCAGCTCTGATGTGATGCTCTGCCATTCAAGTAGGTGAAAAGTGACATGACCTCCTACCAGGTGACTGTATGCTGACAAGGACAATTTAATGCAGTTTTGTGGTGGCCGCAGGGGGAGAGGTTGGGGTAGACTATTACCTCTGGGGTCCTGAAAGCGGTCACCAGCTACTCACCCTCAAAAGGGCTGGGCGGCCTCTTGCTGCTAAGTCCCGTATTGGCGTTGCCTGTGCAGGTATCCTCTACCGAAGCCTTGAAAGGGGCATTGTTGTTGGAGGAGCTACCAAACAGGCTGAGCTAGGCCCAGAGAGCGAGTGGTGGCTTTGCTCCCTTTAAATTTCCCGAGGGCCAAGTCCGCCTTTACATCGAAAAGTTTTGAGCCATTAAAAGGCACATCTATGAAGGACTGTTGCATGTCTGATAAAACGCCTGTGGATTGTATCCAGGTTTGGCGCCCAAGCACCACACTGGTCCTGACTGCCCTACCCAGAAAGTCTGCTATGTCCAGGCCCGAACGGATGGAGAATTTCACAGCACCTTGGCTGTCGAGGATCAGACATTTCAGGGTTTGTCTAACTTCCTGCAGAACAATTGGCAAGATTTCCGCCACTCTGTCCCACAAGGTGTGCTAATACTGCTCCAGGAGGCTTGAGCTGTTGACAGATCCTAAGGCACGGCTGGTGCAGGAAAATTAGCGCTTCACAACATTTTCCATCCTCTTGAATTTAGTCAGGTTGAAAGGTAGGGAAGGAATTGGGGTTCAGGTGGCTGGGTGATGCCTGGACCGCCAAGCTCTCTGGAGTGGGGTGTGGGAGCAGAAAGTCAGGATCTCTGGGAGCAGGTCTGTGCTGTCTTGCCACCTGTCTGTTTACCAGTGGACAAGATCCTGGTTTTGCCCAGGTCCCCATAAGTATATGGAGCCTCATTAAAAGACAGGAGAGGTTCTGGAGTAGTACCTGCGGGGTGAAGTACATTGGTTTTGACCTCCTTCATGGGTAATGTTAAGTTGAGGATTTTGCTGCTCTCATGATGATAGTGGCTTAGGAGGTGGACTCTTCAGTAACCGTAGGATTTGGAGAATTTAGGTCAATGTCAGGGGAGCTGTCCAACCCACTGGCATCTTGTAGGTCCTCAAAAATGTTGCCTTCATCATGAAAATCACCACCCTCATCAACATGGTCAGAAATCTGGTATCCGGAGTAAAAAAAAAGTAGAATGGCATCATCCAGATGTCATAGGTTGAGATTCTGAATCCGATAAAACTATCATGTCAGGGTCTGGTGTCGGGGATGCTGGTGCTACGGCCCGTGACGGCAGTGCCGTGCTGTGCTCCAGGTAGGGGGTTGGCCCTGGGTGGAGGTCGAATGGTGTAGTTGGCGTCAGAGAAGGATCCGCCAAAGAGCTTCCCACTTCCAACCACCTCAATTCCTATGGGCCAGATGGATCTCCAGTGGGATTAGTTGAGCTACCAAAAATGTTGCCAGTGGCCTCTTTCAGCGGATGTAATTTGTCTGCTGTAGCTGTCCACTGAGGTAGAAGGTCCAGCAGAAGCTCGGCAGGAGTTTGCTCGAGGAGCAGCTCAGCAGCCTGGAGGTATCCAGGGCGTAACGGAACTCCGAACGGTGAGAGTGGCAGGACTTCGGGGAGCTGTGTTTAGATTTCTTGTGATTTTTCGTGACTTACCAAAACTTTGCGACTTCGATGTGGGTGTCTGTAACGGACATCGGTCAGTTACAGTCCCAAAATGGTTAGAAACCTGTTGTCTTAGGGCCCATATCTGGACGCTGAAAGTTTTTGAGAGGAAAAAAATATTTTGAGGAAGACAGCACTGTCCGCTTTGGAGGCGTATCGGAAGGTGCGGAAAGAAATGAGCCGACGTCATTACACGGGGTATTGCATATATATGAGCCCACAGTCACATCTGCGGCTCAGAGCAGCCCGTCACCTACCGACTAGCAAGGGAATTGATGTTAAGTTTCCGAATGCAGCCTGGCACCTGGGGACATTAACAAGGTGAGGAATCTGCGGTTACAAGTCTCTATCAGAAATAACTGTACTTTTATAACTAGATTTGTAAATTGTACACAGAAATACATTAACCCTTAACCTAGCACACCCTTCCTCAACCCTAATTCTAAACTCCCTCTATACATTGTTATCCCTATAATTTTCTACATCGGCTGCCCCCATACCATCTCTTGTACCACCCTTTTCCCACATCTTCCACTTACATCATCACTTACGCCTTCTATAACTCTAACCATATCCATAAACCCTATTACTTACTCCATCCCTAACCCTTCCTTCCCTTACACGTTTTATTACTCTAACCCTTACTCAAGCCCTAAAGTTGACCTAAACCTAAACAATACATTTCCCCATGCCCAACTCTAGCCCAAACCATACATTCTACCCTGTATTATACCTCACACCCTATCTTTCTTAAACCCTATATCTAATCCCTGGATGTAAACTAAACGTAAGCCTAAACACTTCCCTGATCCCGTCCCTCACCCCAAATGTAACCAATGCATTTTCATTGTCTTGTATATCGCTGGTTTTGAAGCATTTTTTTTTTTTACTTTACTACATTTTTGTTTCTAGTTTATTGAATCTTTTTATTTCTTTTTCCCTGAAATAACAGGCTGACGATGCACCACCTATCACAAAAAGCACAACCAGCTGAATGTCCAGAAATAAGATTTTAATTTCTTAGGCAAATTAGAAAAAAACATACTTTTGTTAGAATTTTGGTCAAATTGTTATTTTACAGATTTATGTACATATAGTACAGTTAGTAAGACACAATACGGACTAAGACTTGACACTTTCTTCCTTTCCCTTGTTTTCGATGCCTCTCCAGAGGGCAGGGCCCATCACCAACCCGCCACAGTGTGCAGCTTTTGCAGAATTAACACTAGTGTAACCAAATGAAAAGAAAGCTTTTGGGGCACAAACCACACGAATACACAGCTTGAATACATGCAAGAGCTGTGGTGACACATAAAGAGAGGTATTCCTGGAAGCATAGTAGGCGTCTCGCTAAGAATCCTACATTGTTTTGCATTATCAGTGCAGTTAAACATGCCATGATTGTTAGTTCATGGCAAAATGGTAGCCTACGCACAGGTGCCCGCTTGTGACATCAAGTAAAGGTCTGACATCAAGGGAAGCTTGAACCCCAAGTGAAGCCCTATTACCACGAGCAGCTTTGATGCCAAGGGTAAGCTCAGCACCAAAAAACTGACAAACTCTTTGGAGAAAACGGAGGATCAATATTTCATCAAGTTAGACATACTTTTTGAGTTTCTTTTGGGCCATCGTCCATCACCATGCACACAGGTTTCTGCCCTGAGTCGGGACAATGAGTTGAAGGCAATGATGAACTTTCCTAGGGTGGTCAGGCTGTGACACTGAGGAACAGTACAAGCTTGCTGCTGCTAGGACTGATGACTAGATCCCTAAGCAGCCTCCCTGGTTAGGGCCAATGCCCCAAGCAGCCAAGACCTGCTATTTCTGGTGTGATTCTTGCAAACCCCATCATCTCAACCCCGTTAAACCCATTCCATGAATCAAATCTACTGGTAAACACTAATTGCGTGAAAATAGTCACTGTAATAGGGCAGTGTAACTGCATACTCTTGCAGTCCAGTTGTCAACCACATCCTAACACAACCCCCCTCGCCTACGCCCTACCCCTCGGTCACTCTGCTCCAGCATTCCCATCCCCCTATACGGGATTTAAGGATACTCTGTGCTTCCAGGAGAAGCAAAAACAGAAAAGGTGTGGGTGTATCTTTTGCAATGTTCATCTAAAGGAAAATTAAACCATAAAGCCGTTGCCACATTCCAATCTAGAGTTATTCTGATAGTGAGAGTGTGGTTCAATTCAAGATGGTTCAAGGACTCGGGGTGGGGGCTTTGGGGGGTGCAGTCAGGACTTGTTTGTGAAATAGCGACATGGGAGTTAGAGGGTTTCAAGTTAGGAAAAAAGCCAACTCCCTGGGCCTTGGAAAGATAAAGGGAGCGAGGTTTGTCTGGTGGATTTCATTAGGCACTTGCTATTCCGGCCCTCCAGCTGCCACGGGTGCTGCTGATGTTAGTGACTCTGGTGGTCAAATGGATGGGGGTGGCGCGCGGGGACCTGGACCTCATTTCATTCTCAGGAGATCATATCCCTATCAACTGATGAGTGATTAATTAATGGCAACATGTTGCCAAATAAGCCTTATTTATGTTAGGGTTTATCAATTTATGTTGAATTAAATGTTTGAGCCAATAAAAGTTAAATAAGATTTGTTGATAATTCCAAATGTGTAAAAACGTTAAAAACTGTGGTATGCTGTCCCCTCCCCGATCACTTCCACGCAACTACGACTGACCTTCATCACCTCCAGCTGCACTTGGGGTAGTTTACCTGGCATCCATATAAATATGATGCTATCCAACTGCTGTAACACTGAAAATGGGATACCACCCCCTTAAGAGAATAGAAGCTTCACCAAGGGCACCTGGGCGAAAACACATACAAGGAAGAGCTAAGTCAACCAGAACAAGGGTGCAGCTTAGAACTTAGAGCAGATAAAAGATTAGAGTGACCTGGGTACTGTAGTGGGAGTTTCCCTTCTCTGGAACAGATAAACAGTCCAAGGTTTTGCCAATATCGCGTTTGTGCAAGCGTGTCACTAAAGGGTAAGCAGAACATGGAGCTCACATGGTCCCCATAGTTGTCCCTTTGGGATAAGGCAAGAGCAGGATATACGGAGCCTGGGAGAGGGGTGTGGAGGGAGGTGTGGAGAGAGATGGGCAAGCCCCCCCCCCCCGAAGGAAAAAGATGTCAAGGCCTTTGTAGCTCCAACTAAGAGAGTGCTTTGTTCGAGGGGCGTACAGTCTTCCCTTCATATCATAATCTATTGCCTTGTGGGCTAAAGTGAGAGCTCATCCGAAGACACCGATATCTCAATTGTGCAAATACATTCAACAAAGAGAAATAATTTCTTTTTGTGACAAACAGATTTTACCAGAAATGCCCATCACTGGAACAAGTTTGAAAAAAGGGAGGCCCTTCGGTTATCACGGAACCATCTCAGTTTATGCTACTTGTGCTTCATGGTTTAGGTTCCTCCAGGTCGAAGAATAAAAAAAAGCCCTTTTTGTGTGTAGCCTGATGAAGGCTTTAAAGTTTGGGTTTATAGTCTGTGCTCTTGGCAGACAGTTAATGGTATCCTTTCCTCATGCTTGGAATCTTTAGAAGAATGGGTTGGATATGGTCCAGGGACCCTCACTGGTACTACTCAGGACCCGGACAACAGAGCCAATGGTCAGTGTACTCAGATTTACCCTGGAACAGAAGGAACACCAGTTATTGCAGCTCACACTTAGCGTTTGGCTACAAAGCCACTATCCATCAGAAGGGGTTGCAGACCATGGCTGTAAACTGCCTAACCGAAGGCATGTTTACATCTTGAATCAGTGAATGGAATCGTACTATTGAGGTTGAAAGTATTCTCACTATCACATTGTCATGGTCTTAATTCTTCACCATAAAAGCATTTAGCTATTTGTTCATGTGCAGAATAAATTGGTACATTGTTTGAACTGAACCCCAAATATCCCAGAATTATTAGTTGCTGAATCTCTGAATTATTCGCGAAGCAGTTCTCCACCTCTCGAGTTTTTACAACAGGATCCACTGTCCCAGGATGCAATAGAACAGTTCTTGAATCTGCAAAAGCGAAGCGTGGTCTGTAGAATGGTTTCTTCTCTAATTATCTGAGCATGTACCCCAATCAAGGCAGGGTTTGTAGACTGGTTTCTCTTCTTTTAAGGTGAGGATGTACCCCAATCAAGGCAGGGTTTGTAGACTGGTTTCTCTTTTAAGGTGAGGATGTACCCCAATCAAGGCAGGGTTTGTAGACTGGTTTCTCTTCTTTTAAGGTGAGCATGTACCCTAATCAAGGCAGGGTTTGTAGACTGGTTTCTCTTCTTTTAAGGTGAGGATGTACCCATCCAGGGTGTGATTTGTGACACTGAGGTATGGTCTGTAGAATTATGTCCCTTCTTGTGGGGTGACGATAGCCCCACACAGGTGGGTGGGGTTCAACAGTGAAGAGGAGTCTATAGACTGTTCTGTCCTCTGATAGGCTGAGGGTGATCCCACCCAGACCATCCTGAGCGTTCTGTATCCTGACCAAAGCTGCTTCACTACAACATACAGTACAAGTCCAATCTACGTAAAAAGCTAAGGCCCAACACAAACAGAACTTCAAACTGTGCCACAGCCGGGTGTATGATATGCAGTATACAGTGTGTAAACAAAACTCAGGATTTTACTTTTTTTGAGAAGAAAAAAAAAAGAATAAAAATCATTCTTTGTTCATTTTGGAGGAAGTCTGACAGCCTGTTCAAGGGCCCTCAATCACAGTGACAGCAGACGGGGACAGTGACCTCCTCCGACTTTAGGAGACAATAGTCTTATCAGTCAAGGTTGCATCAACTCCTGACAACGACCACTCCAATCACAGTGACATCGCAATACCAGGACACGCGAGCCCAGCCACAGTGATATCTTAAGAAAGCAATGAGAGTCACAGTAAGATTACAATGAGACCATCATTGCCTCGGTCACAATGGCATCATGAGACAATGACATTAACAGCCCAGTGAGCTCCATATACCGCGGCAATGTCTCCCCCTGATGCTTAAACATTAGGCAACAATAACATCATCTGCGCTGACATCCCAGGTGGATATCAATGGCAGCCAATGATGTGCTCCCCAACAGAGGATTACAAGAACAATCAAAGGTTTAAGTGTACTGCGAGGGAGGAGCCTCATAGGCGCATTTTATAGATATATTTTTTTTTTACCATAAAGTAGTCCCTTTTAAGCCCTCTCCTGCCCCATTTTCTCACATAAAAAGGCATGTCTTGGTATCTCTGGCTGTTGACTGCACAGCACAGGGCAACAACTGTTTGCACGATCACAGATTCTCTCCTGTGTCTCGTGATCTCTCACAGGAAGTTGGTCTTGAGTTGAATGCTGGGGGAACTCTTCCCTGGAGCTTGATGATGTCTGGGAGTTGCTTTGGAGCGCAGGCTTTCCTGGTTTCCTTTCACAGCTGCCTCCAGTCGAGCTTTCATGGTTGGGGAAGAGGCCATCAAACTCTTGAAGACTGAGGAATATTGAGGTCCAATTTGCATCAGGTTACAGAGAGCAAACTCGTGCAGGCTCCGGGCTGGGTGTGAAGCAGATCCTAGTGTGTTCTCATCCAGGAGGAAGGAGATGAGGACCGGAAGCAGCAAGGTCACTAACTGCGAACCTGTAAAAAGATAAAAGGAGGAGAACTGGAATTTTATAATGAGCTTCAGCAGAGAGATAAAGAGCAACTGAGCCATAAGGCAGAACAACCACCAAGCTGAAATGAGGGAAAACAAGTAATGAAAATCAAAATTATACACAGACAACAAAGACAAATGAGCTCCTTTGGGAAACAAGGATAGTTGACAAAATACAGAAGGGATAAGAAGTGAGCAACAATAGTGATTAAAAGGTTTACAACTAAAGTAAGAACTATTAAGCTCGCTCGTAGAGTATAACAACCTAGCACCCACTACCACCCACTAGCACACACTGATAAGACTGGAGTGGCTACAACTGGCAAAAGATGACAACTACATTTATACTGAGAGACTTAAGAAAGATAATCTCTGAAATGGAAACCGAATAGCTGATCTAGTACATGGAGTAGGGGACAACTGAGTGAACAAAGCAAGTCCGATGTTGACAACTGAAAATTGTACAGAGACAAGGAGAACAATACCCATCCAACAACTAAGCAATAGCTAGCAAAAACAAATTAGTAAATGAGTGAATGCAAAATAACCAAAGACAACTAAACTAAGAATAACATACAGAATGGTAAGTGAGCCAAGTCAGAAGGATAAATGATGGAATGAAACTTTAATGAGGAGTCAAAAGGCAGCAAACGAGCTCCCACAAGGAGATGCGTGAAAAGGTAATAACAGGTGGCCAGAGACTAGTTAGTGCGCATATACATGGAACAAAGGGTTACGAGTAAACTTTAACACTCAGACAAAACGTAAATAATCTACCACAAAAAACAAATACAAGGAAACATACCAACCTCAGCTGTCCCTAGGGACATGAACAGCTATGAAGCTCATTTAGAGGGGCTAGGGGGAACTGAGCAGGTACGGGGACAAGGTGGTCGACAACTAATTTTGTACGGTAAGATAAACAACTGATCTGACATGGCGCCCTACTTGGTGCGCCCACGGCTGCAGTGTGGCAGAGGTTGGTAACGGTGGCGATCAGGAGGGCCCCCTTTCATAGGGAGTTGCCGCTGTGGGTCTTAGCGCTGTTCCGTAAGATGGAGGAAGCTATTTAGTTTCAGCATTGCCCGAGGGAGGCAGTGAGTTGGTCAGAGGCCTGTATCCTAATGATGTCTTTATATCCTTTGTGGCGGGGCGTACTCGGTTCGTGCTGGGAATCGGGCAATTTTACCAATATGAAGGTGCATCAGATACAGTCAAGGAGGCATCGGCCACACCAGGGGCGCTATTGACACTGGGTTCTGGGCAACACCTTATTTCGTTAATTTACAAGAATGGGGTGGAGGGAGAGATACCTCAGAGGATAACTCTGCAGACACTGACGTACAGATATAGACTTGCAGCACAGGGGTAGAGGTGGGAGATACCTCGGGGGATGACTCCACACTGAAGTACAGATAAAGACGGGGAGCACAGGGGTGGAGGGAGAGATACCTCGGGGAAGGACTCCGCAGACACTGAAGTACAGCTATAGACTGGCAGCACAGGGGTGGAGGTGGGAGATACCTCTGGGGATGACTCCGCAGACACTGAAGTACAGATATAGACTGGCAGCACAGGGGTGGAGGGAGTGATACCTCGGAGGATGACTCCAGAGACACTGAAGTACAGATATAGACTGGCAGCACAGGGGTGGAGTTGGGAGATACCTCAGAGGATGACTCCGCAGACACTGAAGTACAGATATAGGCTGGCAGCACAGGGGTGGAGGTGGGAGATACCTCAGAGGATGACTCCGCAGACACTGAAGTACAGATATAGACTGGCAGCACAGGGGTGGAGGGAGAGATACCTCGGGGGATGACTCCACAGACACTGAAGCACAAGTTACTAACTTGTGTAACGATATATCTGTAAGAGACAGTAGTTAGTGACAGATTCCTTACCTTAGAATATCCCCAGGCGTCAGGCTGGATCCGGAAAGTTTTTGCGTAGCAGTACCCTTGCGCGTCGGTAGGCGGCGTCGTGCGGCTCCGCGTCCGTCGTCGTGATCGCCGGGATGACGTCGCGGGCAGTACTTAGACGCCGCCCCTGCGCGCTGACGTCAGTTCTGTACACGACTTTCCGCGCCAGGAACGCAGAGCCATGCAAGAAGCTGACATAGGTGTCTGAAAAATACTAGGGCCCTGAAAGGGATGTCCTTAACCCTAGAAATCAGTTCGCAGAACGGGGAGGATGGGTGGGGCGGTAGGGAATCTGTCACTAACTACTGTCTCTTACAGATATATCGTTACACAAGTTAGTAACTTGTGCATCTGAAAGAGACACGTTAGTGACAGATTCCTTACCTTAGAATAGATACCCCAGCAATACCAACCCCGGTGGTGGGTCTGCGAACAAAGATCAGACAAGGAAGTCCTGGAGGACAGAACGGCCAAAGAAGCCGTCCCTCCGGACCCGACTGTCAAGGCAGTAATGCTTTGTAAACGTGTGCAGCGAGGCCCACGTAGCTGCCTGACAAATAACCGGCAGCGGAACACCGCGGCCCAAGGCCGTGGTAGCAGCCGTTGCCCTTGTGGAATGGGCACGCAGCCCAACAGGAGGCTCCTTCTTCGCCAAAGAATAGCAGGTCTTGATGCACAAGGTAACCCAGCGGGAGATGGTCCTCTTGTGCACCGCCCGACCTTTTTGGCGCCCACGTAGCCAACAAAGAGCTGGTCATCCACCCGGAAGTGTTTTGTGCGGTCAATATAGAAGGAGAGCGCACGTTTTGGGTCCAGACGGTGGAGCCTCTCTTCCTCTCTGGAAGGATGCGGAGGCGGAAAGAAGGTGGGCAAAGTGATGGTCTGCCCAATATGGAAAGCAGTAACCACCTTTGGCAAGAAGGACGGACGCGTCCGAAGAACAACCTTGTCTGGATGAACAGACAGAAAGGGAGGTTTGCAAGATAGAGCCTGGAGCTCACTCACCCGCCGAGCGGAGGTGATGGCCACCAGAAAGGCTGTCTTCAGAGTCAGAAGACGAAGAGGACAGTTATGTAGAGGCTCAAAGGGAGCGCACATTAAAAGGTAAGAACCAAGTTCAAGTCCCACTGAGGCATCACAAACGGAACAGGAGGAAAGAGGTGAGTAATGCCTTTTAAGAACCTGTTAACAACAGGGGACTTGAAAAGGGAGGGCTGATCAGGGAGCCTGAGGAAGGCCGAGATAGCACAAAGATAACCCTTGATGGTACCTAGGGCAGAACCCTGTTGGGCCAGAGAGAGAAGGAACAGAAGGACCTCAGAAAGAGGGGCAGAAAGGGGATTCACAGCCTTTGCTGTGCACCATGCCACAAATTTGTTCCACCTGCAGGCGTATACCACCTTAGTGGAGGGACGCCTGGCTGCCAGAATCACATCACAAACTTCGGGAGGCAAGTCGAAAGGAATCAACTGCCGCTGCTCAATCTCCACGCAAGCAGGTGTAGACTGGACAGGTTCGGGTGGAGGACCGTCCCCTGCTGCTGCGACAGAAGATCCTCCCGAAGAGGCAGACGGATTGGGGGATCTACGCTCATATTGAGTAGCTCGGGATACCAAACTCTTCGAGCCCAGTCCGGAGCCACAAGAATGACTTGGGCCCGGTCGTGCCGAATCTTCTTCAACACTCTGGGTAGAAGTGGTATAGGCGGAAAGGCGTACAACAGACCGCAACTCCACTCGCGACGAAAGCGTCGCCGAGCGAGTGCCGCCTTGGAAATTCCAACGCGCAGAACTGATGACATTGCACGTTCTCTTCGGTGGCGAATAGATCTAACCAAGGCTCTCCCCACTGTAGAAAGAGTCCTTGCGCCACTTCCGAGTGAAGACGCCATTCGTGATCCATCATGCACCTGCGGCTGAGTTCGTCCGCCCTGGCGTTCAGGGAACCTGCCAGGTGTTGAACCATCAGGAACATGCCCTGATGTTCCAGCCATGTCCAGAGGCGCAGAGCCTCCTGACAAAGGGTCCAAGACCCCACCCCGCCCTGTTTGTTGCAGTACCACATGGCGGTGGTGTTGTCTGTGAACACCTGCACTACCTTCCCTTTGACAGAGGGAAGAAATGCCTTGAGTGCAAGTCGGATCGCCCGGAGCTCCAGAAGGTTGATATGGAGCCGGGACTCCGCCGGAGACCAGAGGCCTCTGATCTCCGCCTCTCCCATGTGACCGCCCCATCCCAGAAGGGACGCGTCCGTCACAACTGTGTGCTCTGGCTGGGGAAGGGAGAGGGATCTGCCCATGACCCATTGCCGGTTCGAGAGCCACCACTGCAACTGTCTTGCAGTCCCCTCCGAGATCTGGACGTGATCGGACAGGTTGCCCTGGTGCTGCGCCCACTGGAACTTCAGGTCCCACTGCAGAGCCCGCATATGCCACCTGGCATGATTGACCAGCAGGATGCAGGAGGCCATGAGGCCCAGCAGCCTCAGGGTCATCCGTACCGAAACCCAGGATAAAGGCTGAAAGATCGGAATCATAGCCTGAATATCCCGGACTCGCCGTTCGGGAGGATAGGCCCGAAACTGCGTCGTGTCCAGAACCGCTCCGATGAAAAGGAGCTGTGGAGAAGGAATCAGATGCGACTTCGGCACATTGATGGAGAACCCCAGCGAGTGCAGGAGTTCGGCCGTAGTCTGGAGGTGGGAGACGACTGCCTGGGACGAGCCCGCCTTCAGCAGCCAGTCGTCGAGGTAGGGGAAGACTGAAACCCCTGCCCGGCGCAGATGAGCTGCGACCACCGCCATCACTTTCGTGAACACCCGAGGAGCACTTGTAAGGCCAAAGGGGAGCACGGTGAACTGAAAATGCTCGGGGCCTACCGTGAACCGAAGGTAACGCCGGTGGGCCGGCAGGACGGGGATGTGGAAATATGCGTCCTGCAAGTCCAACGCTACCAACCAGTCTCCAGGGTCGAGGGCAGTCAAGACCTGAGCTAGGGTGAGCATCTTGAACTTCTCCTTCCGGAGGAAGCGATTGACGTTCCGGAGGTCCAAGATAGGACGCATGTCCTCCTTGTCCTTTTTGGGCACCAGAAAGTAGTGGGAGTAGCAACCACGCCCTACTTCTGGGGTCGGAACACGCTCGATGGCCCTCTTGGTCAAGAGGGCTGTGACTTCCTTCTGTAGAAGCACCAAGTGATCCCCTGACATGCGGTGGAATTGAGGTGGCATGGCTGGGGGGTGGTCTCGAAGGGGAGGGAGTAGCCCCTTCGGACAATGTCCAAGACCCACCTGTCCGAGGTGATGGTACGCCAGTGGGGAAGGTGATGGCGGACCCTGCCCCCTACTGGCGTGCTGTGCACCTGAAAGGAGGGACTAGGAGGGCTTGGAGGCCGCGAACGGGTTGGAGGTGGTGGCCTGACCCGCACGCTGGTTGCCCGATCCGCCACGGCGGAATCCACGTCCTCGGCCACGCGAAGACGCCTGCTGCGCGGGCCGGTGGCTGGGCTGCTGACGTGAAGGGGCGCCCCTACCGTGGCCACGATAGGGGCGAAAAGCAGAAGTCAGCGGAGGGCGTGTAGCAGAAAGGCCCAGGGACTTGGCAGTAGCCCGTGAGTCCTTAAAGCGCTCCAACGCATGGTCTGCTTTGGACCCAAAAAGACCGACTCCATCAAAGGGCATGTCCATGAGAGTATTCTGGACATCCCCTGAAAAACCAGTGGTTCTCAGCCAGGCGTGGCGTCTGAGCGCCACCGTCGTTGCAATAGACCTGCCCAGCGAGTCGGCGGTATCAAGGCCACAACGTATTGTGTATTTAGCCGCATCCCTTCCTTCCGCAATGGCGCGGGAAAGCAGTGTCTGGACCTCCTCAGGACACTGGGGCAAAACATCCGCCACCGAATCCCACAGGGAGTGGGTATATCGGCCCAAAAGACAAGCGGTGTTAACGGACCGCAAGCCAGCACTGGAGGAAGAAAAACCTTTCTTCCCAAACTGATCCAGGCGTTTGGATTCCCTATCCGGAGGAGCGGTAGGGAAGGCGGTTTGGGAAGCGGAGGCTTGGACAACCAAGCTCTCAGGAGTGGGGTGGACAGAGAGAAACAGGGGGTCGCCCGGAGCTGGGCGATGGCGTCGTGAGACGTTCCGATCCACAGGAGCCCCTGTGTTGGGCTTGGACCAGGCGCCCAAAAGAACGTCAGTGAGGGCGTCGTTAAACGGCAGCACAGTCTCCGCAGAGGAGGCTGCCGGCTGAAGCACCTCTGTCAAGATGTTAGGCTTGACCGTCAAAGTAGGAAGTTGGAGACGTAAGGCCCCAGCTGCCCTACGCAACACCGTACCAAAATTGGCTCCCTCCTCCGTAGCCACGGGAGGAGACAGCATGCCAGTGTCAGGGGAAGTATCCAGACCACTGGCCTCCCCTAGACTCTCTGTCCAGTCCTCATCGTACTGACAGTGTCGTGTCAGAGGGTCATCAGACCCCTCCCAGTCCAACTGGTCCTCCTCTGGTTCAAAATAAGGAGGAGGAGGGACAGTTGGGACCCAAGGTCCCATCGGCGCCGGAGCCGGCGTCGAGCGACGTCGGTCCGGATCCATGTCCGGAGCCGGAAGGAACTGGGGGACGACGCCGCCCGGAGCCCAGGGCGGCGCCGAGAGCGGCACCGGAGACATCGGCGCCGGCGGAGGTGTTGTTAGGTCGACCGGCGTCGATGGGGGTTGTGGAGCCGGGATCGAGGCCGGAGCCGGAGCCGGGATCGAGGCTGGAGGCACGGGCGACGCCGGGGCCGTCGGCGACGCCGGAGCAACCCCATCAGGGCCCGAAGGCGCACCGGAGGGGCCTGAAGGCCCGAAGAGGCGGGCCATGGCCGACAGGAATTCCTGCACTTTGGCCGGATCCGCCCCCGAACCCGGGAAGGGCGGGTATGGCGGGGGCGACTCCACAGGCATGTCCGGGGCCGCGGGGGCGGGGACGGTGCCGGGAGGGGCCTCAGCCGAGTCGCGAGACCGGCGAGGCGAAGTCCTAGAGCGATGATGCTTTTTGGACTTTTTGTGTTTCGACTTACCGGACGAAGAAGACTTCGACGCCGACGACCGGTGTGGACTCCGCGATCGACCCCTGGACCTCTCACGCGACCGGGGCTTCCGCGGAGCCGAATGCCGGGCCTCGAGGAGCTTTCGAGACCGCTCTCGCAAAGCTTTCGGGTGGAGGGCCTGGCAGTCGGTACAAGACTCCGTGTCGTGGCCTCGGCCGAGGCAGAAGAGACACTCCCAATGTGGGTCGGTGACGGACATCATCCGCGCACAGGCGCCGCATCGCTTGAAGCCGGGCATCCCTACAACACCTTGAAAGATGAAAAAACAGTGAAAAAATTCACCAAAAAGTATGGTCAAAAAATGACCAGGGCACTGCTCTTCCCGGATCTGCGCTTGCTGGCGCGGAAAAGAAGAACTGACGTCAGCGCGCAGGGGCGGCGTCTAAGTACTGCCCGCGACGTCATCCCGGCGATCACGACGCCGACGACGGACGCGGAGCCGCACGACGCCGCCTACCGACGCGCAAGGGTACTGCTACGCAAAAACTTTCCGGATCCAGCCTGACGCCTGGGGATATTCTAAGGTAAGGAATCTGTCACTAACGTGTCTCTTTCAGATGTACAGATATAGACTGGCAGCACAGGGGTGGAGGTGGGAGATACCTCAGAGGATGACTCCACAGACACGGACGTACAGATATAGACTGGCAGCACAGCGGTGGAGGTGGGAGAATCCTTGAGGAAGGACTCCGCAGACACTAAAGTACAAATATAGACTGGCAGCACAGGGGCGGAGGTGGGAGAAACCTCAGAGGATGACTCCGCAGACACTGAAGTACAGATATAGACTGGCAGCACAGGGGAAGAGGTGGGAGATACCTCGGGGGATGACTCCACAGACACTGAAGTACAGATATAGACTGGCAGCACAGGGGTGGAGGGAGAGATACCTCGGGGAAGGACTCCGCAGACACTGAAGTACAGATATAGCCTGGCAGCACAGGGGTGGAGGTGGGAGATACCTCGGGGATGACTCCACAGACACAGAAGTACAGATATAGACTGGCATCACAGGGGTGGAGGTGGGAGATACCTCGGAGGATGACTCCGCAGACACTGAAGTACAGATATAGACTGGCAGCACAGGGGTGGAGATGGGAGATACCTCAGAGGATGACTCCGCAGACACTGAAGTACAGATCTAGACTGGCAGCACAGGGGTGGAGGTGGGAGATGCCTCAGAGGGTGACTCCGCAGACACTGAAGTACAGATATAGACTGGCAGCACAGGGGTGGAGGTGGGAGATAACTTAGAGGATGACTCCGCAGACACTGAAGTACAGATATAAACTGGCAGCACAGCGGTGGAGGTGGGAGATACCTCAGAGGATGACTCCGCAGACACTGAAGTACAGATATAGACTGGCAGCACAGGGGCGGAGGTGGGAGATACCTCGGAGGATGACTTCACAGACACTGAAGTACAGATATACACTGGCAGCACAGGGGTAGAGGTGGGAGATACCTCGGGGAATTGCCTCCGCAGACACTGAAGTAGATATAGACTGGCAGCACAGGGGTGGACGTGGGAGATAACTCGGGGGATGACTCCACAGACACTGACGTACAGATATAGACTGGCAGCACAGGGGTGGATGTGGGAGATACCTCAGAGGATGAGTCCACACTGAAGTACAGATATAGACTGGCAGCACAGGGGTGGAGGTGGGAGATACCTCGGGGATGACTCCATAGACACGGAAGTACAGATATAGACTGGCAGCACAGGGGTGGAGGTGGGAGATACCTCAGAGGATGACTCCACAGACACTAAAGTACAGATATAGACTGGCATCACAGGGGTGGAGGTGGGAGATACCTCGGGGATGACTCCATAGACACGGAAGTACAGATATAGACTGGCAGCACAGGGGTGGAGGTGGGAGATACCTCAGAAGATGACTCCACAGACACTAAAGTACAGATATAGACTGGCAGCACAGGGGAAGAGGTGGGAGATACCTCGGGGGATGACGCCGCAGACACTGAAGTACAGATATAGACTGGCAGCACAGGGGTGGAGGTGAGAGATACCTCAGAGGATGACTCCGCAGACACTGAAGTACAGATCTAGACTGGCAGCACAGGGGGGGAGGTGGGAGATACCTCAGAGGGTGACTCGGCAGACACTGAAGTACAGATATAGACTGGCAGCACAGGGCTGGAGGGAGAGATACCTCGGGGAAGGACTCCGCAGACACTGAAGTACAGATATAGACTGGCAGCACAGGGGTGGAGGTGGGAGATACCTCGGGGATGACTCCACAGACACGGAAGTACAGATATAGACTGGCAGCACAGGGGTGGAGGTGGGAGATACCTCGGGGATGACTCCACAGACACGGAAGTTCCGATATAGACTGGCAGCACAGGGGTGGAGGTGGGAGATACCTCAGAGGATGACTCCACAGACACGGAAGTACAGATATAGACTGGCAGCACAGGGGAAGAGGTGGGAGATACCTCGGGGGATGACTCCACAGACACTGAAGGTCAGATATAGACTGGCAGCACAGGGGTGGAGGTGGGAGATACCTCGGGGATGACTCCACAGACACTGAAGAACAGATACAGAATGGCATCACAGGGGTGGAGGTGGGAGATACCTCAGAGGATGACCCCACAGACACTGAAGTACAGATATAGACAGGCAGCACAGGGGTGGAGGTGGAAGATACCTCGGGGGACGACTCCACAGACACGGAAGTACAGATATAGACTGGCAGCACAGGGGTGGAGGTGGGAGATACCTCAGAGGATGACTCCACAGACACTAAAGTATAGATATAGACTGGCAGCACAGGGGTGGAGGTGGGAAGATACCTCAGAGGATGACTCCGCAGACACTGAAGTACAGATATAGACAGGCAGCACAGGGGTGGAGGAGGGAGAATCCTTGGGGAAGGACTCCGCAGACACTGAAGTACAGATATAGACTGGCAGCATAGGGGTGGAGGTGGGGGAATCCTCGGGGATGACTCCACAGACACTAAAGTAGATATAGACTGGCAGCACAGGGGTGGAGGAAGAGATACCTCGGGGAAGGACTCCGCAGACACTGAAGTACAGATATAGACTGGCAGCACAGGGGTGGAGGTGGGAGATACCTCGGGGGACGACTCCACAGACACGGAAGTACAGATATAGACTGGCAGCACAGGGGTGGAGGTGGGAGATACCTCAGAGGATGACTCCGCAGACACTGAAGTACAGATATAGACAGGCAGCACAGGGGTGGAGGAGGGAGAATCCTTGGGGAAGGACTGCGCAGACACTGAAGTACAGATATAGACTGCCAGCATAGGGGTGGAGGTGGGAGAATCCTCGGGGATGACTCCACAGACACTAAAGTAGATATAGACTGGCAGCACAGGGGTGGAGGAAGAGATACCTCGGGGAAGGACTCCGCAGACACTGAAGTACAGATATAGACTGGCAGCACAGGGGTGGAGGTGGGAGATACCTCAGAGGATGACTCTGCAGACACTGAAGTACAGATATAGACTGGCAGCACAGGGGCAGAGGTGGGAGATACCTCAGAGGATGACTCCGCAGACACTGAAGTACAGATATAGACTGGCAGCACAGGGGTGGAGGTGGGAGATACCTCAGAGGATGACTCCGCAGACACTGAAGTACAGATATAAACTGGCAGCACAGCGGTGGAGGTGGGAGATACCTCAGAGGATGACTCCGCAGACACTGAAGTACAGATATAGACTGGCAGCACAGGGGTGGAGGGAGAGATACCTCGGAGGATGACTCCACAGACACTGAAGTACAGATATAGACTGGCAGCACAGGGGTAGAGGTGGGAGATACCTCGGGGAATTGCCTCCGCAGACACTGAAGTAGATATAGACTGGCAGCACAGGGGTGGACGTGGGAGATACCTCGGGGATGACTCCATAGACACGGAAGTACAGATATAGACTGGCAGCACAGGGGTGGAGGGAGAGATACCTCGGGGAAGGACTCCGCAGACACTGAAGTACAGATATAGCCTGGCAGCACAGGGGTGGAGGTGGGAGATACCTCGGGGATGACTCCATAGACACGGAAGTACAGATATAGACTGGCAGCACAGGGGTGGAGGTGGGAGATACCTCGGGGATGACTCCATAGACACGGAAGTACAGATATAGACTGGCAGCACAGGGGTGGAGGTGGGAGATACCTCAGAGGATGACTCCACAGACACTAAAGTACAGATATAGACTGGCATCACAGGGGTGGAGGTGGGAGATACCTCAGAGGATGACGCCGCGGACACTGAAGTACAGATATAGACTGGCAGCACAGGGGTGGAGGGAGAGATACCTCAGAGGATGACTCCGCAGACACTGAAGTACAGATATAGACTGGCAGCACAGGGGAAGAGGTGGGAGATACCTCGGGGGATGACTCCACAGACACTGAAGTACAGATATAGACTGGCAGCACAGGGGAAGAGGTGGGAGATACCTCGGGGGATGACGCCGCAGACACTGAAGTACAGATATAGACTGGCAGCACAGGGGTGGAGGTGAGAGATACCTCAGAGGATGACTCCGCAGACACTGAAGTACAGATCTAGACTGGCAGCACAGGGGTGGAGGTGGGAGATACCTCAGAGGGTGACTCGGCAGACACTGAAGTACAGATATAGACTGGCAGCACAGGGGTGGAGGGAGAGATACCTCGGAGGATGACTCCACAGACAATGAAGTACAGACATAGACTGGCAGCACAGGGGTAGAGGTGGGAGATACCTCGGGGGATGACTCCACACTGAAGTACAGATATAGACTGGCAGCACAGGGGTGGAGGGAGAGATACCTCGGGGAAGGACTCCGCAGACACTGAAGTACAGATATAGCCTGGCAGCACAGGGGTGGAGGTGGGAGATTCCTCGGGGATGACTCCACAGACACGGAAGTACAGATATAGACTGGCAGCACAGGGGTGGAGGTGGGAGATACCTCAGAGGATGACTCCACAGACACTAAAGTATAGATATAGACTGGCAGCACAGGGGTGGAAGTGGGAGATACCTCAGAGGATGACTCCACAGACACTGAAGTACAGATATAGACTGGCAGCACAGGGGTGGAGGTGGGAGAATCCTCGGGGATGACTCCACAGACACTAAAGTAGATATAGACTGGCAGCAATGGCGGAGGTGGGAGATACCTCAGAGGATGACTCCACAGACACTGAAGTACAGATATAGACTGGCAGCACAGGGGTGGAGGAGGGAGAATTCTTGGGGAAGGACTCCGCAGACACTGAAGTACAGATATAGACTGGCAGCACAGGGGTGGAGGTGGGAGAATCCTCGGGGATGACTCCACAGACACTAAAGTAGATATAGACTGGCAGCAATGGCGGAGGTGGGAGATACCTCAGAGGATGACTCCACAGACACTGAAGTACAGATATAGACTGGCAGCACAGGGGTGGAGGTGGGAGATACCTCGGGGATGACTCCGCAGACACTGAAGTACAGATATAGACTGGCAGCACAGGGGTGGAGGTGGGAGATACCTCGGAGGATGACTCCACAGACACGGAAGTACAGATATAGACTGGCAGCAAAAGGGTGGAGGTGGGAGATACCTCGGGGGATGACTCCGCAGACACGTAAGTACAGATATAGACTGGCAGCACAGGGGTGGAGGTGGGAGAATCCTCGGAGGATGACTCCGCAGACACGGAAGTACAGATATAGACTGGCAGCACAGGGGTGGAGGTGGGAGAATCCTCGGGGATGACTCCACAGACACTAAAGTACAGATATAGACAGGCAGCACAGGGGTGGAGGTGGGAGATACCTCAGAGGGTGACTCCGCAGACACTAAAGTATAGATATAGACTGGCAGCACAGGGGTGGAGGTGGGAGATACCTCAGAGGATGACTCCACAGACACTGAAGTACAGATATAGACAGGCAGCACAGGGGTGGAGGAGGGAGAATTCTTGGGGAAGGACTCTGCAGACACTGAAGTACAGATATAGACTGGCAGCACAGGGGTGGAGGTGGGAGAATCCTCGGGGATGACTCCACAGACACTAAAGTAGATATAGACTGGCAGCAATGGCGGAGGTGGGAGATACCTCAGAGGATGACTCCACAGACACTGAAGTACAGATATAGACTAGCAGCACAGAGGTGGAGGTGGGAGATACCTCGGGGATGACTCCGCAGACACTGAAGTACAGATATAGACTGGCAGCACAGGGGTGGAGGTGGGAGATACCTCGGAGGATGACTCCACAGACACTGAAGTACAGATATAGACTGGCAGCACAGGGGTGGAGGGAGAGAGACCTCGGAGGATGACTCCACAGACACTGAAGTACAGATATAGACTGGCAGCAAAAGGGTGGAGGTGGGAGATACCTCGGGGGATGACTCCGCAGACACGTAAGTACAGATATAGACTGGCAGCACAGGGGTGGAGGTGGGAGAATCCTCGGAGGATGACTCCGCAGACACGGAAGTACAGATATAGACTGGCAGCACAGGGGTGGAGGTGGGAGATACCTCGGGGGACGACTCCACAGACACGGAAGTACAGATCTAGACTGGCAGCACAGGGATGGAGGTGGGAGATACCTCAGAGGGTGACTCCGCAGACACTGAAGTACAGAAATAGACTGGCAGCACAGGGGTGGAGGTGGGAGATACCTCGGAGGATGACTCCACAGACACTGAAGTACAGCTATAGACTGGCAGCACAGGGGCGGAGGTGGGAGATACCTCAGAGGATGACTCCACAGACACTGAAGTATAGATATAGACTGGCAGCACAGGGGTGGAGGTGGGAGAATCCTCGGGGATGACTCCACAGACACTAAAGTAGATATAGACTGGCAGCACAGGGGTGGAGGTGGGAGATACCTCAGAGGATGACTCCACAGACACTGAAGTACAGATATAGACTGGCAGCACAGGGGTGGAGGTGGGAGATACCTCGGGGATGACTCCGCAGACACTGAAGTACAGATATAGACTGGCAGCACAGGGGTGGAGGTGGGAGATACCTCGGAGGATGACTCCACAGACACTGAAGTACAGATATAGACTGGCAGCACAGGGGTGGAGGTGAGAGATACCTCAGAGGATGACTCCGCAGACACTGAAGTACAGATCTAGACTGGCAGCACAGGGGTGGAGGTGGGAGATACCTCAGAGGGTGACTCCGCAGACACTGAAGTACAGATATAGACTGGCAGCACAGGGGTGGAGGTGGGAGATACCTCGGAGGATGACTCCACAGACACTGAAGTACAGCTATAGACTGGCAGCACAGGGGCGGAGGTGGGAGATACCTCAGAGGATGACTCCACACTGAAGTACAGATATAGACTAGCAGCACAGGGGTGGAGGTGGGAGATACCTCGGGGGATGACTCCACAGACACTGAAGTACAGATATAGACTGGCAGCACAGGGGTGGAGGTGGGAGATACCTCGGGGGATGACTCCACATGCACTGAAGTACAGATCTAGACTGGCAGCACAGGGGTGGGAGATTTAGCACAATCATGATGGCTACATCAATTGTCTGTGCTTGAATATACCTCCAGTCTCCTCTGGTGTGCTTTGCAATCATTAATTGTTATTATGAAACAAATTCGAGTATGACCCTGATGATATTGTATTGTGACTGTTGGTTGCGGTGCAACATTGTTTTATGTTGTTCTTTGTGTATAAAATGATAAAGGTCTAGAAAAAAAACAACTGATCTGACAAAGGACTGTGGACAAGTGGAGTCCTACAAGGAGACAAACAGTAGCTGTGTTTCTATAGTCACATGAATTACAGAGGGCCGAAAGCCTTGTCCCAGAAATCCGTTAGCAGAGTGGGGAGGATGGGTGGGTTGGCAAGAATCTGTGGCTAGATAATCTCTACCAGATAAGGCGTTACTTTAGGTAAGTAACTTGTTCATCCCATAGAGATTTCTAGCCGCAGATTCCTTCCATTTGAATAGATAACCAAGCAATGCCTCCCCGGAGGTGGGTCTGCGGACCAATTTCACACGGAGAAGTCCTGCAGGACTGAACAGGCAAAAAGCCCATCCCTACGGACATGACTGTTCAGGCAGTAGTGCTTGGTAAATGTGTACAGGGATGCCTAGTTCGCTTCCTGGCAGATGTCCAGGGCCAGAACGCCAATGCTAACACAGTGGTTGCACCTTTAGCTCTCGTGGAATTAGCCAATGCGTAGCAGATTTTGATACAGACACAATCCATCGTGAAATGGTCCTCTTCTGTAAGGCCCGTCCTTTCTATGCTCCGACATACCCCACAGTTGATCACCCACCCAGAACTCTTGTGTGCCATCAAGGTAGAACGACAACGCACTTTTTGGGTCCAGCAAGTGAAGTCGCTCCTCTTCATTGGAGGGATAAGGTGGAGCGTAAACAGTAGGCAGACTGATGGATTGGCCTACGTGAAATGGAGTGACCACTTTCGGGAGAAAGGAAACTCTCGTACAAACATCAGTTTGTCTGGGTAGATGTTCGAATGAGAAGGCTTGGATGACTAGCCTGAAGCTACCTGACCCTCCCGGCAGAGGTTTTTGCCACCAGGAAGGAACTCTTGACGGTAAGGAACCTGAGAGGGCAGTTGTGCAAGGGCTCAAAGGGAGTGCACATATGGAAAGTGTGGACAAGATGTAGGTCCCATTGGGGCATAGTGAAAGGAGAAAGTGGAAACCTTTCAGAAACCTATTTACAATAGGAAATTTGAAGTGTGATGACTGATCAGGCAACCGCAGAAAGGCTAAAATAGCAGCAAGCTAACCCTTCAGAGTGCTCAGAGCAGAGCCATGCTGGGCAACGGAAAGGATGAAAAGGAGAACCTGAGCAAGGGGGGCAGGAAGGGGATTGATTTGTCTTTCTACACCATGCTACAAATTCTGCCCAACGGCAGGCGTAAACCACCTTGGTGGAGGGGTACCTGGCAGCTAAGATAACGTCACAGACTTTGGGAGAAAGTTATAAAGCTGTCAACTGCTACCACTCAATCTCCATGCAGAGTCAGGGATGTAAATGGGGAAGGTGCCGCCAGTGGGCGCTGGGACTGTCTGCCTCAGGACCGGCACTGGGCAAGGTCGACATCAATCAATCAATCAATGGTTGGTAAAGCGCAAGTACTCACCCGTGTGGGTCTCAAGGCGCTGGGTGTCAATCCGGATCCATCTGTGGATCGCTGGGTCCCGGCTGGCCCGGAGCCGCTGGCACGGATCTAGTAGGTGCCACTTCCAAACCTGCAGGCCTGGAGGTGCATAGCCTCAAAAAATTCTCTCATTGGGCGGTGTTCCTCTGGCTCCCAGAATCGGGGAGGTGCAGAGACATCCCAGGCTAAACAGTGGAGCCAGGCCTTGAGTGACGCGCTTCCTCGTCTCGTCGGCCAATGTACAAGGTGGAGTCGAACCACGCTTCCACAGCGACTTGTGGCGAGACTTACCTGAATAGCCCGACGACTTAAAGTGCGAAGGGCTTGTCGGACTCCGTGACCGCACCCAGGACCTTTCTCTCGACTGGAATCTGGATTGTCGCTGCGTCACATGTCGAGCCGCCAGAAGCTTGAGGGATTGCTCCCTCAAGGCCTTCTGGTGCATGGTGCAGAAATGGGAACAGGCCTTCGGGTTGTGGTTGCGCTTTGAGGTACCAGAGGTACATAAGGTGTGGGTCACTCACTGACATTGAGCAGTGACGGGTACCACAGGGCTTGAAGCCGGCCTTTTTGGATGACATACCTGCCTTATCAGGAGGAAAAAAAACTCAAAACGTTGCAAAATGTTAGTTAAAAACCAGACTATGGGGTCGCTCTTCCCAGATCTGCGCTGACTGGCGCAGAAAGAAAAGAACTGACGTCAGCATGCTGGAGTGGCACCTATATAGGCACCGCGCACGTCTCTTCCGGCAAGGACGTCATACAGAGCCAAACGATGCCACTTACCGGCGCACAGGGGTACTGCTCAAGATAAATTTCCGATCCAGTCTGACGCCTGGAGGATAATTCTAAGGTAAGGAATCTGTGGCTAGAAGTCTCCATCAGATAGTGGTGTGGACACGTTGCAGCCTTACATATGTCTAAGTGGTATGTTTCTCAGGTAAGTTATTGTGGCTCGCACAGTCTGCAGAGTATGTTTGACTTTGGCATAGCATACCTAAACACTCTTGATTAACCATCTTGCAAGACCCGGCTTGCAGATTGGATTTACCAAGTAGGGTTTTGTACATGTAACAAGAGTTGCTTCATCTTGCAAATGGACTTGGTATGGTCGTTGTAATACATTAGCACCAACAGCTAATGTATGCAGTGTTCTTTTTCCTACTGTTGGAGGTTGCGGAAAGAAAATAGGCAAGTCAATGGTTTGATTGATGTGGAAAGGGAGGAAAACCTTTGGTTGGAGAAACTGATTCGGTCTCAGGATGATACTACCATCATGAACCTGGATAAAAGGTTCCTCCACTGTTAAGGCCTGCAATTCACTAACACTATGCCAGGTCACTGCCAGCTTCCCTCTGCAGGACCACCGGACTGCTCCTATTTCAGGAGCCAGCCTCACCGCCAGCACACTCTGCTCCAGCTCCTGTGCCCCTTAGCACTCCAGACCTAGGTTCCAGTGCCCCAGGTGCCACCTTGCCTGCCTCACTGCTGCTCCCCGTGCCATTTTCCCACTCTTTCTGCCTCCCCAGAACCCCGCTCCTCTCCTGACCCATTTAATGCAAGCTGTAGTGTGGCTTCAGTGAGCAGGTCAGCACCATGGCTTGACAGGCTGTACCAGGCGTTTCCCCAGGAGGCTGGAAGTGTGGGAGTCGGTTTTGTTACGGGTGGTGCGTTTTTAGTAGCAGTGGAGCAGTTTTGCAAGCACCTGCTGCAGAGTTCCTTGTAAATCCAGTAATTTTCAGGCACCAACAAAAGTGTTCAGATAACTGCAGTGATTAATGTACCGTACGGGGGCTGGTCTGAAAAAATTTGCCTAGGCTGCTTTGGGTTTCCCAGTCCAGCCCTGGTCAGCGCCAGCTCTCCCTACAGGTGAGAGCGCCAGCTCTCCCTACAGGTGAGAGCGCCAGCTCTCCCTACAGGTACCTGCCAGCTTCCATCTGCAGGACCACCGGACTGTTCCTACTTCAGGAGCCAGGCCCACAGTCAGCAGACTCTAGACCAGGTCCAGTGCCCCAGGCACCTTGCCTGCCTCACCGTTGCTCCCTTGTGCCTGACCTCCGTGCACAGGATGCGACAAAAGCTGCTGCTGCTGATTGCCCCACTCCACAGTGGGACTATTCACCTGCCTCTGCTGCAGGTTCACGTTCATCCCAGGACTGACCATCTTCACAGAAACCCACGCTACGCCCTCCCCGCCAGCTGATACCTCCCAGGGAACCACTACGATGTCTCCTGATCAACGCCAGATCACTCTGCAAACATGCCACCAAAATCTGGGACACCATCTCCACCCTCGCCCCCAACGTGACCTTGATCACAGAGACCTGGCTCACTCTAGCTTCGACCACGGGCATTGCCACTACAACACCCTACGGCTACAAGATTAAACACTGAGACCGCACCAACAGAGACGGAGGTAGCATCGCCATCGTACACAAGGAATCAATCACCTGCACCACCACCGAAGACTACACCACGCCAATCATGGAACACCTGAACTTCCAACTCCACACCGACCACAAAACCACCATCGAAGGCACCCTCACATATAGGCCACCAGGCCCACGAACAGGCCTCAGTGACGCCATCACAGAATTAAACACCTCGCTCACCACTGAATCCGAATAATAAGTCTTCCTGGAAGATCTCAACTTCCAGCTCGACGACCCCACAGACATCAACTCCACTGACCTCCTGGAACGAATGGAGAACATCGGCCATGCACAGAGCAGGACACACGCTGGACCCCATCTTCACGTCCAGCAACAGTGTCACATATAGCCACACCATAGAACTCACCTGGTCCGACCATTTCATCGTACACTTCATCACTGGCCCACCTTGCACCCACTCCAACTGCCACAGTGCCCCCTACCGCAGCTGGGCCAAAGTCATACAGTATCAATGGACCGAAGCCCTCAGCATCATCCGGCCGGACGTCTCCACCAACCTGGATCAGGCAGTACAGTACTTCAAAGCCTGGATCACCAGCACCACCGACCGAGTCGCCCCCACCAGACCAGACAAAATGCATCGTTACACCAAACAAGCCAGCTGGTACACTCCAGAACTCAGCGAGGCGAAATGGAGATGCAAACTAGAAAAAAAATGGCGCCCCAGTAGACATGACACAGATCGAGCCACCTTCAAGTCCGCCCTCAACAACTACCACCACCAAATCAAAGATGCCAAAAAAAGGTGTAGGAAAGTGGGTTTCTGTTGCAGTAACGCTCCCCCCCCTCCCCCCCAACACTTTTTGCCAGACTACTGATGCACTTTGACTTGATGTGCCCTGGGTCCCTGCCAATCAGGTTCCCAGGGCCTGTGTTCTTTCCCCAAAACTAACCCAATTGGCATCTCTGGCCACAGGCCAGCCCCTGGTAAATGGTACCACAGGTACCCAGGGCACTGTAACCAGGGAAGACCTCCAAGGGCTGCAGCACTTATTGTGCCACCCTTAGAGGCCCTGTACCTTCACACACACACTGCCTTTGCAGGCTGCGTGTTTTGGTGCAGAACAAAGTGAAGAGTCGACATGGCACACATCCCTGTGTGCCATGCCTACAACCCACTGCCCTGACATAGGTCAGTCACCCCTCTAGCTGGGTGCACTGTACCAGTGGTGAGGGTAAAGGTGCATGAGCCCTGTACCCCTACAGTGTCCAAGTCCATTCTTAGACATTGTAAGTGCAGTGCTGCCATTAATAGTATATGGTGCTGGGAGTGTGTCATTACGAACTCCACAGCACCATAATGGCTACACTGAGAGGTTTGGTATCAAACTTCTCAGCACATTAAACCCACACTGATGCCAGTGTGATTTAATGAAAAATGAACACAGAGGGCATCTCAGAGATGCCCCCTGAATACTAACCCACCTCTAGTGTCTAGGCTGAGTGGCTTTCTGCTGCCACCACCAGACATGTTTCTGGACCCCTGGGTCGAGAGCCTGCTGCTCTCGGGGGCCTGAAACAATGCACATCCTGGGACGAGGTGCCAAGCCTCCTCCCCCAGGATGGGCAGGGTTCACAAAGGGGAAGCTTCAAAGGCTTGCCGCCTTTGTGAGCTTCCCCAGGCCACTTGCTGCTCTCAGCAACTGGTCCCCACTGGTTCTGACCCCCGCTTTGGGTGGGAGAACCGGCGGGAAAAACAAGTGAGGAAGAGAGGTGTGCCCACCTCTGCCAACTCCACCCCTTAGGTGTGGGAGGCGAGGTGAAGTACAACTCTCAGTCCCCGCCATCTTGCAGATGGGGGGACTCAGCCAACCAGGGACAGGCTCATGCCCCCCTCCCACTGGAGGGTGGCATAATAGGGGGTGTACCCACCCCAGGGAAGGGACCCATTGGTCCCTGCCTTTTACCTACCTGTAACGCCCCTAAATCTAGTATTTAGGGGCACCCCTGAACCTTGCTTCCTCAGACAAGAAGAAACTACAAGAAGAAGGACGGAACAGCCGTGCAGCAGCTAACAAGAGGAAGACGCCCACTGACTTGGCCCCAGCCCTACCGGCCTGTCTCCCCCTCGAACCTGCTCCTGCGAAATCCCGGTGTGTCCTGCAGCCAGCAACCTCGTAAACCCCGGAGGACCTGCCTGCTTTCAACTACAAAGACTGTCTCCCGTGAACACCGGATTTGTTCATCTGCAACCTCTGGCTCTGGCCGGACACAGCGAATCCGCCCCACTCTGCACCCGCCGTCCACGGCCCGAGCTCGAGTGGGCAAACACCACGAGGAGGTCACCCCGGCGATCCTGACCGAGATCCGGCGACCCCTGACCTGCCTCAAGCCTCCAGCCGACACCTGCAGCCTAAATCCAGAAGCCCCCCCTAAACGCGACCAGGAGCTGATAAGAAGATCCGACCCCAAAAGGCACCCCTGCACCCGACGCCCCACAGCCTTGTCTGCCCAAACCGACGGTGCCTAACCAACCCCTAACTTCCCAACTTACCTCTCGAAGTGTGGTCGCACCCAGAAGACCTTCGTCCCCGAGCCTGCAGTGCCTTTGCAAACCGGAGGATCCTCATTGAAAACAACATGGCGCTCGACGTCGAAACAGCACCCTGCACCCGGCCGCCCTAGTGCAGCTGAGGATACACCTTTGGTGCTACTTTGTTTCCCCATTTGCCCTGAGCTAAAGTCCAGAAGCTTTGCTCCCTAAACCTAGTGGCCTGCTTGCCAGCAGCCACCAACCGGAGGCCCCCTATTCCCCTTTGGATAACATTGGGCCTCAGCACTCTGCACCCGGCCGCCCTAGTGCAGCTGAGGGTGTAACTAGAGTGCATCCTTGACCCTGGGGGACCCCTGAGTCTACCCCCAGAACCTCAACTCCCACTACCAAATACTTACCTCAAAACCGATAACACTATCTTCCTCCATAGGATAACATTGACTGTTTTTCTGTGAAAAGTTTCTAAGTGCGGAGTTTGAGAAACTAAAGAAATTCTTTAAAACTGCCTAATCTAACAAAAACAATTTTACTTACCTGTTTTCAGGAAATGTCCCAGAGTAGTATCTAGGTATCCTACTCTGTGTAAGCCTAGTAATCTCAAAAGTTACTTACCTTCTATTTTACTAAAAAGTCTATTCAAGTCTATGTACTGCATTTACTAATCCATACTGTAAATCAAACCAAAGTGCATATACAATTATCATTCAAAATTTATTTCAATTGGATTACTACTGTAAAGTATTTATTGCTTACCTGTGCCAGGCTTGCTTGGTTCTAAAAAATAAAATAACTAAAAGAATATTTTTATACAAAAACAATTGGTCTGAAGTTCAGTCTTTGAGTGTGTGAATTCATTTGCTGACTGAGTGTGTACAACAAATGCTTAACACTGTCCTCTGATATTGCCTCACTCCTCGACCACACAACCACAAATCGAGAGTGAGGTGCTATCTAACTTTACCTCTGCCTACCTTTGGGGTTCCACTGGACTGTGCACACTATACCTCACTTTGGTATAGTATATACAGAGCCAGCTTCCTACTTTGGTGGATCAGCGTGGGATATACAACTTTGCATTTGTTGGACTACTTGGTTACCACCTGACCACACAACAGAACTCTTAAATTGTCTTTAGAATTCTGATTTTTTCAAATTGACATTTTTGCAAAATTACTAAAAGTCTTGCTAGGGCCTTGGTTAAGTCCCTGTAGAGGTTTAGAAAAATAAATAGTCACTGTAGCTAGGATTAGAGGGGTTAGAAGTTTTTTTTAACAATGTCTCAAAACAAGAACCCAGCTGTTAGTGAGAATAACCAGAATGACAGAGGACATTGTTGAGGAGCTTGACCTCACCCCTTACTTTCACTTGTCTTTCAAGGAGGTAAGGTCCCTATGCAAACTTAAAAACATAACTATGGGGTCCCCATCCCACCAAACAAAAGCTACAGGAGCTGTTGGCTGGGTATGCTAAGGAACACCCTTCTGAAAATGGTGAAGACCAGTCAGATGGAGAAGGAGTGAATAGGATGACCAGGTAGATCAACCCCCCTCCACTTCCTAGGGAGAAAAGGATTCAAGTATCCTTGACTCCAAGAATCAACCTCTCAGTACCTAGACCCCACACAGGTGGATCAGGTACCACTGAGGACAGCCTCAATGAGGAGGACATCCTGCTAGCCAGGCTGACCAAAAGATTAGACCTAGAGACCAGACTCCTGGCTCTAGAAAAAGAAAGAGCAGAGATGGGCCTAGGACCCATCAATGGTGGCAGCAATTTACTAAATAAGGATAAAGAGCAATCTTATGATCCTAACATCCCCAAAGGGATTGTCCCTAAATATGAAGAGAGTGATGATATCACAAAATGGTTCACAGCCTTTGAGAAGCTTGTGAAGCCAGAAGAGTGAAGAAAACTCACTGGGGGGCACTCCTTTGGGAACTGTTCTCTGGTAAGTGCAGAGACAGACTTCTGACCCTTAGTGGGGCAGATGCTGGGTCTTATGACCTCATGAAGAGAACTCTGATTGGGGGATTTGGACTCACAACTGAGTATAGAATTAGATCCAGGGGGGCTCAGAAAACCCAGAGTCAGCCCTGGGTGGAATTTGTAGACTACTCAGTTAAGACACTAGATGGCTGGTTGACTGGAAGCAAAGTGCAAGATTATGATGGTCTTTATAATTTGTTTATGAAAGAACACATATTAGGTAATTGCATTGATGAAAAGTTGCATCAGTATCTGGTAGACCTAGGTCCAATTTCTTCCCAAGAATTGGGAAAGAAGGCAGACCATTGGGTCAAGACAAGGGTAACTAGGACATCCACTGGGGTGACCAAAAGAAAGGGGTAACAAAACCTCCCCCAGAGGAAAGACAGTGAGCCTCTAAAAGATAAAAGTAAGGAGTCCCAGGTAGACCCCCAAAAACCTGACCAGGAGGGAGGGCCCAAAGACACCTCACAAACTAAAACTGGGTACCAAGGTAAGAATTGGGATCCCAACAGGGTATGGTGTCACAACTGCCAAAAGGCAGGACACCACACCAAGGACCCTAGCTGTCCTAAAAACATTACAGCCCCTAGTGTAGCTCCAGGGGTTGCCAGTGTAGCTTTAGAGGGTGATTCCTCAGATGAGGAAGCCCTCATAGCCTTCAACTGGAAAATGGGCCCACAAGGTGAGTTAGAGATTCCAGAGGGGAGTAGACACTTCCACCACCTACTGGTGAATGGAATCCCAGCCCTTGCCCTGAGAGATACCTGTGGCAGTCACACTGTGGTGCATGACAGGTTGGTTCTCTCAAACCAGTATATCCCAGGGGAAACTAAAAGAGTAAGGACTTTCCCAGGGGGTGTCACTGTTAGGCCTGTGGCTGTAGTGCTCCTAGAAATAGCTGGGTCCCTTAGATGGTGAAAGGTGGTAGTCAGTAAAGACCTCCCCCTTGATTTTCTCCTTGGGAATGACCACCCAGAGGTTGGTCTGAGCCAAAGAGAGGTACTGGTCCAATGCCAGACCTCACCCAAGAAACCTGGGGGGGGGCTCACCCTGCAGTTAGTGCAGCTAAGCCCCAAAAGAAAAAGAAGAAACAGTGTAGGAAAGGTGGACAACTGTTAGCCACAGTTCCAGTGGGCCAGGGAGATTCTATCCCAGTAAGGGAGAACTCCAAAATTGGCACTGGTGAAGTTCCCCCTAGCCAACAAAAAGACCTGACTACTCAGGCAACTGTGCAGCCTGAATTGGTGGCTCCTCAGCTGGCAGAACAGAGGGTGGAAGAAGGGTGCTCACTACCAAGTGTAACCCCCCCCCCCAAAACTAAAACAGCAGACAGGCCCCCCCAAACCCAAAGAAGCCTGCAAGTTAGCTACTCCACCTACCAGTGAAGAGCTAAAGGTGTGGTTCTGGGCACTGACAGCTGTCAGTAGCCTCTGCTGGGTGTTAGCCTTCATGGCAGCACTGTCCTTGGCATGGTGGCCTAGCCCTCTGCCAAATAGCAAGTTAGGCCCCCTGACCCTATTGGTCATGGTGGGGTTGCTCAAGCTGTGGGTGACCTCTCTGGGTAAGCTGGGCTTTGCCCTAGCTAAGTTAAAATTGCAGAGGAAGGCACCTCTGAACCTAACCTAAAACGATGGGGTAAAGAGCTAGGAAAAGAGCATTGGGAATTAGGTCCTGAAACTGTTGAGGTAGGCCAGCTCCCCAAAGGGACTGACCTGGAAAGAAAGATGTAAGGCAGAGTAGGCCCTGCAACTTTCAAACCACTTCCTCTACTCTTCCTCGCCTGAAAGACTAGGAAGACTCTCCCAGCTTTGGCTGAGTCTCCTGGCCTTGGGGCTGGGGGGGCTTGTGTAGGAAGGGAAATGCTACTTACCCAGTATGCATCTGTTCTTGGCATATACAGCTGTAGATTCATATGCTTTAGCATAGATCACCATCTGGTGTTGGGCCCGGATGTTTGCACTTTGTTTTTCTTCGAAGTCGTCTTTGTAGTCACGAGGTAGGTGACTCCTCCTTTTGGTGATGGTGCACATGGGCAACGACTCCATCCCCAGATTGTTTTGCCGTAAGGGTGATGATGGAGTTAGTAAGAGTAGAAAGAGATGTCCATGTATAGTGTATCCAAGTAAGATAATACTGCAACAGTTAAAGGTACCCGGGGAGGCGGGTGGGCGCATATGAATCTACAGCTGTATATGCCAAGAACAGATGCATACTGGGTAAGTAGCATTTTCCGTCCGAGGCATAGGAGCTGTAGATCATATGCTTTAGCATAGACTATACAGCAGTTATCTCCCAAGCGGTGGCTAACCTGTATCTGTTGCAGCGGTCTGAAATAGTGTTCTTAAAACTGCTTGGCCCACACTAGCTTGTTGTTTTGCTAGCACATCTACACAATAGTGCTTTGTGAATGTGTGTGGTGTAGACCATGTTGCAGCCTTGCAGATGTCATCTAAGGGTATGTTCCCTAAGAATGCCGTAGAAGCCCCTAGTTTGCGTGTAGAGTGCGCTCTAGGGGGAATTGTTAAGGTGAGTTTAGCTTTAAGGTAGCATATTTGGATGCATTTAACTATCCATCATGCAATACCGGCTTTTGAAATGGGATTGCCTTTATGTGGTTGGGAAAAAGCAACAAAGAGTTTAGTTTTCCTAAAAGATTTGGTTCTTTCAATGTAATAAAGTATCGCTCTTTTCACATCTAATGTGTGAAGAGCACGTTCTGCCACTGAGTCTGGTTGAGGAAAAAACACTGGTAACTCAACAGACTGGTTGAGATGAAAGGCAGAAACGACTTTGGGTAAAAATTTTGGGTTAGTCCTAAGAACCACTTTATTTTGGTGAATCTGTAAAAATGGTTCTTGTATGGTTAGTGCCTGGAGCTCACCAACTCTTCTAAGAGATGTGATGGCTATAAGGAAGGCTACCTTCCAAGTGAGGAACTGTAGTTCACATTTGTGCAAAGGCTCAAATGGTGGGCCCATGAGTCTTGTAAGGTCTATATTAAGATTCCACACAGGAGAAGGTGGAAGTCTAGGAGGAATGATTCTTTTGAGTCCTTCAATAAAGGCTTTGATAGCGGGTACACGAAACAAAGATACGTGTGGTCTGTTTTGTAGGTAAGCCGCTATTGCAGCAAGATGTAATCGTACAGAGGTGTATGCTAAGTTAGCACGTTGTAGGTGTAACAGATAGCAAATGATGTTTTGAGTTGAAGCATCTAGCGGATTGATTTGATAGTTAGTACAATAAATTACAAATCGTTTCCATTTTGCTGCATAGCATGCTCTTGTGATAGGGCGTCTAGCCTCTTTAATGCAGTTCATGCAGTCTGGCGGGAGATTAAGGTAGCCAAACTCTATGATTTCAGGTGCCAGATAGCAAGGTTGAGTTGACTGGGATCTGGTTACCTTATCTCTCCATGGTTCTGAGTGAGAAGCTTCGGGGAGAGGTGTAACTTTTGATGAGGAACTACTGATAGTTCCAACAGGGTTGTGAACCATGGTTGTCGAGCCCATGTGGGAGTAACTAGGATCATTGTGAAGGAATGTTGCTTGAGCTTCTGAACCACTAATGGAATTAGTGGGAGAGGCGGAAATGCGTAAGCAAATTTCCCTGACCAATTCATCCATAGCGCATTGCCTTTGGACAATGGGTGTGGATACCTGGACGCGAAGTTTGGGCATTTTGCGTTGAGGTGTGTGGCGAACAGATCTATTTCTGGGTAGCCCCACATCTGGAAGAATGGGAGGAGTACTTGAGGATGTAGTTCCCATTCGTGGATCTGTTTTCTTTGACGACTGAGCAGATCTGCAATCTGATTGTTTACTCCTGGGAGATGTTCTGCAAGGAGATATACGTTTTGAGGTATGGCCCATCTCCATATGCTTTGAGCTAGGCGTGAAAGCTGTAGAGTGTGTGTCCCCCCCCCTGTTTTTGTATGTAGTACATTGCTGTCATATTGTCAGTACAGACTAGGACAGCCTTGCCTACTAGATGTAGTTGAAAAGCTTTCAATGCTAGAAAAATTGCTAGCAGCTCTAGATGGTTTATGTGGAGTTGTTTTTGTTGTAGTGTCCACATGTCCTGAATGGTATGTTTTTGAAGATGAGCTTCCCAACCAGTGAGCGATGCGTCTGCTGTTAGCACTCTCTGTGGAACCGGGTCGACGAATGGCCGCCCTTTGGACAGGTTTTGTTTATTCCACCACTGCAGAGAGCGATGGGTGCGGCCGTCTACCAACACCAGATCGGTTAACTGACCTGGAGCCTGGTTCCACTGACGTGCTAAGCATTCCTGTAGGGGACGCATTTGGAGTCTTGCGTAAGGAACAATTAGAATGCAAGAAGCCATCATTCCGATCAATTGCATGAACACTCGAGCTGGTAGTGAGTGTTGAGGCTGAAATTGTGATATCAGGGTTTGCATGTTGCGTATCGTGACTGGGTTGGGGTATGCTAGAGCTTTGCAAGTGTCTATTGTGGCTCCTAGGTATACTTGATGAGACTTGGTGAGGTTCACAGTGAATCCCAAGTCGTAAAGCAGCTGAACTGTTTTGTGAGTGTGGTGTATACAGCTGTGTTGTGACTTGGCTTTTATTAGCCAGTCGTCTAAGTAAGGGAAGACGTGAATGTGTTGTCTTCTTAAATGAGCTGCGACTACTGCCAGGCACTTGGTGAAGACACTGGGTGCTGTAGTTACCCCGAACGGAAGAACTTTGAATTGGTAATGTTGTCCGTCCACCACGAACCCGAGATATTTCCTGTGTGCCGGGTGAATGGGAATATGGAAGTAGGCGTCCTTTAAATCCAGAGTGGAAAGAAAGTCGCCTTGCTGAAGCAATGGGAGCACCTGTTGTAGGGTGACCATGTGGAAGTGGTCTGATTGAATATAGAGGTTTAGATTTCTGAGGTCTAATATAGGCCTGAGAGAGCCGTCCTTTTTTGGAATCAAAAAGTATAGGGAGTACACCCCTGTCCCCCGCTGGTGTAATTGGACCGGTTCTATTGCATGTTTTTATAACAGGGAGAGAACCTCTTGTTTTAAGAGAGTGAGGTGTTCTGGTGACATTGGAATGAATGAAATTTTTATTGTATCAATTAACAAAAATTGTTACAAAAAGTTTCCTATAAAATATCCACAAAACTTGCTTACTACAGTAGCCATCATTAACTGCTACAAATTTGATGTACTACATCCGCTAAAACGAATCCTGGAAATGGAGATCATAGATAATAAAAACACTAAAACCCATAAATCAATTGTGAAAAGAAAAAAGAAAAAAAAAAAAAAAGTGGATACGTACAATTTAAAAAACAAAAAAAACAAGGGACTTTCCCCTGTGTGGAAACTTCACGAATCTAGCAAAATCATATAAAATTTCCAGATAAAGAGGCATTCAAGGACCTATTTTGGAACAGAAGTTTCAATAAAATGCAGAATACATAAATCATGTCATAACATGCAAATCAGAGTCTGGGCATGCCCAAAGTGCAGTCTTGAAGTTCTAAAGTGCAATGTGCATTACTTAAACGTTCTTTAACTTTGTGTGCAAATTTGGCGAACCTAGCCAGTTCAATCGGGATTCTCCAGGCTGAACAAAAGTTTCATAGCATCATTGCAATTACGCGTCCCATATTTTAAAAACAATGGCCTCAGTAAAGTGCGACGTGCATGTATCAAGCAATGGCATATGCAGACCAAATGAACCATAGATTCCTCATACTGGTGACATAGTCTGCAGGTGGTGATCGCCTCTAAAGGTTTCCAGCGCCTGTTAATATCTTTAAATCGGCAATGTCATAAGCCTCACTGTTAACATTTGCTTTAAAATGATCTTGTTTAACACAGCGTCGAGATATGGTTGCCTTAACCGATCTTCATAGGAGCTTGCAAGTATCCCAATGTTGCTTTTGGAACAATTCAATTCCTTCATGTCTTCTTCCCTAGATAATGATCTAACTTGTTTTTTTAATATAGATTTTAATATGCCAGGCTGATGAATCAGATTCTGCAATTTGATCATGTCAAGCTGTAATGCAGTGCAGGCGGTTTGCAGGCCTTTGCTCCATGAATTATTGGCTTTCATAAAGATTATTTTCAGGGTTGACTTCATTGTATTCGGAGAGGCTACACAAACCCCTCGGTAGAACCGCACGAACGTTGCCCAGTGCTCGTAGCTTGGTTTATTCAACCCAAATTCCAGTCGCACCAGGCTATTTCGTGTATGCGCAGGAATCTGGAAGATTCGCTTAAAGGCTCGGCAGTTGATATGTTCCAAGCTATTAACAAAAGCCGCAGGAAATGCTAGCTGGCCATATGTAACTGAGGGAAGCAGCTTGGCCCTTATAACCTTTCTAATTGATTTTGTTGTCGGGCTATTTAGTTTAGAATTAAGCTTGCACAAGGCGAACGTCACTGCCTTGGCCTTTGTTTCAACTGAAGCGAGGTGAGCTGTTGACTTCCCATTACTCATCAGCCACGCCCCCAGGTAGTTGTATTTGGTCACTGTTATCTTCAAGTTGCCCAACCTCCAATATTGTCTGAGTTTGTTGGCATACTTTCCGAATATAACTACCTTTGTCTTTCCTGCATTTGCTCTTAGGTCATTCTTGATATTGTAAAGGTTTAGTGCGTCCAATAATCTTTGCATGCCTACTTTTGTGTGATCTAATAGCACCATATCATCTGCATACTGCATTAAAAATAATCTATTTGAGCCAATTTTCGGGGGTAAAAGATTTGCGTTAAGAATAGTTTTGGCGAGGTCTGCCGTATATAAATTAAAAAGCGAAGGTGCCAATACACAGCCTTGTTTTAAACCACGGTCTGTTGGGATCTTTTTAGTAGCTGAATTCATCGAAGTTTTCACCCGTACCCAGGTTCCAGTGTACAGGCTAATTATTGCCTTCAAAAGAATCTCTGGTATCCCCCAACCTTGTAATTTCCGCCACAGCAGACTCCGATTGACTCCATCAAAGGCCGCGGAATAGTCCACGAAACATGAAGAGTGGTAGCGACTTTTTCTGCGTAGTCTGTTCTATCATATAAGCAAGGGCTAAAATATTATCCATTGTACATGCTCCTGGCCTGAAGCCATTTTGGCAACTTGTTAGAATTTCATTTTCATCGGCCCAGGTCTGCAGGTCTTGTAGAAGGAGACTAGCATATCCTTTCGCTTCAATGTCTAAAAGGGCTATCAGCCTATAGTTCGAGGGGTCCCCAGTATTGCCTTTTTATGGATAGGTTGTAATAAAGATCCTTTCCAAGTCTCTGGAATTGTTGAATTTGCCAGACAATGCTGGTAGAGCGGCGTGAGTATGCTTCCCCAGAAATCACGATCTTCTTTAAATAGTTGTCCTGGTAATCCATTAGGGCCTGGTGCCCCATCCTTTCTAATGTTTAAGATTGTTGTCACGCGATTCCCTACGACCGAGGCTTCTGGCGGTACCTCCATATTTAATGGGTTCTCTACCACCACCGGTCCAGGTTTGTCTTCTGTGGATACTAGTGAGGTTTCGGGCAGAACGGTAGTGGTGAAGAGCTCTTGGTTGTGTGATGATATCAGATTTTGTGCGCAACAGTATAATGTTGTTACATAGGTTATCCATATATCACTGGCAACCACATTACACCTGTCTTGGCCATGCCCAGAAAGCTTGTTAATATACGACCAGAATTCAGCCTGTTTATTTGGGCATAGCAAGGAAAAAACATGCAGCCACTCCGAATCTTTGTTTTCTTTTATAGTCCCATACGTTCTTCCTATGGATTTTCTTTGCTAGGAGTTGATTTTGATATGTTTCGTATTTTCCGTCTCGCTTATGGATACGTGTGGCTATTCTGAGCGACCTCTTACTTTGCTCCACTTTTTCGCATCGTGGTTGAAATTGGCGACACGACCTTTCTACAGAGACTGGAGAGTGTTCTTTACCTTTTAGAAGTTGGTATACCTCGGTCGTTAATTTAATCCAATTCTCGTTAATATTACCTGCCGTAAATTCTTCGGCAGTTCCTGGCCAATTGCTTTTCCACCTTCTTAAGGCTGCTGTATCTATTTTGGTCCACTTTAGTCTCCTTGGCAAAGCATAAATTTCTTCCCCGTTGGTGTTGCCCACAGAGGTGATAATCGGGAGACGGGCCGTGTATAAGGTGATAGTTATGGCCAGTGGGAGATGGTCACTGGTCGGGATAGAAAGCTTTTGGAATTCCGTCACTTGCCCATACAGGCGACCACACGTGAAAATATAATCATTTATTGGTTTAGTTAGCCCCTGTGTATCTTTGTTAGAGGCTGATTTAAGGCCGTAGCACTTTTGTGTTGATTTAAATCTGTATATATTTAGGAATTTATTCATCAACATTCCAGCCTTATCTGTAGGCAATACTTCATCTGGTTCCATTCCAAGATTTTGCGTGTTAAAATCTCCAGCCATTACAATCCAACAATTTGGTTGACTGCTCAGTAATTCCTCAAGGGTATCCACTAGTGCTCTCATGTCACTGTGTCTGTGTAGGAAAGTGGGTTTCTGTTGCAGTAACCCCCCCACTTTTTGCCTGATAACTGATGCACTTTTCCTTGGTGTGCCCTGGATCCCTGCCAATCAGGTACCCAGGGCCTGTGTTCCTTCCCTAAAAACTGTACTCAGCCTAAACCCAATTGGCATCTCTGGCCACAGGTAAGCTCCTGGTAAATGGTACCCTAGGTACCCAGGGCACTGTGACCAGAGAAGACCCCTAAGGGCTGCAGCACTTATTGTGCCACCCTTAGAGGCCCTGTACCCTGACACACATACACTGCCCTTGCAGGCTGAGTGTCTTGGTGCAGAACAAAACAGAGAGTCGACATGGCACACATCCCTGTGTGCCATGCCCACAAACACACTGCCCTGGCATACCTCAGTCACCCCTCTAGCTGGGTGCCCTATGCCAGTGGTGAGGGTACAGGTGCATGAGCCCTGTGCCCCTACAGTACCCAGGCCCATTCCTGGGCACTGTAAGTGCAGGGCTGCCATTCCGAGTATATGGTGCTGGGAGGTCGTCAGCACGAACTCCACAGCACCATGATGGCTGCACTGAAGACTGAGAAGTTTGGTATCAAACTCCTCAGCACAGTAAACCCACACTGATGCCAGTGTGGGATTTACTGTAAAATGCACGTCAGAGGGCAACTTAGAGTTGCCCCCTGAACCTAACCTACAATCCACGTCTTGTCTGAGGGGCTGCCTAGGCTGCCACACAGCAGACATGTTGCTGGACCCCTGGGTAGAGAGCCATCCGCTCTCCCGGGCCTGCAACAATGCACGTCCTGGGTGAGGTGCTAGGCCCCCTCCCCAGGATGGGCAGGGGAAGCTTCAAAGGCATTCCGCCTTTGTGAGCTTCCCAGACCACTTGCTGTACCCAGCAACTGGTCCCCACCGGTTCCTCCCCCATCCTGGCGGGAAGACTGGCGGGAAACACCAAGGGAGGAAAGGGGGTGTGCCACCCTCTGCCAACCCCACCCCTCAGGTGGGGGAGGCGAGGTGAAGCACATCTCCGGGCTCTCGCCATCTTGAAGATGGGGAGCCCTGCCCAATCAGGACTAGGCTCCTGCCCCCTCCCACAGGAGAGTGGCAGGATAGGGGTGTACCCACCCCAGGGCAGGGACCCATTGGTCCCTGCCCTTACCTACCTGTAACGCCCCTAAATCTAGTATTTAGGGGCACCCTGAACCTTCCTTCCTTAGATTCCCGCAACCTAAGAAGAAAAAGGACGAAAGAAGACGCCCAGCAGAGGAGACTGCAGAGAACAACTGACTTGGCCCCAGCCCTACCGGCCCGTCTGCAGTTTCCAGAGATCCTGCGCCAAAAATAGTCTTGTCCTGCAGCCAGCGACCTCCAGAACCCCAGGGAGGACTGACTGCCTTCAACAAAGACCGGATCTCCTGTGAACAGCAGCTCTGTTCAAAAGAAACACCAAACAAAGACTCCGAGCCTGCTGAGGAGAAAGAAACCCGACGCCTGGAACCACCACTGCACCCGTCGCCTACAGCCCGAGTTCAAGTGGCCCACCGGTCCCAGCGAGGTCCCCCAGCTCTCCAGAGTCCGAGTCCACCGTGGGTTGACCCCTCCAGGACTCCCCGACGTCGCCTGCAGCCTCTGCACGGAGAACCCCCCAACCGCGAGTGGCCCGGTAAGGTGAAATCCGACCTCAAAAGACACCCCTGCATCCAGACGCCCTGCGCCCTGGAGAAAGGAACCCGAGGTGCACCTACGTCCCCGAGCCCTCCAACTTACCTGCCCAGCTGTTGGTTCCTCCTGGAAGTCTTCCTGGACCGAGCCTGCAGCTGAAAACCAAAACCGAAAATTTCCATTGAAATCAACAGGGCACCCGACCTCAAAACAGCACTCTGCACCCGGCCGCCCTAGTGCCGCTGAGGGTGCCTCTTTGGTGCTAACTTGGTCCCCAACGTGCCCTGAGCTTAACCCTAGGAGCTTTGCTCCCACAACCCCGTGGCCTGCTTGCCAGCCGCCACCAACCGGAGTCCCCCTATCCTCCATAGGATAACATTGGGCCTCAACACTCTGCACCCGGCCGCCCTAGTGCCGCTGAGGGTGCAACAACAGTGCATCACTGACCCTGGGAGACCCCTGAGTCTAACCCCAGAACCCTAACTCAAAAGACCGATTACTTACCTCGAGACCGATAACTCATTTTTCCTCATAGGATAACATGGGCACTTTTTCTTCCAAAAAGTTTCTAAGTGTCGACTTTTGAAAACAAGAATATTCTTTAAAAATCGTACAGACTACCAAAACGTAATTACTTACCTGTTTTAAGTAAATGTCCCAGGGCTGAACCTAGGAGTCCAGCACTGGATTACAAAAGTAACGTTAAAAGTAACTTACCGGCGAATTGAATTTTCTTACATAGGGATCCATTGACTGGTTTTCTGTGAAATTTCTTCTAAGTGTCCACTTTTGAAATACCAAAATATTGCTTAAAAATCACAACAGTAACGAATTCCGAATTACTCACCTACTATCAGGAGAGACCTCAGTACTGCATCTTTTAGTCCAGTACCGACCATGAAAAGTAATTTTTACCGTACTTACCAGTAACTGGAAATTCCTCTCATAGGATATCATTGCCTGCTTTTTGTTGAAAAAGTTTCTAAGTGTCGATTTCTGAATCATACAAATATTCTTTAAAAATCGTACAAACTACAAAAACGTAATTACTTACCTGTTTTAAGTAAATGTCCCAGTGCTGAACCTAGGAGTCCAGCACTGGATTACAAAAGTAATGTAAACATACTTTGCTTGCAAACTGTATTTCCTTCCCTAGGATAACATTGGTAATTTTACCCAGAAAAGTTTCTAAGTGTCAACTTTTGAAATACAGTAATATTCCTCAAAAATCACTACCATAACCAAAACGCTTTTTCTCACCTGTTTACAGGAAGTGTCCCGGGACTGAATCCAAGATCCAGTCCCGTGGTTAGAAAAGTAATCCAAAAAGTAATCTATTGCATTTAACCAGAAATTTCCATTGAGCTCAATGTATAATTGTGTTTAAAATTGTGTTGCATATTGCAACAACTGTAACTATTGCATTCAAAAGTCTATTGCCAATTGAACAGTAGTTAACTAAAGCATCTCATTCTGAGAAAGTATATTTTGACACCCATTGTTGGTTCTAAAATAAAACAACTATATTTTTATATACAAACCATTGGCCTAGAGTTCAGTTCTTGAGTGTGTGGCTTCATTTGCTGACTGAGTGTGTACAACAAATGCTTTACACTGTCCTCTGATACTGCCTTACTGCTCGACCAAGCTACCACTTTAGAGAGTAAGGTTATATCTAACTTTAGCCTCTGCCAAACCTCTGGGGACTGTGGACTCTGTGCACACTGAACCTTACTTTGGTGCAGTATATACAGAGCCACTTTCTTACATTGGTGGATCAGCGGTGGGATACAAACTTGCATTGTTGGACTACTTGGTTACCATCTGATCACACGACAGAACTCTTAAATTGCCTTTAGAATTCTGATTTTTTCAAATTGGCATTTTTTACCAAATTACTAAAAGTCTTGTTAGGGCCTTGCTTAAGTCCCTTTAAAATTGTAGAAAATAAAAAGTCACTATAGTCAAGGGTAGAGGGGTTAGAACTTTTTGTTAGAATGTCTCAAGAAAACAACCCAGCTATTAGTGAAAATAATAATGACATACAGGACATGGTTGAGGAGCTCGACCTCACCCCTTATCTTCATTTGTCTTTCAAAGAGATAAGGTCCTTATGTAAACTTAAAAATATACCAATGGGCCAGCATCCAACCAAACAAGGGCTCCAGGAGCTCCTGGCTGAGTATGCTAAGGCCCACCCCTCTGAGCATGGTGATGACCACGCAGAGGAGGAAAGGAGTGAGGAGGATGGGGATGGTAACCCACCTCCACCACTTCCTAGGGAAGACAGGGTCACTGCACCCTTATTTCCAAGAGTAAACCTCTGGGGACCTAGGGGCCACCTAGGTGGTTCAGGTCCCAGAGAGGACACTGAGGATAGCCTTAGTGAGGAGGACCACCTTTTAGCAAGGTTGGCCAAAAGACTGGACCTAGAGACCAGACTCCTGGCTCTAGAGAAGGAAAGACAGGAGATGGGTTTAGCACCCATCAATGGTGGCAGCAATACTAAAACTAAGGATAGGGAGGAAACTTCTGATCCTAAAATCCCCAAAGGGATTGTCCCTAAATTTGAGGAAGGTGATGACATCACCAAATGGTTCACAGCCTTTGAGAGGGCTTGTGAAATAAGAAAAGTAAAGAAACCTCTCTGGGGGCACTCCTGTGGGAACTGTTCTCTGGTAACTGCAGAGACAGGCTTCTGACCCTCTCTGGGCCAGATGCAGGGTCCTATGACCTCATGAAGAATACTCTGATTGAGGGATTTGGGCTCACTACTGAGGAGTATAGAATTAGATTCAGGGGGCTCACAAAACCCAGACCCAGTCCTGGATTGACTTCGTAGACTACTCAGTAAAGACACTGGATGGTTGGTTAGCTGGACATAATGTGCAGGATTTTCCTGGACTTTACAATTTGTTTATGAAGGAACACATACTAAGTAATTGCACAAACGAAAAGTTGCATCAGCATTTGGTAGACCTAGGTCTAATTTCTCCCCAAGAATTGGGAAAGAAGGCAGACCACTGGGTCAGAACAAGGGTAACTAGGACATCCACTGGGGGTGACCAAAAGAAAGGGGTCACAAAGCCTCCCCAGAAGAAAGATAGTGAACCCCTTAAGGATAAAAGTAAGGAGTCCCAGGCAGCCCCCCAAAAACCTGTCCAGGAGGGTGGGCCCAAAGACACCTCACAAACTAAACCAGGGTACCAAGGTAAGAATTGGGATCCCAACAGAATATGGTGTCACAACTGTCAGAAGTCAGGACACCACACCAAGGACCCTAGCTGTCCTAAAAACAAGATCCCTAGTACAGCCCCAGGGGTGACTAGTGTAGCCCCAGGAGTTGCCAGTGTAGCTCTGGAGGAAGGGTCCTCAGATGAGGAAGTCCTCCTAGCTTTCAACTGGAAAATGGGCCCAAGAGGTAAGCTGGAGATCCCAGAGGGGAGTAGACACTTCCACCGCCTACTGGTGAATGGAATCCCAGCCACTGCCCTGAGAGATACCTGTGCCAGTCACACTGTGGTGCATGACAGGTTGGTACTCCCACACCAGTATGTCCCAGGGGAATCAAGGAGAGTAAGGGCTGTCCCAGGGGAGTCACTGTTAGGCCTGTGGCTGTAGTGCCCCTAGTCATAGCTGGGTCCCTTAGATGGAGAAAGGTGGTAGTCAGTAAAGACCTCCCTCTTGATTGTCTCCTGGGGAATGACCACTTAGAGGTGGACCTGAGCCAAAGAGAGGCACTGGCCCAATGCCAGGCCTCACCCAAGAAACCTGGGGGGCTCAACCTGCAGTCAGTGCAGCTGAGCCCCAAAAGAGTAAAAAGGAACAGGGTAGGAAAGGTGGGCAACTGTTAGCCACAGTCCCAGAGGGCCAGGGAGATTCTATCCCAGTGAGGGAAAACTCCAGAAGTGGCCCTGGTAAAGCCCCCTAGCCAACAAGAAGACCTGACTAGTCAGGCAACTGTCCAGCCTGAGTTGGTGGCTCCTCAGCTGGCAGAACAAAGGGTGGAGGAAGGGTGCTCACTACAAAGTTTAGTGACCCCCACCCTAAAGCAACAGGCAGACAGCCAGGACCCAAAGAGACCTGTAAGATAGCCCCTTCACTTGCCAGACAGGAGCTAAAGGTGTGGTTCTGGGCACTGACAGCTGTCAGCAGCCTCTGCTGGGTGTTAGCCTTCATGGCAGCCCTATCCTTGGCATGGTGGCCTAACCCCTGCCAAATAACAAGCTAGGCCCCCTGACCCTATTGGTCATGGTGGGGTTGCTCAAACTGTGGATGACCTCTGTGGGTAAGCTGGGCTTTGCCCTGGCTAAGTTAGACTTTGCAGAGGTGGGCACCTCTGAACCCAAACTTAAAAGATGGGGTGAAGACACTAAAGAGCAAGGAGAGGAGCTTTGGGAATTAGGTCCTGAAACTGATAAGGTAGGCCAGCTCCCCAAAGGGACTGACCTGGACAGAAGGATATAAGGCGGAGTAGGCCCTGCAACTTTCAAACCACTTCCCCAACTCTTCCTCGCCTGAAAGACTAGACAGACTCTCCCAGCGTTGGCTGAGTCTCCTGGCCTTTGGGCTGGGGGGCTTGTGTAGGAAAGTGGGTTTCTGTTGCAGTAACCCCCACTTTTTGCCTGATAACTGATGCACTTTTCCTTGGTGTGCCCTGGATCCCTGCCAATCAGGTACCCAGGGCCTGTGTTCCTTCCCTAAAAACTGTACTCAGCCTAAACCCAATTGGCATCTCTGGCCACAGGTAAGCTCCTGGTAAATGGTACCCTAGGTACCCAGGGCACTGTGACCAGAGAAGACCCCTAAGGGCTGCAGCACTTATTGTGCCACCCTTAGAGGCCCTGTACCCTGACACACATACACTGCCCTTGCAGGCTGAGTGTCTTGGTGCAGAACAAAACAGAGAGTCGACATGGCACACATCCCTGTGTGCCATGCCCACAAACACACTGCCCTGGCATACCTCAGTCACCCCTCTAGCTGGGTGCCCTATGCCAGTGGTGAGGGTACAGGTGCATGAGCCCTGTGCCCCTACAGTACCCAGGCCCATTCCTGGGCACTGTAAGTGCAGGGCTGCCATTCCGAGTATATGGTGCTGGGAGGTCGTCAGCACGAACTCCACAGCACCATGATGGCTGCACTGAAGACTGAGAAGTTTGGTATCAAACTCCTCAGCACAGTAAACCCACACTGATGCCAGTGTGGGATTTACTGTAAAATGCACGTCAGAGGGCAACTTAGAGTTGCCCCCTGAACCTAACCTACAATCCACGTCTTGTCTGAGGGGCTGCCTAGGCTGCCACACAGCAGACATGTTGCTGGACCCCTGGGTAGAGAGCCATCCGCTCTCCCGGGCCTGCAACAATGCACGTCCTGGGTGAGGTGCTAGGCCCCCTCCCCCAGGATGGGCAGGGGAAGCTTCAAAGGCATTCCGCCTTTGTGAGCTTCCCCAGACCACTTGCTGTACCCAGCAACTGGTCCCCACCGGTTCCTCCCCCATCCTGGCGGGAAGACTGGCGGGAAACACCAAGGGAGGAAAGGGGGTGTGCCACCCTCTGCCAACCCCACCCCTCAGGTGGGGGAGGCGAGGTGAAGCACATCTCCGGGCTCTCGCCATCTTGAAGATGGGGAGCCCTGCCCAATCAGGACTAGGCTCCTGCCCCCTCCCACAGGAGAGTGGCAGGATAGGGGTGTACCCACCCCAGGGCAGGGACCCATTGGTCCCTGCCCTTTACCTACCTGTAACGCCCCTAAATCTAGTATTTAGGGGCACCCTGAACCTTCCTTCCTTAGATTCCCGCAACCTAAGAAGAAAAAGGACGAAAGAAGACGCCCAGCAGAGGAGACTGCAGAGAACAACTGACTTGGCCCCAGCCCTACCGGCCCGTCTGCAGTTTCCAGAGATCCTGCGCCAAAAATAGTCTTGTCCTGCAGCCAGCGACCTCCAGAACCCCAGGGAGGACTGACTGCCTTCAACAAAGACCGGATCTCCTGTGAACAGCAGCTCTGTTCAAAAGAAACACCAAACAAAGACTCCGAGCCTGCTGAGGAGAAAGAAACCCGACGCCTGGAACCACCACTGCACCCGTCGCCTACAGCCCGAGTTCAAGTGGCCCACCGGTCCCAGCGAGGTCCCCCAGCTCTCCAGAGTCCGAGTCCACCGTGGGTTGACCCCTCCAGGACTCCCCGACGTCGCCTGCAGCCTCTGCACGGAGAACCCCCAACCGCGAGTGGCCCGGTAAGGTGAAATCCGACCTCAAAAGACACCCCTGCATCCAGACGCCCTGCGCCCTGGAGAAAGGAACCCGAGGTGCACCTACGTCCCCGAGCCCTCCAACTTACCTGCCCAGCTGTTGGTTCCTCCTGGAAGTCTTCCTGGACCGAGCCTGCAGCTGAAAACCAAAACCGAAAATTTCCATTGAAATCAACAGGGCACCCGACCTCAAAACAGCACTCTGCACCCGGCCGCCCTAGTGCCGCTGAGGGTGCCTCTTTGGTGCTAACTTGGTCCCCAACGTGCCCTGAGCTTAACCCTAGGAGCTTTGCTCCCACAACCCCGTGGCCTGCTTGCCAGCCGCCACCAACCGGAGTCCCCCTATCCTCCATAGGATAACATTGGGCCTCAACACTCTGCACCCGGCCGCCCTAGTGCCGCTGAGGGTGCAACAACAGTGCATCACTGACCCTGGGAGACCCCTGAGTCTAACCCCAGAACCCTAACTCAAAAGACCGATTACTTACCTCGAGACCGATAACTCATTTTTCCTCATAGGATAACATGGGCACTTTTTCTTCCAAAAGTTTCTAAGTGTCGACTTTTGAAAACAAGAATATTCTTTAAAAATCGTACAGACTACCAAAACGTAATTACTTACCTGTTTTAAGTAAATGTCCCAGGGCTGAACCTAGGAGTCCAGCACTGGATTACAAAAGTAACGTTAAAAGTAACTTACCGGCGAATTGAATTTTCTTACATAGGGATCCATTGACTGGTTTTCTGTGAAATTTCTTCTAAGTGTCCACTTTTGAAATACCAAAATATTGCTTAAAAATCACAACAGTAACGAATTCCGAATTACTCACCTACTATCAGGAGAGACCTCAGTACTGCATCTTTTAGTCCAGTACCGACCATGAAAAGTAATTTTTACCGTACTTACCAGTAACTGGAAATTCCTCTCATAGGATATCATTGCCTGCTTTTTGTTGAAAAAGTTTCTAAGTGTCGATTTCTGAATCATACAAATATTCTTTAAAAATCGTACAAACTACAAAAACGTAATTACTTACCTGTTTTAAGTAAATGTCCCAGTGCTGAACCTAGGAGTCCAGCACTGGATTACAAAAGTAATGTAAACATACTTTGCTTGCAAACTGTATTTCCTTCCCTAGGATAACATTGGTAATTTTACCCAGAAAAGTTTCTAAGTGTCAACTTTTGAAATACAGTAATATTCCTCAAAAATCACTACCATAACCAAAACGCTTTTTCTCACCTGTTTACAGGAAGTGTCCCGGGACTGAATCCAAGATCCAGTCCCGTGGTTAGAAAAGTAATCCAAAAAGTAATCTATTGCATTTAACCAGAAATTTCCATTGAGCTCAATGTATAATTGTGTTTAAAATTGTGTTGCATATTGCAACAACTGTAACTATTGCATTCAAAAGTCTATTGCCAATTGAACAGTAGTTAACTAAAGCATCTCATTCTGAGAAAGTATATTTTGACACCCATTGTTGGTTCTAAAATAAAACAACTATATTTTTATATACAAACCATTGGCCTAGAGTTCAGTTCTTGAGTGTGTGGCTTCATTTGCTGACTGAGTGTGTACAACAAATGCTTTACACTGTCCTCTGATACTGCCTTACTGCTCGACCAAGCTACCACTTTAGAGAGTAAGGTTATATCTAACTTTAGCCTCTGCCAAACCTCTGGGGACTGTGGACTCTGTGCACACTGAACCTTACTTTGGTGCAGTATATACAGAGCCACTTTCTTACAGTCTGGGAGCCTCATTACTATTAAAGTAAATATTCAGGAGAATGATCTTTATTGGGCATCCGTTTAATTTCAATCCTTGCACTAGGGCTGCCTGAACCATGTCCGTGTTTAATAGAGGTTTTATTTTTATGTTGCTACTAATTCGCGTGTATATTGATAAGCCCCCCGATGGTCTTCCAAATATATTACGCTTTTTTGCCGGCTGCTGAAATTCCATGAAGCCTGGTATAGCCATTGGGACAAGCAACCAAGTTTCATGCAGACATAACAGGTCCCCAGACTGCAAGAATTCAAATGCTTCCTTATTATGTAGTGAGGTTTTAGCCCATAAACATTCCATGAGATTACTTTCAACAAGTTGCCTGATTTATTGCTCAGTCAACCATTTCCTTGTGTGCTAGGAGCACATACGCTTTGTTTGAATGGACTTGGGCAAAAACTGTATTTTTATGTTCGGAAATGCTGTTGTGCGGGGGACGTAATTTGTCCCTTTTAAAATGGACTTTCGTGGGCACTGTATTGAATTTGGATGAAATCCTCTTTTTAGCATAAATGGGTATTTCTCTTCTTCCGGAGTGTGAACATTAATCCCCCAGTTTACGAACCGATCTTTCTTTCATAATTTTTTGTACAATAGAGCCATTGATCCATTTTAGTATCGTTGACTCTCTGGTTGTGTTGTTGTCCAAAATTTTGAATTGTACTTGGATGAGGTCTTCACTGGAGATGGAAGAGAGCTCTGGGATGTGGTGGAAAATTTGTAAAATGTTGGACCCGTTTAATGTGTCCAAACTTCCCCGTGATGTATATTCAGGTGTAAAAATAATTACGTTATTCTCCTCCTCTTTATACCCTTGTGCTGTTTGGCTGGCCACGAGAGAATATGCGGCCGATCGTCGCGTGTTTGTTGGAGTTACTCCGTGGTCGTTGCTAACATCTTGGGACCCCTGAAACTCACTGTTGTTCAGTGGTATGGATACTATCATTTCTCTATCCAATGCCATCTGCTGAACTTTCCTATGGCTTTCTTCATGCCGTTCCTTAGGCAGACTGCCAATACTGGCCAATTGCTGAGTCACTTCTGGTTTGTGCTGTGACTGCTCTTCCATTTTGTTGGCTGGTCTATTCAAAATTGGTTGGGATGTAGTTGTTTTTAGTATGGATTGATGTTTCGGCTGGCTTTCCCTTTGGAAAATCGGGAAACATTTCTGTGATTCCAGATTGTTTTGTGTGGGAGCCTTTGTTGCGGGTATTTTTTTGGTTCGAGCGTCGACGAGTTCTCTGACGCCCAGTTGTAAGTCCTTTGCCTTTCTTTGTTGTTTTAAGTTTTTGGCCTGTTTTTTCGGACGTTTCTTCGCCCTTCTTGAAAGATTCTTACTCGGTTCTATAGGATGCTCTAAATATGTGGCCCCACTGTTATTACAATGCATATTCTCATTGATTACGGATTCCTCAGGAAATGATGTGCTTTGACGAGAAACTGATGGCGACTGCAGAGCTAATGGAGATATGTCCGAGCGCAAAATTGGTTTACTGACTTGTGTGTTCGTCGACGTCAAATTAATTTCTGCTGAGCAGGTTTTCCCCTCGGGATGGTTTACACTACTCATTACCATTGCAGTTCGTGACTCATTGGGGGGGATTGTTGCACCTGCAGAACTATTCATGCCATTTTGTATGCCATCTTTTGCAGTTCCTTCGACTATTCTTTGGAGGCTCTGAACTATGGTTTCCTGTTGTCTTTGCTTCAGTTCTATAATGATGGACGTTATTACTTCGGGCAAAGTGCTAAGCTTCTCCACAATTGGAAGGCATGAGCACCTAGCAGTTGGCTGCAACCTCAGTAGTTCCATCTTTTCATCTAAGATGTTAATTTTAGCTTCGATGTTAATCATGGCTATTGCAAGTGCCTGTATAGTGTCCATTTGAGTTTCCAATTTTTGTTTTTGCCATGTAAGCGCGTTGATGGTTGTTGCTAATGTAGAATTTATTGAGGATAGCAGGGAATTTTGGTTGTAACATCCATTGTGGAGTGTACATTTTGTTTCGGCGGTGGTGTAGAGCAAATTCTGATCTCCCGAGAGACTATTCTCTCTCTGTTCCTCCTGCAACAAGAGTAAATTTTGATCACGAACAAAGCTGTGAATTACTGATGAACTCCATATCAGGGCTGGGGACAGAGACAAATTATGCTGGTTGTCCCCTCCCCCTGCCTGTGAATTTGTTTTAACCTCTGCACACATTTGTTGGCTGGCTCCATTTATTTGCTCCAATGTTGACGATATTTCCAAGACTTCCAATTTTCCCTGGCCTGAATCCTCTTGCCTCCCTCTCTGCACTTCCGTGTGCTCTAATACCGATGAGATTTCTAATATTTCCTGATGTACTTGCCCTTGCCCTAGTATGTCTTGCTCTTTTTCCCCAAGCAAAAGAAGATCTGAATCTTCGAGCCTTTTCTCCTGTGTTCCCGGGCACTCAGGCCGTGTTGCTGTTTCAAAAACTTCTGAATCTCCCAGCTCTAGCCCGTCTTTCTCCATTACAACACTATTTCCGTAGGGTAGCCGTGTCCCACTGTCCAGACTTCCTGTTTCGTGATTCGGGCTGTTATTGGTTTGTGGTGTTGAGTGTACTAACGCACTGCTGTAGGACATACTTTTTCCTAATGGATTTTGACCAGACGTTCCTGGCGTTGGCGTTGTTGGCGTAAAATATTTACAAATTGTCTTATTGGTTGAATTTAAGTTTGAGGTTGGTGGTTGGTGGTTGCACCGTGGCGCTGATTCCAACCGCGCTTGCCCCCTTGTCGATGGCTTTGGTCTAGTACCTGTACCATTTCCTGCGCCGGTTGGTTTGCCCATTCTGGTGTATATTTTTAATTTTTTTAATATTAATTACTGCCTTCGCCACCACTCTTTCCCAGACTCCTCCTCTGGGTGGTAGGTGATTTATATACTTCTTAAAACAGGGTAATATGCACAAGCTTATCTTTTGCCCTGCCAATGCTCAAAAACGTATTCAAAGGCTAAAGTATGGAAAAGCAAGCTGACGGGGAAAATGACAGTGACTTGCACGTAGAGTCCTCCTGGCTGATGCTATAACGCTGTTAGTGCTTGCTTGCTCACGTACCGCAGGTCCTGGGGTCTGGGGTTCAAGGCTGTTCAATCCTCAGCCCTCACTCCCATGGTGTTTGGCAGTGGGCACAGGGCAGTGTGGAGCAAAGAGCACGAGCACACTGTGGCGAGAGGTGCACAAAGTGCACAATAGCAGGAGCGGGAACAGGAGCAGGGCACGCTGGGGCTCCACAGGCTGCACCCAACCTAGTTGGGGTGCCTCCGTGGATGCACCCGGGCACTACACTCTGTGTCCTCCAGTAGGGAGAACACGCTCCTATTCCCGCACACTCCCGCTTTTGGCGCCCAACTCCCGGCGCTCCTGGCACTCCTCGAGCCCTGCCCCTGCTCCTATGTGGGGGGAACCCCGCAGCAGACCACAAACCGCAGCCTGAGCGACCGGCACCGGGCCAGTGATTTCCTTCGGCCGGGCGGGAACCGCGGCGGCGTTTCTCAGTGGGCTCCCTCGCACCGCGCTCCGCTCTGCAAGCCTCAGCTGCTCGGAAAACCAGAACCGGACCGAAACCATTTCCAATTACCATAAATTACAGTTTATGGATTCTTTATATGGAAGTAGGCGTCCTTTAAATCCAGAGTGGAAAGAAAGTCGCCTTGCTGAAGCAATGGGAGCACCTGTTGTAGGGTGACCATGTGGAAGTGGTCTGATTGAATATAGAGGTTTAGCTTTCTGAGGTCTAATATAGGCCTGAGAGAGCCGTCCTTTTTTGGAATCAAAAAGTATAGGGAGTACACCCCCGTCCCCCGCTGGTGTAATGGGACCGGTTCTATTGCATGTTTTTATAACAGGGAGAGAACCTCTTGTTTTAAGAGAGTGAGGTGTTCTGGTGACATTGCACTCTCTTTTGGAAGGAGAGTTGGGGGGGGGGGGTGCATGTAAGTTCCAGGCAATAACCATACTGGATAATCTGTACTACCCACTTGTCTGTGGTGATTGAATTCCAGACAGGTAGGAACTGTGAGAGTCATCCCCAGACAGGTGTTAAATGATCGGGGGTAGTGGAGGGCAGTCACTGTTTATTGGCAGGGGAAGTGCGAGTGGAGTTACCTCTGCCTCTTCCCTTGTTATTATTTCCCCTGCAGCCTCCTCGAAAATAACCTCTGGAGGAGGTGGATTGGTTGTTTTTATAAGAGGAGGAGGGAGTCTCCGACGACACTGTTTTTGAGCCACCTCTATAAAAGGAGCAGCGAAAGGAACCCCTGCTGGAAGGCAATTGTAAGGCCCCCATGGACTTAGCAGTTTCGGTGTCCTTTTTCATGTTTTCAAGTGAAGTGTCGACTGTTGGACCAAAAAGATGCTCTTTATCAAAGGGCTGATTGAGTATGGAGGATTGGACCTCCTGCTTGAATCCAGAGATTCGAAGCCAAGCATGCCTGCGTAATAGTATGCTGGTGTTAATGGCACGAGATGCTGTGTCTGCTGCATCTGGTGCACATTTTATGGAAGTATTGGTGATAAGCTTCCCTTCTTGAATGAGGTCGTTAGCCTTTGTCTTGTATTCATCAGGCAAGTGTTGGATGAGTTTTTCTAACTCATCATAGTGAGCTCGGTCATAGCGTGCTAACAGGGCCTGAGCATTGGCGATTCGCCAATGGTTAGCAGCCTGTGAGGCCACTCGTTTGCCTGATGCATCTATCAATTTAGACTCTTTATCAGAAGGAGGGGCGTCGCCTGTAGTTTGAGAATTAGCTCTCTTGCGGGCGTTAGATACGACACGAGAGTCTAAAGGCAACTGTCTCCTAATATATGCAGGGTCTGTAGGAGCGGGCTTGTACTTCTTATCCACTCTAGGGGTCAGTATTCTGGCTCTGACTGGGTCCTTAAATACCTCGTCTACGTGTTTGATCATGCCCTTGAGCATGAGCAAAGTATTAGTGGACTTTTGTGAATGAGTGAATGTCTCCACAAGAAAATCCTCCTCTAGAGGGTCTGAGTGTAGCTCCACCCCGTGGTATTGAGCAGCCCTGTTAATAAGCTGTGCAAAGCCTATATTGTCATCAGGTGGAGAGGGTCTGGAGGGATACAGGTCAGGGTCATTATTGTGATCTGGTTCCCTATTGTAATCTTCCCATGGATCAGTGTTATGTGGAATGTCCTGGTCTTGTGGTACGTCCTGATCCTCGTCCCCATAATCATCATCATCCTGTGGTTCAGGTGAAAATGCGGGCGGTGGTGAATTTGATGGTGTGATTAGCAAATTTGGGTTAGGTGGAGAAAAAGGAGGTATGTAAGGGGGAGAAGGGTTAGTACCCATTTCCTTCTTTTTCAGAGGAATAGGAGTGTCCTCTGAGAAATCCAGCTTCCGTTTCTTTGGAAGAGTGGCTGTAAGGTGTCCATTATTGGGATCAATACTGAGTCTCTTCTGTTTTGGGTCCAAAACTGTGTCTTCGGATGGAAGTTCCTTGGAAGGAGTGTCTTTCTCCTTAGGAGCGGGTTTCGGCGTGGAAGATTTATGAGGGTCTTTGAGCACCGAATGTTCCGAGTCCCAATGCTTACTTTTGATGTGTTTAGAACCAGAATCTTTCGGAGCGGGATGTTTCGGCTCCGAATGTTTTGGTGCGGAGTGTGTCGGCTCCGATCTTGTAGGTGCTGAGGATTTCGGTGGGGACGATTTCAGCTCCGAAGCGATTTTCAGATCCGAGGCCTTCGGTGCTGAAGGTATCTTTTGTGCCGGCGGTTTAGGGGGTGGCACATGAGGCGGCTTATGTTTCGGTGCCGAAGGTGTTTTTTTCGGCACCGGAATGGGGCCGGCTCGAGCCCGAGCCGGAAGGCTTGTCCTTATGTTTCGTAGCCGAGCCGGAGGGCGGGGCGTTAGAAACTTTATGTCGGTGTCGACCCGAGGGCGAGGGTGATGCCGGAGCATTAGTTTTTTTGGGTTGCGTGGGCACATGGGGGTTTGTACTCACGGTACGTTGACCCGAGGTGATGTTCAGGTCTTCCTCCATGTCGGTGTCGGCTTCGGAGACGGAGACCGGTTCTTCCTCGGCCTCTACGTCTGTACGGGGAACCTCTGAATCTTCGCCGAAGATGTCCAGTACGGAGCCGCTGTCTCGTTGCATTTCGTGGCGTCGAGCCCGACGGTCACGAAGAGTCTTTTTCGATCGGAATGATCGACACGCTTCGCAGTCCTTCTCGTCGTGCTCCGGGGATAAGCACAGGTTGCAGACCTGGTGCAGGTCGGTGCGTGGGAACTTAGCACGACACCCGGGACATAGTTTAAATGGAGTCCGTTCCATCGACTGCTGGCGTGGTCAGCACGGGTAGGCCCCACGGCCCTCCTCGAATTTCCAGATCGAAGGTTTTCACAAATATGATGCACGTCGAATGGGAAACCGCGATCGAAAGACAATACCGTCGAGGGTAGAGGATTGCGCGTCGAAGGGATTCGAAAAAGATACTGAACCGGAGCGCAGCAATACACATCCGAACCCGATGGCGGAAAAAAAACAATCTGGGGATGGAGTCGATGCCCATGCGCACTATCACCAAAAGGAGGAGTCGCCTACCTCGTGACTACAAAGATTTCTTCGAAGAAAAACAAAGTGCAAACATCTGGGCCCAACACCAGATGGCGATCTATGCTAAAGCATATGATCTACAGCTCATATGCCTTGAACAGTGAGTTTCTGTTGCAGTAACCCCCCCCTACTTTTTGCCAGCCTACTGATGCACTTTGACTTGATGTGCCCTGGGTCCCTGCCAATCAGGTTCCCAGGGCCTGTGTTCTTTCCCCAAAACTAACCCAATTGGCATCTCTGGCCACAGGTCAGCCCCTGGTAAATGGTACCACAGGTACCCAGGGCACTGTGACCAGGGAAGACCTCTAAGGGCTTCAGCACTTATTGTGCCACCCTTAGAGGCCCTGTACCTTTACACACACACACTGCCTTTGCAGGCTGCGTATTTTGGTGGAGAACAAAGTGAAGAGTCGACATGGCACACATCCCTGTGTGCCATGCCTACAACCCACTGCCCTGGCATAGGTCAGTCACCCCTCTAGCTGGGTGCACTATACCAGTGGTGAGGGTACAGGTGCATGAGCCCTGTACCCCTACAGTGTCTAAGTCCATTCTTAGACATTGTAAGTGCAGTGCTGCCATTAAGAGTATATGGTGCTAGGACCTTGACAGCAAAACTATTGGGCAACTTGTTGAGGTTGGATTGGCTGATGACTTGGGGCCCCTCTGCCGAAGCAGCGAATGGAGCAATAGGGCTGATGTAGGTGGCAAGGAAAGGCAGATAAGTTGTGCCATGGGCCTGCACTCCTTGAACAGATTGAGTTTGGAATCTGCCTTGACCACAAATAGGCAAGTCCCATCAAACAGCATGTCCATGAGGAATGACTAGACATCTCTTAAACAGTGGATTGCAGTGAAAATTGGCAGCGAATGGTGACACTGGTGCCAATGACCTTCCCGATGACGCTAAGGATCCACTAGTGAATTGCTTTAAGGCTTTCCTCCAGGACCTCAACCTGACCCAAGTCTGTAATCGCCCTACTCATATAAAAGGGGCCATCTTAGACTTAATCATAGCCAAGGATTCTATTTCACCCTGCGACTGGACCGATCATCACTGCATCACCTTCTCCATTGTTGTAAAGGCAACCATCCACAAAGGCCAGCCTGTGAAAGCTAAACATTTGATCAGAAACACCCTCAATCTCAATCCAGACATGATATCTGCCACCAGCCTTAACCTCCTGTCTCCTCCCACTGATATGGTTGATGCTCAAGACCTCACTAAGCACTAACTTAGCTCAATGCCCAACATCATGGACTCCATTGCCCCCAAACAACTAAAGAGTCCCGATAAGTAAAACCAATACCTGGTTCAACTGTAGCCTTAATGAGGAACGCCGTGCCCTTAGACTTGCAGAAATAGTGTGGAGACAGACCCCATCTCTCTCAAACCTTAAACTATTGCGTAAAAAAAGAAGGAACTACAATAGGTGCATCAGAAGTGCCAAATCATAATTTTTCCGTCAGCAACTGGACACAGCCTTCAACCGTCCAAAAAAACTCTTTGAACTAGTGAAACAACAAACTAATGGAAAGCGTAAATCCTCCACATCTGACACTACAACCCTACCTAATTGTCAAACATTTTCCTCCTTTTTTTCTGATAAAACTAAGTCAATTGACAATGAGCTCCGCATTGCTGTGAATTGTTTACCGCCTGAAACCCAGTCACAATGCACCTCCACCTCGCAGGAAATTTGTCCTAGCCACCTTCTAAATCTAAAAACAATGCCTCGTGGTCCATCTTTCAGACATTTGAGGACACTGACATCTCAAAACTACTGTCTTCCACTAAACTTCCCAACCACTTCAATGACCCTCTCCCCTCCAAATTCCTCAAGGAAACTTCACACCTCCTGATACCCCTATGGACCAGAATTATCAACGCCTCTCTTACGCAAGGCACCATGCCGGAATGTCTAAAAAGTGGACAAGTCACACCTATACTAAAAAAGCCAGATGCGAACCTCTCGGATCCCAACAATTTTCACCCCATTTCGAGCATCCCAACCTTAGCCAAGCTCCTGGAAAAATGTGTTCATCAACAACTCTGCAATCACATTGACCAGCACCAACTCCTCGACCACTGCCAATCTGGTTTCAGACCAGGTCACAGTACTGAAACCGCCATGGTCCACATTGTCGACGATGCTTTACGCTTTCTCGATCATAATGAATCCTGTCTTTTAATCCTTCTTGACCTATCATCAGCGTTTGACACAGTCAAACATGAAACCCTCCTGAACCTCTTAGAACTTAGGATGGGTCTCTCTGGTACTGTCTTAAAATGGTTCTGCTTATTCCTACAAAACAGATCTCGACGAGTCCTAATCAATCATGACTTACCCGATCAGACACCGGTCACTATCGGCGTTCCCCAAGGGTCTTCACTTTCGCCCACCTGTTTAATCTTTACATGGAACCCAACTGAAATCCTCAAACACTCCAACATCTCCTACCATATGTACGCTGATGATACGCAATTGTACATGAAGATTACCTCTCCTAAAGACATCAGCACTCTCAATAACATCTTGAACAAAACTCAACACTGGTTAACACTTAACCACCTCAAACTTAACGCCCTCAAAACTGAATTCCTATTATTCTCGCCTCCCAACACCACCTCTAACATCAAAGACTGGCTCCCACTACTCACCGCCTTGAACTGTACCCCACATATTGTTGATTCAGCAAAATCTCTAGGAATAACACTAGACAACAACCTCTCCATGATGAATCACATCAGCTCCACAACCAGAGCGGCCAATTTCCATCTCCACATCTTAAGAAAACGAAAGCATTTCCTGCCCAATGCAGATCTCAAGATGGCGGTTCAGGCTCTTGTGATCTCCAAACTGGACTATGGGAATGCTACCCTTGTTGGCCTACCGAAAATAAAACTAGCACCGTTGAGGGCTACCCTCCATGCTGCTGCACGGCTCATCACAGGCATAAAGAAAAATGATCACATCACCCCAGCCCTCCACTCTCTGAACTGGCTACCTTATGAATCTAGGATCCACCTAAAAATAGCATGCATGACATACAAAGCCATCCACCACAACACTCCTCGCTACCTGGCTCAGAAACTGGTGCTATCCGGAAGGAATAGAGCTTCTCGTAGTACATGCTCCCTACTGCTGAAACCCCCAAAATTTCACAAAAAGAAAACCTATAAGATCTTTCTCTGGAATTGCCCCAAGAATTTGGAACTCTCTTCCCCCAGAGATCAGGACCATCCCTTCATTCGTTCTTTTCAAAAACGAAGTAAAAATGAGACTGCTGAATAATGTCCTTCCTATCTGAGGCGAATATCCATGCCAATTTGATTTCTTTGCTGGTGTTTTCACTATGTCTCTTTGTATTATCTTTTCATGCTGTATTTTCTATATTTTGCTCCTTGTATATTTAATGCTATTTATTAGGTTGTACAGAGCTCTGACACCAACATTTTGGTCATGTTCGCGCTTTATAAAACTTTATAAATAATTTTTTTAAAACAGTGCTGTCCAAGCTACAATGAATAGTGAACTTGGGTGCGTCACGACCGTCCTGTATAGCTTGGGCGAGGACAGGTTGGAGATTTTCAGCAACACTTGGGAGGACCTGAGTTTTCGAATCACAAACTGTGTGGCAATAGTCTCCCAGCTGGCATTTACAGCGCCAAGCTGGTGGACTGGAAGACCCTCTTTCCTGAATATCTCCACACGTTTTGACCCCCTATCGAGGGAAATAGTTTGGACAATGTCCCACTTAGGGCGACACACTAAAGTAAAGAAAAAATTGATGGATGGAATGCTTGAATTAATTTCAGCCACTGGTTATTACTTGGGGCCACATCCCATTCCATTGTTATTCTGCTCAACATACCACCTTAGTTTGGACCCAGCCATATGAAAATCGGTCCTGAACCTGCTCCAATGGGAACAGTCCAGCCCCGAACTGCAGGCCAGGTCCTCCCTGAACCGGAACACAAGCAACCTAGGACTGGGATCACCCTGAGGTAGCTCCGGATCCGCATCTGGTGGCACGGAAAGAAAGAAACTGACATTAACATGCAGGTACAACACCTATAAAGTGTCACAGAGGTACAGCTGAAAAGGTTTGCAGATACAGTCTGACACCTGCGGAATATTCACAAGGTGAGGAATCTGCAGCTAAAAGGTTTGAACCCTGATACATTAGGCAGTCACATTTGACCTAGTATGCCAAGAAGGCAATATAGTGGTTTCTTGATGAACAAGTTACTTACCTTCGGTAACGATATATCTGTAAGAAACATAGGTTAGTTATAGATTCCTTAACTTAGAATCTCCCCCAGGCGTCAGACTGGATCCGGAAAGTTTTTTCGTCAGCAGTACCCCTGCGCGTCTGAAGGTGGCGTCGGTCGACTCCACGTCCGTCGTGGTCGCCGGGATGACGTCGCGGTAGCTACATAGACGCCGCCCTCGCGCGCTGACGTCAGTTCTGTACATGACTTTCCACGCCGGAAGCGCAGAGCCATGCAAGACACTGACCACTGGTGCACAAAACTAGGGCCCTGAAAGGATGTCCTTAACCCTAGAAGTCAGTTCGCAGAACGGGGAGGATGGGTGGGGCGGTAAGGAATCTATAACTAACCTATGTTTCTTACAGATATATCGTTTCCGAAGGCAAGTAACTTGTTCATCTGAAAGAAACAGTTAGTTATAGATTCCTTACCTTAGAATAGATACTCCAGCAATACCAACCCCGGAGGTGGGTCTGCGAACCAAGTTCACGCCAGAAAGTCCTGGAGAACAGAACGGCCAAAGAAGCCGTCTCTCCGGACTTGATTGGCCAGGCAGTAGTGTCTCGTAAACGTTTGCAACGATGCCCACGTAGCTGCCTGACAGATGTCATTCAGGGGGACTCCTCGTCCAAAAGCAGTAGTAGCTGCAGTCGCCCTGGTGGAATGGGCGCGCAGCCCCACTGGAGGCTCCTTCTTACCCGAAGAATATCAGGCTTTGATGCACAGAACGACCCACCTGGAGATGGTCCGCTTGTGCAGGGCCCGAACTTTCTTAGCGCCCGCGTACCCAACAAAGAGCTGGTCATCCACCCGGAATTGTTTTGTGTGATCCAAGTAGAAAGAAAGCGCACGTTTTGGATCCAGACGGTGGAGCCTCTCTTCCTCTTTCAAAGGATGCGGAGGCGGAAAGAAGGTGAGCAAAGTGATGGTTTGGACAATGTGGAAAGAAGTAACCACCTTGGGAAGGAAGGAAGGTCTAGTTCTCAGGACGACCTTGTCCGGATGGATAGCCAGAAAAGGAGGCTTAGAAGAAAGAGCTTGTAGCTCACTCACCCTGCGAGCAGAGGTGATGGCCACCAGAAAGGCAGTTTTCAGAGTTAGAAGCCTGAGAGGGCAATTATGAAGCGGCTCAAAGGGAGCGCACATAAGAAATGTAAGAACCAAGTTCAAGTCATACTGGGGCATTACGAAGGGAACAGGAGGAAAAAGATGAGTAATGCCCTTAAGAAACCTATTTACAACAGGGGACTTGAAAAGAGAAGGCTGATCAGGAAGCCTAAGAAAGGCTGAAATGGCCTAAGAGTGCCCAGAGCAGAGCCCTGCTGGGCCAAAGAGGAGGAACAAGAGAACCTCAGAAAGAGGGGCAGAAAGGGGATCCACAGTCTTTGCTGTGCACCATGCCACAAATTTATTCCATCTGCAGGCGTATACCTTCTTAGTGGAGGGACGCCTGGCTGCCAAGATTACATCACAGTCTTCGGGAGGCAGGTCATACGACGTCAACTGCCGCCGCTCAATCTCCACGCAAGGAGAAGGAGGCTGGACAAGTTCGGGTGGAGGACCGTCCCCTTCTGCTGCGACAGAAGATCTTCCCGAAGAGGCAGTCTGATCGGAGGTCGATGGCCATGTTGAGCAGCTCGGGATACCAGACTCTTCGTGCCCAATACGGAGCCACAAGAATGACTTGGGCCCGGTCGCGCTTGATCTTCAGCACTCTGGGCAGAAATGGTATAGGCGGAAAGGCGTATAGAAGACCGCAACTCCACTCGCGACGAAAAGCGTCGCATAGCGAGTGGCGCCTTGGAAATTCCAACGCGCAGAATTGCTGACATTGCGCGTTCTCTTCGGTGGCGAATAGATCTAACCAAGGCTCTCCCCAATGCTGAAAGAGACCTTGCACCACCTCCGAGTGAAGACACCATTCGTGATCCATCATGCACCTGCGGCTGAGTTCGTCCGCCCTGGCGTTCAGTGAACCTGCCAGGTGTTGAACCACCAGGGATACGCCCTGATGTTCCAGCCATGTCCAGCGGCGGAGGGCCTCTTGACATAGGGTCCACGACCCCACCCCGCCTTGTTTGTTGCAGTACCACATGGCGGTGGTGTTGTCCGTGAACACCTGCACTACTCTTCCCCGGAGAGAGGGAAAGAAAGCTTTGAGTGCAAGACGGATAGCCCGAAGCTCCAGAAGGTTAATGTGGAGCCCGGACTCCGCCGGAGACCAGAGGCCTCTGATCTCCGCCTCTCCCATGTGGCCGCCCCACCCCAGAAGGGATGCGTCTGTCACCACTGTGTGTTCTGGTTGGGGAAGGGAGAGGGATCTGCAGTTGACCCAATCCTGGTTCGTGAGCCACCACTGCAATTGTCGTGCAGTGCCCTCCGAGATCTGGACGCAATCGGACAGATTCCCCTGGTGCTGCGCCCACTGGAACTTCAGGTCCCACTGCAGAGCCCGCATATGCCACCTGGCATGATCGACCAGCAGGATGCAGGAGGCCATGAGGCCCAGCAGCCTCCGGGTCATTCTGACCGAAACCCGGGATAGGGGCTGAAAGATCGGAATCATAGCCCGAATATCCTGGACTCGCTACTCGGGAGGAAAAACCCGAAACTGAGTCGTGTCCAGAACCACTCCGATGAAGAGGAGCTTCTGAGAGGGGGTCAGGTGTGACTTCGGCACATTGATGGAGAACCCCAGCGAATGCAAGAGGTAGGCCGTAGTCTGGAGGTGGGAGATGACAGCCTGGGGCGAGCCCGCCTTCAACAACTAGTCGTCGAGATAGGGGAAGACTGGAACCCCTGATCTGCGCAGATGAGCTGCGACCACCGCCATCACTTTCGTGAACACCCGAGGGGCGCTGGTAAGGCCAAAGGGGAGCACGGTAAACTGAAAGTGCTCGTGGCCTACCGTGAACCGCAGGTAACGCCGGTGGGCAGGCAGGACGGGGATATGAAAATAAGCGTCCTGCAAGTCCAACGCTACCATCTAGTCTCTAGGGTCGAGGGCAGACAAGACCTGAGCGAGCGTCAACATATTGAACTTCTCCTTCCGGAGGAAGCGATTGACGTTCCTGAGATCCAAGATAGGACGCAGGCCTTTGTCCTTCTTGGGCACCAGAAAGTAGTGGGAATAGCAACCACGACCTACTTCTGGGGCAGGAACGCGCTCGATGGCACCCTTGGCCAAGAGTGCCGAAACTTCCTGTTGGTGAAGGGCCAGGTGATCCTCCGACATGCGATGGAACTGAGGTGGCATGGAGGGAGGGGTAGTCTCGAAGGGGAGGGAGTAGCCCCTTCGGACTATTTGCAAAACCCACCTGTCCGACGTGATGGTGCGCCAGTGGGGGAGGTGATGGCGGATCCTGCCGCCCACTGGCGTTTGGTGGCCCTGAAAGGTCGGACTAGGAGGGTTTGGAGGCTGCTGCAGAGGGGGCTGTGGTGGACTGGCCCGCCCGCTGGCCCCCAGAACCACGCCGGTGGTTCCCACATCCCCGGCCGCGCTGAGGCTGTATAGCTTGCGCTGGCCTGTGGCTCTGGGCGGGACGTAGTGGGGCACCCCTTCCGTAGCCACGAAAGGCAGACTGTGCAGGGCGGGTGGTGGAGAGGCCCAAGGACCTGGCCGTAGCCCGTGAGTCCTTAAAGCGCTCCAGCGCGTTGTCTGCCTTGTCGCCAAAGAGGCGACGGCCATCAAAGGGCATGTCCATAAGGGTGTATTGGACATCCCCGGAAAAACCAGTCGAACGCAACCAGGCGTAGCATCGAAGGGCTACTGACGTTGAAATCGTCCTGCCAAGTGCGTCAGCGGTATCCAGCCCACAGCAGATGGTAAACTTTGCTGCGTCTCTCCCCTCGGCAACGGCACGGGAGAGTGTGGCCCGGGCCTCCTCCGGGAACTGATGCAGCACCTGCGCCACCGTATCCCACACAAAGTGGGTGTAACGGGCCAACAGACATGCGTTGTTTACCGACCGCAGTCCCAAGCTGGCGGAAGAAAACATTTTCTTGCCAAGGTGGTCCAGCTTTTTGGATTCCCTTTCCGGAGGTGCGGTAGGGAAGGCGACTTTAGAAGTGGAGGCTTGAACCACCAAGCTCTCAGGGATGGGATGTTGGGAGAGGAAAGTGGGGTCGCCCGAGGCAAGCGGTGGCGTCGGGCAATCATACTGTCCACAGGAGCCCCTGTGTTGGGCCTGGACCAAGTGCCCAAAAGGATGTCCGTAAGGGCTTCATTAAATGGGAGTAGGGGCTCCGAAGAGCTCGCTGCCGGCTGAAGCACCTCTGTCAGGAGGTTAGTCCTGACTGCCCCCGTAGGAAGCTCGAGGTTGAGAGCCTCGGCCGCCCTACGTAACACCACTGTGTACGACGCTCCCTCCTCCGTAGCCACGGTAGGAGGAGACAACATGCCTAGGTCTGGGGAGGTATCCAGACCACTGGCATCCCCCAGTTCCTCTCTCCAGTCCGGATTGTACTCCAACTGGTCTGTCAAAGGGTCACCAGACCCCTCCCAGTCTTCCTCACCCTCCTCTGGCTGCCAATCTGGTTGAAAATAGCCAGGGTGGAACACAGGGACAAAAGTACCCATTGACGCCGGATCCGGCGTCGGCCGACGCCGGTCCGGCTCCCTGTCCACGTCGAGGTGTAAGCTAGGGTCGACGCCGGCTGGGTGTCCAGCCAGCGTCAGCTGCGGACGTGGTGCCGGTGGAGTCGGCGCCGGTGTAATAAGGTTGACCTGCGCCGATCCGGATCCAGACCTGGATCCAAGGGGGCTCTGCGGTGCCGAGGCCAAAGCCGCCGGCGTAGAAGGCCTAGGGCCCCCTGCCGAGTCCGCGGGGCCCGAAGGCGCGCCGGCGAAGTCGGGCTGCCCAAAGATGGCGTGCATCGCTTCGTAAAATTGACTAAGCTGGGCAGGGGTGCTCCCGGTCCCGGGAAGGCCGGAGTCGACCCTGAAGGCTCCGCATGCGGAGCCGCGGGGGGGGGGCATCACCCGCACCCTGCGTCGTGTCGGCCGACGGACGAGGGGAAGTCGAAGAGCGACAATGCTTCTTCAACTTCTTCTTGAACTTCGACTTACCTGACCCCGAGTGCGAAGACTTAGAAGAGGAGTGATGATGATGGCTCCGCGATCGGTACCTCGACCTCCCACGCGGAGCCGACTGCCGGGCCTCGAGGAGCTTTTGGGACCGCTCCCGCAAAGACCTCGGGCCATGGTTCAACAGTCGGAGCGCGACTTGGGGTCATGGTCATGCTCCAGGCAGAAGAGGCACACGCGGTTCGGATCCGTCACCGACATCATTCGGGAACAGGAACCGGTTGAAGTCTCAAAAACGAAGTCGACAAAAGTCGCAAAAAACACTTGTAGGAAAGTGGGTTTCTGTTGCAGTAACCCCCCCACTTTTTGCCAGACTACTGATGCACTTTTACTTGATGTGCCCTGGGTCACTGCCAATCAGGTTCCCAGGGCCTGTGTTCTTTCCCCAAAACTAAACCCAATCCTCACCCTCCTCTGGCTGCCAATCTGGTTGAAAATAGCCAGGGTGGAACACAGGGACAAAAGTACCCATTGACGCCGGATCCGGCGTCGGCCGACGCCGGTCCGGCTCCCTGTCCACGTCGAGGTGTAAGCTAGGGTCGACGCCGGCTGGGGGTCCAGCCAGCGTCAGCTGCGGACGTGGTGCCGGTGGAGTCGGCGCCGGTGTAATAAGGTTGACCTGCGCCGATCCGGATCCAGACCTGGATCCAAGGGGGCTCTGCGGTGCCGAGGCCAAAGCCGCCGGCGTAGAAGGCCTAGGGCCCCCTGCCGAGTCCGCGGGGCCCGAAGGCGCGCCGGCGAAGTCGGGCTGCCCAAAGATGGCGTGCATCGCTTCGTAAAATTGACTAAGCTGGGCAGGGGTGCTCCCGGTCCCGGGAAGGCCGGAGTCGACCCTGAAGGCTCCGCATGCGGAGCCGCGGGGGGGGGGGCATCACCCGCACCCTGCGTCGTGTCGGCCGACGGACGAGGGGAAGTCGAAGAGCGACAATGCTTCAACTTCTTCTTGAACTTCGACTTACCTGACCCCGAGTGCGAAGACTTAGAAGAGGAGTGATGATGATGGCTCCGCGATCGGTACCTCGACCTCCCACGCGGAGCCGACTGCCGGGCCTCGAGGAGCTTTTGGGACCGCTCCCGCAAAGACCTCGGGCCATGGTTCAACAGTCGGAGCGCGACTTGGGATCATGGTCATGCTCCAGGCAGAAGAGGCACACGCGGTGCGGATCCGTCACCGACATCATTCGGGAACAGGAACCGGTTGAAGTCTCAAAAACGAAGTCGACAAAAGTCGCAAAAAACACTTGTAGGAAAGTGGGTTTCTGTTGCAGTAACCCCCCCACTTTTTGCCAGACTACTGATGCACTTTTACTTGATGTGCCCTGGGTCACTGCCAATCAGGTTCCCAGGGCCTGTGTTCTTTCCCCAAAACTAAACCCAATCAGCATCTCTGGCCAAAGGCCAGCCCCTGGTAAAGGGTACAACAGGTACCCAGGGTACTGTGACCAGAGAAGGCCTCTAAGGGCTGCAGCACTTATTGTGCCACCCTTAGAGGTCCTGTACCACCACACTCACACACTGCCTTTGCAGGCTGTGTGTTTTGGTGCAGAACAAAGGGAAGAGTCGACATGGCACACATCCATGTGTGCCATGCCCACAACCCACTGCCCTGGCCTAGATCAGCCACCCCTCCAGCTGGGTGCACTAATCCAGTGGTGAGGGTACAGGTGCATGAGCCCTGTACCCCTACAGTGCCCAAGTCCACTCTTGGACATTGTAAGTGCAGTGCTGCCATTAAGAGTATATGGTGCTGGGAGTTTGTCATTACGAACTCCACAGCACCATACTGGCTACACTGAAGACTGGGAAGTTTGGTATCAAACTTCTCAGCACATTAAACCCACACTGATGCCAGTGTGTGATTTAATGTAAAATGCACGACAGAGGGCATCTTAGAGATGCCCCCTGAAACTCGACCAACTTCTAGTGTCCCGACTGAGTGGCTGCTTAGGCTGCCACCAACAGACATGTTTCTGGACCCCTGGGTCGAGAGCCTGCTGCTCTTGGGGGCCTGAAACAATGCCCATCCTGGGACGAGGTGCCAAGCCTCCTCCCCCAGGATGGGCAGGATTCACGAAGGGGAAGCTTCAAAGGCATGCCGCCTTTGTGAGCCTCCCCCCAGGCCATTTGCTGCTTTCAGCAACTGGTCCCCACTGGTTCTACCCCCCACTTTGGGTGGGAGAAGCGGCAGGAAAAACAAGTGAGGTAAAGAGGTGTGCCCACCTCTGCCAACTCCACCCCTCAGGTGGGGGAGGCGAGGTGAAGCACAACTCTGAGTCCCCGCCATCTTGAGGATGGGGGGACCCAACCAACCAGGGACAGGCTCCTGCCCCCCTCCCACTGGAGGGTGGCACGATAGGGGGTGTACCCACCCCAGGGAAGGGACCCATTGGTCCCTGCCCTTTACCTACCTGTAACGCCCCAAAATCTAGTATTTAGGGGGCACCCTGAACCTTGCTTCCTCAGATCCAGAAACGACAAGAAAGAAGATAAGAAGAAGGACCGAAGAGCCGTGCAGAGCTAACAAGAGGACGACACCCACTGACTTGGCCCCAGCCCTACCGGCCTGTCTCCCCTAAGACCTGCTCCTGCGAAATCCCAGCGTGTCCTGCAGCCAGCAACCTCAACAAACCCGGAGGACCTGCCTGCCTTCACTTCAAAAGACTGAGTCTCCTGAGAACAGCGGACCTGTTCCACTTGCAACTTCTGGCAGCAGCCGGAGACCGCAAATACAGCCCACTCTGCACCCGCCCAACACGGCCCGAGCTCGAGTAGAAAAACACGACAGAGGTCTCCCCGGCGATTGTGACCCAAGATCCGGAGATCCCAGACCAGCCTCAAGACCCCAGCCGACGCCTGCAGCCTCAATTCAGAGGACCCCCTCTACCACGACCAAGAGCAAGTAAGACTTTCCGACGCCAAAAGGCACCCCTGCACTCAACGCCCCACAGCCTTGTGTGCTGCAACCAGCGGTGCCTAGCCAACCCAAGACGTCCCAACTTACCTCGAAGTGGTGGTCGCACCCAGAAGGTCATCGTCCCCGAGCCTGCAGTGTTTCTTTCGACCGGAGTCTCTCCATAGCAAACAGGGCGCCCGGTGCCAAAACAGCACTCTGCACCCGGCCGCCCCAGTGCCGCTGAGGGTGCACCTTTTGTGCTACTTTGTTTCTCCATTTGCCCTGAGCTAAACCCTAGGAGCTTTGCTCCCACAGCCGTGTGGCCTGCTTGCTAGCAGCCACCAACCGGAGACCCCCTATCCTCCATAGAATAACATTGGGCCTCAACACTCTGCACCCGGCCGCCCTAGTGCCGCTGAGGGTGCAACCAGAGTGCATCACTGACCCTGGGGGGAACCCTTGTTCTAACCCCAGAACCTTAACTCCCACAGTCGATAACTTACCTTTGAACCGATAACCTGTTTTTCCTCTATAGGATAACATTGACAATTTTCTTCCAAAAAGTTTCTAAGTGTGGAGTTTTGAAATCTAAAAATATTCTTTAAAAATCGCACGAATAACCAAAACGTATTTACTTACCTGTTTGCAGGAAATGTCCCAGTGCTGAATCTAGGTATCCAGCACTGAGTTAGAAAAGTAACGTAAAAAGTAACTTACCTGTAACTTACTGAAAAAGCCTATTCATTTCAATGTACTGTATTTGCTAAGTATTGCAACCTACTGCATCCCCTGTAAATCAAACAAAGTACAATTCCTATTGCATTTTCAAACTGTTCTACAATCAGCAACTTATTACTGTAAAGTATTTAATGCTTACCTGTGCCAGGCTTGCTTGGTTCTAAAAATAAAACAGTATATTTTTTTATACAAAAACAATTGGCCTAGAGTTCAGTTCTTGAGTGTGTGAATTCATTTGCTGACTGAGTGTGTACATCAAATGCTTAACACTGTCCTCTGATACTGCCTTACTGCTCGACCACTCTACCACAAATAGAGAGTAAGGTTCTATCTAACTTTAACCTCTGCCTACCTCTGGGGTCACCTGGACTCTATACACACTATACCTCATTTTGGTGTAGTATATATAGAGCCAGTTTCCAACACCGCTCTTTCCGGATCTGCGCTTGCTGGCGCGGAAAAAGAAAGAACTGATGTCAGCGTGCGAGGGCGGCGTCTATGTAGCTACGGCGGCGTCTATGTAGCTACCGCAACGTCATCCCGGCGACCACGAGGACGGACGCGGAGTCAACGACGCCACCTTCACATGCGCAGGGGTACTGCTGACGAAAAAACTTTCCGGATCCAGTCTGACGCCTGGGGGAGATTCTAAAGTAAGGAATCTATAACTGTTTCTTTCAGATACCATTCAACCAAGAAATAGCCGGAACTCCAGGAAAATACTTCACCAATTAATTTAATCAATGGCTGATGCGTTTCAACCTTACGGTCTTCGTCAAAGCCAGGAGTTGTACGGTACCCCTGGATGGTGCTGGAGAGCCATTGCTAGAGGAAAAAGCTTCTGGATCCAGTCTGGCACCTGGAGATATTCAGGGTAATTTAGGGGGGTGGGGGGGAACACTGCCCATTACCCTCACTGCACAGAGCACCGAACGTTTATAACATGCAGTTTGTCTGTCTGTTTATAAAAGATTGCATGTAGCTTATTTTTTGCTTCCCCATCTTCAAGTACCAGATGTATGCCTCACACGTAATGTATTACGTCTTATGTTAGCCCTGGCTCTGGAGTGTCTACATAACCAGCAGATACCCACCCCTAATCAAACTGTCAATATTCCTCTCGGTCAGACTTTGAAGTCAAGACTTGATGCCAAGGGCCACAGTACCCACACAAAGTCTATGCTACATAACTTACGATGCTTTTCCTCTGCTACTGTCACCAGCGCTTTGAGGACCCGAACTCCTTCCTGTATGACCTGCAACTCAGCAATGCTCTCGGGCCGCCTCCTCTCTGCTTCCACCAGTCGGCTCATGATTGTGGGGGCCAAGGCGTGGATGTATGGGGATGACACCGCACAGGCTGGGTGCTGGAAGAGTGAGAGCACAAGCTGGTAGCACTTCACTTGCACCTGAGAAGAGAGATCATCACAACATTAATCACATGCATACGGTCTGGCAAAGTGATTTTTCACGGACCTGTCGCACAAGTTACTAACTTGTGTAACGATATATCTGTAAGAGACAGTAGTTAGTGACAGATTCCTTACCTTAGAATATCCCCAGGCGTCAGGCTGGATCCGGAAAGTTTTTGCGTAGCAGTACCCTTGCGCGTCGGTAGGCGGCGTCGTGCGGCTCCGCGTCCGTCGTCGGCGTCGTGATCGCCGGGATGACGTCGCGGGCAGTACTTAGGCGCCGCCCTGCGCGCTGACGTCAGTTCTGTACACGACTTTCCGCGCCAGGAACGCAGAGCCATGCAAGAAGCTGACATAGGTGTCTGAAAAATACTAGGGCCCTGAAAGGGATGTCCTTAACCCTAGAAATCAGTTCGCAGAACGGGGAGGATGGGTGGGGCGGTAAGGAATCTGTCACTAACTACTGTCTCTTACAGATATATCGTTACACAAGTTAGTAACTTGTGCATCTGAAAGAGACACGTTAGTGACAGATTCCTTACCTTAGAATAGATACCCCAGCAATACCAACCCCGGTGGTGGGTCTGCGAACAAAGATCAGACAAGGAAGTCCTGGAGGACAGAACGGCCAAAGAAGCCGTCCCTCCGGACCTGACTGTCAAGGCAGTAATGCTTTGTAAACGTGTGCAGCGAGGCCCACGTAGCTGCCTGACAAATAACCGGCAGCGGAACACCGCGGCCCAAGGCCGTGGTAGCAGCCGTTGCCCTGGTGGAATGGGCACGCAGCCCAACAGGAGGCTCCTTCTTAGCCAAAGAATAGCAGGTCTTGATGCACAAGGTAACCCAGCGGGAGATGGTCCTCTTGTGCACCGCCCGACCTTTTTGGCGCCCACGTAGCCAACAAAGAGCTGGTCATCCACCCGGAAGAGTTTTGTGCGGTCGATATAGAAGGAGAGCGCACGTTTTGGGTCCAGACGGTGGAGCCTCTCTTCCTCTCTGGAAGGATGCGGAGGCGGAAAGAAGGTAGGCAAAGTGATGGTCTGCCCAATGTGAAAGGCAGTAACCACCTTTGGCAAGAAGGACGGACGCGTCCGAAGAACAACCTTGTCTGGATGAACAGACAGAAAGGGAGGTTTGCAAGATAAAGCCTGGAGCTCACTCACCCGCCGAGCGGAGGTGATGGCCACCAGAAAGGCTGTCTTTAGAGTCAGAAGACGAAGAGGACAGTTATGCAGAGGCTCAAAGGGAGCGCACATTAAAAAGGTAAGAACCAAGTTCAAGTCCCACTGAGGCATCACAAATGGAACAGGAGGAAAGAGGTGTGTAATGCCTTTTAAGAACCTGTTAACAACAGGGGACTTGAAAAGGGAGGGCTGATGAGGGAGCCTGAGGAAGGCCGAGATAGCACAGAGATAACCCTTGATGGTACCCAGGGCAGAACCCTGTTGGGCCAGAGAAAGAAGGAACAGAAGGACCTCAGAAAGAGGGGCAGAAAGGGGGTTCACAGCCTTTGCTGTGCACCGTGCCACAAATTTGTTCCACCTGCAGGCGTATACCACCTTAGTGGAGGGACGCCTGGCTGCCAGAATCACATCACAAACTTCGGGAGGCAAGTCGAAAGGAATCAACTGCCGCCGCTCAATCTCCACGCAAGCAGGTGTAGACTGGACAGGTTCGGGTGGTGGACCGTCCCCTGCTGCTGCGACAGAAGATCCTCCCGAAGAGGCAGACGGATCGGGGATCTACGCTCATACTGAGTAGCTCGGGATACCAAACTCTTCGAGCCCAGTCCGGAGCCACAAGAATGACTTGGGCCCGGTCGTGCCGAATCTTCTTCAACACTCTGGGTAGAAGTGGTATAGGCGGAAAGGCGTACAATAGACCGCAACTCCACTCGTGACGAAAAGCGTCGCCGAGCGAGTGCCGCCTTGGAAATTCCAACGCGCAGAACTGATGACATTGCGCGTTCTCTTCGGTGGCGAATAGATCTAACCAAGGCTCTCCCCACTGTAGAAAGAGTCCTTGCGCCACTTCCGAGTGAAGACGCCATTCGTGATCCATCATGCACCTGCGGCTGAGTTCGTCCGCCCTGGCGTTCAGGGAACCTGCCAGGTGTTGAACCATCAGGAACATGCCCTGATGTTCCAGCCATGTCCAGAGGCGCAGAGCCTCCTGACAAAGGGTCCACGACCCCACCCCGCCCCTGTTTGTTGCAGTACCACATGGCGGTGGTGTTGTCGGTGAACACCTGCACTACCTTCCCTTTGACAGAGGGAAGGAATGCCTTGAGCGCAAGTCGGATCGCCCGGAGCTGCAGAAGGTTGATATGGAGCCGGGACTCCGCCGGAGACCAGAGGCCTCTGATCTCCGCCTCTCCCATGTGACCGCCCCATCCCAGAAGGGACGCGTCCGTCACAACTGTATGCTCTGGCTGGGGAAGGGAGAGGGATCTGCCCATGACCCATTGCCGGTTCGAGAGCCACCACTGCAACTGTGTTGCAGTCCCCTCCGAGATCTGGACGTGATCGGACAGGTTGCCCTGGTGCTGCGCCCACTGGAACTTCAGGTCCCACTGCAGAGCCCGCATATGCCATCTGGCATGATTGACCAGCAGGATGCAGGAGGCCATGAGGCCCAGCAGCCTCAGGGTCATCCGTACCGAAACCCAGGATAAAGGCTGAAAGATCGGAATCATAGCCTGAATATCCCGGACTCGCCGTTCGGGAGGATAGGCCCGAAACTGCGTTGTGTCCAGAACTGCTCCGATGAAAAGGAGCTGTGGAGAAGGAATCAGATGCGACTTCGGCACATTGATGGAGAACCCCAGCGAGTGCAGGAGTTCGGCCGTAGTCTGGAGGTGGGAGACGACTGCCTGGGACGAGCCCGCCTTCAGCAGCCAGTCGTCGAGGTAGGGGAAGACTGAAACCCCTGCCCGGCGCAGATGAGCTGCGACCACCGCCATCACTTTCGTGAACACCCGAGGGGCACTGGTAAGGCCAAAGGGGAGCACGGTGAACTGAAAATGCTCGAGGCCTACCGTGAACCGAAGGTAACGCCGGTGGGCCGGCAGGACGGGGATGTGGAAATAGGCGTCCTGCAAGTCCAACGCTACCAACCAGTCTCCGGGGTCGAGGGCAGTCAAGACCTGAGCTAGGGTGAGCATCTTGAACTTCTCCTTCCGGAGGAAGCGATTGACGTTCCGGAGGTCCAAGATAGGACGCATGTCCTCCTTGTCCTTTTGGGCACCAGAAAGTAGTGGGAGTAGCAACCACGCCCTACTTCTGGGGTCGGAACATGCTCGATGGCCCTCTTGGCCAAGAGGGCCGTGACTTCCTTCTGTAGAAGCACCAAGTGATCCCCTGACATGCGGTGGAATTGAGGTGGCATGGCTGGGGGTGGTCTCGAAGGGGAGGGAGTAGCCCCTTCGGACAATGTCCAAGACCCACCTGTCCGAGGTGATGGGACGCCAGTGGTGAAGGTGATGGCGGACCCTGCCCCCGACTGGCGTGCTGTGCACCTGAAAGGAGGGACTAGGAGGGCTTGGAGGCCGCGGACGGGTTGGAGGTGGTGGCCTGACCCGCACGCTGGTTGCCCGAACCGCTACGGCGGTATCCACGTCCTCGGCCACGCGAAGGCGCTTGCTGCGCGGGCCGTTGGCCGGGCTGTGGACGTGACTGGGCGCCCCTTCCGTGGCCACGAAAGGGGCGAAAAGCAGACGTGAGCGGAGGGCGCACAACAGCAAGGCCCAGGGACTTAGCAGTAGCCCGTGAGTCCTTGAAACGCTCCAGCGCATGGTCTGCCTTCGAACCAAAAAGACCGACTCCATCAAAGGGCATGTCCATGAGTGTATTCTGGACATCCCCTGAAAACCAGTGGTTCTCAGCCAGGCGTGGCGACGCAGCGCCACCGTCGTTGCAAGCGATCTGCCCAGCGAGTCGGCGGTATCAAGGCCACAGCGGATGGTATATTTAGCCGCATCACGCCCTTCCGCAATGGCGCGGGTAAGCAGTGTCTGGACCTCCTCAGAACACTGCGGCAAAACAGTCGCCACCGAATCCCACAGGGAGTGGGTGTATCGGCCCAAGAGGCAAGCGGTATTAACAGACCGCAAGCCAGCACTGGAGGAAGAGAAAGCCTTCTTCCCAAAGTGATCCAGGCGCTTGGATTCCCTATCCGGAGGGGCGGTAGGGAAGGCGGTTTGGGAGGCAGAGGCTTGGACAACCAAGCTCTCAGGGGTGGGGTGTTGGGAGAGAAACAGGGGGTCGCCCGGAGCAGGGCGATGGCGTCGGGCCACGTTCCTATCCACAGGAGCCCCTGTGGTGGGTTTGGACCAGGCACCCAAAAGAACGTCAGTCAGTGCATCGTTGAACGGCAGCACAGTCTCCAAAGAGGAGGCCGCCGGCTGAAGCACTTCAGTCAGGATGTTAGTCCTGACGGCCACCGTAGGCAACTGGAGATTCAAGGCTCCAGCAGCTCTACGCAACACCGTTGCAAAATTAGCCCCCTCCTCCGTTGCCACGGGAGGAGACCGCATGCCAGAGTCAGGGGAGGTATCCAGACCACTGGCATCCCCAAGTTCCTCAACCCAGTCCGGGTCAAACTCGCACTGTTGTGTGAGAGGGTCCTCAGACCCCTCCCAGCTCTCCTGGTCCTCCTCAGGTTCATAATATGGAGGAGCAGGGACATCAGGGACCCAAGGTCTCATCGGCGCCGGAACCGGCGTCGGGCGACGCCGGTCCGGCTCCATGTCCGGACCCGGAGAGAACCGGGAACGACGCCGCCCGGAGCCCCGGACGGCGTCGGAAACGGCACCGGGGACATCGGCGTCGGCGGAGGCGTGGTTAGGTCAACCGGCGTCGATGGGGGTTGCGGCACCACCGGAGCCGGGGTCGAGGCCGGGGCCGGAGCCGAGGCCGGGACGAAGGCTGGTGGGACAGGCGACGCCGGGACCGGAGTCGACGGCGACGCCGGAGCAACCCCATCAGGGCCCGCGGGGCCCGAAGGCGCACCGGAGGGACCTTGCGGCCCGAAGAGGTGGGCCATGGCCGACAGGAATTCCTGTATATCGGCCGGAGTCGCCCCCGAACCCGGGTAGGGCGGGTACTGCGGGGGTAACTCGACAGGCACGTCCGGGGCCGCGGGGGCGGGACGGTGCCGACAGGGACCTCAGCCGAGTCGCGAGACCGGCGAGGCGAAGTCTTAGAGCGATGACGCCGCTTAGACTTCTTGTGCTTCGACTTACCGGAGGAGCGCGAAGACTTGGATTCCGACGAACGGCGGGGACTCCGCGTCCGGCCCCTCGACCTCTCCCGGGACCGGGGCTTGGTGCGGCGCGGAGCCGAATGCCGGACTTCGAGGAGCTTTCGAGACCGCTCTCGCAAAGCCTTAGGATTTAGTTTCCGGCAGTCAGGACACGACTTCGTGTCGTGGTCTCGGCCGAGACAAAAGAGACACTCGAGGTGCGGGTCCGTGATGGACATCATGCGACCACATTCCTCGCAGGGCTTAAAGCCGGGCATCCCTACGACACCTTAGGAGTCGTGAAGACTCGTTTAAGAAACAGTGAAAAAATTCACCAAAAAAGATAGTCAAAAAGTGACTAGTGTAAGAAAGTGGCTCTGTATATACTGCACCAAAGTAAGGTTCAGTGTGCACAGAGTCCACAGTCCCCAGAGGTTTGGCAGAGGCTAAAGTTAGATATAACCTTACTCTCTAAAGTGGTAGCTTGGTCGAGCAGTAAGGCAGTATCAGAGGACAGTGTAAAGCATTTGTTGTACACACTCAGTCAGCAAATGAAGCCACACACTCAAGAACTGAACTCTAGGCCAATGGTTTGTATATAAAAATATAGTTGTTTTATTTTAGAACCAACAATGGGTGTCAAAATATACTTTCTCAGAATGAGATGCTTTAGTTAACTACTGTTCAATTGGCAATAGACTTTTGAATGCAATAGTTACAGTTGTTGCAATATGCAACACAATTTTAAACACAATTATACATTGAGCTCAATGGAAATTTCTGGTTAAATGCAATAGATTACTTTTTGGATTACTTTTCTAACCACGGGACTGGATCTTGGATTCAGTCCCGGGACACTTCCTGTAAACAGGTGAGAAAAAGCGTTTTGGTTATGGTAGTGATTTTTGAGGAATATTACTGTATTTCAAAAGTTGACACTTAGAAACTTTTCTGGGTAAAATTACCAATGTTATCCTAGGGAAGGAAATACAGTTTGCAAGCAAAGTATGTTTACGTTACTTTTGTAATCCAGTGCTGGACTCCTAGGTTCAGCACTGGGACATTTACTTAAAACAGGTAAGTAATTACGTTTTTGTAGTTTGTACGATTTTTAAAGAATATTTGTATGATTCAGAAATCGACACTTAGAAACTTTTTCAACAAAAAGCAGGCAATGATATCCTATGAGAGGAATTTCCAGTTACTGGTAAGTACGGTAAAAATTACTTTTCATGGTCGGTACTGGACTAAAAGATGCAGTACTGAGGTCTCTCCTGATAGTAGGTGAGTAATTCGGAATTCGTTACTGTTGTGATTTTTAAGCAATATTTTGGTATTTCAAAAGTGGACACTTAGAAGAAATTTCACAGAAAACCAGTCAATGGATCCCTATGTAAGAAAATTCAATTCGCCGGTAAGTTACTTTTAACGTTACTTTTGTAATCCAGTGCTGGACTCCTAGGTTCAGCCCTGGGACATTTACTTAAAACAGGTAAGTAATTACGTTTTGGTAGTCTGTACGATTTTTAAAGAATATTCTTGTTTTCAAAAGTCGACACTTAGAAACTTTTGGAAGAAAAAGTGTCCATGTTATCCTATGAGGAAAAATGAGTTATCGGTCTCGAGGTAAGTAATCGGTCTTTTGAGTTAGGGTTCTGGGGTTAGACTCAGGGGTCTCCCAGGGTCAGTGATGCACTGTTGTTGCACCCTCAGCGGCACTAGGGCGGCCGGGTGCAGAGTGTTGAGGCCCAATGTTATCCTATGGAGGATAGGGGACTCCGGTTGGTGGCGGCTGGCAAGCAGGCCACGGGGTTGTGGGAGCAAAGCTCCTAGGGTTAAGCTCAGGGCACGTTGGGGACCAAGTTAGCACCAAAGAGGCACCCTCAGCGGCACTAGGGCGGCCGGGTGCAGAGTGCTGTTTTGAGGTCGGGTGCCCTGTTGATTTCAATGGAAATTTTCGGTTTTGGTTTTCAGCTGCAGGCTCGGTCCAGGAAGACTTCCAGGAGGAACCAACAGCTGGGCAGGTAAGTTGGAGGGCTCGGGGACGTAGGTGCACCTCGGGTTCCTTTCTCCAGGGCGCAGGGCGTCTGGATGCAGGGGTGTCTTTTGAGGTCGGATTTCACCTTACCGGGCCACTCGCGGTTGGGGGTTCTCCGTGCAGAGGCTGCAGGCGACGTCGGGGAGTCCTGGAGGGGTCAACCCACGGTGGACTCGGACTCTGGAGAGCTGGGGGACCTCGCTGGGACCGGTGGGCCACTTGAACTCGGGCTGTAGGCGACGGGTGCAGTGGTGGTTCCAGGCGTCGGGTTTCTTTCTCCTCAGCAGGCTCAGAGTCTTTGTTTGGTGTTTCTTTTGAACAGAGCTGCTGTTCACAGGAGATCCGGTCTTTGTTGAAGGCAGTCAGTCCTCCCTGGGGTTCTGGAGGTCGCTGGCTGCAGGACAAGACTATTTTTGGCGCAGGATCTCTGGAAACTGCAGACGGGCCGGTAGGGCTGGGGCCAAGTCAGTTGTTCTCTGCAGTCTCCTCTGCTGGGCGTCTTCTTTCGTCCTTTTTCTTCTTAGGTTGCGGGAATCTAAGGAAGGAAGGTTCAGGGTGCCCCTAAATACTAGATTTAGGGGCGTTACAGGTAGGTAAAGGGCAGGGACCAATGGGTCCCTGCCCTGGGGTGGGTACACCCCTATCCTGCCACTCTCCTGTGGGAGGGGGCAGGAGCCTAGTCCTGATTGGGCAGGGCTCCCCATCTTCAAGATGGCGAGAGCCCGGAGATGTGCTTCACCTCGCCTCCCCCACCTGAGGGGTGGGGTTGGCAGAGGGTGGCACACCCCTTTCCTCCCTTGGTGTTTCCCTCCAGTCTTCCCACCAGGATGGGGGAGGAACCGGTGGGGACCAGTTGCTGAGTACAGCAAGTGGTCTGGGGAAGCTCACAAAGGCGGAATGCCTTTGAAGCTTCCCCTGCCCATCCTGGGGGAGGGGGCCTAGCACCTCACCCAGGACGTGCATTGTTGCAGGCCCGGGAGAGCGGATGGCTCTCTACCCAGGGGTCCAGCAACATGTCTGCTGTGTGGCAGCCTAGGCAGCCCCTCAGACAAGACGTGGATTGTAGGTTAGGTTCAGGGGGTAACTCTAAGTTGCCCTCTGACGTGCATTTACAGTAAATCCCACACTGGCATCAGTGTGGGTTTACTGTGCTGAGGAGTTTGATACCAAACTTCTCAGTCTTCAGTGCAGCCATCATGGTGCTGTGGAGTACGTGCTGACGACCTCCCAGCACCATATACTCGGAATGGCAGCCCTGCACTTACAGTGCCCAGGAATGGGCCTGGGTACTGTAGGGGCACAGGGCTCATGCACCTGTGCCCTCACCACTGGCATAGGGCACCCAGCTAGAGGGGTGACTGAGGTATGCCAGGGCAGTGTGTTTGTGGGCATGGCACACAGGGATGTGTGCCATGTCGACTCTCTGTTTTGTTCTGCACCAAGACACTCAGCCTGCAAGGGCAGTGTGTGTGTGTCAGGGTACAGGGCCTCTAAGGGTGGCACAATAAGTGCTGCAGCCCTTAGGGGTCTTCTCTGGTCACAGTGCCCTGGGTACCTAGGGTACCATTTACCAGGGGCTTACCTGTGGCCAGAGATGCCAATTGGGTTTAGGCTGAGTACAGTTTTTAGGGAAGGAACACAGGCCCTGGGTACCTGATTGGCAGGGATCCAGGGCACACCAAGGAAAAGTGCATCAGTTATCAGGCAAAAAGTGGGGGGTTACTGCAACAGAAACCCACTTTCCTACACAAGCCCCCCAGCCCAAAGGCCAGGAGACTCAGCCAACGCTGGGAGAGCCTGTCTAGTCTTTCAGGCGAGGAAGAGTTGGGGAAGTGGTTTGAAAGTTGCAGGGCCTACTCCGCCTTATATCCTTCTGTCCAGGTCAGTCCCTTTGGGGAGCTGGCCTACCTCATCAGTTTCAGGACCTAATTCCCAAAGCTCCTCTCCTTGCTCTTTAGTGTCTTCACCCCATCTTTTAAGTTTGGGTTCAGAGGTGCCCACCTCTGCAAAGTCTAACTTAGCCAGGGCAAAGCCCAGCTTACCCACAGAGGTCACCCACAGTTTGAGCAACCCCACCATGACCAATAGGGTCAGGGGCCTAGCTTGTTATTTGGCAGGGGGTTAGGCCACCATGCCAAGGATAGGGCTGCCATGAAGGCTAACACCCAGCAGAGGCTGCTGACAGCTGTCAGTGCCCAGAACCACACCTTTAGCTCCTGTCTGGCAAGTGAAGGGGCTATCTTACAGGTCTCTTTGGGTCCTGGCTGTCTGCCTGTTGCTTTAGGGTGGGGGTCACTAAACTTTGTAGTGAGCACCCTTCCTCCACCCTTTGTTCTGCCAGCTGAGGAGCCACCAACTCAGGCTGGACAGTTGCCTGACTAGTCAGGTCTTCTTGTTGGCTAGGGGGCTTTACCAGGGCCACTTCTGGAGTTTTCCCTCACTGGGATAGAATCTCCCTGGCCCTCTGGGACTGTGGCTAACAGTTGCCCACCTTTCCTACCCTGTTCCTTTTTACTCTTTTGGGGCTCAGCTGCACTGACTGCAGGTTGAGCCCCCCAGGTTTCTTGGGTGAGGCCTGGCATTGGGCCAGTGCCTCTCTTTGGCTCAGGTCCACCTCTAAGTGGTCATTCCCCAGGAGACAATCAAGGGGAGGTCTTTACTGACTACCACCTTTCTCCATCTAAGGGACCCAGCTATGACTAGGGGCACTACAGCCACAGGCCTAACAGTGACTCCCCCTGGGACAGCCCTTACTCTCCTTGATTCCCCTGGGACATACTGGTGTGGGAGTACCAACCTGTCATGCACCACAGTGTGACTGGCACAGGTATCTCTCAGGGCAGTGGCTGGGATTCCATTCACCAGTAGGCGGTGGAAGTGTCTACTCCCCTCTGGGATCTCCAGCTTACCTCTTGGGCCCATTTTCCAGTTGAAAGCTAGGAGGACTTCCTCATCTGAGGACCCTTCCTCCAGAGCTACACTGGCAACTCCTGGGGCTACACTAGTCACCCCTGGGGCTGTACTAGGGATCTTGTTTTTAGGACAGCTAGGGTCCTTGGTGTGGTGTCCTGACTTCTGACAGTTGTGACACCATATTCTGTTGGGATCCCAATTCTTACCTTGGTACCCTGGTTTAGTTTGTGAGGTGTCTTTGGGCCCACCCTCCTGGACAGGTTTTTGGGGGCTGCCTGGGACTCCTTACTTTTATCCTTAAGGGGTTCACTATCTTTCTTCTGGGGAGGCTTTGTGACCCCTTTCTTTTGGTCACCCCCAGTGGATGTCCTAGTTACCCTTGTTCTGACCCAGTGGTCTGCCTTCTTTCCCAATTCTTGGGGAGAAATTAGACCTAGGTCTACCAAATGCTGATGCAACTTTTCGTTTGTGCAATTACTTAGTATGTGTTCCTTCATAAACAAATTGTAAAGTCCAGGAAAATCCTGCACATTATGTCCAGCTAACCAACCATCCAGTGTCTTTACTGAGTAGTCTACGAAGTCAATCCAGGACTGGGTCTGGGTTTTGTGAGCCCCCTGAATCTAATTCTATACTCCTCAGTAGTGAGCCCAAATCCCTCAATCAGAGTATTCTTCATGAGGTCATAGGACCCTGCATCTGGCCCAGAGAGGGTCAGAAGCCTGTCTCTGCAGTTACCAGAGAACAGTTCCCACAGGAGTGCCCCCAGAGAGGTTTCTTTACTTTTCTTATTTCACAAGCCCTCTCAAAGGCTGTGAACCATTTGGTGATGTCATCACCTTCCTCAAATTTAGGGACAATCCCTTTGGGGATTTTAGGATCAGAAGTTTCCTCCCTATCCTTAGTTTTAGTATTGCTGCCACCATTGATGGGTGCTAAACCCATCTCCTGTCTTTCCTTCTCTAGAGCCAGGAGTCTGGTCTCTAGGTCCAGTCTTTTGGCCAACCTTGCTAAAAGGTGGTCCTCCTCACTAAGGCTATCCTCAGTGTCCTCTCTGGGACCTGAACCACCTAGGTGGCCCCTAGGTCCCCAGAGGTTTACTCTTGGAAATAAGGGTGCAGTGACCCTGTCTTCCCTAGGAAGTGGTGGAGGTGGGTTACCATCCCCATCCTCCTCACTCCTTTCCTCCTCTGCGTGGTCATCACCATGCTCAGAGGGGTGGGCCTTAGCATACTCAGCCAGGAGCTCCTGGAGCCCTTGTTTGGTTGGATGCTGGCCCATTGGTATATTTTTAAGTTTACATAAGGACCTTATCTCTTTGAAAGACAAATGAAGATAAGGGGTGAGGTCGAGCTCCTCAACCATGTCCTGTATGTCATTATTATTTTCACTAATAGCTGGGTTGTTTTCTTGAGACATTCTAACAAAAAGTTCTAACCCCTCTACCCTTGACTATAGTGACTTTTTATTTTCTACAATTTTAAAGGGACTTAAGCAAGGCCCTAACAAGACTTTTAGTAATTTGGTAAAAAATGCCAATTTGAAAAAATCAGAATTCTAAAGGCAATTTAAGAGTTCTGTCGTGTGATCAGATGGTAACCAAGTAGTCCAACAATGCAAGTTTGTATCCCACCGCTGATCCACCAATGTAAGAAAGTGGCTCTGTATATACTGCACCAAAGTAAGGTTCAGTGTGCACAGAGTCCACAGTCCCCAGAGGTTTGGCAGAGGCTAAAGTTAGATATAACCTTACTCTCTAAAGTGGTAGCTTGGTCGAGCAGTAAGGCAGTATCAGAGGACAGTGTAAAGCATTTGTTGTACACACTCAGTCAGCAAATGAAGCCACACACTCAAGAACTGAACTCTAGGCCAATGGTTTGTATATAAAAATATAGTTGTTTTATTTTAGAACCAACAATGGGTGTCAAAATATACTTTCTCAGAATGAGATGCTTTAGTTAACTACTGTTCAATTGGCAATAGACTTTTGAATGCAATAGTTACAGTTGTTGCAATATGCAACACAATTTTAAACACAATTATACATTGAGCTCAATGGAAATTTCTGGTTAAATGCAATAGATTACTTTTTGGATTACTTTTCTAACCACGGGACTGGATCTTGGATTCAGTCCCGGGACACTTCCTGTAAACAGGTGAGAAAAAGCGTTTTGGTTATGGTAGTGATTTTTGAGGAATATTACTGTATTTCAAAAGTTGACACTTAGAAACTTTTCTGGGTAAAATTACCAATGTTATCCTAGGGAAGGAAATACAGTTTGCAAGCAAAGTATGTTTACGTTACTTTTGTAATCCAGTGCTGGACTCCTAGGTTCAGCACTGGGACATTTACTTAAAACAGGTAAGTAATTACGTTTTTGTAGTTTGTACGATTTTTAAAGAATATTTGTATGATTCAGAAATCGACACTTAGAAACTTTTTCAACAAAAAGCAGGCAATGATATCCTATGAGAGGAATTTCCAGTTACTGGTAAGTACGGTAAAAATTACTTTTCATGGTCGGTACTGGACTAAAAGATGCAGTACTGAGGTCTCTCCTGATAGTAGGTGAGTAATTCGGAATTCGTTACTGTTGTGATTTTTAAGCAATATTTTGGTATTTCAAAAGTGGACACTTAGAAGAAATTTCACAGAAAACCAGTCAATGGATCCCTATGTAAGAAAATTCAATTCGCCGGTAAGTTACTTTTAACGTTACTTTTGTAATCCAGTGCTGGACTCCTAGGTTCAGCCCTGGGACATTTACTTAAAACAGGTAAGTAATTACGTTTTGGTAGTCTGTACGATTTTTAAAGAATATTCTTGTTTTCAAAAGTCGACACTTAGAAACTTTTTGGAAGAAAAAGTGTCCATGTTATCCTATGAGGAAAAATGAGTTATCGGTCTCGAGGTAAGTAATCGGTCTTTTGAGTTAGGGTTCTGGGGTTAGACTCAGGGGTCTCCCAGGGTCAGTGATGCACTGTTGTTGCACCCTCAGCGGCACTAGGGCGGCCGGGTGCAGAGTGTTGAGGCCCAATGTTATCCTATGGAGGATAGGGGGACTCCGGTTGGTGGCGGCTGGCAAGCAGGCCACGGGGTTGTGGGAGCAAAGCTCCTAGGGTTAAGCTCAGGGCACGTTGGGGACCAAGTTAGCACCAAAGAGGCACCCTCAGCGGCACTAGGGCGGCCGGGTGCAGAGTGCTGTTTTGAGGTCGGGTGCCCTGTTGATTTCAATGGAAATTTTCGGTTTTGGTTTTCAGCTGCAGGCTCGGTCCAGGAAGACTTCCAGGAGGAACCAACAGCTGGGCAGGTAAGTTGGAGGGCTCGGGGACGTAGGTGCACCTCGGGTTCCTTTCTCCAGGGCGCAGGGCGTCTGGATGCAGGGGTGTCTTTTGAGGTCGGATTTCACCTTACCGGGCCACTCGCGGTTGGGGGTTCTCCGTGCAGAGGCTGCAGGCGACGTCGGGGAGTCCTGGAGGGGTCAACCCACGGTGGACTCGGACTCTGGAGAGCTGGGGGACCTCGCTGGGACCGGTGGGCCACTTGAACTCGGGCTGTAGGCGACGGGTGCAGTGGTGGTTCCAGGCGTCGGGTTTCTTTCTCCTCAGCAGGCTCGGAGTCTTTGTTTGGTGTTTCTTTTGAACAGAGCTGCTGTTCACAGGAGATCCGGTCTTTGTTGAAGGCAGTCAGTCCTCCCTGGGGTTCTGGAGGTCGCTGGCTGCAGGACAAGACTATTTTTGGCGCAGGATCTCTGGAAACTGCAGACGGGCCGGTAGGGCTGGGGCCAAGTCAGTTGTTCTCTGCAGTCTCCTCTGCTGGGCGTCTTCTTTCGTCCTTTTTCTTCTTAGGTTGCGGGAATCTAAGGAAGGAAGGTTCAGGGTGCCCCTAAATACTAGATTTAGGGGCGTTACAGGTAGGTAAAGGGCAGGGACCAATGGGTCCCTGCCCTGGGGTGGGTACACCCCTATCCTGCCACTCTCCTGTGGGAGGGGGCAGGAGCCTAGTCCTGATTGGGCAGGGCTCCCCATCTTCAAGATGGCGAGAGCCCGGAGATGTGCTTCACCTCGCCTCCCCCACCTGAGGGGTGGGGTTGGCAGAGGGTGGCACACCCCTTTCCTCCCTTGGTGTTTCCCTCCAGTCTTCCCACCAGGATGGGGGAGGAACCGGTGGGGACCAGTTGCTGAGTACAGCAAGTGGTCTGGGGAAGCTCACAAAGGCGGAATGCCTTTGAAGCTTCCCTCTGCCCATCCTGGGGGAGGGGGCCTAGCACCTCACCCAGGACGTGCATTGTTGCAGGCCCGGGAGAGCGGATGGCTCTCTACCCAGGGGTCCAGCAACATGTCTGCTGTGTGGCAGCCTAGGCAGCCCCTCAGACAAGACGTGGATTGTAGGTTAGGTTCAGGGGGTAACTCTAAGTTGCCCTCTGACGTGCATTTTACAGTAAATCCCACACTGGCATCAGTGTGGGTTTACTGTGCTGAGGAGTTTGATACCAAACTTCTCAGTCTTCAGTGCAGCCATCATGGTGCTGTGGAGTACGTGCTGACGACCTCCCAGCACCATATACTCGGAATGGCAGCCCTGCACTTACAGTGCCCAGGAATGGGCCTGGGTACTGTAGGGGCACAGGGCTCATGCACCTGTGCCCTCACCACTGGCATAGGGCACCCAGCTAGAGGGGTGACTGAGGTATGCCAGGGCAGTGTGTTTGTGGGCATGGCACACAGGGATGTGTGCCATGTCGACTCTCTGTTTTGTTCTGCACCAAGACACTCAGCCTGCAAGGGCAGTGTGTGTGTGTCAGGGTACAGGGCCTCTAAGGGTGGCACAATAAGTGCTGCAGCCCTTAGGGGTCTTCTCTGGTCACAGTGCCCTGGGTACCTAGGGTACCATTTACCAGGGGCTTACCTGTGGCCAGAGATGCCAATTGGGTTTAGGCTGAGTACAGTTTTTAGGGAAGGAACACAGGCCCTGGGTACCTGATTGGCAGGGATCCAGGGCACACCAAGGAAAAGTGCATCAGTTATCAGGCAAAAAGTGGGGGGGTTACTGCAACAGAAACCCACTTTCCTACAACTAGGGCACTGCTTTTCCCGGATCTGCGCTTACTGGCGCGGAAAAAGAAGAAGAACTGACGTCAGCGCGCAGGGGCGGCGCCTAAGTACTGCCCGCGACGTCATCCCGGCGATCACGAAGCCGACGACGGACGCGGAGCCGCACGACGCCGCCTACCGACGCGCAAGGGTACTGCTACGCAAAAACTTTCCGGATCCAGCCTGACGCCTGGGGATGTTCTTGTGCTTCCTGCCACAGTAGCGATAGCTCTTCTGCTGAGCGTGTCTTGTTGGTTAGCCTCCTGTTTGGTGGCTTTTTTACCAGTTCTATGCAGTAGCCGAACTGTATGATGTTGAGTATCCATTTGTCCGTTGTTATCTTCTCCCACTCCTGGAAGAAGTGTCTTAGTCTGCCTCCTACGGGTGTAACATGATCGTTGATTTGTAATTGTTGTTTGGGTCTTTTGTTGTGCCGCGCCACTAGGGATGTTGTGAGTGCGGGCACGTTTGGTACTGTGGAGTCACTTGGAGGCGGGTTGCTGGCCCCCTCTCCTTGTTTGGCCTCGTCCGTTTGGTCGGCTTCGAAAGGCCTGGCCCCTCTGTTGGTTCTGCCAGCCTTGTTGCTGCTGACCCTGTTGCGCCTGGCTGCTTCCCTGAAATGTTTGCTGGAAGGCCTGGTGCGATGTCCCCGGTTGGTTCCCTCCTCTGCCATTTGGTCTTCGTGAGGGGGTGCCCCTTCTCATCCTTCTGAACTGCAGTGCTCCCATGGACCTTGCAGTTCCGTTGTCTTTTTTGAGCTGTGTCAGCGTCTCATCCACGGGCGTGCCGAACAGCTTTTCCCCGTTGAAGGGTAAGTTCAGGATGTTGTTCTGTACTTCAGGCTTGAACCCAGCGATCCTCAGCCAGGCCTGTCTTCTCTCTGTTACTCCGATCATCATCAGTCTGCTTGATGTGTCTGCCGCGTCCAAGGCCGACATCAGGCAGGTGTTGGCCATATTCTTGCCCTCCTCCACCAGGTGCGCTGCTCTCTGCTGGTGTTCGTTTGGGAGATGTTTGAGCAACTGCCCAACCTCTTCCCAATGTTGGTAGGCATGTCTATTTATAAGGGCATTGGAGTTGGCAATGCGCCAATGGATTGCCGCATTCCTCTCAATTTTCCTCCCTGTGAGGTCTATTCTCTTGCTCTCCTTGTCTGGAGGCGGTCCGGAGTTTGTGGGAACGTTGGCCCTCTTCCTGGCTGTTGCAGTTATGATCGAATCAGCCGGCACAGATCCTTGGATATATGGTGGATCTTTAGAAGAGTGTTTGTATTTTTTCTCTGTCCTGGGGGTGACAGATCTGCAGGTAGATGGCTCCTTGAAAGCTTCCCTGCCTTGGTCTAGCACACTTGGGAGCATAGGAAGGAATTGGCTCCTAGTTTGCGTTGGCAGCAGTGTCTCCAGGAGAAAACAGGCCTTGGGCTTTTCTTCCTCCATTTCCACCCTATAGGTTGCTGCAGCGTTCCTGACGACAATGTTGTATATACCAATGTCGTCCGGCGGCGAAGGCCTCAACGGATACGTCTCCACGGCCTCCTCCGGGTTTTCGGCGTCGAGATCCTGCCAATCCAGGTCCTGAGCCTCCGAGGGTGTCGAGCCGAAGTGTGTCTGCTGGTCGTCATCGCCCTCAGCGTAATAATACAGGCCCCCTTCGTCCTGTTGCTCCGACTGTTCGGGAGTTTTCGGCGGATCGGTGGCGTCGAACTCCTCCTGTGCTTCTGCTTCGACAACCGTCGAGGGCTTCGAAGGGATGGTGTATCTACTCATCCGTTTGTCGAAATCCTTCTTCCTTTGCAGGATACTGGTCATTTCGGCCTCGAGCCTTCTTTTCTTCCTCTCCATCTCCGCTGCTTGTTCGGCGTCGAGAGTTTCGGCGTTTCTCTTCGAGGTCGTGGATGTTGACGTCGAAGTTGCCTTTTGCTCTTTCCCCTTCGGCATCGAGTGCGGCTTTTCGGAACCGTGCTTCGACGACCTGGGTGGATCTAGAGCTTTCGCCGACCGGGAGTCCTTATCGAAGGATCCGCTGGGCTGTTTGTCCGTGGACGCAGCTGTGGTCGTCGATTGCTTCGACGCCAGTGCTCCTTTCGAGGACTTTGGCTCTGATTTTCGAGAGTCTGTCGGAGTTTTAGGGGTCGACGTCTCTCTTACCTCCTTCCTCGGATTGGTATCGGTCTCTACGACCGTGCAGTCCTCTGGTCCCTCGGCGATGTTGTCCTCTTCCCCGCTGGAGAGGCCCAGGTCCCGCAGCGACGGAGGTTGTCCTTGCCCCTGCATGCTGTAGTTTGCTCTCCTCTGTCTGTCCCTCACTCTGAGGGTCTTGGGGGCGAATGCCGAGCAGGCGTTGCAGTCGGTACTTTGGTGGTCGATCGGTAGGCAGAGGTTGCAGACTGGATGCTGGTCCTTCTGCGCGAACTTGTGGTGGCAGTTACGGCAAAATTTGAATGGTGTCTTGTCCATTCCCGCGCTCAGGGAGCCCCCTGTGTGCGCATTCTCCGTCGGACGTCGAAGTTTCACCTACTTCTCACCTACTTCGTCGTCCGGGTTGTATGTTCTTTGTCTTGTGATGAAGAAACTCCAATTTTTTCGGTTTTTTCAGCTTTTTTTCCTCTTTTCTCCTCTTCAAAACTCTGGAGCTTCTCGCGACGATCCAGACCCAACGGCGGAAAAAATAATCTGAAGATGGCGCCCAAGGGTGGGAACTTCCGGAGGAAGCGCGCCGACGTCACGGGAGGACACCAAATGGTGGGGCGTCGACGCCCACCTGGCCTACACACAAAAAAAAAAAAAGAGAGAAAAGAGACTACGATTCCGGACCCAACCACTAGACCGCGGAATAATGCACAGCATAGTGAATCCAGAAAGATTCACGCTGCAAAAGTGTAATCACCTCCACAAGGAAGCAGGTGAGAGGCAGCGGAGAGAGATGCTAATCAAGGGACCCTTCTGCTGTGGCTCTACAGAGATGTTCCTAACAGGAGAAAGGTCTTGAGCTATATATTAAATTATTTGAGGGACAGACCAGGGTAGTGGAGTGGTGTTCTATTCAGGTCAAAGGCTCTTATCTTAGACATTACTTGAACAGAGAGCGCCATGCTTGAGGTGTGTGCGTCGGGGGTGGGGGGGGGAGGGGGACAGAAGGGTAGTGCACTCACTTCAGGATCCTTGGTCTCAAGGCCTATCTGGAGCTTCTCGATGCACTGTTGTTGAAGGCACTGAGCAGTGGATACCTCAGGATCCACCGATAAAATGAAGACAACTATGGCGGTGAGCAGGCCGAGTTGTGTTGCTTCCTGCGGGGTTTCGCCTGTAACAAACACAGCATGCTATTAGTATCCATTCTAGAAGAACAAAGTGCTTTTTTAACAATAGGTCTACATAGCAGGGTACGCTGCTTCTTATCACACCACCCCAAAGGAGGTCCATTCCTGTTGCTACCTGCCCACACCCTCCCTCCACCCCTTTAACAGACAGCGGGTAGTCCTGTCCAACCATGGCCCAATATGCATATGTTATTACTGCAAAATGACTAACCAAGAGAAATTTCCTACAGTATTAGGCAGAAAGTGTTAATGAAACGGTGGAGAAAACCATGCTCAGAACAGACAGTCACTTAATTGACATGTGAAGTGCTTAGAAAGCACTCGAAAGTAATGAATAAATTCACATATGATGAAAAACACCACGCTCCGAACATCAGCCATGCACAGAAAGAGCAGAACAATGTTACTGAACAGAAGCCATACTTACAAGGCACAGAACACCTTTTTCAGAAAGGCAGTTATAAGCAAATAATGCTGCACAACACATTCAAGGCAATGACAATCCTAAAACAAGGTGAACACCAACACACTCTGAACAACAGCCACATACACAAGGTGAAGTATCCAAACAGAAGTCTTTCATACAAGGTACAGACCACAAAAGCAGACATACAGGCAAGGAGCAGAACAAATATCTGCAAGCAGCAGCCGTACACAGCAGGTGTCAGACAAAACTTTGTAGAAAGCAGAACACTGGTTGGCATTTCATCATCATCTGAGGACTGAATGGCAAATTAGTGTTCATTTTATCATGATGCAAAAGGTGGACAAACTGTCCTCATTTATTCTTGCTTGGAAAAAGATATGCTGAGAACTAGGCAGCATTTGGTTTTCTTCAAAGAGGATGAAAGGATGAGCCTTACCGGCATGGATTTGATCAAGTGACCATCAGGTTACCTGAGCTCAACCACTCAACACTGCAGTGTCATCTGTCCAGGTTTGCCTTAAGGACTGGTGCATCAGTGTGCAAACTCATCACCACTCATTAGCCATCTCTCCCCCCCTTCCAGAGCTTCTGTTTGAAATGTAATGCCAACAAGGGGGCAGCAGTCTACAGACCGGGATATCCCCCCAAATTACCTGGATTCCAGGCATTCAGAAGTGTGGCTAAGGCACTACGAAGCAAACTAGTCCATGCTGAGCGGCTCTTCTCAACACGGGCCATTGGGGAGGAGACAACTCCTCGGAGCGCCTGCAGGGCAGCAGAGACAGTCCCAGAGAGCTGGCCTGCAGGTGGGCTTACAGAGGTTTCACGCAGGATCCCGATAATCAGGTACAGTATCGTGGGAAGTATTGATACGCTTCCTAGAACACAAAGCACATGCACAAAGTGAAGGTGTACATAAGAAGATGGAAATCACTACAGACAACATATGAAGCTGTGTACTCAAGAAAATACTCTAAACATTCCAATGTTATCTTTGTGCTGCAACAATAGGAGTGTGACCTCCTATCCCTTTGAATGTACCAGTAAAGCAAGTGTGGTCTCATATTTAGCTCAACATGAACTCTGGGCAAGTCCTTGCGATTCACAAAATCATCCGAGTGTGATCACAAATAGTGTTTCCTGTTTCACAGTGTTAGAACCCCTTTCACAAGCCCACAAGGCGCACACACAGGGTACTGGGCCCAACTGTGGTGGTTGAGGCCTTACTCCTGGTGTCCCGGGGCACGACCTACTATGGATCCTGAGCAACTAGGCCAAGTGCCTCTTCGCACTTCTCTCAGTGGTATCTGTAGACGAGCAGCCAAAGGCTCCCTCGGGGAAGAAGTGTAGATACAGGTAAGTGAACACGACCCATAAGTCAAAGAGCGCACAGCATTATCAATAAATCAAAGTCCAGTCAAATACTTATTTTTATAATAAAAATAATTTTATTTTTAACTCTACACATTTAAATGCAGGTTATTAAATTTAGACAACACATTTCCCACTTGAGGTTAAGCCCCTAGTGTTTCTCTGGCAAATCCCTGTCCTACCCGCTCTTTGCAATGTGGTAGGGGTTATTCCCCATTCACTGGTGGCTGCATACAGGAAATGCTCACTATTAAGACTCCACTCAAGAGTCACTAAGACGCTTAGAAAATAGTCACCCAAGTGTCTTGGCACAGAAGCGCTCTTAGCAGCGAGTCCCTCGGGGTCCAGTAGGCCAGTTACTAGTCTTACATGCTCCAGAAGAGAGGAAACGTGCAGTGCCTCACCAGGTGCCCCCTCCACGGGCACTCGCAAGGCTCCGGTCTTGCTCGGTGAGTCAGCTGCTCGTGGGAGGAGTGGCAGCACTCGGCAAGCGCAGGCTCTCCTCTGAGCCTATGCAGTCATCTCCCGCAGTGGTCGGAGACGTTCCTGTGCTCCTCCTGCATGGGGAGTCCTGCGCTGTCCAGTGGGATGGGTTGTGCAGGGATGAAGAGGGTGGGGGGGGCAGTAGATTCCGATGCTCCTGGTCTGGGTCCCAGTGATGTGGCGATGTGTCCACGGCATCCTCACTTAGTCCACAGGGTCAAGTCAGGTGCAATCCTCGATGCTCTTTATGGCTCTACTCTCACCACATGGCACACTTTGCTTGGCCGCCCTCTCCTGGCATATGGGGGGTCATCAACTTGAAACTGATCATGGGCAACAACTCAATTGCTGTAGCAGCCAACTGCTCACACCGGGAGACCACTCGACAGGGCCCCCCCCAGGCCTCGCTCTCTCCAACACTCTTCTCTTCCTCACAGGGCACACTGGTCTTGGCAAACAGGCAGGAGCTGGTGCTCCAGGCGCCACAGCAGGTGATTTTGGTTTCCCTGGGTGATGTCCCCTCACCCAGCAGGAAGACAAGCAGGCCTTTGCCCCAAATCCTGGTCACAGGCAGAAGTCTTGCAGAGCTTCCCCTCCTCACACCACCCATCTAGCAGCTCAGCAGATGACAATCTTTAGGGTCTCAACCTCGCCTTCTTATAGTCCATTTCCAGACACCAAATGTGATTTAGGGTCTGGGTCTTTGAAGTTTGATGTTGGGGTTCTGCTTCTTTTGAAGTACATACTTATCCTCTCCCTCTTCCTCTTGAAAGGCCAAGTCACAGCAGGAGGGATTCGGAAGCAGACAGCCCACAACACAGGCCATGGGAGTGACTAGAGTTCACACCTGGATGTCAGCCACAGTGGTATGTGCATAAAAAGGTTAATCCCAGGCTGCCAGTCCTACTCCCTATGAATCCCTTATCAGGCCCATCTCCTTCCTGAGATGCATCCAGGACCCTTCCTTGTGATCTCCCACTGAATCAAAGAGCACCCTGTGAAGTGCACAGGGGGAGTTTCTCTCTCCCTTCTTAAGTGTGTCCCGCCCAGCTTACAGGAATGCAGAAATACATAAATGTGTCTGGGGGAATCCTCTACCTCCTCATGTTTTAACCAGGCAGGCCTTGGCTTCCCAAAATGGAACCCAGGGTCCTCCATTGTAAGAAACTGGCTCTATATATACTGCACCAAAGTGAGGTACAGTGTGTATAGAGTCCAAGGGTCTCCAGAGGTTTGGCAGAGGTTAAAGTTAGATAGAACCTTACTCTCTAAAGTGGTAGCTTGGTCGAGCAGTAAGGCAGTATCAGAGGACAGTGTTAAGCATTTGATGTACACACTCAGTCAGCAAATGAATTCACACACTCAAGAACTGAACTCTAGGCCAATTGTTTTTGTATAAAATATATACTGTTATTTTATTTTAGAACCAAGCAAGCCTGATACAGGTAAGCATTCAATTCTTTTCAGTAATAAGTTACTTGTTGTACACAGTTTTAAAAAGCAATGAAGATTGTACTTGATTTGATTTACAGGGGATGCAGTAGGTTGCAATACTTAGTAAATGCAGTACATTGAAATGAATGGCTTTTTAAGGTAAATGCAGGTAAAATTACTTTTGCGTTATTTTTGTAATCCAGTGCTGGACTTCTAGAGTCAGCACTGGGACATTTACTTAAAACAGGTAAGTAATTACGTTTTTGTAGTTTGTACGATTTTTAGAGAATATTTTCAGATTTCAAAAGTCCACACTTAGAAACGTTTTGGACCAGTACATTGAAATACATAGGCTTTTCCTGTAAATTGCAGGTAAGTTACTTTTCGGATTACTTTTTCTAACAGTGCTGGATCCTAGATTCAGCACTGGGACATTTCCTGAAAACAGTTGAGAAATGCGTTTTAGTTAGATGTACGATTTTTAAAGAATATTCTTGTATTTCAAAAGTTGACACTTAGAAACTTTTTCACATAGAACCACCAATGTTATCCTACGGAAGGAAATTCAATTCACAGGTAAGTTACTTTTACGTTACTTTTCCTACTCAGTGCTGGATACCTAGATTCAGCACTGGGACCTTTCCTGCAAATAGTTGAGAAAATTCGTTTAGGTTATTTGTGCGATTTTTAAGGAATATTCTTAGTTTTCAAAAGTCGAAACTTAGAAACTTTTTGGGAGAAAAAAGTGTCAATGTTATCCTATGAGGAAAAACAGGTTATCGGTTTCGAGGTAAGTATTCGGTCTTTGGAGTTAGGGTTCTGGGGTCAGACTCGGGGGTCTCCCAGGGTCAGTGATGCACTGTTGTTGCACCCTCAGCGGCACTAGGGCGGCCGGGTGCAGAGTGTTGAGGCCCAATGTTATCCTATGGAGGATAGGGGGCCTACAGTTGGTGGCTGCTGGCAAGCAGGCCACACGGCAGTGGGAGCAAAGCTCCTAGGGTTTAGGTCAGGGCAAATTGGGGAACAAGCCAGCACAAAAGTTGCACCCTCAGCGGCGCTGGGGCGGCCGGGTGCAGAGTGCTGTTTTGGCGTCGGGTGCCCTGTTTTCAATGGGGATTTTCGGTTTTGGTTTTTAGCTGCAGGCTCGGTCCAGGAAGACTTCCGGGAGGAACCAACAGCTGGGCAGGTAAGTTGGAGGGCTCGGGGACGTAGGTGCACCTCGGGTTCTTTTCTCCAGGGCGCAGGGCGGCTGGATGCAGGGGTGTCTTTTGAGGTCGGATTTCACCTTACCGGGCCATTCGCGGTTGGGGGGGGGGGTCTCCGTTCAGAGGCTGCAGGCGACGACAGGGAGTCCTGGAGGGGTCAACCCACGGTGGACTCGGACTCTGGGGCGCTGGGGGACCTCGCTGGAACCGGTGGGCCACTCGAACTCGGGCCGTAGGCGATGGGTGCAGTGGTGTTTCCAGGCGTCGAGTTTCTTTGTCCTCAGCAGGCTCCGAGTCTTGCTTTGGAGTTTCTTTTGAACAGAACTGCTGTTCACAGGAGATCCGGTCTTTGTTTAAGGCAGCCAGTCCTCCCAGGGGTTCTGGAGGTCGCTGACTGCAGGACAAGGCGACTTTTGGCGCAGGATCTCTGAAAACTGCAGACGGGCCGGTAGGGCTGGGGCCAAGTCAGTTGTTCTCTGCAGTCTTCTCTGCTGGGCGTCTTCTTTCGTCCTTCTTCTTCGTAGGTTGCGGGAATCTGCCTTCCTGGTTCAGGGCTGCCCCCTAAATACTCTATTTAGGGGGCGTTTTAGGGGTCTTGAGGTCAGTAGCCAATGGGCTACTGACCTTAGGGTGACTACACCCTTGGTGTGCTCACCCCACGTGGGGGAGTGAGCACAATCTCTAGTCCTGATTGGGGAGTGCCTGCCATCTGCAAGATGGCGAGCCCTGGAGAGTGGGCTTCACCTCGCCTCCCCCACCTGAGGGGTGGAGTTGGCAGAGGTGGGCACACCTCCTGGGCTGGCTAGTTTTTCCTGCCTGTCTTCCCGCCGAAAGGGAGGGGAGACAGGAAGGGGGCCTGCTCCTGATAGTAGGAGAGGCTGGAGGGGTCGCATTACAAAGGCTGCCAGGCCTTTGAAGCTCCCCTGCCACAGATGGCTCTTCCTGGCCTGGGGGAGGTGTGTACACCTCTGCCCAGGAAAGGCTTTGTTTCTGGGCTCAGGGAGCGTAGGCTCCCACCCTAGGGGTCCAGAAACATGTCTCGTGGTGGCAGGCTGGTGTGTACCAGTCAGGGAACCCACCAGAGGCTGGTCGTTTTTCAGGGGGCATCTCAAAGATGCCCTCTGTGTGCATTTTCATTAAATCCCACACTGGCATCAGTGTGGGTTTAATGTGCTGAGAAGTTTGATACCAAACTTCTCAGTTTTCAGTGCAGCCATTATGGTGCTGTGGAGTTTGTAATGACAAACTCCCAGCACCATATACTCTTAATGGCAGCACTGCACTTACAATGTCTAAGAATGGACTTAGACACTGTAGGGGTACAGGGCTCATGCACCTCTACCCTCACCACTGGTATAGTGCACCCAGCTAGAGGGGTGACTGACCTATGCCAGGGCAGTGGGTTGTAGGCATGGCCCACAGAGGTGTGTGCCATGTCGACTCTTCACTTTGTTCTGCACCAAAACGCGCAGCCTGCAAAGGCAGTGTGTGTGTGTAAAGGTACAGGGCCTCTAAGGGTGGCACAATAAGTGCTGCAGCCCTTAGAGGTCTTCCCTGGTCACAGTGCCCTGGGTACCTGTGGTACCATTTACCAGGGGCTGACCTGTGGCCAGAGATGCCAATTGGGTACAGTTTTGGGGAAAGAACACAGGCCCTGGGAACCTGATTGGCAGGGACCCAGGGCACATCAAGTCAAAGTGCATCAGTGGTCTGGCAAAAAGTGGGGGGGGGTTACTGCAACAGAAACCCACTTCCTTACATCCATGTAATGCACCATTACAGACACTTGCACTCAGGGTATGCACACAGCACACACTATCCAATACTGTTACCTCCATGTATTGTGCCACCCCAATCACACATACATTCAGTACACACATTCACTCTGTATGCACTGCTCAGTGCTGTAGCCTTTCTACATTGTACCATGTTCAGGCACACAGAAATCCAGCACACACATTCGCCATGCAGGCGCTGCACAAAACTAGTCTGCACATACCCGTCCCCCAAGTGGGACGGGTATGCCCAGACGTGGGTCCCGTGCTCTCCATGCCACTGGAATCAAGCTATCCTGGCTGAAGAGGGGTGAAACCCCGAAACCGGTCCTAGGATGCTTGTTTCCAGTCCAGGGAGGACCTGGCTTGGCAGTTCGGGCTGGACTGTTCCCTTGAGGCACAGGGTCAAGACTGATTTGCATATGGCTGGGTTCAAACTGGAATGGCATGGTGAGCAAAAAAACGATGGATTTAGGCCCAGATCTCTGTACTGGGGTGAATGTATGACATTGTTCTGCATTCTGTCCATCAACTGTTGTTTTTGCACAAAACTACACCCTTCATGTATTGTACTCCTTGCAGGTACACAAACTCCCAGTGCATGCACTCACGATGCACACACCGTCTAGCACTGCATCTCTCATGTACTATATTCCTCGCATGTACACATACACCCAGACCATGCATTCACTATGCACTCACTATACAGCACTGCTCTATCCCTGTACTGTACCCTTCCCAGGCACACATACATCCAGAGCAGAGTCACCACTCCTACGCTGCGCAGCACTTTACATCTAACTGATGTAAGCCAAGGGTGAGTTAAGCACACAGCAGCGAAACTGTATAAAGGTGAGTGAGCCTGTAGGCCTCACTCCAGAGACACAGGTTAACAAGCATTTGCAATGCAATAGGTCTCGCATTTACAAGAGTTTGAGCTATTGTCATTGTAAATGACAATGCCTTTTATTTATGTTTTGAAAACCTGCAATCGGTGCGTAAACACGCACTTTGAACTTATAGTCCTTGCTTACGAGAAGCAAGGCTGGCAGTAAAAGAGGCGCGGTTACTGCCAGCCTTGCTTCTCATAAGCAATGACTAGAAGTTCAAAGTGTGTGCTTACGCACCGCTTGCAGGTTTTCAAAACACATTAATAAAAGTGTAGGAAAGTGGCTCTGTATATACTGAACCAAAGTAAGGTTCAGTGTGCACAGGGTCCACAGTCCCCAGAGGTTTGGCAGAGGCTAACGTTGGATATAACCTTACTCTCTAAAGTGGTAGCTTGGTCGAGCAGTAAGGCAGTATCAGAGGACAGTGTAAAGCATTTGTTGTACACACTCAGTCAGCAAATGAAGCCACACACTCAAGAACTGAACTCTAGGCCAATTGTTTGTATAAAAATATAGTTGTTTTATTTTAGAACCACAATAGGTATCAAAATATACTTTCTCAGAATGGGTTACCTTAGTTAAACACTTTTCAAATAGGCAATAGACTTTTTGATTACAGTAGTCACAGTTGTTGCAAAAGGCAACACAGTGTCAAACACAATGCAACATTGAGCTCAATGGAAAGTTTTAGTTAAATGCAATTAATTACTTTGTGGATTACTTTTCTAACCACAGGACTGGATCTTGGATTCAGTCCCGGGACACTTCCTGTAAACAGTTAAGTAAAAGCGTTTTGGTTACAGTAGTGATTTTTAAGGAATATTATTGTATTTTAAAAGTTGACACTTAGAAACTTTTCTAGGTAAAATTACCAATGTTATCCTATGGAAGGAAATTCAGTTTGCAGGTAAAGTATGTTTACGTTACTTTTGTAATCCAGTGCTGGGCTCTCAGGTTCAGCACTGGGATATCTATCTAAAACAGGCAAGTAATTACGTTTGTATCGTTGGCACGATTTTTAAAGAATATTTGTGAGATTCAGAAATCGACACTTAGAAACTTTTTCAGCAAAAAGCAGGCAATGATATCCTATGGAAGGAATTTCAAGTTACTGGTAAGTACGGTTAAAATTACTTTTCAGGGTCAGTACTGGACTAAAAGATGCAGCACTGAGGTCTCTCCTGATAACAGGTGAGTAAATCGGAATTCGTTACGGTTGTGATTTTTAAGCAATATTTTGGTATTTCAAAAGTGGACACTTAGAAGAAATTTCATAGAAAACCAGTCAATGGATCCCTATGGAAGAAAATTGAGTTAGCGGTAAGTAACGTTGTGATTACTTTTCAGGGTCAGTGCTGGGCACCAAGATCCAGCACTGGGATCTCTCCTAATAGCAGGTGAGTATTTCCGTTTTCGTTACTCGGTTGATTTTAGGTGAATATTTTAAAGTTGAGAAACTCCACACTTAGAAGAATTTTCCGGTGATGTCAGCCAATGTTACCCTATGGAAGAAAAGTGAGTTATCGGCTTTTGGGTAAGTACTTGACTGGCAAAGTTAAGATTTTGGGCATAGACTCAGGGGTCTCTCAAGGTCAGGTAAGTACAGTTGTTTCACCCCCAGCGGCACAGGGGCGGCTGGGTGCAGAGCGAGTTAGGCCCAATGTTATCCTATGGCAGGCAGGGGGCCCTTGGTTGGTGGCTGCTGGCTAGCAGGCCACGCGGCTGTGGGAGCTGGGCTCCGGGTCACTTGCTCAGGGTAAATGGGGAAGTAGAACAGGGTAGTTGGTGCACCCTCAGCGGCACTGGGGCGGCCGGGTGCAGTGGGCTTTTGGGCCGTCGGGCGCCCAATGGTTTTCAATGGGAAAGCTGCGTGACGAACAAAGTCTGCAAGCTCGGGGATGGTGATTCTTCAGGTGCGACCACCACTTCGAGAGGTAAGTTGGGCAGCTGTGGGAAGGGTAGGCACCCAGGAGTTGGGCACAGGAGGCCGTGGGGCGTCGGGTGCAGGGGTGTCTTTAGGCATCGGAAATCTTACCCTCGGCTGGTCGCGGTTGGAGGGGTCCCTGGTTCTGAGGCTGCAGGCGTCATCAGGAGCGACGAGGAGGGTCCTTGGGTGCTGGATTCTGGGTCACAGTCGCCGGGGGGACGTCCTCGTGGTATTTGCCCACTCAGGCACAGGCCGGGCTCGGCGGGTGCAGGATTCGCGGTTCCCGTTTGGCACCAGGGGTTGTTGCTTGCTTTGAGCAGTACCACTGCTCTTGGGACTCCCAGGTAGTTCGAGTCACAAGGCAGTCAGGTCCTCCGGGGTTTGTGAAGTTGCTGACCACTGGAGACGCCGGGGTTTAGCAGGAGCAGGTTCGAGGGTCGACAGGCCGGTAGGGCTGGGGCCAAATCAGTTGGTGTCTTCCTCTTGTGAGCAGCTGCACGGCAGGTCTTCTTGTTTCTTGTTCTTCTTTCTTGTTTCGGAATCTGGAACTCCGGAAGGAAGGTTCAGGGAGCCCCTAAATACTGAATTTAGGGGTGGTTACAGGTAGGTAAGGGCAGGGACCAATGGGTCCCTTCCTGGGGTGGGTACACCCCTATTCTGCCACTCTCCAGTGGGAGGGGGCAGGAGCCTGTCCATGGTTGGCTGGGTCCCCCATCCTCAAGATGGCGGGGACTCGAGTTTGTGCTTCACCTCGCCTCCCCCACCTTAGGGGTGGAGTTGGCAGAGGTGGGCACAACCCATTTCCTGCCTCTGGTTTTCCCGCCGGTTCTCACGCCAGAAGTGGGGGTAGAACCAGTGGGGACCAGTTTGCTGGGAGCAGCAAATGGTCTGGGGAAGCTCAAAAGGCGGCAGGCCTTTGAAGCTTCCCCTGCCCATCCTGGGGAGGCGGCTTTGGCACCTCGCCCCAGGATGCGCATTGTTTCAGGCCCCGGAGAGCAGAGGCTCTCGACCCAGGGGTCCAGAAACATGTCTGGTGGTGGCAGCCTGGGCAGCCACTCAGTCCGGACACTGGAGGTCGGGTTGGTTTCAGGGGGCATCTCTAAGATGCCCTCTGGAGTGCGTTTACATTAAATCCCACACTGGCATCAGTGTGGGTTTAATGTGCTGAGAAGTTTGATACCAAACTTCTCAGTTTTCAGTGGGGCCATTATGGTGCTGTGGAGTTCGTAATGACAGACTCCCAGCACCATATACTCTTAATGGCAGCACTGCACTTACAATGCCCAAGAATGGACTTTGGCACTGTAGGGGCACAGGGCTCATGCCTCTGTGCCCTCACCACTGGCATAGTGCACCCAGCTAGAGGGGTGGCTGACCTAGGCCAGGGCAGTGGTTTGTAGGCATGGCACACAGGGATGTGTGCCATGTCGACTCTTCACTTTTGTTCTGCACCAAGACACGCAGCCTGCAAAGGCAGGGTGTGTGTGTAAAGGTACAGGGTCCCTAAGGGTGGCACAACAAGTGCTGCAGCCCTTAGGGGCCTTCCCTGGTCACAGTGCCCTGGGTACCCATGGTACCATTTACCAGGGGCTGACCTGTGGCCAGGGATGCCAATTGGGTGTAGGCATCAATGCAGTTTTAGGGAAGGAACACAGGCCCTGGGTACCTGGTTAGCAGGAGCCCAGGGCACACTCAGTCAAAGCACATCAGCAATTCAGCAAAAAGTGGGGGCATACCATGCAAGAAAGATGGCACTTTCTCACAAAAAGGCATTGTCATTTATAATGCCAATAACTCAAACTCTAGCAAATGCGAGACCTATTGCATTGCAAATGCTTGTTTTCTTTACTTTTAGCCATGTTGCAACATGGCTAAGAAACTTTGGCAAAGCCAACAGTTCTCACATAGGGGACCTATTGGCTTTGTCAAATGATTCACCCTTCACAGAGCGGTATTTTTTTAATGCTCCGTGCAATGGATGAATTGCAGCTGGAAAGAGCATGCTACATGTGCACCATCAGGGTCTCTTGCAAGCAAGACTCCTGCTGGTTCTTTTTTGATGTTTTGGCTCATTACATCTTCGCACAATGCATTTATTTCAGGTTACAGATAGTGTAGTGAGTTAAACTATCGCCACTGAAACATGCAGTGATATGAAGGTCACATGTTTGAATCCCCACAAGGCCATCTGAGCCTTTCTTCCTTCTGAAGTCGGTAAATTGATTAACTAACTTCGGTAAAGGAACACTTTTTATTTGCGGCACTTGGACACTACAGAAGTGCAGTGCGACGATATATTCATACTTTTATTTTTTTAAACTGTTTTCTGTATTTGCATTGGTTGCCGTGGATGTTGGCATGGGGGAATCCGGTTTTGAGAACCTATTTTATTTTGCGGTCTGTGCATTTTGTATGTCAAGCAGCAGCAGACAGAGGTCTTTAAGAGTAAAGTTGTCCCTTCATTCAAGGCAAGTACTGGGTTGCCCCAAATGGGCAATACCAGACCTGCCAACCTTAAGATACTTTTCACTGTGTTATGTTAATTTTATTTATATAGCGCATTAATGCGCATTAATGCCCTGAGGTATTAACTGTGCGATAGTTCAGGGAAGAGAGTATGGTTTTAGCAAGTGGGTGGGGACATGGCGAGTGGTGCGATGGGCGCCCTGCTCTGCCAAAACAGCCTCCCCCACCTGTCACTCCTGCCTCCCGCACCCACAACCAAGCAAGAATTGCTATATGGGGCCACCTCCTACGTCCTTGGGAGGTTTAAATGGAGCTCTGTTGTGTAAAAACTTCACACTTCAGCTGGAAATCTTTTCTATTAAAGGGCTTCCAGCTCACCCTATTAGAGTTAGATGGCAGGCCTGCAATATCATTAGATGAATTTACTGGGCTGAGCCAAGACATGATTGACAAAGTCATAAGCCAATGGCTGAAAGAGGCAGACCCAAAGGCCACCACCTCTGTACATTATTAGCAGTAGCTCTGTTTAACTGTGGTGCTGGCAAAGCCCGGACCTAAAACTAGGGTTACCATTTCAAACACCGCATTCCATTCCCACCTTCTACTAAGGCACGCCCCAAAGCCCCCAAATATTCTAATGCTGCAAACTTGTGTGGAAACAACAATTGCAGACCTGCAGACATAGGAAATTTCAGAAGAACAACATTTTAGTTAAGAAATTGGGATGTTTGAAGCAGAATTATTATTACTAGGGGCAAAGTAAGACGAAAAACTAATTCCAAGTAACAAATTTGGGATTCTTTGTCCTGAAGAAGGGCTCGGGGAGCGAGATTTTAACTTTTAAATACCATCTCAGAGGCCCTCGAGTAAATTTCAAGATACGATTGAGAACAAAGGGTGGGGGGAGGGCAACGTAGTTTAGCAGTGTATATGCTATTTATGCCCATTGAGGACCCCACCCAGAGTGGAAAGAGACCACACCCCACTGGAGGGAAATGTCATACTACCAGCTGTGTGGAGTCCACTCAGAAGCCACAGACCCCCAGCCCACTGGAGGAACTGTAGCCCACCCTCTGCACGCAGTGTGGAGTCCACCCCAAAGCCACATAAGCTACCCTCTGAAGGGACAGTTAAACCAACAGTTACATGTATGCAGAGTTCACCTGTGGAGTGACAGAGACCCCACCCCACAGAGGAACTGTTCCGCCAACCACCAGCTGTATGACCATGAACCAAAAGCGACATAGTACCCCTCCACACTGGAGAAACTGTTAATCCACCAGCGGTGGCACAGGAGTGGACCCAGCAGCGACAGAGACCCCCGCCCTATGGAAGGACTGTTAAACCACCAGCTGTATGCACTGCCCTTCAAGAAGCAATGGTAATAAACAGTACATTAATCCCTTCAGATCCGTGCAGAGGGCTTATATATGATGTTTTTGCACGTGTATTTATTAATAACAAAGTGACCTGACCAGAACCAGAAAACAAAGGCCTAAACAGGTGAGATCTAGCCACACTAAAAGGTGCAGGTGGCTTTGTTTTCCTCTGTGACATCATTATTACGTGCAATTTATGAAGCAATAAACAGCATTTTGCTCATTATGTTACACCATGGTCATCACAAGGAGTCTGGATTACACAGTGGTAATAAATGCGTGAATGTGCGTTTATTTGTACACTTGCCCAAATTAGCATGTTTAATTGGGACACGTTTTTCAGAGGTATCGCATTAACATGCCTCTTGCTCCTTTAAAAATTTATGAAGCATAAAAGCCTCACATTACCAGTCAACCACGGCTGACCCTTCATTCAATAAAAATACCAGATAGCACCACTCACTGCATACTGTGCGAATGGTAAACTATGTTACCATATTCCCATATGTGGCAAAGTTTCTATGCCATATTGTTTTTTTGCCATAAGTTCTTTTGTTATGCTATGTTGGCAAGTTACATCCTGACGCTCTCATGGTTTGATGCAGTACAGGACTCTGAGGCTCGGCTACTGCGGAACCTTCCCAGACGGGCTTCGATGGGCCCGGCATAAAGTGCACCGGCTTCCGATAAAGTCTGCCTTCAAGGCTCTATGCTATTGTTACAGGGTCTTTAACAATCAGGTGCCAGCTATCTTCACCGCTTCATCAAACCCTACCGCGCTCCACCCTCCAGTGTCTGAGGTCTTCAGGGGCTCGGCTGGCTGAAGTCACCACAGTTAAGAAAGCGCTGGGACACTTCTGCCGAAGTATCCATACGCTTTATACATTGTATTATTATTGTGTTAAAGCTTACTGTTCAGCGTTCTTGCAGGAGTGGGCATGGCGGCGCTTTTAGCAGTTCTGAGAGGTCAAAAAATTTAAAAAAATAGTAAAATGAGTGTGCACCATTTGTGTGCTCTGAAACAGCAATGCTTCACAGCTGCGCTCCTCTGAGCACTCCTGTGTGGGTGCAAAAGCCACTGTTGATTCTTGTATGGAGACGACGGAAGGAAGGACGGCACTCTCATTCTGATAGTGAAGCAGAACAAATCAAAAATCATCCCCTCCAGCTGCCCAAGCAGAAAGCCAGTTTCCCCTTTTGACGTTCACTTATCCTGGAACTTTTTATATTTATTGGATACGAAATACTTTGTGCATTTTCCGCATCCCTCATGCTGCCAAAAATGCAGTTGGTCTACGTGTGTGCACCAGTCTCTATCTCCAGGTCATACAACAGTGTGGTTCACCGCCATCAAGATGGCAGGCTAGCCAAAAGAAAACTTCACAGAATATACAGAAGAACAGCGATTAAGGTCTGAGAAATGTGCCAACAAAGCAATACCTTGATCTGGAGCCGACGAGGGGAGGGAGGGAAAGTGAAAGCGCGCCATGCGCCCGTTACTGCTGACGCCGTGCAGGGCCCTGGGAGCTTCCGAGATGATCTGGAGCCGACGGGGGGAGGGAGGGAAAGTGAAAGCGCGCCATGCGCGCGTTGTGCTCAAACGCCGCGAGCCGTACACGTGCACATCGCCTGTCCGGGCGCGTGCACATCTCCTGTCCCCCTTCGGAAGCTAAATCGACAACAATAGATCTCGCAAGCGAGCATCGCATGCGCTGCGTCGCTAGGTGAGACCTAAAAAGGAGCAGGTCACTCCTACTGATCACTGCACAGGATGCTGCCACCACCGCGCTTGTTCTGCTAAACCCCTGGTGAAGGCGGTAGCCGTCCACCACTATGATGGTAGTGCTTTGCCCCCCCCCCCCACCCAGCCTAAGACCGCAATACACAAGACCGGACTATGTCATGGCACACACGCATGATCTGCGTTTGCCTACGGCAACAAAAATCAGCATTAGGGATCCAGACAACAGTATAGTTGGGCAGTCAGGGCAGAGGTACAAAACCATTACCATGCAGAGGACTTTTCAATAACAACAACAGGATATGCAGTCTTCATCAGTATACTCATACCACAAAATGCCAACCCTTTGCTCCCACGGTAAGTGGAAAAACTCAGCGTTTACCATCTGGATTGTGATGGGATCATTGCTGCTGAGGCTTTCACTTCAGATCCTGAGGAAGTCAGTGGGTATTGTGAAGTATCCTGTCTGAGGACTGATGTTTACAGTTGACATTCAGGGCTTGCACCGGGAGTTTGAGGGGGTTAGAAACTCACAATGTGCCACTGACGCAGTAAATAGGCATTTAAGTCAGGTACATTGTATTTCTCGATTAATAAAAATCATTGCATTGTAACATAAGTACAACTGGAAACTACTAAAGCACAATTGAACCTGCCCTACTATCAAGAACCTAAAACAGAATTTAATCACAGGGTGCTTCAGACAGACGTCAAATTCTACATCAAATGTCCATTAACATTAAATGGTCTAAAATACAACTTAAATCTACAAGACATTAATGTATTAAAAACATAAATTTTGCCGACAAAAAACTTTGAGCAAAGTCATATATTCACTTCCATTACTCCTATGAATATGTGATGCAGAAACTTCACCACTGACCCAGTTCACTATATCTTCTCCAAGCAAATAATGCAGAGTTGCCTATTTAAAGGTGCGAACCCTAGTCAGAAACAACATTTAAAATGTGTCCCTGTTGCACTTGCAGACGTTTAAAACATGACTCAAAGATTCTTCTGCACAGTCGGTCTTATTCCGCCCAAAGGACAGGTTATAGGCACCTTGGTCAACTGGCTGGAATGCCGAGGTGTCCAGAGTTCGTTCTGTATCTTCTGAGATATAGCCAAAAATTTTAGTTCAAATGTTTGACTGGGCTATAGAAGTCAAGGTAGATTTAAATACTGCAAAGCTGGCTGCACTAGCCATAAAGTGGACACACTTACGTTAACTAAGATTTAGCTGAAAAAAATGACCCACTGTTTGGCACAATAAGCGTCCAGGCCTTAAATTTATTTTCAAAGGAGGCTTCAGACAGAATCTGGTTCAGCATTTTTTGTACTGAAGTAAAATTTCAGAAAATGTTCCTCTGATACAAGGCACCTGCGTTATCAGATAATATTCAAGGTGCAAGCAGTGAGCAAAATCTGTGCAGCTCCCAAACAAAAAAGCCAGCCATGACTACCATCTCTTTTTCACTCCGATAACAGTGCAAATCTGTTCCATAAGGAAGTTCAGGAGATTCAAGTAGATGAATCGTATTGTATGTATTTACTTGACATTTTTAGGTATAGCGCAACTGCAGCTGACGGGATCAGTGCACTTTACAATCGTAATAACAATAAAAGGAATATGCGTTCTGAATGAATACCAGAAAAAACATCTGGATACTGAAGCTTGGTATAGAGCCGGAGGTAAGTAGGGTTTGTTAAAGGTGTAGCCAAAACAAGGTTTGCCTGCATACTGCAATATCCTCATACGTATACTATATCATTTTGTTTGGAGAGGGGACGACGACCTAACTTCTGACAAGTGTGGTGAGGTCGCACACTGCTTCATACAACAATTTTCACCGATATTTTCCAAGAGGTTTTTTCCAACCCCAAGCTTGATGCAAACCCATGCATCAGTTCCACAACTACAGGTAGTCAGAACCTGATATGGCTCATTTTCCCAATTTATGCCATGAAAGTCCTCAATTGACTCAATCCAGTGCCATTTCTTCATCAATGAAGCCAGCATAAAGCTACCCTTTTTGCTATCGCATGTTCCTGAATAAGAATGGTGAAAGCCATTCTATCATCAACTGTTGAGCAACTTGGGCAGAAAAGGTTTGATATTGTGCAATTTAATAACGTGCCATATCCCAATCTTCCAATTCTTGTAGGAGTGCATCTGCACATCATTTCGCTTCAGCGCCGGGCACTCTTATAGGTTCTTTTCTAAATCAAAGAGCGATGATGGACCCACTCCAGGTCTTTGGTATTCCCTGCTTGACCGTGCTGTGGCATGTAGTAAGCAGAGTTTATTCCAGCATCCTTAAATAAATCTGCTGGAGTGCAGCATCTGCCCTTGCATGGCTAATTAATCTTACAAATGCTGCAATGCTTTGCATCTGCCCCAAACAGTTCCTACTAATTTGCTTCCTGAGTAGACAATTTCCATAGCGGTCTAACCGGTTTCATATATGGACTCAAGATGCAAATCCCAAAGAAAGTTGTTAGCCATACTTTGAGAGTTGGTTACAGAAAGCCCGTTCACACACCTCCAAAATTTCTTTACATCCTTATTCTTAAAATAGACACAAGATAATATAAGACAGAGACCGTGTTTTACTCTATAAAAAGAAAGGGACTTTATTAGATGCTTGAGTAAACAGACAAGGCCTAAAATATGCCTCAAACGTTTTAACAATTCCTTACTGATAGATGTTTGTTAACATTAGTCCTGTAGGGCAATGTCTACCACAGGGCTCAAGTCAGGTTGATTCTGGGCTCTCCAGAGGCATTTAGCTTCAGTACTTCAAAGAGGCCAACAAGTAGGTAAAGGACATGGATGGATAATGGACTTTAAAGAAATGTCTTTTTGTATGCTCACCCCCAACGTTTTGGACTGATGCTGCTGATTTTTTGACTCAAAGTGCACAGAGGACTGATTACCACACCTCAGTGCTGGTGCCCTGACCTGAAGTTGTGTATGTGTGATTGGCTTATACGCAAATGGTATAAGCTAACTTCCCGTTAAGTAGATGGTACCAAGGTACCCAGGACCTGTAAGTTAGGGGGTCACCCCAGGGACTGGAGCCCTGCTTGTGCCACCCTGGGTGTTACAATGGTAAAACATGGCTCCCCGTCCACCACTGCAGACTGGAAGGGCAGTTTCTAAACTGCAAACTTGACTTTGCCATTTAAAGCTATTGCAAAGCCCAATTGTCCCTTTTTAATATATGCAAGTCACCCATATAGTAGGCCTAGAAAGTGAAACACTGGCTTTTTCATGTTCCAGTGGTAAAAACCTGCAATTGTCGTTTTTCTGTGGAAAATGCTCGTAGCCCCATTGGCGAGTGCAGAGTTACAAGCTGACACTTCAGCCCTGCTAATTTCTGGCTGAGAATACTAAAGTTGATATTGTAAGGAATCTAACAACTTGTTACAGTACTTTCGACTTTGGCATCAAATCTGGCTTAATGTAAATTGTTGCAGCGTGCAACTTTTGCTGCCCGAAGTCACCTGTACCTGTTCATGGATTCACACGGGGTCTGTCCCCGAGACAGCTTTCTGCCCTACTGGGGAGATGTGTAAATGACTCCCAGTAAAGGACACAAAAGAAGCCCGTGTGGGGGAGAGGCGTTACCTTTCTCTGCCAGGAAGCAACACCGGTGTTGGTTCAAAAGGCAAGCTTTAAAGGGGAAGCCACCTTTGAAAGGGCAAATGGTGAACAATAGGGAAAGGGGCTGATCTATTGTTTAGGCAGACTGGCTGGCACTTGGGACAGAGGGGAAACCAGCTGACAAACCTATTTTTCTGGGGCGTGTAGCCCCCTTAGTAGCCACACCTCTGAGTTGGGCTAGGGAGCTTTACACCCCAAGAGAGGGGTTCTCCCATCTTGAGAGTGGGCAGAATGGACCCTTCTGGGATAGCCAGATGTCACACTTCACAGGACGTAGTCATCAGATGGGAGGGAACTTGGTAGCCCATTAATTAGTGACCAAGAGCTCACCTGCGGGCATTTTCTGTGCATAAAAAAGGCACCCAAAATGTAGATCATGTGTGACTGGAAAAGCGGACCGAAGAAGAACTGCACTGCTGCACCAGAGACATGGCGAAGAGAGGCTGCAATGATGTGGACTGTAGCTAGCAAAGTAGAAGGGACTGTGCCTGCTGTGTCCTGCTCGTGGAGGAGTCGACTCCTGAGCCCAGCCAAAGCAAGAGACTCCAAGGGTCAGTTGACATTCCTGTTCGCAGCAAGGGGCACAACAGTTGAAGAAGCCTGCTGGGGTGAGTTTATAGCCCAGATTCCCAAATCTCTGTTCCTTGCAGCCATGCAGTCCAAGGGCCCCAAAACAAGACGCTCAAAAGTTTTCCCCGGTCTGATGGACCCGGGAGAACTGTCTGAGTGCAGCTAGGTCGCTCAGAAGGCAGGCTACCGTCAGAAGAAGAAAACAGCTGAAACGGCTGTATTGAGCGACTGGACTCCTACTCAGCTCAAGAGGGACATAGGCCCCTGTGACCAGGATCGCCTCACCAAGACTGAGGAGTAGCCCCCAGAAGACCCCTGTCAACTAGACAGCATCCTCTAGTATCTTCAGCATCCTGTATCCCTTGCATCAGGACCACTTCCATAGAAGATCGATGGCAAGAAGCCACTGACATCGTGTGAGAAAGTGCCCTCTTTCTGCATGGTTGCCCCCACTTTTTACTGATGTGCTTTGACTGAGTGTGCCCTGGGATCCTGCCAATCAGGTGCCCAGGGCCTATGTTCTTTCCCTAAACCTGCATTAAACACAAAACCCAATTGGCATCTCTGGCCACAGGTCAGCCCCTGGTAAATGGTACTACAGGTACCCAGGGCACTGTGACCAGGGAAGACCTCTAAGGGCTGCAGCACATTGTCTCCACCCTAGAGGCCCTGTACCATTACACTCACACACTGCCTTTGCAGGCTGCGTGTTTTGGTGCAGAACAAAGTGAAGAGTCGACATGGCACACATCTCTGTGGGCCATGCCTACAACCCACTGCCCTGGCATAGATCAGTCACCCCTCTAGCTGGGTGCACTATACCAGTGGTGAGGGTACAGGTGCATGAGCCCTGTACCCCTACAGTATCTAAGTCCATTCTTAGACATTGTAAGTGCAGTGCTGCCATTAAGAGTATATGGTGCTGGGAGTTTGTCATTACGAACTCCACAGCACCATAATGGCTACACTGAAAACTGAGAAGTTTGGTATCAAACTTCCCAGTACATTAAACCCACACTGATGCCAGTGTGGGATTTAATGAAAAATGCACGCAGAGGGCATCTTAGAGATGCCCCCTGAAAAACGACCTCCCACTAGTGTCCAGGCTGAGTGACTCCTTTCACCTGCCACCACCAGACATGTTTCTGGACCCCTGGGTCGAGAGCCTGCTGCTCTCGGGGGCCTGAAACAATGCACATCCTGGGACGAGGTGCCAAGCCTCCTCCCCCAGGATGGGCAGGGTTCACGAAGGGGAAGCTTCAACGGCTTGCCGCCTTTGTGAGCTTCCCCAGGCCACTTGCTGCTTTCAGCAACTGGTCCCCACTGGTTCTGACCCCCACTTTGGGCGGGAGAACTGGCGGGAAAAACAAGTGAGGAAGAGAGGTGTGCCCACCTCTGCCAACTCCACCTCTCAGGTGGGGGAGGCGAGGTGAAGCACAACTCTTAGTCCCAGCCATCTTGCAGATGGGGGGGGGACCCAGCCAACAAGGGAAAGGCTTATGCCCCCCTCCCACTGGAGGGTGGCATAATAGGGGGTGTACCCACCCCAGGGAAGGGACCCATTGGTCCAAACCTTTTTACCTACCTGTAACGCCCCTAAATCTAGTATTTAGGGGCACCCCTGAATCTTGCTTCATCAGACAAGAACCTGCAAGAAGAAAAGAAAAAGAAGGACCGAACAGCCGTGCCGAAGCTAACAAGAGGACGACGCCCACTGACTTGGCCCCAGCCCTACCGGCCTGTCCCCACCTTGAACCTGCTCCAGCGAAATCCCGGTGTGTCCAGCAGCCAGCAACCTCAAGAAACCCGGAGGACCTGCCTGCCTTCAATACCAAAGACTCTGTCTCCCGTGAACACCAGATTTGTTCAAACACCAGATTCCAGCTCCGCAAGGATCCGCGAGTTTGCACCACTCTGCACCAGACGCCCACGGCCCGAGTGGCCCAACACCAAGAGGAGGTCTCCCCGGCGATCCTGACCCGAGATCCGGTGACCATTGACCTGCCTCAAGCCTTCAGCCTCAAACCGGAAGGTCCCCCCAACCGGGACCAGGAGCTGGTAAGAAGATCTGACCCTATAAGGCACCCCTGCACCCAATGCCCACGGCCTTGGGTGGCCCAACCGACAGTGCCTAACCAACACTCAAGATCCCAACTTACCTCTCCAAGTGGTGGTCACACCCAGAAGACCTTCGTCCCCGAGCCTGCAGTGCTTTTGCAAACCGGAGACTCCCTATTGAAAGTTACAGGGCTTCCGACGCCAAAACAGCACTCTGCACCCGGCTGCCCTAGTGCCGCTGAGGGTGCATCTTTTGTGCTGGCCTAAACCCCCATTTGCCCTGAGCTTAAGTCCAGGAGCTTTGCTCCCACAACCCAGTGGCCTGCTCGTCAGCAGCCACCAACCAGAGCCCCCCTATCACCCATTGGATAACATTGGGCCTCAGCACTCTATGCCTGGCCGTCCTAGTGCCGCTGAGGGTGTAACAAGAGTGCATCCTTGACCCTGGGGGACCCCTGAGTCTAACCCCAGAACCCCTTCACGCACAACAAAGTACTTACCTTTAAACCGATAACACTATTTTCCTCCATAGGATAACATTGACTGTTTTTCTATGAAAAGTTTCTAAGTGTGGAGTTGGAAAACCTAAAGAAATTCTTTTAAACTGTACTAACAAAAACGCTTTTACTTACCGGTTTACAGCAAATGTCCCAGTGCAGTATCCAGGCATACTGCATTGTGTAAGAAAAGTAATCTCAAAAGTAACTTACCTGTAATTTTACTAAAAATCCTGTATAAAGTATATGTACTGTATTCTGAAAAGCATTGCATTATCAGTAACACTACTGTAATCAAATCAAAGTACATTTACAATTGCAATTCAAACTATTTACAAACTGCATTACTACTGTAAAGTATTTATTGCTTACCTGGGCCAGGCTTGCTTGGTTCTAGAAAATAAAATAACTAAAAGAATATTTTTATACAAAAACAATTGGTCTGAAGTTCAGTCTTTGAGTGTGGGAATTCATTTGCTGACTGAGTGTGTACAACAAATGCTTAACACTGTCCTCTGATACTGCCTTACTGCTCGACCACTCTACCACAAATAGAGAGTGAGGTGCTATCTAACTTTACCTCTGCCTACCTTTGGGGTTCCACTGGACTGTGCACACTATACCTCACTTTGGTATAGTATATACAGAGCCAGCTTCTTACACGCTGCAACTGAAGACTGCTTCCCTGGACAAGGACACTGTTTACGTGGACCTTGCTGGTCCCCATGACTGGCTCCCTGCCAGAGTTGGTCACCTGAAGAAACTCCAAGTAACTGCATTGATACTTACAAACCTTTTCAAGAAGAACTTGGGTTAGTGTCAAATTTGTTCAATTCGCCAACGCTTGTTCGTGGTTAAGTAAAAAGTGTTGATTTACTATAGCTTGTAAATTCGGTATCCCCGAAACCCTCTGGTTGATCTTTTTAGTTTTGGTGTCAAAAATTATACAAAAATCGACTTTATGTTGCTGTCATTTCTTGAGGGTTAGTCATTTCTTCTTCAATTGTCCTGGTGCGGTTTAAATGCTTTACACTTGTTCCTTTGTGTAAGCCTGACTGCTCAGAGCCACAGCTACCAAGGGTTGAGCTGAAGGTTTAACAGATGAAACCTACTGGTCCTAAAGGGGTTGGTAAGTGTATTACGCACAACCACACCATATAATACACCCCATTTCCTCACACAGACCAAAGACTGTTCTTTGGGTATCGCTCTGGTACCAAGGGGATGAATAAAAGGTGTCACTCTTAAAAGTAGTTCAAGCTCAGGATAAAAGTTGTCACCCAAATATCACGAACCTAGAAATCCAACCATTCAAATAAACCGAACACATATCCCCAACTAAAGTCTTCAGGTGCTTGAAGTGGGTGGTGGGTAGAAGGGGTCTAGACAGGGAATGGGAGGGATTTAATGCTCTGGTGTCTGGTCATCGGGGTCCGATTAGAGACGTGTCCCGTTAAAAGTAATGCAGAGACCATTTAAAGAGTCATTACACATCTATATTTTTATATGGGAACAGGTGAAAACAGTAGCCCGAATCATGCTTAGGGTCACCAGGAATTTGAGTTGGCCAGGTCCTGCCAGTGTTCATAAGCTACTTCGGTGTAGGGTGTTGAGGGTATATGAAGTAGTGGCGCCTAGCTGCTTCTGCGTGTGATTTGGTGGAACTCCAATTAGTACGGTGCAAAAATGAATGAATGAATACGCACTTATATAGCGCATGGCTACCCAAGGGCATCCCAGCGCTTAATGTGGCGCCTCGGTCAGCAAGCACAACTCAGGAGAAAAGGAAAGTTTTCAGCTGTTTCCTGAAACTAAAATAGTTAGGTTCCAGACGGATATGCTCAGGAATCCGGTTCCATAACTTGGCTGCATTGTATGAGAACCGCCGACCTCCTGTTGGAACTCTCTTAATCATAGGCACTATGAGTAAGCGTTTATGATTGGATCTCAGCATCCTGTTAGGGTGATAGAGTTGAACCATAGACTGGATCAATGGGGAGCCTTTTGCAGAAATGGCTTTGTGAACAATGCACATCGCCTTAAAGCTAATTCTGGCCTGAATGGGAAGCCAATGCAAACTGATAAGGGCTGGTTTGGCTGAACTGCGTTTAGGGATGTTCATTAATAGGCGAGCAGCACAGTTCTGAACGATTTGTAATCTGTTGGTAGTTCCCTGGGGTGCACCGAGGTACGCTGCGTTTGCATAGTCCAGTCGCGAGAGTATCAGCGCCTGGACTAACACCGTCTAGCATCAAAAGGAAGAAGAGGAAGGATCTTCCTTATCATCCTGATAAGTCCATAACAACTAGCTGCAACTTTACGAGCCTGTTCTTTTAAATCTAGCTTACAATCGAGCCAAATTCCCAGACTCTTAATCTTAGTTTTTGGTACAGGTGGAGGACCCAGACCGCTGGGCCATAATGCATCAATACTGGCAGGGACAGTATGCCCAAGAAGCATAAGTTCTGTTTTAGCTCCGTTTAGTTTCAAAAATGACTTATCCATCCATTCAGAGATCTTTCCCAAGCATGATGTAAGACCAGGCTCAGATTTGTCCTTCTGACTAAGGGAGACCACTAATTGCGTATCGTCGGCGTAAGTGACGATCTGGATCCCCCAAGGATACACCAATTCAGCTAAAGAACTCATGTAAATATTGAACATGGTGGGACTTAGTGATGATCCTTGGGGGACTCCACACTGCAGAGGGATATGCTCTGATGCAACTTCGCCTTCATAGACGCAGAAGCAGCGATTTTCAAGGAAGGACTGAAACCAGTCCAACGCAGCTCCTGCCACCCCCATCTCCTTAAGTCTCTGAATCATAAGTTGATGATTGACAGTGTCGAAGGCTGCGCTAAGATCTAACAATATCAGAGCAGCGCATCCTCCGTCATCCATGATTTTCCTGGTCTCTTCTAACACAACAATAAGGGCCGTCTCAGTACCCTGTTGGCATCTAAAGCCTGTCTGAGAGGGATGCAGACACTTATTGTCTTCCAGAAATGTTGACAGGACCGAATTGACATGTTTTTCAGCTAACTTGCTGATTCCAGGCAACAAGGAAATGGGCCGATAGTTCGCCCAGTCCTCCGGGTCAAGATTTGTCTTTTTTAAGAGTGCCTTGACCCTAGCCTGTTTCCAAAGAGGGGGCACCACTCCGCTAAGAAGGGAGGAATTTATCACATCCCGTATAACTGGAGAAACTATTTCGGGGATTAGATTTAGAATGGACGGAGGGGCAGGGTCTATGGGAGAGCCCGATTTCAGTTGTCTGAGGAGTTCTTGCGTGGATGATAAGGAAAGAGGGGGAAACTCTTCCAACAAGGTTAGCTGTTTCGAGATGACACCGTCATTAATGGGGTTAGGATGTGAAAAAGTCTTATAGATCTTTTGGACTTTGGTCGAGAAATATTCTGCGATTTCATCACACCGCTGCTGGGCGCTATCGGGGGCAGAGATAGGGCTGGGAAGTGTAAGAAGAGATTTTGTGATTTTAAAAATTTCGCGAGGGGAGTTGGCTGCGGAAACAATCTTGTCATAGACATAACTCGATTGAGCAGCCTTTATTTCTTTTTTGTACAGTTTAATTGCCTCTCTGTATTTGGCTTTTTTATTCGCAGAATAATCCGTTCTCCATTTCCTTTCCAATTTTTTGCACGATTGTTTGAGTTGCCTCATTTCCTGAGAATACCAGGCTTTTTTGTTGATTCCCACTTGAGGTAGGGGAGACACCCTAAGACCCCTAAATGTGTAACACTTTCTGGTGGACACGTTATCTAACCGCGGATTCCTCACCTTAGAATATCCCCCAGCCTCCAGACTGGATCTGGAGATTTTACGTAGCAGTGCTCCTGTGTGCCACTAGGTGAAGTCATGCAGCTTTGTGCCGACTCAATACCATCTTCAAAGTGATGGGGAGGAGCCGTTTATAAGCACCACCCCTGCATTCTGCCCGCTGTCAGATTCTTGTGGTTTCCATTTCCACGCCCTCAGAAGTGGAGCATGAACAATTATTGGTAGCAGTAAGCTGAATACTAACTTTGAACCATTATAGATGTTAAAAAGAAGCCACCTTTATAGAACGGGGAGGCGAGAAGGCAGTGAGGAACTGTGGTTAGATAGAGCATCTACCAGAAAAAGGTACCAAAGGTAAGTGATTTTTCCTTCTGAGGGATACTTCAAACAGCAGGTTCCTCCGGTTGGGATAGATACCAAAGGTGGGGTGTGTGTGGATTGGACTCAAACCAAAAATTATTGCAGAACTAAGCATGCAAAGTGTCCTTCCCAAGTGAGTTGTGCTTAGTAAACATATGCACAGACGCTCACATAACAAATACCAAGGACAGACTCCTCTTGCCAATGCAGTCGTAGTGGCCATGGCCCTGATGCAAGGGGCTCTCAGACCTTCTGGGGGCTGCTTCATGGCCAAGGTGTAGCAGAACTTAATGCAGAGGACTAGCCACCTCTAGAAGGTCCTCTTCTACACAGCCGTTCCTTTCTTTGATCAGGGGAACCACAAATAAAGTTGACTGCCCACTCGATGGTCATAGGTATGATATATGTAAAAGCTTAAAGCACTGATACCTCTCCTCCTCTCTCGAGAGGGAGCAACAAATACTGGTAGATATATGGATTACGGTAAGTAGAGGGAGTTCCAATTTATGGTCAGAAGGCTGCCAGAGTCATCAGCACCATCTTGTTCGGGGAAAAAAGTGCTGTAGGGCAGCTGTACTGATGGCGCCTGCAGTTCACTCATGTGATGAGCTGATGTAATCCCAATGAGGAAAACAGTCTTTAAGGTAGAGTCGCATTTAGCAACTATGCACAGGCTGGAAAGGTGTACACATGAGGAGCGTGAAGACCAAATTACGGTCCCACTGTGGCATTTCAACAATTTGGGAGGGAACATGTGTGTCAAACCATCAATAAAAGCACATCACCTTGATTTAAACAAGGTTAGTTGTCAGCAAACATTGAAAGGCCGAAAGGGCTGGCAAATAGCCTTTTACAGTGCCCGATGCAAGACCTTGCTGGACGAAAGACAAAACGAACAACAACTTTACCTGTAAGAGGTCAGTGTCCCGGGCACCACACCAGTTTAGAAACTTGTAACAGTGCCCAGCGTAGGTTGATTTATTGTAAGGATGTCAGGCAGCAAGGATGACATTCACCACCTCAGGTAGCAGATCGAAAGCAGTCAACTACTGCCGCTCCATCCCCATGCACAGAGGTGTCATTTGCGCAGGTTCAGGTGGAGGACAATGCCCTGCTGCTGGGACAGGAGATACTCCCAGAGTGGTAGCCTGATCAGAGGACAGAGGCTCATGCTCAGGAGTTCGGGGTAACACAATGTCCTGGACCAGTTTGGAGACACCAGGATGAGGGGGATCCAGTCGTTCATCTTCTTTAGAACTCGGGACAGGAAAGGCATTGGCGACAAAGTTTACATTAGTCCCTTGTTCCATTCCAGTCAGAATGAGTCTCCTAATAAGTGTGCTTGTGGAAACTCAAGCACACAAAATTGTTGACACTGCACATTTTTGATGGGGGGGGGGGGGGGAAGAACTACTTAACAGACAATTCCACAAACCATTTAGGGGAGGAAGGAACAAGGAGTAATCGGGCCACCAAGGGATGCAGTGGCGTAGCGGGGGGGAGAGGAGAAGAGGTTCGCCCCGGGCGGCACTGTTGGAGGGCGGCGCGCGGCGACACTTCCCCCTTTCACTTCACTAGCAACCACCCCGCCCCCACTCGTACCTGCGCGCACCGGCCGTCACTGGGCAGCAAACTGCGGGACCGCCCCGGGCGGCAAAATGGCTAGCTGCGCCACTGAGGAGGAAGCATCCTCCAAGTCACTAATAACCAACACAAAATGGCCCAATGAATGTCCAGAAATGTGTGTCAACACAGGCAATTTGGCTCTCCTTATAATTTTTTGAATTGCCTGTGTTGACGCATTTCTGGACATTCATTGGGGCACCTAGAATTCAATAACTTCAGTGGTGACTCCATGCATAGATTTTTCACACCAGATTTGATATTCTGGTATTGGCAAAAAGGGTCCCCCCACTGGTGGAAGATGCCTTGCGTCACCTCAGGATGCAGATGCAACTTCTGATCTGCCATGCGACATCTACTCAGTTTGTCCGCTCTGGCATTTAGGGACTCTGCTAAGTGGTTGACAGGCAGAAAGATGGCCTGGTACGCTGCCCACCTCTAGAGGCTCAAAGCCCCTTGGCACAGGCCAATGGACCCTCCATCCTGCTTGTTGCAGTACCAGATGGCAGTGGTGTTGTCCATGAGAACCTGCACCAGCCTCCACTTGGTGGATGGCAAGGCCTTCTGGACCAGACGAATGGCCAATAACTCTAGCAGGTTGATGTGGAGGTGGCTCTGCACTGGGGACCAAAAGCCTCCATCCTCTACTTCTCCTAGGTGACCCCAAGTCTAGCAGCTATGCATCATTCACCACTGTGAGCTCTAGGTGGGCAAGGGAAAGTGGCCTGCCACAGGACAGAGTGCGATCAGGCAGCTACCACTGTAGAGCTTGATCAGTTTCCTCCAAGACCTGGATGTTGTCAGAAAATGTAAGAAAGTGGCTCTGTATATACTGCACCAAAGTAAGGTTCAGTGTGCACAGAGTCCACAGTCCCCAGAGGTTTGGCAGAGGCTAAAGTTAGATATAACCTTACTCTCTAAAGTGGTAGCTTGGTCGAGCAGTAAGGCAGTATCAGAGGACAGTGTAAAGCATTTGTTGTACACACTCAGTCAGCAAATGAAGCCACACACTCAAGAACTGAACTCTAGGCCAATGGTTTGTATATAAAAATATAGTTGTTTTATTTTAGAACCAACAATGGGTGTCAAAATATACTTTCTCAGAATGAGATGCTTTAGTTAACTACTGTTCAATTGGCAATAGACTTTTGAATGCAATAGTTACAGTTGTTGCAATATGCAACACAATTTTAAACACAATTATACATTGAGCTCAATGGAAATTTCTGGTTAAATGCAATAGATTACTTTTTGGATTACTTTTCTAACCACGGGACTGGATCTTGGATTCAGTCCCGGGACACTTCCTGTAAACAGGTGAGAAAAAGCGTTTTGGTTATGGTAGTGATTTTTGAGGAATATTACTGTATTTCAAAAGTTGACACTTAGAAACTTTTCTGGGTAAAATTACCAATGTTATCCTAGGGAAGGAAATACAGTTTGCAAGCAAAGTATGTTTACGTTACTTTTGTAATCCAGTGCTGGACTCCTAGGTTCAGCACTGGGACATTTACTTAAAACAGGTAAGTAATTACGTTTTTGTAGTTTGTACGATTTTTAAAGAATATTTGTATGATTCAGAAATCGACACTTAGAAACTTTTTCAACAAAAAGCAGGCAATGATATCCTATGAGAGGAATTTCCAGTTACTGGTAAGTACGGTAAAAATTACTTTTCATGGTCGGTACTGGACTAAAAGATGCAGTACTGAGGTCTCTCCTGATAGTAGGTGAGTAATTCGGAATTCGTTACTGTTGTGATTTTTAAGCAATATTTTGGTATTTCAAAAGTGGACACTTAGAAGAAATTTCACAGAAAACCAGTCAATGGATCCCTATGTAAGAAAATTCAATTCGCCGGTAAGTTACTTTTAACGTTACTTTTGTAATCCAGTGCTGGACTCCTAGGTTCAGCCCTGGGACATTTACTTAAAACAGGTAAGTAATTACGTTTTGGTAGTCTGTACGATTTTTAAAGAATATTCTTGTTTTCAAAAGTCGACACTTAGAAACTTTTTGGAAGAAAAAGTGTCCATGTTATCCTATGAGGAAAAATGAGTTATCGGTCTCGAGGTAAGTAATCGGTCTTTTGAGTTAGGGTTCTGGGGTTAGACTCAGGGGTCTCCCAGGGTCAGTGATGCACTGTTGTTGCACCCTCAGCGGCACTAGGGCGGCCGGGTGCAGAGTGTTGAGGCCCAATGTTATCCTATGGAGGATAGGGGGACTCCGGTTGGTGGCGGCTGGCAAGCAGGCCACGGGGTTGTGGGAGCAAAGCTCCTAGGGTTAAGATCAGGGCACGTTGGGGACCAAGTTAGCACCAAAGAGGCACCCTCAGCGGCACTAGGGCGGCCGGGTGCAGAGTGCTGTTTTGAGGTCGGGTGCCCTGTTGATTTCAATGGAAATTTTCGGTTTTGGTTTTCAGCTGCAGGCTCGGTCCAGGAAGACTTCCAGGAGGAACCAACAGCTGGGCAGGTAAGTTGGAGGGCTCGGGGACGTAGGTGCACCTCGGGTTCCTTTCTCCAGGGCGCAGGGCGTCTGGATGCAGGGGTGTCTTTTGAGGTCGGATTTCACCTTACCGGGCCACTCGCGGTTGGGGGTTCTCCGTGCAGAGGCTGCAGGCGACGTCGGGGAGTCCTGGAGGGGTCAACCCACGGTGGACTCGGACTCTGGAGAGCTGGGGGACCTCGCTGGGACCGGTGGGCCACTTGAACTCGGGCTGTAGGCGACGGGTGCAGTGGTGGTTCCAGGCGTCGGGTTTCTTTCTCCTCAGCAGGCTCGGAGTCTTTGTTTGGTGTTTCTTTTGAACAGAGCTGCTGTTCACAGGAGATCCGGTCTTTGTTGAAGGCAGTCAGTCCTCCCTGGGGTTCTGGAGGTCGCTGGCTGCAGGACAAGACTATTTTTGGCGCAGGATCTCTGGAAACTGCAGACGGGCCGGTAGGGCTGGGGCCAAGTCAGTTGTTCTCTGCAGTCTCCTCTGCTGGGCGTCTTCTTTCGTCCTTTTTCTTCTTAGGTTGCGGGAATCTAAGGAAGGAAGGTTCAGGGTGCCCCTAAATACTAGATTTAGGGGCGTTACAGGTAGGTAAAGGGCAGGGACCAATGGGTCCCTGCCCTGGGGTGGGTACACCCCCTATCCTGCCACTCTCCTGTGGGAGGGGGCAGGAGCCTAGTCCTGATTGGGCAGGGCTCCCCATCTTCAAGATGGCGAGAGCCCGGAGATGTGCTTCACCTCGCCTCCCCCACCTGAGGGGTGGGGTTGGCAGAGGGTGGCACACCCCCTTTCCTCCCTTGGTGTTTCCTCCAGTCTTCCCACCAGGATGGGGGAGGAACCGGTGGGGACCAGTTGCTGAGTACAGCAAGTGGTCTGGGAAGCTCACAAAGGCGGAATGCCTTTGAAGCTTCCCCCTGCCCATCCTGGGGGAGGGGGCCTAGCACCTCACCCAGGACGTGCATTGTTGCAGGCCCGGGAGAGCGGATGGCTCTCTACCCAGGGGTCCAGCAACATGTCTGCTGTGTGGCAGCCTAGGCAGCCCCTCAGACAAGACGTGGATTGTAGGTTAGGTTCAGGGGGTAACTCTAAGTTGCCCTCTGACGTGCATTTTACAGTAAATCCCACACTGGCATCAGTGTGGGTTTACTGTGCTGAGGAGTTTGATACCAAACTTCTCAGTCTTCAGTGCAGCCATCATGGTGCTGTGGAGTACGTGCTGACGACCTCCCAGCACCATATACTCGGAATGGCAGCCCTGCACTTACAGTGCCCAGGAATGGGCCTGGGTACTGTAGGGGCACAGGGCTCATGCACCTGTGCCCTCACCACTGGCATAGGGCACCCAGCTAGAGGGGTGACTGAGGTATGCCAGGGCAGTGTGTTTAGTGGGCATGGCACACAGGGATGTGTGCCATGTCGACTCTCTGTTTTGTTCTGCACCAAGACACTCAGCCTGCAAGGGCAGTGTGTGTGTGTCAGGGTACAGGGCCTCTAAGGGTGGCACAATAAGTGCTGCAGCCCTTAGGGGTCTTCTCTGGTCACAGTGCCCTGGGTACCTAGGGTACCATTTACCAGGGGCTTACCTGTGGCCAGAGATGCCAATTGGGTTTAGGCTGAGTACAGTTTTTAGGGAAGGAACACAGGCCCTGGGTACCTGATTGGCAGGGATCCAGGGCACACCAAGGAAAAGTGCATCAGTTATCAGGCAAAAAGTGGGGGTTACTGCAACAGAAACCCACTTTCCTACACAAGCCCCCCAGCCCAAAGGCCAGGAGACTCAGCCAACGCTGGGAGAGCCTGTCTAGTCTTTCAGGCGAGGAAGAGTTGGGGAAGTGGTTTGAAAGTTGCAGGGCCTACTCCGCCTTATATCCTTCTGTCCAGGTCAGTCCCTTTGGGGAGCTGGCCTACCTCATCAGTTTCAGGACCTAATTCCCAAAGCTCCTCTCCTTGCTCTTTAGTGTCTTCACCCCATCTTTTAAGTTTGGGTTCAGAGGTGCCCACCTCTGCAAAGTCTAACTTAGCCAGGGCAAAGCCCAGCTTACCCACAGAGGTCACCCACAGTTTGAGCAACCCCACCATGACCAATAGGGTCAGGGGCCTAGCTTGTTATTTGGCAGGGGGTTAGGCCACCATGCCAAGGATAGGGCTGCCATGAAGGCTAACACCCAGCAGAGGCTGCTGACAGCTGTCAGTGCCCAGAACCACACCTTTAGCTCCTGTCTGGCAAGTGAAGGGGCTATCTTACAGGTCTCTTTGGGTCCTGGCTGTCTGCCTGTTGCTTTAGGGTGGGGGTCACTAAACTTTGTAGTGAGCACCCTTCCTCCACCCTTTGTTCTGCCAGCTGAGGAGCCACCAACTCAGGTTGGACAGTTGCCTGACTAGTCAGGTCTTCTTGTTGGCTAGGGGGCTTTACCAGGGCCACTTCTGGAGTTTTCCCTCACTGGGATAGAATCTCCCTGGCCCTCTGGGACTGTGGCTAACAGTTGCCCACCTTTCCTACCCTGTTCCTTTTTACTCTTTTGGGGCTCAGCTGCACTGACTGCAGGTTGAGCCCCCCAGGTTTCTTGGGTGAGGCCTGGCATTGGGCCAGTGCCTCCCTTTGGCTCAGGTCCACCTCTAAGTGGTCATTCCCCAGGAGACAATCAAGGGGAGGTCTTTACTGACTACCACCTTTCTCCATCTAAGGGACCCAGCTATGACTAGGGGCACTACAGCCACAGGCCTAACAGTGACTCCCCTGGGACAGCCCTTACTCTCCTTGATTCCCCTGGGACATACTGGTGTGGGAGTACCAACCTGTCATGCACCACAGTGTGACTGGCACAGGTATCTCTCAGGGCAGTGGCTGGGATTCCATTCACCAGTAGGCGGTGGAAGTGTCTACTCCCCTCTGGGATCTCCAGCTTACCTCTTGGGCCCATTTTCCAGTTGAAAGCTAGGAGGACTTCCTCATCTGAGGACCCTTCCTCCAGAGCTACACTGGCAACTCCTGGGGCTACACTAGTCACCCCTGGGGCTGTACTAGGGATCTTGTTTTTAGGACAGCTAGGGTCCTTGGTGTGGTGTCCTGACTTCTGACAGTTGTGACACCATATTCTGTTGGGATCCCAATTCTTAACTTGGTACCCTGGTTTAGTTTGTGAGGTGTCTTTGGGCCCACCCTCCTGGACAGGTTTTTGGGGGCTGCCTGGGACTCCTTACTTTTATCCTTAAGGGGTTCACTATCTTTCTTCTGGGGAGGCTTTGTGACCCCTTTCTTTTGGTCACCCCCAGTGGATGTCCTAGTTACCCTTGTTCTGACCCAGTGGTCTGCCTTCTTTCCCAATTCTTGGGGAGAAATTAGACCTAGGTCTACCAAATGCTGATGCAACTTTTCGTTTGTGCAATTACTTAGTATGTGTTCCTTCATAAACAAATTGTAAAGTCCAGGAAAATCCTGCACATTATGTCCAGCTAACCAACCATCCAGTGTCTTTACTGAGTAGTCTACGAAGTCAATCCAGGACTGGGTCTGGGTTTTGTGAGCCCCCTGAATCTAATTCTATACTCCTCAGTAGTGAGCCCAAATCCCTCAATCAGAGTATTCTTCATGAGGTCATAGGACCCTGCATCTGGCCCAGAGAGGGTCAGAAGCCTGTCTCTGCAGTTACCAGAGAACAGTTCCCACAGGAGTGCCCCCAGAGAGGTTTCTTTACTTTTCTTATTTCACAAGCCCTCTCAAAGGCTGTGAACCATTTGGTGATGTCATCACCTTCCTCAAATTTAGGGACAATCCCTTTGGGGATTTTAGGATCAGAAGTTTCCTCCCTATCCTTAGTTTTAGTATTGCTGCCACCATTGATGGGTGCTAAACCCATCTCCTGTCTTTCCTTCTCTAGAGCCAGGAGTCTGGTCTCTAGGTCCAGTCTTTTGGCCAACCTTGCTAAAAGGTGGTCCTCCTCACTAAGGCTATCCTCAGTGTCCTCTCTGGGACCTGAACCACCTAGGTGGCCCCTAGGTCCCCAGAGGTTTACTCTTGGAAATAAGGGTGCAGTGACCCTGTCTTCCCTAGGAAGTGGTGGAGGTGGATTACCATCCCCATCCTCCTCACTCCTTTCCTCCTCTGCGTGGTCATCACCATGCTCAGAGGGGTGGGCCTTAGCATACTCAGCCAGGAGCTCCTGGAGCCCTTGTTTGGTTGGATGCTGGCCCATTGGTATATTTTTAAGTTTACATAAGGACCTTATCTCTTTGAAAGACAAATGAAGATAAGGGGTGAGGTCGAGCTCCTCAACCATGTCCTGTATGTCATTATTATTTTCACTAATAGCTGGGTTGTTTTCTTGAGACATTCTAACAAAAAGTTCTAACCCCTCTACCCTTGACTATAGTGACTTTTTATTTTCTACAATTTTAAAGGGACTTAAGCAAGGCCCTAACAAGACTTTTAGTAATTTGGTAAAAAATGCCAATTTGAAAAAATCAGAATTCTAAAGGCAATTTAAGAGTTCTGTCGTGTGATCAGATGGTAACCAAGTAGTCCAACAATGCAAGTTTGTATCCCACCGCTGATCCACCAATGTAAGAAAGTGGCTCTGTATATACTGCACCAAAGTAAGGTTCAGTGTGCACAGAGTCCACAGTCCCCAGAGGTTTGGCAGAGGCTAAAGTTAGATATAACCTTACTCTCTAAAGTGGTAGCTTGGTCGAGCAGTAAGGCAGTATCAGAGGACAGTGTAAAGCATTTGTTGTACACACTCAGTCAGCAAATGAAGCCACACACTCAAGAACTGAACTCTAGGCCAATGGTTTGTATATAAAAATATAGTTGTTTTATTTTAGAACCAACAATGGGTGTCAAAATATACTTTCTCAGAATGAGATGCTTTAGTTAACTACTGTTCAATTGGCAATAGACTTTTGAATGCAATAGTTACAGTTGTTGCAATATGCAACACAATTTTAAACACAATTATACATTGAGCTCAATGGAAATTTCTGGTTAAATGCAATAGATTACTTTTTGGATTACTTTTTCTAACCACGGGACTGGATCTTGGATTCAGTCCCGGGACACTTCCTGTAAACAGGTGAGAAAAAGCGTTTTGGTTATGGTAGTGATTTTTGAGGAATATTACTGTATTTCAAAAGTTGACACTTAGAAACTTTTCTGGGTAAAATTACCAATGTTATCCTAGGGAAGGAAATACAGTTTGCAAGCAAAGTATGTTTACGTTACTTTTGTAATCCAGTGCTGGACTCCTAGGTTCAGCACTGGGACATTTACTTAAAACAGGTAAGTAATTACGTTTTTGTAGTTTGTACGATTTTTAAAGAATATTTGTATGATTCAGAAATTGACACTTAGAAACTTTTTCAACAAAAAGCAGGCAATGATATCCTATGAGAGGAATTTCCAGTTACTGGTAAGTACGGTAAAAATTACTTTTCATGGTCGGTACTGGACTAAAAGATGCAGTACTGAGGTCTCTCCTGATAGTAGGTGAGTAATTCGGAATTCGTTACTGTTGTGATTTTTAAGCAATATTTTGGTATTTCAAAAGTGGACACTTAGAAGAAATTTCACAGAAAACCAGTCAATGGATCCCTATGTAAGAAAATTCAATTCGCCGGTAAGTTACTTTTAACGTTACTTTTGTAATCCAGTGCTGGACTCCTAGGTTCAGCCCTGGGACATTTACTTAAAACAGGTAAGTAATTACGTTTTGGTAGTCTGTACGATTTTTAAAGAATATTCTTGTTTTCAAAAGTCGACACTTAGAAACTTTTTGGAAGAAAAAGTGTCCATGTTATCCTATGAGGAAAAATGAGTTATCGGTCTCGAGGTAAGTAATCGGTCTTTTGAGTTAGGGTTCTGGGGTTAGACTCAGGGGTCTCCCAGGGTCAGTGATGCACTGTTGTTGCACCCTCAGCGGCACTAGGGCGGCCGGGTGCAGAGTGTTGAGGCCCAATGTTATCCTATGGAGGATAGGGGGACTCCGGTTGGTGGCGGCTGGCAAGCAGGCCACGGGGTTGTGGGAGCAAAGCTCCTAGGGTTAAGCTCAGGGCACGTTGGGGACCAAGTTAGCACCAAAGAGGCACCCTCAGCGGCACTAGGGCGGCCGGGTGCAGAGTGCTGTTTTGAGGTCGGGTGCCCTGTTGATTTCAATGGAAATTTTCGGTTTTGGTTTTCAGCTGCTGGCTCGGTCCAGGAAGACTTCCAGGAGGAACCAACAGCTGGGCAGGTAAGTTGGAGGGCTCGGGGACGTAGGTGCACCTCGGGTTCCTTTCTCCAGGGCGCAGGGCGTCTGGATGCAGGGGTGTCTTTTGAGGTCGGATTTCACCTTACCGGGCCACTCGCGGTTGGGGGTTCTCCGTGCAGAGGCTGCAGGCGACGTCGGGGAGTCCTGGAGGGGTCAACCCACGGTGGACTCGGACTCTGGAGAGCTGGGGGACCTCGCTGGGACCGGTGGGCCACTTGAACTCGGGCTGTAGGCGACGGGTGCAGTGGTGGTTCCAGGCGTCGGGTTTCTTTCTCCTCAGCAGGCTCGGAGTCTTTGTTTGGTGTTTCTTTTGAACAGAGCTGCTGTTCACAGGAGATCCGGTCTTTGTTGAAGGCAGTCAGTCCTCCCTGGGGTTCTGGAGGTCGCTGGCTGCAGGACAAGACTATTTTTGGCGCAGGATCTCTGGAAACTGCAGACGGGCCGGTAGGGCTGGGGCCAAGTCAGTTGTTCTCTGCAGTCTCCTCTGCTGGGCGTCTTCTTTCGTCCTTTTTCTTCTTAGGTTGCGGGAATCTAAGGAAGGAAGGTTCAGGGTGCCCCTAAATACTAGATTTAGGGGCGTTACAGGTAGGTAAAGGGCAGGGACCAATGGGTCCCTGCCCTGGGGTGGGTACACCCCTATCCTGCCACTCTCCTGTGGGAGGGGGCAGGAGCCTAGTCCTGATTGGGCAGGGCTCCCCATCTTCAAGATGGCGAGAGCCCGGAGATGTGCTTCACCTCGCCTCCCCCACCTGAGGGGTGGGGTTGGCAGAGGGTGGCACACCCCCTTTCCTCCCTTGGTGTTTCCCTCCAGTCTTCCCACCAGGATGGGGGAGGAACCGGTGGGGACCAGTTGCTGAGTACAGCAAGTGGTCTGGGAAGCTCACAAAGGCGGAATGCCTTTGAAGCTTCCCCTGCCCATCCTGGGGGAGGGGGCCTAGCACCTCACCCAGGACGTGCATTGTTGCAGGCCCGGGAGAGCGGATGGCTCTCTACCCAGGGGTCCAGCAACATGTCTGCTGTGTGGCAGCCTAGGCAGCCCCTCAGACAAGACGTGGATTGTAGGTTAGGTTCAGGGGGTAACTCTAAGTTGCCCTCTGACGTGCATTTTACAGTAAATCCCACACTGGCATCAGTGTGGGTTTACTGTGCTGAGGAGTTTGATACCAAACTTCTCAGTCTTCAGTGCAGCCATCATGGTGCTGTGGAGTACGTGCTGACGACCTCCCAGCACCATATACTCGGAATGGCAGCCCTGCACTTACAGTGCCCAGGAATGGGCCTGGGTACTGTAGGGGCACAGGGCTCATGCACCTGTGCCCTCACCACTGGCATAGGGCACCCAGCTAGAGGGGTGACTGAGGTATGCCAGGGCAGTGTGTTTATGGGCATGGCACACAGGGATGTGTGCCATGTCGACTCTCTGTTTTGTTCTGCACCAAGACACTCAGCCTGCAAGGGCAGTGTGTGTGTGTCAGGGTACAGGGCCTCTAAGGGTGGCACAATAAGTGCTGCAGCCCTTAGGGGTCTTCTCTGGTCACAGTGCCCTGGGTACCTAGGGTACCATTTACCAGGGGCTTACCTGTGGCCAGAGATGCCAATTGGGTTTAGGCTGAGTACAGTTTTTAGGGAAGGAACACAGGCCCTGGGTACCTGATTGGCAGGGATCCAGGGCACACCAAGGAAAAGTGCATCAGTTATCAGGCAAAAAGTGGGGGTTACTGCAACAGAAACCCACTTTCCTACACAAGCCCCCCAGCCCAAAGGCCAGGAGACTCAGCCAACGCTGGGAGAGCCTGTCTAGTCTTTCAGGCGAGGAAGAGTTGGGGAAGTGGTTTGAAAGTTGCAGGGCCTACTCCGCCTTATATCCTTCTGTCCAGGTCAGTCCCTTTGGGGAGCTGGCCTACCTCATCAGTTTCAGGACCTAATTCCCAAAGCTCCTCTCCTTGCTCTTTAGTGTCTTCACCCCATCTTTTAAGTTTGGGTTCAGAGGTGCCCACCTCTGCAAAGTCTAACTTAGCCAGGGCAAAGCCCAGCTTACCCACAGAGGTCACCCACAGTTTGAGCAACCCCACCATGACCAATAGGGTCAGGGGCCTAGCTTGTTATTTGGCAGGGGGTTAGGCCACCATGCCAAGGATAGGGCTGCCATGAAGGCTAACACCCAGCAGAGGCTGCTGACAGCTGTCAGTGCCCAGAACCACACCTTTAGCTCCTGTCTGGCAAGTGAAGGGGCTATCTTACAGGTCTCTTTGGGTCCTGGCTGTCTGCCTGTTGCTTTAGGGTGGGGGGTCACTAAACTTTGTAGTGAGCACCCTTCCTCCACCCTTTGTTCTGCCAGCTGAGGAGCCACCAACTCAGGCTGGACAGTTGCCTGACTAGTCAGGTCTTCTTGTTGGCTAGGGGGCTTTACCAGGGCCACTTCTGGAGTTTTCCCTCACTGGGATAGAATCTCCCTGGCCCTCTGGGACTGTGGCTAACAGTTGCCCACCTTTCCTACCCTGTTCCTTTTACTCTTTTGGGGCTCAGCTGCACTGACTGCAGGTTGAGCCCCCCAGGTTTCTTGGGTGAGGCCTGGCATTGGGCCAGTGCCTCCCTTTGGCTCAGGTCCACCTCTAAGTGGTCATTCCCCAGGAGACAATCAAGGGGAGGTCTTTACTGACTACCACCTTTCTCCATCTAAGGGACCCAGCTATGACTAGGGGCACTACAGCCACAGGCCTAACAGTGACTCCCCTGGGACAGCCCTTACTCTCCTTGATTCCCCTGGGACATACTGGTGTGGGAGTACCAACCTGTCATGCACCACAGTGTGACTGGCACAGGTATCTCTCAGGGCAGTGGCTGGGATTCCATTCACCAGTAGGCGGTGGAAGTGTCTACTCCCCTCTGGGATCTCCAGCTTACCTCTTGGGCCCATTTTCCAGTTGAAAGCTAGGAGGACTTCCTCATCTGAGGACCCTTCCTCCAGAGCTACACTGGCAACTCCTGGGGCTACACTAGTCACCCCTGGGGCTGTACTAGGGATCTTGTTTTTAGGACAGCTAGGGTCCTTGGTGTGGTGTCCTGACTTCTGACAGTTGTGACACCATATTCTGTTGGGATCCCAATTCTTAACTTGGTACCCTGGTTTAGTTTGTGAGGTGTCTTTGGGCCCACCCTCCTGGACAGGTTTTTGGGGGGCTGCCTGGGACTCCTTACTTTTATCCTTAAGGGGTTCACTATCTTTCTTCTGGGGAGGCTTTGTGACCCCTTTCTTTTGGTCACCCCCAGTGGATGTCCTAGTTACCCTTGTTCTGACCCAGTGGTCTGCCTTCTTTCCCAATTCTTGGGGAGAAATTAGACCTAGGTCTACCAAATGCTGATGCAACTTTTCGTTTGTGCAATTACTTAGTATGTGTTCCTTCATAAACAAATTGTAAAGTCCAGGAAAATCCTGCACATTATGTCCAGCTAACCAGCCATCCAGTGTCTTTACTGAGTAGTCTACGAAGTCAATCCAGGACTGGGTCTGGGTTTTGTGAGCCCCCTGAATCTAATTCTATACTCCTCAGTAGTGAGCCCAAATCCCTCAATCAGAGTATTCTTCATGAGGTCATAGGACCCTGCATCTGGCCCAGAGAGGGTCAGAAGCCTGTCTCTGCAGTTACCAGAGAACAGTTCCCACAGGAGTGCCCCCAGAGAGGTTTCTTTACTTTTCTTATTTCACAAGCCCTCTCAAAGGCTGTGAACCATTTGGTGATGTCATCACCTTCCTCAAATTTAGGGACAATCCCTTTGGGGATTTTAGGATCAGAAGTTTCCTCCCTATCCTTAGTTTTAGTATTGCTGCCACCATTGATGGGTGCTAAACCCATCTCCTGTCTTTCCTTCTCTAGAGCCAGGAGTCTGGTCTCTAGGTCCAGTCTTTTGGCCAACCTTGCTAAAAGGTGGTCCTCCTCACTAAGGCTATCCTCAGTGTCCTCTCTGGGACCTGAACCACCTAGGTGGCCCCTAGGTCCCCAGAGGTTTACTCTTGGAAATAAGGGTGCAGTGACCCTGTCTTCCCTGGGAAGTGGTGGAGGTGGATTACCATCCCCATCCTCCTCACTCCTTTCCTCCTCTGCGTGGTCATCACCATGCTCAGAGGGGTGGGCCTTAGCATACTCAGCCAGGAGCTCCTGGAGCCCTTGTTTGGTTGGATGCTGGCCCATTGGTATATTTTTAAGTTTACATAAGGACCTTATCTCTTTGAAAGACAAATGAAGATAAGGGGTGAGGTCGAGCTCCTCAACCATGTCCTGTATGTCATTATTATTTTCACTAATAGCTGGGTTGTTTTCTTGAGACATTCTAACAAAAAGTTCTAACCCCTCTACCCTTGACTATAGTGACTTTTTATTTTCTACAATTTTAAAGGGACTTAAGCAAGGCCCTAACAAGACTTTTAGTAATTTGGTAAAAAATGCCAATTTGAAAAAATCAGAATTCTAAAGGCAATTTAAGAGTTCTGTCGTGTGATCAGATGGTAACCAAGTAGTCCAACAATGCAAGTTTGTATCCCACCGCTGATCCACCAATGTAAGAAAGTGGCTCTGTATATACTGCACCAAAGTAAGGTTCAGTGTGCACAGAGTCCACAGTCCCCAGAGGTTTGGCAGAGGCTAAAGTTAGATATAACCTTACTCTCTAAAGTGGTAGCTTGGTCGAGCAGTAAGGCAGTATCAGAGGACAGTGTAAAGCATTTGTTGTACACACTCAGTCAGCAAATGAAGCCACACACTCAAGAACTGAACTCTAGGCCAATGGTTTGTATATAAAAATATAGTTGTTTTATTTTAGAACCAACAATGGGTGTCAAAATATACTTTCTCAGAATGAGATGCTTTAGTTAACTACTGTTCAATTGGCAATAGACTTTTGAATGCAATAGTTACAGTTGTTGCAATATGCAACACAATTTTAAACACAATTATACATTGAGCTCAATGGAAATTTCTGGTTAAATGCAATAGATTACTTTTGGATTACTTTTCTAACCACGGGACTGGATCTTGGATTCAGTCCCGGGACACTTCCTGTAAACAGGTGAGAAAAAGCGTTTTGGTTATGGTAGTGATTTTTGAGGAATATTACTGTATTTCAAAAGTTGACACTTAGAAACTTTTCTGGGTAAAATTACCAATGTTATCCTAGGGAAGGAAATACAGTTTGCAAGCAAAGTATGTTTACGTTACTTTTGTAATCCAGTGCTGGACTCCTAGGTTCAGCACTGGGACATTTACTTAAAACAGGTAAGTAATTACGTTTTTGTAGTTTGTACGATTTTTAAAGAATATTTGTATGATTCAGAAATTGACACTTAGAAACTTTTTCAACAAAAAGCAGGCAATGATATCCTATGAGAGGAATTTCCAGTTACTGGTAAGTACGGTAAAAATTACTTTTCATGGTCGGTACTGGACTAAAAGATGCAGTACTGAGGTCTCTCCTGATAGTAGGTGAGTAATTCGGAATTCGTTACTGTTGTGATTTTTAAGCAATATTTTGGTATTTCAAAAGTGGACACTTAGAAGAAATTTCACAGAAAACCAGTCAATGGATCCCTATGTAAGAAAATTCAATTCGCCGGTAAGTTACTTTTAACGTTACTTTTGTAATCCAGTGCTGGACTCCTAGGTTCAGCCCTGGGACATTTACTTAAAACAGGTAAGTAATTACGTTTTGGTAGTCTGTACGATTTTTAAAGAATATTCTTGTTTTCAAAAGTCGACACTTAGAAACTTTTGGAAGAAAAAGTGTCCATGTTATCCTATGAGGAAAAATGAGTTATCGGTCTCGAGGTAAGTAATCGGTCTTTTGAGTTAGGGTTCTGGGGTTAGACTCAGGGGTCTCCCAGGGTCAGTGATGCACTGTTGTTGCACCCTCAGCGGCACTAGGGCGGCCGGGTGCAGAGTGTTGAGGCCCAATGTTATCCTATGGAGGATAGGGGGACTCCGGTTGGTGGCGGCTGGCAAGCAGGCCACGGGGTTGTGGGAGCAAAGCTCCTAGGGTTAAGCTCAGGGCACGTTGGGGACCAAGTTAGCACCAAAGAGGCACCCTCAGCGGCACTAGGGCGGCCGGGTGCAGAGTGCTGTTTTGAGGTCGGGTGCCCTGTTGATTTCAATGGAAATTTTCGGTTTTGGTTTTCAGCTGCTGGCTCGGTCCAGGAAGACTTCCAGGAGGAACCAACAGCTGGGCAGGTAAGTTGGAGGGCTCGGGGACGTAGGTGCACCTCGGGTTCCTTTCTCCAGGGCGCAGGGCGTCTGGATGCAGGGGTGTCTTTTGAGGTCGGATTTCACCTTACCGGGCCACTCGCGGTTGGGGGGTTCTCCGTGCAGAGGCTGCAGGCGACGTCGGGGAGTCCTGGAGGGGTCAACCCACGGTGGACTCGGACTCTGGAGAGCTGGGGGACCTCGCTGGGACCGGTGGGCCACTTGAACTCGGGCTGTAGGCGACGGGTGCAGTGGTGGTTCCAGGCGTCGGGTTTCTTTCTCCTCAGCAGGCTCGGAGTCTTTGTTTGGTGTTTCTTTTGAACAGAGCTGCTGTTCACAGGAGATCCGGTCTTTGTTGAAGGCAGTCAGTCCTCCCTGGGGTTCTGGAGGTCGCTGGCTGCAGGACAAGACTATTTTTGGCGCAGGATCTCTGGAAACTGCAGACGGGCCGGTAGGGCTGGGGCCAAGTCAGTTGTTCTCTGCAGTCTCCTCTGCTGGGCGTCTTCTTTCGTCCTTTTTCTTCTTAGGTTGCGGGAATCTAAGGAAGGAAGGTTCAGGGTGCCCCTAAATACTAGATTTAGGGGCGTTACAGGTAGGTAAAGGGCAGGGACCAATGGGTCCCTGCCCTGGGGTGGGTACACCCCTATCCTGCCACTCTCCTGTGGGAGGGGGCAGGAGCCTAGTCCTGATTGGGCAGGGCTCCCCATCTTCAAGATGGCGAGAGCCCGGAGATGTGCTTCACCTCGCCTCCCCCACCTGAGGGGTGGGGTTGGCAGAGGGTGGCACACCCCTTTCCTCCCTTGGTGTTTCCCTCCAGTCTTCCCACCAGGATGGGGGAGGAACCGGTGGGGACCAGTTGCTGAGTACAGCAAGTGGTCTGGGGAAGCTCACAAAGGCGGAATGCCTTTGAAGCTTCCCCCTGCCCATCCTGGGGGAGGGGGCCTAGCACCTCACCCAGGACGTGCATTGTTGCAGGCCCGGGAGAGCGGATGGCTCTCTACCCAGGGGTCCAGCAACATGTCTGCTGTGTGGCAGCCTAGGCAGCCCCTCAGACAAGACGTGGATTGTAGGTTAGGTTCAGGGGGTAACTCTAAGTTGCCCTCTGACGTGCATTTTACAGTAAATCCCACACTGGCATCAGTGTGGGTTTACTGTGCTGAGGAGTTTGATACCAAACTTCTCAGTCTTCAGTGCAGCCATCATGGTGCTGTGGAGTACGTGCTGACGACCTCCCAGCACCATATACTCGGAATGGCAGCCCTGCACTTACAGTGCCCAGGAATGGGCCTGGGTACTGTAGGGGCACAGGGCTCATGCACCTGTGCCCTCACCACTGGCATAGGGCACCCAGCTAGAGGGGTGACTGAGGTATGCCAGGGCAGTGTGTTTGTGGGCATGGCACACAGGGATGTGTGCCATGTCGACTCTCTGTTTTGTTCTGCACCAAGACACTCAGCCTGCAAGGGCAGTGTGTGTGTGTCAGGGTACAGGGCCTCTAAGGGTGGCACAATAAGTGCTGCAGCCCTTAGGGGTCTTCTCTGGTCACAGTGCCCTGGGTACCTAGGGTACCATTTACCAGGGGCTTACCTGTGGCCAGAGATGCCAATTGGGTTTAGGCTGAGTACAGTTTTTAGGGAAGGAACACAGGCCCTGGGTACCTGATTGGCAGGGATCCAGGGCACACCAAGGAAAAGTGCATCAGTTATCAGGCAAAAAGTGGGGGGGTTACTGCAACAGAAACCCACTTTCCTACAAAAAGCAGCTCCGATGCTGGGCCCGGTGGGATTTTAGGTTCCACTGGAGGGTTCATATGTGCCACTTAGTCTGGCTGACTAGAAGGATACAAAAGGCTACAAGACCAGGAGGCCTCAGACACCCTTACCCGGATCCAGGACAGAGTCTGAAACATTGAGATCATAGCCTGAATGTTCTGGACTCGTTGCTGCAGAGGAAAAGCCTTGGACTGCAGTATCCAAGATTGGTCCAATGAATGGAAGCCTCTGTAAGGGAATCAGGTGTGACTTCGGCTAGTCTATGGTGAAACCCAAAAATGTTATAAGTTCCATAGTCATACAGAGGTGGTCCATGACAGACTGCAGCAAGCCCACCTTCAGTTGCCAGTCGTCGCGCTTCAGGAATACATGAACTTCTAACCTCCAAAGTCAGACAGTAACCAACACCATAACTTTTGTGAACACCAGAGGGGTGCTGGGGAGACTGAAGGGGAGCATGGGAACTGAAAATGCTACCGGCCCACCTTGAATCATGGGTAACGCCAGTCGGAATGCAGGACGGATATACGAAAACAAGCTTCCTGCAAGTCAAATGACATCATCCAGACTACCGGATACAGAGCAGATACGATCTGAGCCAATGTGATCATTTTGAATTTGTCCTCCCGCAAAACGAACATTCAGGGGTCGGAGGTCCAAGATGGGCCTGAGGCCGCTGTCCTTTTTCGGACTGAGGAAATATCAAGAGTAACAAGCCCAGTCTCTCTCAGAGTTCCGTACCCTCACTAAGTCAGCCAAGACAACCAATAGGCCGGTTTCTTTTAACAAGAGACAGGTGTTCTGCTGAAATTTGTTGTGTGGGAGGAGTATTGTGAGGGGAAGAGAGAGGAAAGGTAGGTCTTAGCCTATCTAATGGGTAACACACATCTTTCGAATAAGGGAGATCATTAACCCAGGAGGATGTCCAGATCCAGCTTCCAACTGGGCGGGCATGCACCATTAAGGGCAATGTAAAGGGGTTTGATGGCTGGTGTAGCAGAAGAGGACTGACCCCCCGTTGGCCTGCAGGTTGTCTGCGCCGCAGCTCCAAAAGGACTGGGATGTCTGCTGCATCACTGGCTGGCAAGGCTGCAATATATGCCATACCCATGGACTAGCCCCTACATGTTCTGAACTGGTGCTGAAATTGTATAGCAGGGATGAACAACCCCAACGGACTGCACTGTAGCTCTGTTGTCTCCAAAGCAGAGATTATCTTCTCTCCAAGCAAATGAGACCCACCAAGAGGCTTATCCATTAGTGAAGCCTGAACATGGCCGGAAAATCCAGCAGCCCTCGTTCAGACATGCCTATGAAGGACAACATGGTTATAGACAAGGCAATCCGTGGTATCTGTACCGGTGCGGATCATATACTTGAACCCAGCATGCCCATCATGTATCGTCCGAGCCAGAAATCTCCAAGGTCCTCTGGAACTGCTGACAAGATCTCGGTGGCCATGTCCAAATGGGCGTATCAGCCCAACAGACAGACCGTGTTTATGGATAGTAGTGCCAAGATGGCACAGGGAAACAGACCAGGTTTATGGATAGTAGTGCCAAGATGGCAGGGGGAAACAGACCGCCTTTATGGATAGTAGTGCCAAGATGGCGGAGGGGAACAGACCGGGCTTATGGATAGTAGTGCCAAGATGGCAGGGGGAAACAGACCGTGTTTATGGATAGTAGTGCCAAGATGGCAGGGGGAAACAGAGCGGGTTTATGGATAGTAGTGCCAAGATGGCAGGGGGAAACAGACCGCCTTTATGGATAGTAGTGCCAAGATGGCGGAGGGGAACAGACCAGGTTTATGGTTAGTAGTGCCAAGATGGCAGGGGGAAACAGACCGGGTTTATGGATAGTAGTGCCAAGATGGCGGAGGGGAACAGTCCGTGTTTATGGATAGTAGTGCCAAGATGGCGGAGGGGAACAGACCGTGTTTAGGATAGTAGTGCCAAGATGGCGGAGGGGAACAGACCGTGTTTATGGATAGTAGTGCCAAGATGGCAGAGGGGAACAGAGCGGGTTTATGGATAGTAGTGCCAAGATGGCAGGGGTAAACAGACCGGGTTTATGGATAGTAGTGCCAATATGGCGGAGGGGAACAGACTGTGTTTATGGATAGTAGTGCCAAGATGGCAGAGGGGAACAGAGCGGGTTTATGGACAGTAGTGCCAAGATGGCAGGGGGAAACAGAGCGGGTTTATGGATAGTAGTGCCAAGATGGCAGTGGTAAACAGAGCGGGTTTATGGATAGTAGTGCCAAGATGGCAGGGGGAAACAGAGCGGGTTTATGGATAGTAGTGCCAAGATGGCAGAGGGGAAACAGACCGGGTTTATGGATAGTAGTGCCAAGATGGCAGGGGGAAACAGACCGCCTTTATGGAGAGTAGTGCCAATATGGCGGAGGGGAACAGACCGGGTTTATGGTTAGTAGTGCCAAGATGGCAGGGGGAAACAGACCGCCTTTATGGATAGTAGTGCCAAGATGGCAGGGGGAAACAGACCGCCTTTATGGATAGTAGTGCCAAGATGGCAGGGGGAAACAGACCGGGTTTATGGATAGTAGGGCCAAGATGGGAGACGGAAACAGACCGGGTTTATGGACAGTAGTGCCAAGATGGCAGGGGGAAACAGAGCGGGGTTTATGGAGAGTAGTACCAAGATGGCGGAGGGGAACAGACCGCCTTTATGGATAGTAGTGCCAAGATGGCAGAGGGCAACAGAGCATGTTTATGGATAGTAGTTCCAAGATGGCAGACGGAAACAGAGCGGGTTTATGGATAGTGGTGCCAAGATGGCTGAGGGGAACAGGAACAGAGCATGTTTATGGATAGTAGTGCCAAGATGGCAGGGGGAAACAGAGCGGGTTTATGGATAGTAGTGCCAAGATGGCAGACGGAAACAGACCGAGTTTATGGATAGTAGTGCCAAGATGGCAGAGGGAAACAGAGCAGGTTTATGGATAGTAGTGCCAAGACGACAAAGGGAAACAGACCGGGTTTATGGATAGTAGTGCCAAGACGGCAGGGGGAAACAGACCGCCTTTATGGATAGTAGTGCCAAGATGGCAGAGGGAAACAGAGCAGGTTTATGAATAGTAGTGCCAAGATGGCAGAGGGAAACAGACCGGGTTTATGGATAGTAGTGCCAAGATGGCAGAGGGAAACCGAGCAGGTTTATGGATAGTAGTGCCAAGACGACAGAGGGAAACAGACCGGGTTTATGGATAGTAGTGCCAAGACGGCAGGGGGAAACAGACCGCCTTTATGGATAGTAGTGCCAAGATGGCAGAGGGAAACAGAGCAGGTTTATGAATAGTAGTGCCAAGATGGCAGAGGGAAACAGACCGGGTTTATGGATAGTAGTGCCAAGATGGCAGAGGGAAACAGAGCAGGTTTATGGATAGTAGTGCCAAGATGGCAGAGGGAAACAGAGCAGGTTTATGAATAGTAGTGCCAAGATGGCAGAGGGAAACAGAGCAGGTTTATGGATAGTAGTGCCAAGATGGCAGAGGGAAACAGACCGGGTTTATGGATAGTAGTGCCAATATGGCGGAGGGGAACAGACTGTGTTTATGGATAGTAGTGCCAAGATGGCAGAGGGGAACAGAGCGGGTTTATGGACAGTAGTGCCAAGATGGCAGAGGGAAACAGAGCAGGTTTATGAATAGTAGTGCCAAGATGGCAGGGGGAAACAGAGCGGGTTTATGGATAGTAGTGCCAATATGGCGGAGGGGAACAGAGCGGGTTTATGGATAGTAGTGCCAAGATGGCGGAGGGGAACAGACCGTGTTTATGGATAGTAGTGCCAAGATGGCGGAGGGGAACAGACCGTGTTTAGGATAGTAGTGCCAAGATGGCGGAGGGGAACAGACCGTGTTTATGGATAGTAGTGCCAAGATGGCAGAGGGGAACAGAGCGGGTTTATGGATAGTAGTGCCAAGATGGCGGAGGGGAACAGACTGTGTTTATGGATAGTAGTGCCAAGATGGCAGAGGGAACAGAGCGGGTTTATGGACAGTAGTGCCAAGATGGCAGGGGAAACAGAGCGGGTTTATGGATAGTAGTGCCAAGATGGCAGGGGTAAACAGAGCGGGTTTATGGATAGTAGTGCCAAGATGGCAGGGGGAAACAGAGCGGGTTTATGGATAGTAGTGCCAAGATGGCAGAGGGGAAACAGACCGGGTTTATGGATAGTAGTGACAAGATGGCAGGGGGAAACAGACCGCCTTTATGGAGAGTAGTGCCAATATGGCGGAGGGGAACAGACCGGGTTTATGGTTAGTAGTGCCAAGATGGCAGGGGGAAACAGACCGCCTTTATGGATAGTAGTGCCAAGATGGCAGGGGGAAACAGACCGCCTTTATGGATAGTAGTGCCAAGATGGCAGGGGGAAACAGACCGGGTTTATGGATAGTAGGGCCAAGATGGGAGACGGAAACAGACCGGGTTTATGGACAGTAGTGCCAAGATGGCAGGGGGAAACAGAGCGGGGTTTATGGAGAGTAGTGCCAAGATGGCGGAGGGGAACAGACCGCCTTTATGGATAGTAGTGCCAAGATGGCAGAGGGCAACAGAGCATGTTTATGGATAGTAGTTCCAAGATGGCAGACGGAAACAGAGCGGGTTTATGGATAGTAGTGCCAAGATGGCTGAGGGGAACAGGAACAGAGCATGTTTATGGATAGTAGTGCCAAGATGGCAGGGGGAAACAGAGCGGGTTTATGGATAGTAGTGCCAAGATGGCAGACGGAAACAGACCGAGTTTATGGATAGTAGTGCCAAGATGGCAGAGGGAAACAGAGCAGGTTTATGGATAGTAGTGCCAAGACGACAAAGGGAAACAGACCGGGTTTATGGATAGTAGTGCCAAGACGGCAGGGGAAACAGACCGCCTTTATGGATAGTAGTGCCAAGACGGCAGAGGGAAACAGAGCAGGTTTATGAATAGTAGTGCCAAGATGGCAGAGGGAAACAGACCGTGTTTAGGATAGTAGTGCCAAGATGGCGGAGGGGAACAGACCGTGTTTATGGATAGTAGTGCCAAGATGGCAGAGGGGAACAGAGCGGGTTTATGGATAGTAGTGCCAAGATGGCAGAGGGAAACAGACCGGGTTTATGGATAGTAGTGCCAAGATGGCAGAGGGAAACAGAGCAGGTTTATGGATAGTAGTGCCAAGATGGCAGAGGGAAACAGAGCAGGTTTATGAATAGTAGTGCCAAGATGGCAGAGGGAAACAGAGCAGGTTTATGGATAGTAGTGCCAAGATGGCAGAGGGAAACAGACCGGGTTTATGGATAGTAGTGCCAATATGGCGGAGGGGAACAGACTGTGTTTATGGATAGTAGTGCCAAGATGGCAGAGGGGAACAGAGCGGGTTTATGGACAGTAGTGCCAAGATGGCAGAGGGAAACAGAGCAGGTTTATGAATAGTAGTGCCAAGATGGCAGAGGGAAACAGACCGGGTTTATGGATAGTAGTGCCAAGATGGCAGAGGGAAACAGAGCAGGTTTATGAATAGTAGTGCCAAGATGGCAGGGGGAAACAGAGCGGGTTTATGGATAGTAGTGCCAATATGGCGGAGGGGAACAGAGCGGGTTTATGGATAGTAGTGCCAAGATGGCGGAGGGGAACAGTCCGTGTTTATGGATAGTAGTGCCAAGATGGAGGAGGGGAACAGACCGTGTTTAGGATAGTAGTGCCAAGATGGCGGAGGGGAACAGACCGTGTTTATGGATAGTAGTGCCAAGATGGCAGAGGGGAACAGAGCGGGTTTATGGATAGTAGTGCCAAGATGGCAGGGGTAAACAGACCGGGTTTATGGATAGTAGTGCCAATATGGCGGAGGGGAACAGACTGTGTTTATGGATAGTAGTGCCAAGATGGCAGAGGGGAACAGAGCGGGTTTATGGACAGTAGTGCCAAGATGGCAGGGGGAAACAGAGCGGGTTTATGGATAGTAGTGCCAAGATGGCAGGGGTAAACAGAGCGGGTTTATGGATAGTAGTGCCAAGATGGCAGGGGGAAACAGAGCGGGTTTATGGATAGTAGTGCCAAGATGGCAGAGGGGAAACAGACCGGGTTTATGGATAGTAGTGACAAGATGGCAGGGGGAAACAGACCGCCTTTATGGAGAGTAGTGCCAATATGGCGGAGGGGAACAGACCGGGTTTATGGTTAGTAGTGCCAAGATGGCAGGGGGAAACAGACCGCCTTTATGGATAGTAGTGCCAAGATGGCAGGGGGAAACAGACCGCCTTTATGGATAGTAGTGCCAAGATGGCAGAGGGCAACAGAGCATGTTTATGGATAGTAGTTCCAAGATGGCAGACGGAAACAGAGCGGGTTTATGGATAGTAGTGCCAAGATGGCTGAGGGGAACAGGAACAGAGCATGTTTATGGATAGTAGTGCCAAGATGGCAGGGGGAAACAGAGCGGGTTTATGGATAGTAGTGCCAAGATGGCAGACGGAAACAGACCGAGTTTATGGATAGTAGTGCCAAGATGGCAGAGGGAAACAGAGCAGGTTTATGGATAGTAGTGCCAAGACGACAAAGGGAAACAGACCGGGTTTATGGATAGTAGTGCCAAGACGGCAGGGGGAAACAGACCGCCTTTATGGATAGTAGTGCCAAGACGGCAGAGGGAAACAGAGCAGGTTTATGAATAGTAGTGCCAAGATGGCAGAGGGAAACAGACCGTGTTTAGGATAGTAGTGCCAAGATGGCGGAGGGGAACAGACCGTGTTTATGGATAGTAGTGCCAAGATGGCAGAGGGGAACAGAGCGGGTTTATGGATAGTAGTGCCAAGATGGCAGGGGGAAACAGACCGCCTTTATGGATAGTAGTGCCAAGATGGCAGGGGGAAACAGACCGCCTTTATGGATAGTAGTGCCAAGACGGCAGAGGGAAACAGAGCAGGTTTATGAATAGTAGTGCCAAGATGGCAGAGGGAAACAGACCGTGTTTAGGATAGTAGTGCCAAGATGGCGGAGGGGAACAGACCGTGTTTATGGATAGTAGTGCCAAGATGGCAGAGGGGAACAGAGCGGGTTTATGGATAGTAGTGCCAAGATGGCAGAGGGAAACAGACCGGGTTTATGGATAGTAGTGCCAAGATGGCAGAGGGAAACAGAGCAGGTTTATGGATAGTAGTGCCAAGATGGCAGAGGGAAACAGAGCAGGTTTATGAATAGTAGTGCCAAGATGGCAGAGGGAAACAGAGCAGGTTTATGGATAGTAGTGCCAAGATGGCAGAGGGAAACAGACCGGGTTTATGGATAGTAGTGCCAATATGGCGGAGGGGAACAGACTGTGTTTATGGATAGTAGTGCCAAGATGGCAGAGGGGAACAGAGCGGGTTTATGGACAGTAGTGCCAAGATGGCAGAGGGAAACAGAGCAGGTTTATGAATAGTAGTGCCAAGATGGCAGAGGGAAACAGACCAGGTTTATGGATAGTAGTGCCAAGATGGCAGAGGGAAACAGAGCAGGTTTATGAATAGTAGTGCCAAGATGGCAGGGGGAAACAGAGCGGGTTTATGGATAGTAGTGCCAATATGGCGGAGGGGAACAGAGCGGGTTTATGGATAGTAGTGCCAAGATGGCGGAGGGGAACAGTCCGTGTTTATGGATAGTAGTGCCAAGATGGCGGAGGGGAACAGACCGTGTTTAGGATAGTAGTGCCAAGATGGCGGAGGGGAACAGACCGTGTTTATGGATAGTAGTGCCAAGATGACAGAGGGGAACAGAGCGGGTTTATGGATAGTAGTGCCAAGATGGCAGGGGTAAACAGAGCGGGTTTATGGATAGTAGTGCCAAGATGGCAGGGGGGAAACAGAGCGGGTTTATGGATAGTAGTGCCAAGATGGCAGAGGGGAAACAGACCGGGTTTATGGATAGTAGTGACAAGATGGCAGGGGGAAACAGACCGCCTTTATGGAGAGTAGTGCCAATATGGCGGAGGGGAACAGACCGGGTTTATGGTTAGTAGTGCCAAGATGGCAGGGGGAAACAGACCGCCTTTATGGATAGTAGTGCCAAGATGGCAGGGGGAAACAGACCGCCTTTATGGATAGTAGTGCCAAGATGGCAGAGGGCAACAGAGCATGTTTATGGATAGTAGTTCCAAGATGGCAGACGGAAACAGAGCGGGTTTATGGATAGTAGTGCCAAGATGGCAGGGGGAAACAGACCGGGTTTATGGATAGTAGGGCCAAGATGGGAGACGGAAACAGACCGGGTTTATGGACAGTAGTGCCAAGATGGCAGGGGGAAACAGAGCGGGGTTTATGGAGAGTAGTGCCAAGATGGCGGAGGGGAACAGACCGCCTTTATGGATAGTAGTGCCAAGATGGCAGAGGGCAACAGAGCATGTTTATGGATAGTAGGGCCAAGATGGCAGACGGAAACAGACCGAGTTTATGGATAGTAGTGCCAAGATGGCAGACGGAAACAGACCGAGTTTATGGATAGTAGTGCCAAGATGGCAGAGGGAAACAGAGCAGGTTTATGGATAGTAGTGCCAAGACGACAAAGGGAAACAGACCGGGTTTATGGATAGTAGTGCCAAGACGGCAGGGGGAAACAGACCGCCTTTATGGATAGTAGTGCCAAGACGGCAGAGGGAAACAGAGCAGGTTTATGAATAGTAGTGCCAAGATGGCAGAGGGAAACAGACCGGGTTTATGGATAGTAGTGCCAAGATGGCAGAGGGAAACCGAGCAGGTTTATGGATAGTAGTGCCAATATGGCGGAGGGGAACAGACTGTGTTTATGGATAGTAGTGCCAAGATGGCAGAGGGGAACAGAGCGGGTTTATGGACAGTAGTGCCAAGATGGCAGAGGGAAACAGAGCAGGTTTATGAATAGTAGTGCCAAGATGGCAGAGGGAAACAGACCGGGTTTATGGCTAGTAGTGCCAAGATGGCAGAGGGAAACAGAGCAGGTTTATGAATAGTAGTGCCAAGATGGCAGGGGGAAACAGAGCGGGTTTATGGATAGTAGTGCCAAGATGGCAGAGGGAAACAGAGCAGGTTTATGAATAGTAGTGCCAAGATGGCTGGGGGAAACAGAGCGGGTTTATGGTTTTAAGCTTTCTCCTACCTTGCTCCTAAATACTGGAACAAGTTGCCCCTGGCTCTTCGTGAGTCCCCTTTCTATAGCACCTTCAGAAAAAAACTTAAAGCCTTTTTGTTTTAGGACTCCAGGCAGTCCCTCTGGTATGTCTCAACACAAGCGCCGAGATGCCCCCGGGTGAGTTGTGCGCTATAAAAGTGGTTTTAACATAACATAACATGGATAGTAGTGCCAAGATGGCAGAGGGGAAACAGACCGGGTTTATGGATAGTAGTGCCAAGATGGCAGGGGGAAACAGACCGTGTTTATGGATAGTAGTGCCAAGATGGCAGGGGGAAACAGAGCGGGTTTATGGATAGTAGTGCCAAGATGGCAGAGGGGAAACAGACCGGGTTTATGGATAGTAGTGCCAAGATGGCAGGGGGAAACAGACCGTGTTTATGGATAGTAGTGCCAAGATGGCAGGGGGAAACAGAGCAGGTTTATGGATAGTAGTGCCAAGATGGCAGGGGGAAACAGACCGGGTTTATGGATAGTAGTGCCAAGATGGCAGGGGGAAACAGACCGGGTTTATGGATAGTAGTGCCAAGATGGCGGAGGGGGACAGACCGTGTTTATGGATAGTAGTGCCAAGATGGGAGACGGAAACAGACCGGGTTTATGGATAGTAGTGCCAAGACGGCAGGGGGAAACAGACCGCCTTTATGGATAGTAGTGCCAAGATGGCAGGGGGAAACAGACCGGGTTTATGGATAGTAGGGCCAAGATGGGAGACGGAAACAGACCGGGTTTATGGATAGTAGTGCCAAGACGGCAGGGGGAAACAGACCGGGTTTATGGATAGTAGTGCCAAGATGGCAGGGGGAAACAGACCGGGTTTATGGATAGTAGTGCCAAGATGGCAGGGGGAAACAGACCGGGTTTATGGATAGTAGTGCCAAGATGGCAGGGGGAAACAGACCGGGTTTATGGATAGTAGGGCCAAGATGGCAGGGGGAAACAGACCGGGTTTATGGATAGTAGGGCCAAGATGGGAGACGGAAACAGACCGCGTTTATGGATAGTAGTGCCAAGATGGCGGAGGGGGACAGACCGTGTTTATGGATAGTAGTGCCAAGACAGAGGGAAACAGAGCGGGTTTATGGATAGTAGTGCCAAGATGGCAGGGGGAAACAGACCGCCTTTATGGATAGTACTGCCAAGATGGCGGAGGGGAACAGACCGCCTATATGGATAGTAGTGCCAAGATGGCAGAGGGGAAATGTAGGAAAGTGGGTTTCTGTTGCAGTAACCCCCCCACTTTTTGCCAGACTACTGATGCACTTTTTCTTGGTGTGCCCTGGGTCCCTACCAATCAGGTTCCCAGGGCCTGTGTTCTTTACCCAAAACTAACCCAATTGGCATCTCTGGCCACAGGTCAGCCCCTGGTAAATGGTACCACAGGTACCCAGGGCACTGTGACCAGGGAAGACCTCTAAGGGCTGCAGCACTTATTGTGCCACCCTTAGAAGCCCTGTACCTTTACACACACACACACACACACACACACACTGCCTTTGCAGGCTGCGTGTTTTGGTGCAGAACAAAGTGAAGAGTCGACATGGCACACATCCCTGTGTGCCATGCCTACAACCCACTGCCCTGGCATAGATCAGTCACCCCTCTAGCTGGGTGCCCTACGCCAGTGGTGAGGTTACAGGTGCATGAGCCCTGTACCCCTACAGTGTCTAAGTCCATTCTTAGACATTGTAAGTGCAGTGCTGCCATTAAGAGTATATGGTGCTGGGAGTTTGTCATTACGAACTCCACAGCACCATAATGGCTACACTGAAAACTGAGAAGTTTGGTATCAAACTTCTCAGCACATTAAACCCACACTGATGCCAGTGTGGGATTTAATGAAAATGCACACAGAGGGCATCTCAGAGATGCCCCCTGAAAACTAACCCACCACTAGTGTCCAGGCTGAGTGGCTGCTTTCAGCTGCCACCACCAGACATGTTTCTGTACCCCTGGGTCGAGAGCCTGCTGCTCTCTGGGGCCTGAAACAATGCACATCCTGGGACGAGGTGCCAAGCCTCCTCCCCCAGGATGGGCAGGGTTCACGAAGGGGAAGCTTCAAAGGCATGCCGCCTTTGTGAGCCTCCCCAGACCATTTGCTGCTTTCAGCAACTGGTCCCCACTGGTTCTATCCCCCACTTTGGGCGGGAGAACCGGCGGGAAAAACAAGTGAGGGAGAGAGGTGGGCCCACCTCTGCCAACTCCACCCCTCTGGTGGGGGAGGCGAGGTGAAGCACAACTCTGAGTCCCCGCCATCTTGAGGATGGGGGGGACCCAACCAACCAGGGACAGGCTCATGCCCCCTTCCCACTGGAGGCTGGCATAATAAGGGGTGTACCCACCCCAGGGAAGGGACCCATTGGTCCCTACCTTTTACCTACCTGTAACGCCCCTAAATCTAGTATTTAGGGGCACCCCTGAACCTTGCTTCCTCAGACAAGAAGAAACTACAAGAAGAAGAAGGACCGAACAGCCGTGCAGCAGCTAACAAGAGGAAGACACCCACTGACTTGGCCCCAGCCCTACCGGACTGTCTCCCCCTCGAACCTGCTCCTGCGAAATACCGGTGTGTCCTGCAGCCAGCAACCTCGAAAACCCTGGAGGACCTGCCTGCCTTCATCCACAAAGACTTTGTCTCTCGTGAACACCGGATTTGTTCCTCTGCAACCTCTGGCTCCGGCCGGACACCGCGGATCCGCCCAACTCTGCACCCGCCGTCCACGGCCCGAGCTCGAGTGGGCAAACACCACGAGAAGGTCACCCCGGCGATCCTGACCCGAGATCCGGTGACCCCTGACCTACCTCAAGCCTCCAGCCGACACCTGCAGCCTAAATCCAGAAGGTCCCCCCAACCGCGACCAGGAGCTGGTAAAAAGATCCAACCACAAAAGGCACCCCTGCACCCGACGCCCCACGGCCTTGGGTGGCCAAACCGACGGTGCCTAACCAACCCCTAACTTCCCAACTTACCTCTGTAAGTGGTAGTCGCACCCAGAAGACCTTCGTCCCCAAGCCTGCAGTGCCTTTGCAAACCGGATGTTCCCCATTGAAAACAACAGGGCGCCCGACGTCAAAACAGCACCCTGCACCCGGCCGCCCTAGTGCCGCTGAGGGTGCACCTTTGGTGCTACTTTGTTTCCCCATTTGCCCTGAGCCAACGTCCAGGAGCTTTGCTCCCACACCCAAGTGGCCTGCTAGCCAGCAGCCACCAACCGGAGACCCCTATCCCCCATTGAATAACATTGGGCCTCAGCACTCTGCACCCGGCCGCCCTAGTGCCGCTGAGGGTGTAACTAGCGTGCATTCTTGACCCTGGGGGACCCCTGAGTCTACCCCCAGAACCTCAACTCCCCCTACCAAATACTTACCTCAAAACCGATAACACTATTTTCCTCCATAGGATAACATTGACTGTTTTTCTGTGAAAAGTTTCTAAGTGCGGAGTTTGAGAAACTAAAGAAATTCTTTAAAATTGTACTGTTTAACAAAAACGATTTTACTTACCTGTTTACAGGAAATGTCCCAGAGTAGTATCCAGATTACTCTGAGTAAGAAAAGTAATCCAAAAGTAACTTAACTGTAATCTTACTGAAAATCCCATTCAAAGTATATGTACTGTATTCTGAAAAGCATTGCATTATCAGTAACTACTGTAATCAAATCAAAGTACATTTACAATTGCAATCCAAACTGTGTTAGAATCTGTATATTTACTGCAAAGTACTTATCACTTACCTGTGCCAGGCTTGCTTGGTTCTAGGAAATAAATACCTAAAAGAATATTTTTAATATAAAACAATTGGTCTGAAGTTCAGTCTTTGAGTGTGTGAATTCATTTGCTGACTGAGTGTGTACAACAAATGCTTAACACTGTCCTCTGATATTGCCTCACTGCTCGACCACACTACCACAAATAGAGAGTGAGGTGCTATCTAACTTTACCTCTGCCTACCTTTGGGGTTCCACTGGACTCTGTGCACACTATACCTCACTTTGGTATAGTATATACAGAGCCAGCTTCCTACGGGTGCTATCTACTCTTACCTCTGCCTACCTTTGGGGTTCCACTGGACTCTGTGCACACTATACCTCACTTTGGTATAGTATACACAGAGCCAGCTTCCTACACTGCAGCATCTAAAGCACATCTATTGGATGAATTGGAAATAAGCTTGCCTTCTTGCACTATTTCTTGGCCTTTTTTCCTGTGTTCTTCTGGAAGATATTGTAATAATTCTTCCATCTCATCCCAATGTGCCCTATCATATCTAGCAAACAGCCCTTGAGTGGTGGCTATGCACCAATGGTTGGCTGATTGAGCAGCTACTATTAATTTAGATTCCTTATCGGGAGGAGGTGCTTCTCCTGAGCTTTGTGAATTTGCTTTTTTATGTGAGTTTGAAACTACTAAGGAATCTAAAGCTAACTGACCCTTAATAAAGACGGGGTCAGATGGAGGGGGCTTTATATATATATTTTTTTTAATCAACCCTTGGCGTTAGTATACGTGACCTAACAGGATCCTTAAAAATGTCATCTGCATGCCTCATCATACCCTCTAACATAGGCAAAGATTGAGATGTTGTGTGTGTATTCCCTAACGTTTCAAAAGGAAATCCTCTTCTAGGTCTTCTTTATGTAAAGTGACCCCGTGATAAGTGGCTGCTCTAGCAAATAATTCTTGATATGTATTATCATCAGAAGGGGAAGGTTTGGCTGCATGTAGATCAGGATCGGTGTCCCCCGGTGGATCTATGTTATAGTCATCCCACGGGTCGGGTATCGGATCACCATTGTCCTCATTATCTATATCTGGATCTATGTTATAGTCATCCCACGGGTCGGGTATCGGATCACCATTGTCCTCATTATCTATATCTGGATCTATGTTATAGTCGTCCCACGGGTCGGGTATCTGATCACCATTGTCCTCATTATCAGCTATATCCGGATCTATGTTATAGCCATCCCACGGGTCGGGTATCCTATCATCACTGTCCTCATTATCAGCTATATCCGGATCTATGTTATAGTCATCCCGTGGGTCGGGTATCTGATCATCACTGTCCTCATTATCTATATCTGGATCTATGTTATAGTCGTCCCAAGGGTCGGGTATCTGATCATCGTCTTCATTATCAGCTATATCTGGATCTATGTTAGTCATCCCGTGGGTCGGGTATCTGATCATCACTGTCCTCATTATCAGCAATATCCAGATCTATGTTATAGCCGTCCCACGGGTCGGGTATCTGATCATCACTGTCCTCATTATCAGCCATATCTGGATCTATGATAGTCGTCCCACGGGTCGGGTATCTGATCATCACTGTCCTCATTATCAGCCATATCTGGATCTATGTTATAGTCATCCCGTGGGTCGGGTATCTGATCATCATTGTCCTCATTATCTATATCTGGATCTATGTTATAATCTATGTTATATCTGGATCTATGTTATAATCATCCCCGAAGATTCAGTTCTCCCGGGTAGGGGGTAGATCTTTCCAAGCAGTGGCCTCTCAGCTGTGGAATAGCCTACCCTTCTCCCTTAGACAGATTCCTGACCTCTCTACTTTTAGGAAGAGTCTGAAAACGTGGCTCTTTCAGTTGTGAGCTTCGTAGCAATGGTTTTGCTTTGTCTGACGTTATGTGGTCTATGTTTCCCAGCGCCGGGACACTCCTGGGAGTAGCCGTGCGCTCTATAAATATTAGCTAACATAACATCCTGTGGGTCGGGTATCTGATCACCATTGTCCTCATTATCTATATCTGGATCTATGTTATAGTCATCCCATGGGTCGGGTATCTGATCACCATTGTCCTCATTATCAGCTATATCAGGATCTAGGTTATAGCCATCCCACGGGTCGGGTATCCTATCATCACTGTCCTCATCAGCTATATCCGGATCTATGTTATAGCCATCCCACGGGTCGGGTATCCTATCATCACTGTCCTCATTATCAGCTATATCCGGATCTATGTTATAGTCATCCCGTGGGTCGGGTATCTGATCACCATTGTCCTCATTATCTATATCGGGATCTATGTTATAGTCGTCCCACGGGTCGGGTATCTGATCACCATTGTCCTCATTATCAGCTATATCCGGATCTATGTTATAGCCATCCCACGGGTCGGGTATCCTATCACCATTGTCCTCATTATCAGCTATATCCGGATCTATGTTATAGTCATCCCGTGGGTCGGGTATCTGATCATCATTGTCCTCATTATCAGCTATATCTGGATCTATGTTATCAACCCATGGTCAGGTATTTGATCATCACTGTCCTCATTATCAGCTATATCTGGATCTATGTTATAATCATCCTGTGGGTCGGGTATCTGATCATCACTGTCCTCATTATCAGCTATATCCGGATCTATGTTATCATCCCGTGGGTCAGGTATCTGATCATCATTGTCCTCATTATCAGATCTATCTGGATCTATGTTATTGTCATCCCGCAGGTATCTGATCATCACTGTCCTCATTATCAGCTATATCTGGATCTCTGTTATCATCCCATGGGTCAGGTATCTGATCATCATTGTCCTCATTATCTATATCTGGATCTATGTTATAGCCATCCCACAGGTCGGGTATCCTATCATCACTGTCCTCATTATCAGCTATATCTGGATCTATGTTATAGTCATCCTGTGGGTCGGGTATCTGATCATCACTGTCCTCATTATCTATATCCGGATCTAGGTTATAGTCATCCCGTGGGTCGGGTATCTGATCACCATTGTCCTCATTATCAGCTATATCCGGATCTATGTTACAGTCATCCCGCGGGTCGGGTATCTGATCACCATTGTCCTCATTATCAGCTATATCCGGATCTATGTTATAGTCATCCCGTGGGTCGGGTATCTGATCATCATTGTCCTCATTTAAAAAAAAAAAAAAATTTACATCTGTTTTTATTATTAATTTTGTTTTTAACTCTTCATGAAAGACAAATTACATTGTGGAAGACCGACCATGTACTGAACCATCCAACAATCGAAGAGACATTTCAGTTTGAGCAGATATTAAACATCACAGTTATGTCGATGACATAATGGGTTCAGAAACAAGTTGAGTCTCAGCAGTTAGTCCGTTCCATTCGAGGCAAAGGTCACCGTTCAATAGTGGTTTGGTTCCGTTAGTATGTTGTACAGAGTCTTTTAAGATCAATCAGCATAAGCAATTGAACAGATGTTATAGGTAAGAACAAACAAAAACTCAGAACCAGTAAAGGCAGCATAGAACGACATTTGTGTGAGCATCCCTCACCTTGTCCCCCCTTCCCTCCTCCCATCCCCTATCCCATCGCTCCAGCCCGTGGCATTATCTCAACAGCGATCTCCACCCATTGGCTGCGACGATGTCCGTGTCAGATGTCAGATGGTGAATGTGTGCATACACTGCGTGCCAGGAATCTACAGACAGGTTACCCGTCACTCACTGCAGGGACGTCTCCCTCATTCTCGGATTGTCCCCCAAGGCTATCCCCCTCTGTTTGCTTTAAGGCCTGGAGCAGTCCCTCCCACTGCGTCGCTATAGGTACCTTCCGCAGCCCCAACGTTTCCTCCCGCAGGATGGCAATTCCCTCTGCTTTGGCCCATGCTAAGAGCGAGTATCTCCATGCCCGTATATGCGGCGGGTCCTGCGCCTTCCACCTCTTAGTTATAAGCCGCTTAGCTACCACCATACCCAGGTCGAGGAACCGAGATGAAACTTTTGAGGCCGGGGTTCTGTGGAAGTGATGTAATAAGTAAGCGGGCCATTCAAAGGGTATGTTGCGGCCTGTACACGTGTGTAGTAGCTCACTTACTGCTCGCCAATATGTGTGTAACTTGTGACAGCCCCACAACATGTGTACCAGTCCAGCCCCTGATTCGGTGCAGAGAGGACACACCGCATCCGTGCGGTGGAAGTACCTATTGATCGTCTCGGGTGTAAGATATGCTCTATGGATTATGAACATTTGTATTTGTCTGTACCTCATATTTCTGGGTATACGTATTGGGCTCTTTATTATCCTTTCCCATTCCCTGTCCTCCAGCTGTCGCTCTAGGTCTGCTTCCCATTTGCGGCGTAGTGGATCCAGACTTATCGCTGCATGTGTACGGAGGGACGCCGCAAACCAGCGGATCAAGTGCCTGCCCCGTCCCATGACGTGAAGGTACTGTATAGTGAGATGTTGGCTCGGTTCCGCGTTCATGTCGCCCCATCTAGAGGTTAATGTCGCGATCAGTGAGCGGTGCCTCAGGAATTGCCCCGGTGGCAGTCCCGCTTCCTCAACCAGGGATTCATATGGTATGAGCATGCCGTCTCGGTACAAGTCTCCCAGGGTCTGGATATCAGCCTCGCGCCATTCCGTAAGTGCAAGGGATGTAAGCATCCCAGGCCCGCTGGGGGAGCCCTCTAGTGGTATGGCCGGTGCATAGGGGACGAGCGTTCTGGTGAGGTGTAGACAGCGACGGTAGCATTTGTACGCCACCGCCAGGAGGAGTGGCGTCGGGGTTGCGGCTCTAGTGGCTGGGTGAAAACGTTTGGTGATATGGTCCAGAGATCGGGGAGGCAGTGTGGTTGCAGTGTCCTCCCGACCACTGTCTGCGAGCCAGCGGGCGATCCACTGCAGTTGAGCAGCCAAATAGTAGTGTTCGAAACAAGGCGCTGCAAGGCCCCCTTGATCGGTAGGCAGGTACAATTTTGCTAATGCTATCCTGTGTCACGTGTTGCCCCAAAGGAAGTCCCCAAGTATCTTGGTGAGTGTGGAAAAGAAGGACGCCGGAACATACAATGGTAGGTTGGCAAAGTAGTATAGGAGACGGGGAAGGATCACCATCTTGGATAGCGCAACCCTGCCAGTGACCGTTAGCGGAAGCGTTTTCCAGAATTGCACCTGTGACTTGATGGCTGTCAAGGCCCGTCCTAGGTTACCGTCAAAGAGGTCCTTCGGCTGGCGATATATCTGGATCCCTAAGTAGCAGAAGGTGTCAGCCTTCCACTGCACCCTTGTACCATCAAGAATGTAACCCGGGTTTTGGGTCTCCCCCCCGAATGCGTAAAGACAGGACTTGTTCACGTTTACTCGGAGTCCCGAGAGGGCAGCGAAGTCACGCAATGTGTGTGCCAGCTGAGCTGGTATATTTTCTACATCTCTCACAAAGACCAGTAGGTCGTCTGCGTACAACGACACCTGGTGTACCGCATCTCCTAGAGGTATTCCATCCCCCAGCGTCGCCCGCAATGCCGCCGCCAGTGGTTCGATTGCAAGCGCGAACAGGAGGGGTGATAGCGGGCACCCCTGCCTGGTGCCCCTGCGTATTGGTATGGCGTCAGAGATGTACGGCCCCATTCGCACCCGGACTATGGGGTTTTTGTATAATAGGCCAACCATTTGGAGAAAGCCCAGACCCAGCTCATATCGCATCAGCACTGCTGCAAGATAGCTCCACTCTAAGCAATCAAAGGCCTTCTCAAGGTCCAACACCAGGCATCCTGCTCTGGGCCACACCTGCACGCTATCCGACACCACCCTAAAGAACCTTCTCAAGTTCAGTGATGTACTGCGTTTGGGTACAAATCCATTTTGGTCGCCGTGAACCAGCTCGGGGACCACCGGTGCCAAGCGCTCCGCCAACACCTTAGCATATATCTTGTAATCCACGTTGAGAAGCGCCAGGGGTCTGTACGATCCCTGGTTTGCAGGGTCCCTGTCTGGTTTGAGCAGGGACACCAGGTAGGCCTCACACATCGACGGAGGTAATGTGCTTTCGTCCAGGGCTGTGTTGTAAAGGGTGTGCAGACGCGGCACAATAGTCTCCCGGTAGGCCCTATAGTATTCGGCAGGTAGGCCGTCCGGTCCCGGTGTTTTTCCAGATGCCATGGACCCAATCGCCTCCCCAATTTCCTCTAGAGTGAGGGGACCATTGAGTGTCTCCTGGTGTGCCTCTGAGGCTGTGGGCAACTGGATAGGCTCTAGAAAACTCTCCAGATCAGGGCCGGAACAGCGCCCCCTGGATTGATACAGTTTTGTGTAGTGATCTGACATCACCTTGTGTATCTCACGCTGTGTGTATACCAGAGTCCCCTCCGGCGTGCGTATGGCTCCGATAGGGGTGCGATTATTCTCCTGCTTAAGCAGCCAGGCCAGAAGACGGCCCGCTCTGTCCGCCTTAGCGTGGGTACGAGCCATGTGGGCTGTATAGTTGTGACACCGCAATCTCTCCATGAGTTCTGCATGCTGCGTCCTGAGGCCCTCCAGCTGGCCCGAATGCCTGCCTCCGCCCTCGCCCTCTCGCTCGTATTTGAGCAGTTGCGATTCTAGGCGAGTGAGCGATAGCATTAGCTGTTTACGTATGTTCCAGGTGGCTCCGAGACAGTGCCCCCTAACAGCGATTTTGTGGGCATCCCATTCCACCAGTGCCGTACTTGCCGTCTCCTCATTGAGTTCGAAGTACTCAAGAACAGCTGTCCCCAGTGATGAGCGGAATTCGGGGTCTTCCAGTGCGGGCGGCTGGAGGCGCCAAGTGGGTATGGGAGGACGATCGGCTTCCCAGGTAAGCTGGAGTCTCATAGGGTTATGGTCAGAGTGCGTCCGTCCTAGGTATTCGGACACCTCCACTAGTGGTATTAAGGACTGGGAGCCCACAACCCTATCCAGCCGCACATATAGGTCGTGTACTGCAGAGTAGTAGGAATAGATGCGTTCATTGGGGTGAAGGACACGCCACATGTCTAACAATGCCCAATGTGAGAGCCAATCTGTGAGAGCCTGCGCATTTGACACAGCAGACGTCTTCCGAAGGGGTGGAAAGGATCTGTCCGTGTGTACATCGAGCACCGAATTAAAGTCTCCACCCAGTAACCAGGGAAGCCCAGCATGAGAAGTCAGCACTGTGGACAATTGTGCTAGGAACGAGGGTTGGTCTATGTTAATATTGATTAGCCGTTAAGTGTCCCTCGCACTAAGGTGTATCTGCCTTCAGGGTCTATCACCGTGTCCTCGCAAATTAACGAGGTGCCCGCTCTCACCCAGATTAGGGTGCCCCTCGCATGCGCGGAGTATACCGTGCCATACACTTGTCCCCTCCAGCGCCTACGCAGTCTGTCTAGTTCCGGCTGTGTCATGTGCGTTTCCTGCAGTAGGGCAATTCCCACCGAGTGCCTCTGGAGGTATGCGAATATGGAATAGCGTCGCGTGGGTGTGTGCATGCCGCGTATGTTCCATGTAATTATGTTAGCTCGTGCCATTTCTGGTGAGTTTAATCGACAAGGGTGCCAAGGGCGGGACGCACCACGGGGAGCGGGAATCAGGGACAGGTATAAGTGCGTCGTGTTGCTGCAACAAAAACAATAGATGAACTACTAACATCATAACATCTGGGGCAGACATTCCGCAACGTCCGTCCAAACCTCTGTAACAATTGGGTAGTACAAACTAGGTCAGTGTGTTACCTGTTGGGGTGTGTGCACTAGTGACGATGTACTATGGTCGTTCCCCCCCCATTCCTATATGTGCAGTATGCCATCCGATTAATCACCTGCATAAACTTACAAGACCAGCAGCGTGTAGCTTTAAATGTCGACTCAGGTGTTTGTATTTCCTCTGGCCGCATGTGTAAGGTGGCCGGGTGCGGGCAGAGTGTTACTGCATCATTTCTGTGTGACCCAGTCATCCCACCCAGTTATACAGCAGTGTGCAAAGCCACAAACGTTAATCATGAATGTTCTACTTGCGTGAGCCGTTTGTGTCAGAGTCCATCACATCAGTACTGTATCATATAATGCCATCAGCAGTTTGCGGGGTTATCTCTGGCAGGCCAAGGTCCTCGGATATTGCAGTCGATGGCGACGAAGAGCCACTGGCCACCAGCGCACCCCGTGTGTAGGGGTCCGGTCGATCTTTAGGGTGTGGAGAGCCGAGGGTTATGATTGCTTCCAGGACGCCTTGTCACTCCCGTCTTATGTTCTCCGGATTCGGGACTACAGTTCCTGTTGTCGCGCCTCTGATTGTTCCGCGCCGTCTTGTTCTCCGACCTGTTGGGTTGTCTCCATCCGGGTCTGAAGGCCTCACACCTGTCCACAGCCCCGACTCTTCCAGCCAGTCCCACGCCTCCGCAGGAGAGTCAAAGAAGCGGGTCCCTTCTTTCGTAACCACTCGCAGTCGGGCTGGGAACAACAACGAGTATGGCAGTTCTAGAACTCTGAGCTGGCGTTTCACTGCTGCATAGTTGCTTCTACGACGTTGCACAAGGGCGGTGTAGTTTGGGAAGAGCATAACTGGACTTCCGCTCACCCTGAGACCCTCCATTTTGCGTGTTTCACGGAGCACCGCGTCTCTGTCCCTGTAGTTGAGCATCTTGAAAATGAGCGGACGTGGCCTGGCTCCTGGCTGGGGCTTCTGGGCCGGCACGCGGTGAGCTCTTTCTATTGCCAACTGTGTTGACAATGTTCCCTGGGGTAGGAGATCGCGCAGCCAGTGCTCCATGTATTGCTCCGGGTTCCTACCTTCCTCACCCTCCGGCAGACCCACCACGCGTATGTTGTTGCGGCGGGAGCGCCCCTCCGCATCCTCTGCTCTGTCCTCCAGGGCGTGAACGCGGTCGATCAGATCTTGGAGTGCAGCTGTGTGACTTTGCGTGACGGGCTGTAGTTTCTTCAGTGTTTGGCCTTGTGTATTGACTTTTTCGCCCAACTTGCGATGGTCCGCATGAAGGAGCGTGAAATCCGAGGTAACCTTATCTATCCGGGTTTCCAGAGAGGTCCTGGTGTGTTCTAGCGCAGCGCCAATTCTCTCCACCGCTGCGAGTACTGAGTCCATCTTGGCTGCCAGGGCTGTGGTCGTTGGCTCCATCTCTCCTCCAGTACCCACTCCTATGGGTTCCCAGCCTCCTGCGCAGAGGGGTCCCTGTTGTATCTTAGCTCGCATCCGGCCCATCACAAGTTGCTGCGCCGTGGGCATGCGCAGCTTGTTAACGAAAGAGCGACGCACTGGTAATGATGCCACCCCGGAGAGTCTCACACCTGCGTGAGTCCCTCAGGAGACACGACCCGGCTGGGCTGCTAGCGATAGCCTCTGTTTGACGCTGTCTGTGGGCAAGGCCGCGTGCACCGGTCTGTGGGGGCTATTTACTACCTCCGCCTTGATAGCCTGCCAGTGGGGTAAATCTCCCGGATCTCCGGTTATGGCTGGGCGTCTGGTTACGTCGGCGTGAGTGCGGTGAGATGTGAGCCTGCAGGGCCACTCGGTTGTAAGACGGATTAGACGTTACGGATGTCCCCAGAGGCTGTCATCCGTGCAGGTCTTGTCCCCGCAAGTCGCAGTGTCTTTCGTACTTAAGCGTGAGGACTGCAGCTTCTGCTCACATTGGGCGCTTCCTCTGTTTCCCTCTTCAGCATTCAGTAGCGGCTACAACAGCGCAGTTGCTGAGTGAGGGTCAGCGTTCCCCAGGCCGTGATAGACTCCCTCAGGCAGACCTCCACCCGCGCCACCTCTTTATTGTCCGCTTCAGTGGTGCGATGTTCACCAGTCCCCCAGGCCCCCGCTAGGAGGTTTATTCCCTGTGATTGGGTTACACTAGGTCGTGCTCCCAGCTCCGTCTAGGCCCCCCACAACAAGAGCCGTGCGCCTGCAAATACTTCTCCCGCAGCAGCCTCACCGCTTCTTGTCCGATACCGGCCGTGCGTGGTTTCACCTCTTATTGGCCCTCAGTTTTCCTACTCCTCAGCAGTTGCCGTCCCGGGGGGCAAAGCGGCGCAAGCAGGGCTTTTCGTCTGTTGCGATGCCTCAGCTATCTGGGCACCCTTATTGACAGCGGGGAGGGCCGCTCTTCGCCTCCGCGCCAGCCGCCGCACAGCATGAATGGACGTTCCCCGTCGCTGGTAGTTCACGCTCGGCTTTGCAGTCACTAAGCCCCAGTCCTCCTTACCTCGGCAACCGCAGTTCCGAAGGGTGAGGCGACACTGATTTCCCCAAGGCAGTTACCCGTGTGGGTCTTGTCTCCTCAGATAGTGGTGTCGTTTCGTGCCGGAGCGTGGGATCCACAGCTGCTGCCCACAATCAGCGCCACCTCTGCTTCTCTCCGCAGCCCTCAGAAGCGGCCACCACAGCGCAGTTGTTGGTTTAGGATCAACCCGCGTCGCCTCCCAAAGTTGTCGGCCTCAGCGGTGCGACGTACGCCTGCCCCATAGGTCTCAGCTGGCGGGTTTTGTTCCCTGTGGCTGGGCAACACTAGGCCTTGCACCCACAGGCCGATCAGTGTTCCCTCCGACGCCCACCGGTACCGGTCCAGCACCGTCCAGGTCCCTCACAGCAAGGGTCGTGCACCTGTCAGTATTTCTCCCGCAGCCGCAGCTTCACCAGTGCACAATCCGTCCTCCCCCTCTTTGTTGCTTCTGCTGCCTGGCTGCACACTTCGGATCACCACAGCATAGGGCGGCTCCAACCCTCGTCGCAGGCCGCCTGGCAATTCCGTGTCTCTGCAGCGGCCCCAGGCCCATCTTACAGGGACCCGTTGCCCGAACCGCAATCACCCCCGCTCCACAGCTTCGGCGCCACAGTCGGGGTCCCGACTCACCAGGATTTGGGCCTCCGGGGTTGGTTATCGACGATGGCACCGCAAAGGTGTGTCCGGTGCGAGTTGCTCCTGATCCAGGTGAGTACACCAACACCTCACCCCAGTCGTTCTCCTTCGCTGGGTGGGCAGCCTCACAAGCCTGGGCGGCCGCCGCCCGCCAGACGGCAGCCGTGCGTGGCCTTGCCGCTTAGTGGCCCCGGATTACTTCTCCGCAGCAATTACTGACTCAGGGGGCAGAACGGCGCGATCAGGCATTTCCCCACTATGAGCGATATCGCTGCTGGCTGGCCTCCCGTAACGGCAACGGGGAGGGCCGCTTCCCGCTCCCCGCCTCCGTTCACCTTTGGCTTTGCAGTCAGTGGGCCTCCGTCTCGCCCACCGCGGCAACTGCGGTCCCAGGGGGTGGGGGGGGTGAGGCGGCGACGTTCCTGCTGCTCGGCCCCGCTTGTGTACGCTTCAGGGATCAGTTCTCCGCTGCCTCCGGGGTCGCCGCCTGATCGCGGGTGGCCATCTTCTGACGCGGAATGCCCGCGCGCGGTCTCGCGGCAAAAAGGCCCGGTCTTTCCTCACCACTGCCGCCACAGTCCCGATGGGCAAAATGGCTCAGCTCCGGGCTCACTGGGCGCAGCAGATCTTTAGCCGCTTGGTCCCACTTCTTATCGGCGTGGATGGCTTACATTTAGGATAATTTCGAAGGATTTATGGGGGATAGCAGCTCGAGCGCTAGGGATTCACGTCCGCCATGTTGGCTGGCTAGCCACGCCCCCATCATCATTGTCCTAATTATCAGCTATATCCGGATCTATGTTATAGTCATCACATGGGTCGGGTATCTGATCATCATTGTCCTCATTATCTATATCTGGATCTATGTTATAGTCGTCCCACGGGTCAGGTATCAGATTATCATTGTCCTCATTATCTATATCTGGATCTATGTTATAGTCGTCCCTCGGGTCGGGTATCTGATCACCATTGTCCTCATTATCAGCTATATCCGGATCTATGTTATAGTCATCCCGTGGGTCGGGTATCTGATCATCATTGTCCTCATTATCTATATCTGGATCTATGTTATAGTCGTCCTAAGGGTCGGGTATCTGATCATCACTTTCCTCATTTTCTATATCCGGATCTATGTTATAGTCATACCGTGGGTCGGGTATCTGATCATCACTGTCCTCATTATCAGCTATATCCGGATCTATGTTATAGCCATCCCACGGGGCAGGTATCTGATCATCATCCTCATTTTCTGCTATATCTGGATCTATATCAGGAGACCCGGGGGTGCAATATGTAAAGGGTCTGAAGCTGGTACGACAAGTACTGGTGAAGAGGGTGGAGTAGATGTAGGAATGTTAATAGGACTAGTAGCTATGTCCTTTTTCTTCTTCAGAGGTATTCTATAATCAGTGTCTATTTTCCTTTTGAAAGGTGGTATCACTGGCGTAGTGGGAATGTGTCCAGTTTGAGGGTTAATATGAACTGTCTTTTGTTTGGGATACAGCTTGTGCTGCATTTTCTCCAGAATCTGCTCCGGTGGCTTCAAAGGAGCATCTTTCTCTCGGCACCGAGCTGGATTTGTCCTTTTTATCCTTCGATGTCGAATGTTTCGGAATCGAGGGGGTATCATCGCGGTTCGAGCCCGAACCGGATGGCTTGACTTTGTTTCAGTGCCAAGCCCGAAGGCGGGGCATTGGAATCAGAGTCTCGGTGCCTACAATGGCCTGATGGCAGTGGTGGCCCAATAGCCTTTTTAGTCGGAGTGGGTTTGGTGGGTAAAGGAGTTTTGTTACTCACGGCACCCTGTGCAGATGGAACGTCCTGGGACTCGAGCTCGATCTCCAACTCTGAATCTGAGTCCTGGACGGAAAAGGCCTCTTCCGCCGCCTCCATCTCTTCTTGTTCGATATGTTCGCCGAAGATATTGGGAGTCTCGTCGATAGCCTGTCCCTGCATGTCTCTGCGTCAAGCACGCCGGTCTCTAAGAGTCTTTTTGGAACGGAACAACCGACACGCATCGAGCCTTCTTTATGCTCCGGAGAGAGACAAAGGTTACAGACCTTATGAAGATCAGTGCGCGGGTATTTGGAATGGCAACTAGGACAGAATTGGAATGGCGTCCGTTCCCTCGGCGGAAGACTATGCAGTATCTTCGAGTGGAAACAGGAGAGGAGCTAGGTCCGAAGGCCGCGGTGAGACTTTTCTATGGATAATGAAAGTTTTCAAAAGTTCTTCGACACGCAGAAGATGGGAACGCAATTGAAAACAAGACAAATGAGGGTAGAGTGAATTGCGAACCGAAGGGATCTCGATTAACGGTTTTGAATCGGCACGCAGCAATACACGTCCGAACCCGATGGCGGAAAAAAACTATCTGACAATGGAGTCGATGCTCATGCACAGTATCACCAAAAGGAGGAGTCACCTTACCTTGTGACTGGAAAAGACTTCTTTGAAGAAAAACAACTTGCAAACATCCAGACCCAACACTAGATGGCAGTAGTATGTAAATCATGTGCATCTACAGCACACATGCCTCGAACATAAAGGAACCAATGCAAGTGTGTAGGGGTGGCACTTATGTCCGACTCTGCTCTATCACTTCTTGGGCAGACTGGAGTCAGCATGGAGCCGCATAATGCCACCTAGGGCACCGCTACATAAAAACCCTGGATTCAGTCTGCTACTTGGGGAATAATGTTAGGTGAGGAATCTGTAGTTAGAAGTATCGAACAGAAACGTAAGCTTTGCAGGATATACGGCCTAGGAGTCCAGACATTAAATGGACTGTAGATCAGTATGGACACAGAATGTTTTATAGTATACAAGAGGCAGATGAAGAGATCTTACCTTCAGGAGAACAGATGGATGGCAAATCGGTGAGGATGACAAGTGCTGCCTCAACCAACCGGCTGCCATCCTCCAAGAGAGGCTGCGGGCTTGTTGCTTTTCCCTTAGGGCCACCAGCCAGCTTGGGATTCAGCTGCGGTAGCTGTCGGATAAGAATACAGAGGCACAGCTCCAAAGCAGCAAAGACAAGAGAATGGCCTGGCACGAGCCCACCAGTATCTCGACCCTCCCCAAACTCCGGCAAAGTCTCCTTCTCCTCAGCACCATCATCCACTGTAGGAGAGAAAGAGTTAACGTTTTAGGAGGGTGAAAGATGTGTGAGTAACAGTGCAGGAGGGAAAGGGATATCTGAAGAGGAGTAAGCGGTTGAGTGAGCAATGGGTGGTGAAGAGAAAGTTTAAGACAAAGGAAACAAAGGGGTTTGAGTGGAAGAACATGATCAAAGAGGGAAAAGCTGAAGAGAAGGAAGAAAAGAGGAGAGTGAGAAAGCACAGTATGAGCTGATAAGCATGAAGGAGGGCAGAAGTGTGGGAACGCTTTGTCCATCATTCAGCCCTGTAGGCTACGTAACCTGCTGTTGTTGTATACTAGCAAGATCTCTAGGACAAACGGCTCTTATGACTGGTAGAATGTGTGTAACATGAGTAGCTCAGCAGCTTAAGGAAGGACCACGTCAAAGATGAGTAACCAGCATATCCCATTCAAACTGGGCACCCCCTTTGCATCACTGCGGTGAGACTGGACCGCTGCTCCTCCCATGCAGCAGGCTTTGTTCCATATTACTGTGACCAGCCAGGGAGCCTCTCCTCCACTGGTCGACATTTACGCATGTCGGTTGGCCTCATCTCTCCACTGAAAAGGTCCCGGTGCCCACAACCCAGCATTCCCAGATAAGCCCTTGCTCCTTGACTGGGCAGTCCCTATGACTACAGATCTGCCTCCTCATCCACTGTGCAGCCCTTTCTCCTCCGCTGGCAGCCCCTACAGCCACCGAACAGCCTGGCATGTCTTGCACTGACAAATGGGTGCGTTTCACAATGTGATTTAGGAACAGGATAAGTCATCCAGGCCATGCCAGTGGAATGAAGTACCTGCTCATCTCAGTGCTGTGTTGTTCATGAGTAACTGAACATAGGCAAGATGTTCTCCCCAGTGAAACTCTTCTACAAAACAGCAGCCTGCTGCTGGTTAGCAGTCTCTCCTCATTTGAATAATAAAACGTTTCTATCCCCCACCCGTATATCAGTTCGTCTCCTTACATATAACAGCTCACTTTCTCACAGAGAAGCGTTTCCTCACACATCAGATCGCAGCCCTCCCCTCAAACAGTCTCTGAAGCGCCCAACCTTCGGCACTCCTGCGCCGCTCCTTCACATGCTCCTGCGTGGCTGCCAGCACCTGCTGAGCTACTTCCAGGGCGGCGAGCTGGATGTCTGGGTATTCGCGGGTCAGGAGAAGTCTGTGTAGCACGCTCAGCAGTTCAATGGCCAGATTCTGGAAGGGAAGGGACATGCAAACTCAGACCAACCTTGGATCCGCAGATCACAGTCCAGGCACTAACCTTACAACTTCAGACTACATTCTCCACACTCATCAGCAAATCACACACACACATGACAACATTAAAACAGCAAGAAAAGCTCAGAACAGACCATGAAACAGCAAATCACAGTCTTTATCAAACCCTTCCACAGCTCCCTGGAGTGTGAACATTAATGAAGGTAAATCTGTCACGAGACTTATTCTTTTGTGAGATTTATCCACTCGGTTAGAAGCTTAGTACCAAGCAGTGCTTTAAATGGGCCGGTACTCACCGGTACTGAGTACCGGCACTTCTAAATTTTCGGCGCTTGAGTACCGGAACTTTTGTCCAAAGAGAGTACCGGTACTCATGGGCTTTAAACCAAGCTCAGTGATATTGGCATTTACAAAAAAGAAGAGCAATACGAGTTGGTCCGTTTTCCTGAAGCACTCTAATCAAGTGCTAATCTCCCCTTTCAATGTGTTAATAGAGCAGCGGCCGGCCCGTAGGCATTCATTCAGAGTTGGCAGGAAGTTTGGGAGGGGCCAGACTCACACTGTGATGCCTGAGGCAGTGTCCAATTCAGGTAGTGATGACCGTGAGATAATCTGCCAAGTGGCACCTCTGTCTCGAGAACCGTGCTTGTTGTGCCTTTTAAAGACACACAGCACCTGCTCTCAGACTCACGCTGTGTGGGACACAAACTTCAGGGATCCCCCACGACAGGGGCTAAAAAGGCAGGAAGTGTCGCGGTCAGGAGGTGACAGGCCGAACACCGGCCTCCTCTTGTAATTATCTAACTAGGCACAGGGGCGGCAATGAACTCTTGGAGGCAGGGCGAGCAGGAAATTCTGATTTCAAAAGTAAGTGTGTCAAAGGAGGTGAATACCTTGACCCTACTTTAAATCACAGAGCATGCGCAATCATCACTGTAGGGTCCGGTAAGGTCGGATTCGCACTGCCCGCATTCTCAAGAGGTATAGTTGCAGGCACTAAATCGCACGGACAGCGGTTCAAGGAAGTTATATATTCTACTGACACCACAGCGCACAACACAAACAGTGCGAGCACTACAGTGGCAGGACTTACTTGCTGCTACCAAACTGCACATAACTGGCGCCAACCCGGCCCGCTTTCAGTGCCATGTCTTCGCTGTGCAGCCATTGGTCGAATCATTGCAGCCACTCTCCTGACGTGCGCACGTGATCCAAAATGCTGAGGGTGAATGTATCTCTGCAGCTGAGCCAGCCCCCATTCGCAAGCAGTGTGGACTGGCGTAGACAGCGGCTTTGCTCAGAGTGCTAATTATAATACTGCAGTCCTCCAGCCTTACATCTTAGTACAAGAGGCGCAATATGGGTGATAATTATTTTTAATGCGGCAATGCGGGGACTTGCCTTAAAATGGGTTAGGCTAACGCATGATGCGTGACACTTGGCAGGACTGCACTCAGGTTCTGTGTAGTCCATAGCACTGTAGGTGTGAGAACAGGGCCTGCTAACAGGCATATCTCGTGACTCTCAGGAAATCTAAGAGAAGTCTTCCTGCTGGCATATCAGAGTAGGGCAGCACTTGTTTGAATCCAGAGTGAGGAGAAAGGTAGTGATAGTGATGCTTGTAGCACAGCACGTGGGAATCAAGGTTTAGTAATGTGTGCAGCAGCGAATGTAAGCGTTTCTATAACATGTACTGAACCTCCTGTCTGTCTGCGTGCACGAGTGCTTCTATGTTATGTTATATTATGTTATGTCACTGTGCATGTTCTTGCATGAGTGAGTGTTGGCTGCAGTGTCCAGCATGGCAGATATATAGTTGCAAGCCCGAGAAGCCCTGCATTACCACACTCTGCACTTGAAGCGCAGGTGAAAGGGTGCGCTTGTAGCAAGTGCAAGGCCACTCTCTCTTCAGTGCAGATCTGCTTTCTCCGCAGTGTTTGAACACAATTGTATTTTGTTTTTTTAGTGGTCGTTTTCTCTTGGGTTAAAGGAGGGGCTCTGGGACGGGTAGAGGAGGGCGGACCAACAAATTAACAAGGAGAGGCCAGGCAGAGCTGAACCAGGAAGTCTGTGTAGGCCTTAAAATCCTGTGCATACTTAAGTCGAGCCTTGAAAACATTACCATTGACATAAATAAAAATTTTTAATCTGGAATCATTTCACCTTGGTGCACAAGTTTATATAACCGCCTTGAGAGGCGTTTGTGCTCCCACCGTGACGACAATGTCATTAGTTATCTAGGAAGCAAGTCACTTTTCATGTATATATCGTATATGGCCTATTTTCTTTTCATGAATGAAGCAACATTATAGTGTATTAAATCTAACACAAGATGTGATTGCACAGCACACATCCTGAATTCGTGCATTTGAGTATACTATCATATGTGCAAATGAAGAAAAAGGAGGCTTGGTGAGATAAAATATTTGTCTATGATCATACAATTTGGTCTTGTGGGGAAGCCAGAATTAATCCCAGAATTTCTGCTTTCACATTGTGCAATACAGCCTCCAGATGGCTATTTCTTTCTTTCTCTCCTGTGTTACAACAAAGGCCACTATTTTGTCTTTATTCTTTGCACATGAAATTAGAGTTTGGTTGGCAGGCAGATGCACCATCAAAGTTCAGTTCATTTTTGGCTTGAGGGTGCATGAGGACCTGGAACTGAGCCAGAGCCAGGCATCGTGGCTCAGGCTTTCAACAGCTTGCTCGACTCCAGAAAGAGGGAATCAGACTTTACAGCAGGTAAGGAGCTTTGAGGCAAAGCTGTGCCATCTAGGAGGGGCTGGGTGATGTCTGCTAAGTGGCAGTGAGACAAGAGGGTTAGCCATAGTTAAACCTTTCCAAAAAATGTTAAGGAAAATATCTTGTGCGAGTCATATGTGATCTAGGTGTTGCACCATGAGAAGCCCACTTTAATGATAAATGTACCCTTTTGTACGTATAAGGGAAATGGAATAATCAAAATATACCAGAAATGATTTCGTATCATTATGCACATCTGCACACCAATTAAATCTCAATCACATTAAATGTGTGGCCCTGGCCGGATCCCTCTGGACTGCCAATAGCCCCGCCCCCTAACACCGCCCCCTAGCTAACATCTAAATTTGTTGAGTACCTGTACTTATTTTTTTCCATTTAAAGCACTGGTACCAAGGAGCATATGACTTGTAAAAGCCCGCAGATTATTGACAAGGACACAGGCCATCCAGCTCTTAGATCAAAGCCTAGATACAATGTACTCAGACAGGTTTCAGACCTTTGATTCAGTAAAAATTAATAAGCACCAACTGTGCTGCTTAACCTGGTCTGCTAAATTCTGAGTGCGGTCTGCTCCACCTACTAATTTGTCTACGACTCTCAATAGTTACCCTAGTATACTTCTACCAGCAGTTGTACCAACAACCAGCTATATTCAACCCAACCAGGCTCTTCTGCAGGTAAACTGGGTCCATTCCTTTTCATACTATTGTTTCTTGTACTAACCTTTCTGACGGATACTTTAAACCTCCGCTTCCTCACCGCATAATATTCCCCAGGCACCAGGCTGGACCCGGACATGTTTGTAACAGTGCACCAGTGCGCCGCTAGGTGGCGCCATGCTGCTCCACACTGGCTCCATGCTACCTGAAAGTGATGGAGGGGAGCTGTATATAAACTCCACACCTAGACGCTGACGTCAGTTCCGGTCTTTCTATTCCTTCCAATGTGGATCCAGAGCTCTGCTCCCGAACTGGCCGGTTTTCCGACGAATTGCAAAGTTTTTCTCAGTATGCTAGAAAAGGATGCCCCCTTGGAATACAACACGATTCAAGCCATGCCATGTCAGCAGATGTTGGTGATGGACCTGCATGAGGTGTGGCTTTGGTACCTGGGTTTGGAACATGACAATGTTGTGTGATAAGTGCCCTCTCATGCACCCTAAGGCAGACTGGGAGGTGAAGCAGTATGTTGGCAAACACAAGAAGTTGCAGCCTTCACATAGAACCCGCTCCAAATCACCAGCCAGGAATGTCACAGTCACTAAGCCGTTTCTGCAAATGTTCCATTTCCCGCTCAAAGTCCTCCAGTACGTTGAAGTTCAAGTCCAAATGCAAGCAAAAAAAACAAAAACGAAGCAAAACAACCCCATCCTGCTACTCTGACTCCAAAGAGAAGGTGTAAGGGCATGAAGATATAAGTTGCACTCCATCAAGTTCACCAGTCACTGAACTGATTCTTCAGCTGGTCAAGATGCATCCGAGTTCCCTGGTCCATCATCGACCCTGCAGTAGATTGAGGACTACAAAGAAGCAATGCTGTAAATCTTTAGTGCGCTTCTGGTTCCCGCCAGTGAAGATAAAGGTAGTGTACAAATGGATGTCTACTCTTACACCATGGGGGCACTAACATACACCCATCATGGTGATATGTTTGTTTAGTTCCAAGCCGTCTGACTTAGACCACAGGCATTGCTAGGCAACAACATTAATGATAAGCCTACCAATGACAAACTGGAAGGGCATAGTTCAGGCTTCATGTCAAGACAGGAACTGGTCCATGAAACCGCAGGCCCATACAACAACCTCCAATCGAATCAAGAGTTGGCGTATCCTTATTGTTCAATATTTTTTTTAATGCTTCCTTATCACATGGTGAAAAACGCTTGTATTTTGCCCATTCTTGCAGTGTGCTAAATACATACTGAAAAGTACATAGCCCATAGGTCTACACAACCTACATGTATTATTTACTGTACAAATGGAAAAATAATTCCCAATTTACTCACTTGGGAAACAGCTGTATTATGTGGGCAAAACCTAGCATTCTGCAACTTTTGGAAAAGGTGTCCAAATCTCTCAGGTCCTGCAACTATCAAATGTCCTTGTCTACACAATCATGATTCCTCTTACCTGGTCACTGCCAATCCTCGTCCTTGGCCAGGAGATATCTAGAAGGACTTGCAGGGCACGCAGGCAGGCGGTGACATCCTCCCGGGGTGCATCTGAACGGGGAGAGCAAAGGAACTCCACGCTGATGCCTGAAACAGCAATGAACACTACGAGTTCAGGGAAATGCACACAACACCACAAAGTACTACCAAGGTTACTGCAAGCACCAAAGTAATACAAGGCACAGTCACATGGCATTTCTGCTGGTGGGGTGGGGGGGGGGCAATAATATACGAGAGAAGGACAAATGGCGTGCTTGGTGCCAGTAGCAACGTCACACAGTGCATGGGAGAGAGCAGGCTTGCTGAGGACGAACATCGGAGCACAGAGAGCAGGCTCCAATAAGATACGGATGACGACAGCAAGCCTGCCTCAACCACTAATGTCCAACACATTTGACTGGTGTTATGCCTACTCCAGGTACCCACATCATACAGAGCAATGCTCTAAGTGCACCTGCTATGCATCTTGCGCCCAGAAGTTTGTTAACTTCTTTGCGTTTTAACGTTTTACCTACTTCTACAAAGATATAGCACTGACACTGGGTTGTTTACTGGTATTTACTGTGTCATGTTTTGCTTGAGTTTCTAACTCCTACCACCTGCTAGAGTAAGCCTTAAGTGTGGGCTTTGCTAATCCAGGGAATCAAAAAAAGGAGTAACATGGTTGCTCAATTGGAGTAAACTATTCTTGCCAGGAGCACAAGAGGTAAACACCACAGACACTTCCAGGTAACAACTAACTGCCCAAGACCCAAGGAAGGGTTCACATTGATGGGTCAGAAGACTTGAAATATCATTTTTCATAAACGTCAAATATTATAAGATGGTGAATATCACGGAGAGGAAGAGGGGTCTGCAGTGCAGAGCCTCATATTATTAACGGAAGTGAAGTAATATGTTAACTCTGAAGGGCTTATCTCTGCAGTCACTACAAGGGTTCTGTTCACAGCTAATATTCTGGCTTACAAATGCAGTAGTGAGGGCCCTCTGGACTGAGGACTAGCTGTAGTTAAATTATGTCAGGTGGTAGGTTTAGCAGTAGTCCAGATCCCCTAGTCTTCCCCCTCAACCTGCTTCACCCCAGTTACCCAAACTAGTTCCCAGTGTAATGATTTCCGACTGTTTGAAAGGAACACAATGGCTATTCAGGAAGCAACTGCAAGTCAGTGTCCGAAGGTAAGCGATGACTTGCAGAATACGACAGCCCAACAACAGGATAAAAATAGGAACACTAGGGAAAGGATAAACAGAGTGATGAAAAGAAAGGAGAAGCTTGAGAATGCTCCTACAATTAAAGAATTTTAACTGGAGGAAGTTGAAATCACACGCTACTGTTATCGCCAACTTCTTATCCTTACAAATTGATGCTCTCAAAACGAAGTGTCGGCATTCCCAAGGATGTAATGGTACATTCGGTCAGGCATTTCAAGCTTGAGCTTTCCATGTCGTGGATACGCCATTGTGGGATCTTTGAAAAACCTCCCCTTTCATGAACTAAGTAACAAAGTGGACGAGTTTCACTAGTTCATTAAAACGGTCGATCTTGCAAGGTCTTTACTGGGAACCTCCAAAAAACTGTTTTATTCAAAAACACTAGATCTAAATTGAAATTATGTTTAAAAAAGTTATACAGATGAGAAGCCTTGAATAACATCTCAAAACTGAGCGACAACATAAAAAGGCAAATTCCTACTTGTCAATTCGTAGTGCTGGGTGTAATGCGATTTTATTTACGGACACACTTGGATTTGAAAATATGCTGCTTTTATTGAACCTACAGAATGGGTGGCTTGCCAATGACAGATCATGTCTAGAACCAGACTGGTACCACTGCAAAACATACTCCCAGTGACTACTGAATGTGTCCAATACAAAACAGTGTTCATGTAGTATTCATTGGTTTCTTTCAGCTGTTCCCACGTCAGTCTGTGCAATGTCATGTAAGGGTAATGTAAAAGGATTTGTTGAACACGGACTAATCACCCGTGAGGGTCTCTAGGCGCTGAGTAGGCGAGGAAGGTCTGGAGCATCAGTCGAAGAGCCATGTCTTCAGTTTCTTGCAGAATTTTGTTGAGCATCGTGGCTGTTCTGATGTCCTGGGGAGGGCGTTCCAGGTCTTTGCTGATAGATAGGTGAATGAGCGGCCTCCTGCCCTGCTTCTGTGAATGTTGGAAATGTGTACGAGTGACAGCAAGGGCGATTGGAGGTTGTGGGTTGGCTGGTGGCGGTGCAAATGGCGGTTGAGGGTTCACTCTGATGAAGTACTTTATAGCCCAGGGTGAGCATCTTGAAGTGGCAGCGTTTCTGGATGGGGAGCTAGTGGAGTTTCCAGAGGTGAGGCATGATGTGGGTGCGACGGGATAGGTTGAGAACCGGTCTGGCGGCAGCGTTTTGGATGGTTTGGAGTTTATGTGTGAGATGGGTAGGTATTCCGTAGTAGAGTGCATTGCCATAGTCAAACCTGCTTTTGATCAAAGTCTGGGTGACAGTCTTTCTGGTGTCCAGGGGGAGACGTTTGAAGCTCTTTCTGAGCATACAGAGGATGCTGAAGCAGGTGGATCCGACGGTGTTGATTTAGGGTCTCATGGAGAGTTTGGTGTCCAGGATGATGCCCAGGTTTCGAGCCGTGTCGGTAGGAGTCAGGGTGGGTCCCAATTCGGTGGGCCACCAGGCAGTGTCCCAGTTGCAGTGGTTGGGCAGAAAATCGGGACTCATTTTCTCTGCGTTGAGTTTCAGGCAGTTGGTGCACATCCAGCTGGCGATTTCTGTCATGCAGCATTTGAAGTTGTTTTTGGTGTTGATGGGGTCTTCTGAGAGGGACAGGCTGAGTTGCGTATCATCGACGTACAAGATGATGCTGAGTCCGTGGGAGCGGGTGATCTTTGCAAGGGTCTCAAGGTAAATGTTGAAGAGGGTGGGGCTGAGGGAAGACCCCCTCTGGGACTCCATAGATGTCTTTGGGTTTGGAGGCGGCAGTCTGACGCATTGCATTCTTCCGTACAGGAAGCAGAGCATCCATTGGAAGGCTGGTCCTTGGATTCGTGCATCGTGGAGTCTGGTGATGAGTGTGTGGTGGGAGACTGTCAAAAGCGGCGGCGAGGTCGATCAAAATTAGGGTAGATGAGTGTCCTCAGTCCATGATGGTGCGAAAGTTGTCTACTGCAGCAATGAGGGCCGTCTCGATGCTATGGGGCTGCGAAATCCCTATAGTGAGTTGTCAAAAAGTTTGTGTTGTTCAATGTAGCAGTAAAGCTGGCTCTTGATGGCTTTTTCCAAGATTTTTCTGGGGAAGGGATGCAGAGAGATGGGTCGATAGTTGCGGAGGACTTCCAGGTCTGTGGATGGTTTCTTGAGGAGAGGGGTGACATCTTTGTGTTTCCAGGCGTTCGGGAATGGGACTGTGGCGATGGATGTGTTGATGATGGACTGTAGCACCGAGCTTAACGTGATACTGCCAGGTTTGAAGACTCTAGTCTATGCAACAGTAGGCAAAGCGTTGGACTTAGGAGGGTTAAATTTACTTTTTCCACTCTAGTCTGTGCAACAGTAAGGAAATCACTGGACATCGGAGGGATTAAATTTACTATTCCCACCCCAGTGTGTGCAACAGTAGGGAAAGTACTTCATGCAGGTAACATATTTGAATAACCCTATTAATTTACAACAAATATAAAACTCTTAATAGGAACATTATTAATTAACCAAACAAGAGTTATATATACAAAAATAAACAAGTAAACAATTTACATGATTATTAAACAATTTAATAATTATCATCAATTTAAAAAAATTGTTACTTATTACTTAGCTTCCCACGTTATACCCCCACAAACCTAGCGGCCCACACTTAAAATACAACTAAAATAAATAAGTACAACACAATTAACATAATTAACAATCAATTAGATAATTATCAATACATTAATAATCAATTACTTAATTCACTCAAACCCAGCAGTCTGCACCTAACATACAACTCAAAAAATATAATTTACAAAATTTACATAACTAATCAATTAATTAATTATAAACGAATAATCATTAATTATACTTAACTAACTTCTCACCCTACATACTGACCAACCTGCTACGACACTATAGATGACTACTAGTAATTACATTAAAAATTATAAAACACTTAAAATTACTAACTATATTTAAAATTATTACAAATTATGCAAACAATAACACAAAATGTATATATGAACTAATACACCTAAAGAATTAAAAAAGATTTTACAAATATATTAAAAACTATCTTTATAATATTCTTGACAATGATATTACTAACGTGGAAAAAATAAATAAATAAAATCGATATTCTGGACAACAATATTTCTATATCAGTACCCCTCCCCCTCCCCCCCATATTCCGGTAACTAGGTTTAAAACTCAATATTTTGTCCAAGTATCGTCACCAGGACATCCGGGCGCTTAGACCATGATCCTCCTGTGCTGTGACGGATAACAGACTAATCTCGCGCGTGCCTCTGATCCGATGGACAGACATTCAGACACGTGTGTCTGGAACTCTGCTGCACGGGGTGGCTGCTTAGAAAGGGCAGATACTTCATGATCCCTCTGGACATGAGTCTAACTGGGACCTCTCTGTGCGCCTTTGGGCGAGGGCCATCCGAGCGCTAAAGGTCATTGCATCTCTCCCCGCTCCAGGCGAGCAGTGCAGCAGATCACACATTTCAACACCCTGTTGATTGCTCTTGAGCCTTCGATGGTTCTAATGCAATTTACTTTACACTTTCCTTCTCTTTGAATGGAGACGCTTCCTTCTCTTATAGAGAACTCTACAGCCCCCTTTAGTCTAAATGTCTATAGAGGATCCAGGGACGCAGGCGCCCAAAGGGCAGCCCTCCCCGCACTCACCGAGGATCAGGTGGAAGCGGTCAGCATTGACATCTTCTGGAGCCTTCACTCCTCCGCGGGAGGTCACCTCTTGTCCCATGGATGTGGGAGTGACGGGGCGGGAGAGGCTGGAGCCGCCTTCATCCTGGTCCACCGTGAGGAAGCCGGTGTTGTTCAGCCAGAGGGCTGTGGCATAGAGCAGTGGGGCCCATGCGCTGCAGTAGTGTGGCCTAGCACCGTCCCCTGTGTCAGCTGTGTAGAAGGCGCCACCTGCAGGACAAAGAAGAACAAGTGTGAGCTCCTGAAGTGTACACACAGAGGCCAAACACTGTGCAAAGAGCTGCTTCACCATAAAATGCTCTGCTCAATACGCAATAAATTTCACACAAGAACAAGTGAGAGAAGGCTATCTACCTTCTCCATAAATGGTCAGGAAAGGCTACTTACCTGTTACTTTATACTTAGATCATGGAGTTACCTGCGCTTAATACTGACATACAGTTGTGGGATTCAGAATATTTTAAGAAGATATGGGAAAGAAACCAATATAAGCGAACTGGAGGTCATGTAGAGCGTGACACCATGTGCAGAGTCGGGCAAAACTCCATAATGGCCCTTAATTTGGCATCATCCTAGGATTAACTTGTTGCGCCATTATGTGTGATCAGTTTAATTTCCACGCCACCTTCTATGCTCATGTGGAAGATGAGGGTATTGTATGTGTACTGAAGTTACCTTTGGTAATGCCCTTTCTGGTGGATGCTCTAACTGCAGATTCCTCACTGCCCTCCTTGCTCTCAGTTCTGTGAAGTGGACATCTGACAGATCTTAAGATCCCAGTTTAGATATCAGCACACTGCCAGTCTGTCAATCGCTCGGCACCCATCCATCCTGTGCTCAAGGATGTCATTTAGAGGTCACAGCTGCGACCCCTGGCTTGGTCTTTGCAACCCCTGGCAGTGCACATGCAAACCCTTGGCTTTCGATCAGCAGCCACAAAAAGCTCGCCAAGTAATATTGGTTTTCTGAAAAGAAAAAGTGTAGAACAACTGGTCATTAAATTACTTAATAAGGACTTCTGGTTTTCATCGCTCCCTCTCCGTTGTCCGAGGAGGATATATTTATGGTTTTTCCTAAGCCTGGCCTTGCTTCAGTTTTGTTTCAGCCAATACCGCAAGGACACGGGTCACAAGCTTTGATAGAAAGCTATTAACACCGGTGGCTTGGCCCTCATAGATGGTTCTCTGATGCATTGGAAGAGAGCGCCTCCCCTTTCTACTTTGCACCCCATGGAAGCAATCCTGCTGCCCAGTAACCAGACTGTGCTACATGTCTTCGCTGCACGATGGAGGAGTGTAGTATGAGAGGAACTGCACAAAGTTCAGGTGGCCCAATGACATGGCCTGTGAATATCTCAGTGGCTGCAATGCCATGAGCTGTGCCTGTGCCAATGGCAGCAGAACGTGGCTGCCAGCCGGAGCCAGTGACAAACATACAAACCACTGGATCTCAAGCAGGTCAGTTGCTGCCTCTTCCCTCCTATTATGCAGTATTAATAGAACTGGAGAGTAACACACTGATGGGTTCCTTCATGTCTACACGCATTCAATGTCCCTTAGCTTTGGACGGTTTGAATGCATTTCTATCGAATGCACTTAGTGTTTGTCTCTAACGTATTCAGTGCTGAAACAAAGAGCCCTAACAGACATATGAAAATGAAGATAGCATACAGAAAATGTACACAATAGGCGAAAGTATTAAACATTTTCTGAAAATTAAAGTCATGGTGAAAATTCCACTTGGCCAGTGCTAAATGTTTCTTTTGGTCAACATGGACATATGTTGATTTTATAGCATATTTCTATAAGTATATTTTTGTTTCTGTGTACAGAGTGGCTACTCATTCTTGCCCATTTCTTTGTACACATTTTGAATTCTCTATTCAGAAAGTTTAGAAAACATTGAATGACCCCTTCTCATGAGGTTTTAACCAAACCGGTTTGCAAGAAAGCGCTGCACCCGTCTGCAGCACATACCTCCTACTAATAAGCCACTATCACCAGCATTCTGACGCGCTCCGAAGTCTTTGATGCATCACTTTTCTATTAGGGATGAATGTGTCACCATTAGTTATTCTAAATCTGCTCTTCACACAACGCAGGGCACTGCAACTACATTTTGCCCTGTGCTTCACGCCTCGACAGTGGCCAGAGGAGCATTGTAATGCAGCCGTTCGGGAACTTACTGCAAGTTCTCTATTTTAAGCTTGACTTATTTCAGCTGTTGACTTACTCCTGTTTCCAATCCGAAAAATAATTTTTCAACACACTAATGCTGTCCACTACTGAATGATGATTGTAGCACTAGTTGGCAGGGGAAGGATATTTAAATGTAAATGGCTAATGGCATGCAGTGCAGGCGGGTCATGAAACTGCTTAAGTCACTTTTATTTTGTAAGTCTCTCTCTTTGGTAAATATGGGGAACATATTTAGCCGAGCAACCAAAGTACTGATGGTCGGCGTCTCCAGTCTGTGTTTAACTGCTAATGTTGGCATTATCACTAGATCTTTCCAATTCCAAGACACCTGCGCCCATTGTGATGCCAATCACTCTTCGTAAAGGGCGCATCCACAAAGTTGTATTGGAAACCAATTCCATGCACAAAGTTATCATGCTCCATGACGTCACCACTCTCACTGTCAGAGATTGTAAAGTCAGTTTCTGAAATGCCTTTACCACCTGGATATTCAGGTGTGCACTCAGATAATTCAGAGTGTAAGAAATTGTTTCCCTTCCCCCTCACTCTCTCCGGCCTGCCCCACCCATCTGCACCAAAGGCCCCGAGGAGGCACCTTGTCCCACATTTCTAGCCAGCTCTAAACTTCCTCAGGATGTTCAAAAACTTTTGTCTTTTCCATTGGCTATTACACATAAGCGAGTGGGGTAAAGCAACATGCACTTGAGATCCATGGCTCTGAGTTTTTGCTTTGCCTCCAGAAAAGACTTCTTCTGGGTTTGCACTTGAATGATATAATCGGGGTAGATGGTAATGTAATGATTCTCGTAGTGCAAAGCCCCTGCCTCTCTCGCGGCCCTAAGCACACAGTCCCTGTCGTTGGAAATCAGGCAAGCAGGATTCTACGTGTGCCTGGCAGAGGCCTGGCTATCAGTGGCCTGCGTGCTCGCTCCACAGAGAACATGACAGGCCCTGCGGCCTGAGACCCTGCACGATCCACTCTTCCAGGAAGCTCTGAGCAGAGTTTCCTTCTGCTTGCTCAGGGAACCCCAAAAGTCGCATATTATGGGGTGATCGCCCTTCAGCGTCCTCCGTCCGACTCACCAGGATCCTGGTCATTGTTGTCAGTTTTGGTCATTTATCCCCTCAGAGTAGTGACGTCAGCACAGAGCCCTCAGTTTATTCCTCAGTCGCACGTACCTTGTCAGCCACCTTCCTCAGGTTCGCGCATAGAAGACTGAAACAGATTCTATTTTCACCTCAAGCACAGTTCTAGTGCCACGGATTGCTGCCTGTTGGGGGAGACTCTGAAGGCTCCCCCAACAGAAGAGACGGCTGCTCCAGGAGGCAGGATGCATCCCACTTCGAGGCTTTTTGTGTTGTGTGGTGTTACTGCGTGATAGTGGTTCCCTGATGAGTCTTCGAGGCCTTAATCTTTCCGATGTTGGCCGTGCAGTGGAGCGCTGGGTTTACCCGCAGTGCAACCAATGCCCAGCAGGAGGAAGACCCACATGTCTCTGAGTGCCCCATGCACCTCTGCCACTACGCTTCTCCAGAGTCTGAGTTTAACAATCCCAGACCATACAGCAGAACGCACCCTCAGTTGATCCACTAGTTTAGGGAAATAAGGAGGCTCAATATGCAATGTCCCCCACCAGCACCACAGATCAGAGGCACTGAGAAAGCCACCCGGGCTAAAACAAAAAGTCATTGGGACCAGGGAAGACTCATCCAGCAAATGCAGTGGTCAACCCCAGTGGGTCCTCCAGGGTGAGATCAAGCAGAAGACCCAGCAACCAATCCTCATGCAGAGGAACTCACCCTACTCCGCTTTGCACAACAGCTCAGTCCATGAGCCGTGATCCCAATGAGAAGGTGAGGAGATCCAGGCAGGATCATGCAGGATAAAGACGGTGGGGATTAGGAGCGCTCTAGAAGTACATCCTATTGGCCATCTTGCTTAGCCACGCTCCCCCACACACATACTCCCACCCCCAAATTCAACCATGTTTAAAGGGGGAGCCCAGGTATTTAACCACTGGTTAGCAGGGTTATAGCGCACAGTGTTCTAAACCAAGCACAAAAAGTGAAAAATTTGCAGTGACCACGCAGAAATGGCAGAACTTCTATGCAGAGTCTACAGGAGGTGCAGGCAGGATTGTTTTGGTACCGATGGTGAAGCCTAACTGCTGAAGCAAGGTTACAGTTGCATTTACGCGGCACATGCATCGCTGGAAATGCGGTCACCTTTTAACAGCCGACTATAAGGATAAGTGAAACACACACTTGTTGCTGGTGGAGATGAGCCTCTATCACAGCAAGACTTTTTGTAAATACCCTTGGAGAATATTTTAGGAGAAGGGTAAAACTGAATGAATAATACTTTGCACCCACCGTAAAGCACAGATACTTGCAAGGACTTGGAAGCATCTTGACAGGAAAATAGATGTCCTTGAGGTCTAATACCACTGGAAGGAAAATGCTACTTACCACACTATACATCTGTTCTTGGCATATAGAGCTGTAGAGTCATATGCTGTGCATAGCCTCCCATCTGGTGTTGGGTCCGGATGTTTGCACTTTGTTTTTGTTCCAAGAAGTCTTTCCAGTCACGAGGTAGGTGACTCCTCCTTTCGGTGATAGTGCGCATGGGCATCGGCTCCATCGTTAGATTGTTTTGCCGCAGAGGGTGATGATGGAGTTAGTAAGAGTAGCAAGAGAGATATCCATGTAAATTGTATCGGAGTAAGATATTACTGTAACAGGTAGAGGTACCCGGGGAGGTGGGTGGGCGCATGCGACTCTACAGCTCTACATGCCAAGAACAGATGCATACTGTGGTAAGTAGCATTTTCCGTTCAAGGAATGTGAGCTGTAGATCACATGCTGTGCATAGTCTATATAGCAGTAACTCCCAAAGCGGTGGCTATCCTGTAGCAGCCGTCTGCAATAGTGTACATAAAACTGCTTGGCCCACACTAGCTTGTTGTCTAGCTAATACATCTACACAATAGTGTTTTGTGAATGTGTGTGGTGTAGACCATGTTGCAGCTTTGCAGATGTCATCTATGGGTAGGTTTCCTAAAAATGCCATAGAGGCCCCTAGTTTGCGAGTGGAGTGCGCTCTAGGGGGAATGGTCAATGTGCGTTTTGCTTTAATGTAATATGTTTGAATGCACTTGACTATCCACCGTGCAATACCCGATTTTGATATAGGATTGCCTTTATGTGTTGGAGCAAAAGCAAAAAATAGTTGCTTAGTGTTACGGAAAGGTTTTGTCCTTTCAATGTAGTATAGTAATGCTCTTTTCACATCTAGAGTGTGAAGAGCGCGTTCTGCTACTGAATCTGGTTGAGGGAAGAACACTGGAAGCTCAACAGATTGGTTGATATGAAAGGCAGAAACAACTTTAGGTAGGAATTTAGGGTTAGTCCTAAGAACCACTTTGTTTTGGTGTATTTCTAAAAATGGTTCTTCTATGGTTAGTGCCTGAAGCTCACCCACTCTCCTCAGAGATGTGATGGCTATGAGGAAAGCTACCTTCCAAGTGAGAAATTGTAGTTCACATCCAGGGCCGGACTGGCTGTAGCGGGCACCGGGCGTTTCCCCGGTGGGCCGCCAGGGTGGGGGCCGGTTTTGGGCCCCTGGGGGGCCGTTTTTGTTACAGGGCCGTTTTTGCAGCATAGCTGCGATATCGGCCCCTGTAACAAAATCGGCCATGGCAAAGTGCTCGGTCGCACCCCCAACCCTTGGGGGGGGTGGGGGGGCAGCCGAGCACTTTGCCAGGGCCGGTTTTGGTTCCCTGTCCGGCCCAGTTCACATCTGTGCAATGGCTCAAAAGGTGGACCCATGAGTCTGGTAAGGACAATAGTCAGATTCCACATTGGAGCAGGTGGATGTCTTGGGGGAATGACTCGAGTCCTTTCATAAATGCTTTAATAGCAGGCACCCTGAGAAGAGACAGATGTTGTCTGTTTTGCAGATATGCTGCTATTGCAGCAAGATGTAAGTGTATGGATGTGTACGCTAGATTGGACGCTGTAGATGTAACAGATAGCAAATGATGTTTTGGATTGAAGCGTCCAGCGGATTGATTTGATTGTTATTACAGTATATCACAAACCACTTCCATTTTGCTGCATAGCATGCTCTTGTAGTAGGGCGTCTAGCCTCTTTGATGAAATTCATGCAATCTGGGGGAAGATTGAGGTAACCAAACTCTAAGATTTCTGGTGCCAGATCGCAAGGTTGAGATGACTGGGATCTTGATGTCTTATTCCTCCATGGTTCTGTGTGAGGAGATTGGGAGTAATGTGTAGTTTCTGGTGAGGAACTACGGATAATTCCAACAGGGTTGTGAACCAGGGTTGACGGGCCCATGTGGGAGCAACTAGGATTAGTGTCATGGATTGCTGTCTGAGCTTCCGAACCACTAATAGAATGAGTGGGAGAGGCGGAAAAGAGTAAGCAAATATCCCTGACCAGTACATCCATAGTGCATTGCCTTTGGACAATGGGTGTGGATACCTGGACGCGAAGCTTGGGCATTTTGCGTTTGGCTGTGTGGCGAACAGATCAATCTCTGGGAAGCCCCACATTTGAAAGAATGGGAGGAGAACTTGAGGGTGGAGTTCCCATTCGTGGATCTGTTGTCGTGGGTCCCTTGCTCACTGTGCCACTGGATTCAAGCTAGCCTGGCTGATGAAGGGTGACATACCCCGAAACCGGTCCCAGGATATTTGTTTCCGGTCCAGGGAGGACCTGGCTTGGCAGTTCGGTCTGGACTGTTCCCATGAGGCACAGGGTCAAGACTGATTTTCATATGGCTGGGTCCAAACTGGGGTGGCGTAGTGGGCAAAAGAACGATGGATTTAACCCAGATCTTTTGACTGGGGGAGAATGTTTGCATTGTCAGCATTCCGTCCATCATTTGTTTGCTGTAACACTTTTCGCCCTAAGTGGGATGGGTATGCCCAGACGTGGGTCCCTTGCTCACTGTGCCACTGGATTCAAGCTAGCCTGGCTGAAGAAGGGTGACATACCCTGAAACCGGTCCCAGGATGCTTGTTTCCGGTCCAGGGAGGACCTGGCCTGGCAGTTCGGTCTTGACTGTTCCCATGGGGCACAGGGTCAAGACTGATTTGCATATGGCTGGGTCCAAACTGGGGTGGTGTGGTGAGCAAAAGAATGATGGATTTAACCCAGATCTTTTGACTGGGGGAGAATGTTTGCATTGTCAGCATTCCGTCCATCATTTGTTTGCTGTAACACCGTTAAGAAGTTCGACATATCCAAAGTTATCATCAGGTGGGGAGTGTCTAGACGGATACAGATCAAGGTCGTTATCTGTAATGGGGTCAGTATGATAATCCTCCCAAGGGTCGATGTCTTGTGGTCTATCCTGATCCTCATCCCCATCCCCTCCATCCCCTTCATCCTGTGGGTCAGGTGATAGTGGTGGTGAATTTGAAGGTGTAATAAGTAAATTGGGATCAGTGGGAGAAGTGGGTGGAATGTAAGGGGGAGAAGGGTTATGTAGGAAGCGGTCTCTGTATATACTATACCAAAGTGAGGTATAGTGTGCACAGAGTCCAGTGGAACCCCAAAGGTAGGCAGAGGCAAAGTTAGATAGAACCTTACTCTCTATTTGTGGTAGTGTGGTCGAGCAGTAAGGCAGTATCAGAGGACAGTGTTAAGCATTTGTTGTACACACTCAGTCAGCAAATGAATTCACACACTCAAAGACTGAACTTCAGACCAATTGTTTTTGTATAAAAATATTCCTTTAGTTATTTTATTTCTAGAACCAAGCAAGCCTGGCACAGGTAAGCAATAAATACTTTACAGTAGTAAATGCTGATTGTAAAACAGTTCAATTGCAATTGTAAATGTACTATGGTTTGACTTACAGTATTGTTTCAGGGAAATGCAATCACTTGTAAATACAGTACATAGACTTCAATGGGATTTTCAGTAAAATAGCAGGTAAGTTACTTTTGGATTACTTTTCTTACTCAGTGCTGTATGCAGCACTGGGGCATTTCCTGTAAACAGGTGAGTAAAAGCGTTTTTGTTAAATCGTACAATTTTAAAGAATTTCTTTAGGTTTCAAAACTCTACACTTTGACACTTTTTCCTGAAAAGGTTTCTATGTTATCCTATGGAGGAAAATATGGTTATCGGTTTTTAGGTAAGTTATCGGTCTTTGGAGTTGAGGTTCTGGGGTTAGACTCAGGGGTCCCCCAGGGTCGGTGATGCACTCTTGTTACACCCTCAGCGGCACTAGGGCAGCCGGGTGCAGAATGCTGAGGCCCAATGTTATCCAATGGGGGATAGGGGGCCTCCGGTTGGTGGCTGCTGGCGAGCAGGCCACTGGGTTGTGGGAGCAAAGCTCCTGGACTTTAGTTCAGGGCAAATGGGGAAACTAATCAGCACCAAAAGGTGCACCCTCAGCGGCACAAGGGCGGCCGGGTGCAGGGTGCTGTTTCGAGGTCGGGTGCCCTGGTGTTTCCAATGGAGAACCTCCGGTTTGCAAAAGCACTGCAGGCAGGGAGACAAAGGACTTCTGGGTGGGACCACCACTTCGAGAGGTAAGTTGGGGGTTGGTTAGGCACCGTTGGTTTGGGCACACAAGGCCGTGGGGCGTCGGGTGCGGGGGTGCCTTTTGGGGTCGGATCTTCTTACCAGCTCCTGGTCGCGGTTAGGGGGGCCTTCTGGATTTAGGCTGCAGGCGTCGGCTGGAGGCTTGAGGCAGGTCAGGGGTCGCCGGATCTCGGATCAGGATCGCCGGGGTGACCTCCTCGTGGTGTTTGCCCGCTCGGGCCGTGGACGGCGGGTGCAGATTGGGGCGGATCTGCGGTGTCCAGCCGGAGCCAGAGGTTGCAGTTTAACAAATCAGGTGTTCACGGGAGAAGCAGTCTTTGGAAGTGAAGGCAGGCAGGCCCTCCGGGGTTTTTGAGGTTGCTGGCTGCAGGACACACCGGGATTTCACAGGAGCAGGTTCGAGGGGGGAAGACAGGCCGGTAGGGCTGGGGCCAAGTCAGTGGGCGCCTTCCTCTTGTTAGCTGCTGCACGGCTGTTCAGTCCTTTTCTTCTTGTTTCTTGGCTGGATCTGAGGAAGCAAGGTTCAGGGGTGCCCCTAAATATTAGATTTAGGGGCGGTACAGGTAGGTAGAGGTCAGGGACCAATGGGTCCCTTCCCTGGGGTGGGTACACCCCCTATTGTGCCACCCTCCAGTGGGAGGGGGGCAGGAGCCGGTCCCTGGTTGGCTGGGTCCCCCCCCCCCCATCTTCAAAATGGCGGGGACTGAGAGTTGTGCTTCGCCTCGCCTCCCCCACCTGAGGGGTGGAGTTGGCAGAGGTGGGCACACCTCCCTTCCTCAGTTGCTTTTCCCGCCGGTTCTCCCGCCCAAAGTGGGGGTCAGAACCAGTGGGGACCAGTTGCTGAGTACAGCAAGTGGCCTGGGGAAGCTCACAAAGGCGGCAAGCCGTTGAAGCTTCCCCTTCGTGAACCCTGCCCATCCTGGGGGAGGAGGCTTCGCACCTCGTCCCAGGAGTGCATTGTTTCAGGCCCCAGAGAGCAGCAGGCTCTCGACCCAGGGGTCCAGAAACATGTCTGGTGGTGGCAGCTGAAAGCAGCCACTCAGCCTGGACACTAGTGTTAGGTCGTTTTTCAGGGGGCATCTCTAAGATGCCCTCTGTGTGCATTTTTCATTAAATCCCACGTTGGCATCAGTGTGGGTTTAATGTGCTGAGAAGTTTGATACCAAACTTCTCAGTTTTTAGTGTAGCCATTATGGTGCTGTGGAGTTCGTAATGACAAACTCCCAGCACCATATACTCTTAATGGCAGCACTGCACTTACAATGTCTAAGAATGGACTTAGACACTGTAGGGGTACAGGGCTCATGCACCTGTACCCTCACCACTGGTACAGTGCACCCAGCTAGAGGGGTGACTGACCTATGCCAGGGCAGTGGGTTGTAGGCATGGCACACAGAGATGTGTGCCATGTCGACTCTTCACTTTGTTCTGCACCAAAACACGCAGCCTGCAAAGGCAGTGTGTGAGTGTAATGGTACAGGACCTCTAAGGGTGGCACAATAAGTGCTGCAGCCCTTAGAGGCCTTCTCTTGTCACAGTGCCCTGGGTACCTGTGGTACCATTTACCAGGGACTGACCTGTGGCCAGAGATGCCAATTGGGTTTAGGCTTCAATGTAGTTTTAGGGAAAGAACATAGGCCCTGGGTACCTGATTAGCAGGAGCCCAGGGCACACTCAGTCAAAGTACATCAGCAATTCAGCAAAAAGTGGGGGCAACCATGCAGAAAGAGGGCACTTTCTTACAACATCCGAACCCGATGGCAGAAAAAAACAATCCAACGATGGAACCAATGCCCATGCGCACTATCACCGAAAGGAGGAGTCACCTACCTTGTGACTGGAAAGACTTCTTCGAACAAAAACAAAGTGCAAACATCCGGACCCAACACCAGATGGCGGGCTATGCACAGCATGTGATCTACAGCTCACATGCCTCGAACATATACCTTCTTGTAGAAACTGGATCCCTTCCTGTAATGCGGTCATCTTTAAATGAATGGTTTGCAGGTAGGTATTAAAGTCCCACAGATCTGTTGAGGGCGTAGTGTGCCGTTGTTTGGGATTTCAAAATACACTCCTTGCCTCTCTGATTTAATGGTCTTTCTTCTATCGCTGCTTTGCTTACTAGTGAGCGAACCTCTTCTAGTAGAAGCGGTAAGCGTTCTCGGTTGACCTTGCGCTTTTATGGAGGTATATCGGGGGGTCGGTGTATGAATTTGATGTTAGTCTTGTTGCACTTTGACAATTCCACTTGTCTGTTGTTATTGTCGTTCATTGCGGCTGCTGACCTTGTTGCTGAAAGGACAGAGTTCCTTGGTAAAGCTGCCCAATGTGAACAGCATTGTGCCATATTTGTTGGCATCAGTGAAATGAATGCAGGGGCCATTCTTAATTGTGATTGGGCCACATGTAGCCCAAAGAAATAGGTTCCATCGAATATTAAGTTTTACAGGTTTTGAATCTCAGGGCAGAAGCAGGAAATACATACCTGTGCATGGTGACGCAAGACTAAACTAGGGCTAATCTGGCAGCTCGCCGTATCTGCTGCATTTAGAAAGCAGCATATGCTGCCGTTAGAAATTATTTTCTCCTTTACGCTTTCCTTAACTATTTTTTGTGCATGGATTGGTTCCCGGTCACATTAGGGGTCCCACAGGGCTCCTCACTTTTGCCCACTCTCTTCAACCTCTTTATGGAACCTCCTACGGAAATGTGGCGTTCATCCAACATCCTCTATCACATGTACGCTGACAATACCCAACTATACTTAAAAGTCTCTGCATCAGAAGACATCAGCTCCCTCAACACAACTCTTCAGAAAACTCAAACTTGGCTACCATCCAATCAGCTCAAACTAAATACTCAATAAACGGAATTTCTACTAATCGCCCCACCTAAGTAGTCACCCGTCATTGAAGAATGGTTGAAACATCTAACAGTCTTCAACTGCATCCCACAAGTCATTGATTCTGCGAGATCACTGGGATTAACTCTCAACAAGAACCTCAACATGCAGAAACACATCAGTGCCACCACCAAAGGAGCGAATCACCAAATGAACTTTGTAAGAAAATTAAAACCCTTCTCCAGCCCCGAACAACTTCAAGCATGCAGTACATGCTCTAGTGATTCCCAGGTTGGTCTATGGAAGTGCAACCCTCTCTAGGCAACCCAGATCCATACTGGCTCCTCTGAGAGCTTTGCTCCACTCTGCTGCTAGGCTCATCACCGGCTCAAAAAGAAACAACCACATCACCCCTGATCTGAGATCCCTCAACTGGCTCCCTTATGAGGCAAGGATCCAGCTAAACATTGCCTGCATGACACACAAAGCCCTCCACTTCAAACCCCTTAGATATCTTGCTCTCTGGTGGTTCAGATCATCCAGAAGCTCCAACTCCTTACTTCTGACACCTCAGAGATTCCGCAAAAAGAAAACCTACAACCGATCTTTCTCTGGGATTGCTCCAAGAATTTGGAACTTCTTGCCCCCTGAAATCAGAATGAATACCTGAACTGTATCCTTCAAGAAAGAAGTCAAACACTCCTTCTGAAGAAATTTCTTCCTTGATCCTAAGATACCCATCCCGATTCTTCAATTTTCGTCAAGACTACAGCATACCGATGACTTTGTGTTCGACTTCTCAGTCCTGACACTACCCCCACTTTTCTAGACACTGCATGATCCTGCAGTTTTATTGACTGATAATTCTGTTCTTATTGGTTTATCTCCTCTGCTCTATGAACATTGTAAAAGCTTACCCTTCCTTTCTGGACACTACTTTATCCTGTATTTTTCTTGAATATGATATTATTGCTCTGCTCTCTGTATATTTGTAAAGCGCTTTGATACCTGCAAGGGTCATGTTTGCACTGGGAAAAAAAAACCTTTCAAATAAATAAATACGTTTGTAGATAAGTCCTTTACCAAGAGTTCTTGGCTTCACAATGGGAGCAGATGTCTGGGAATTGGAAAGATCTAGTGATTATGCCAACATTTAGCAGTTAAACGCGCAGACTGGAGAAGCCGGCCATTAGTAGTTTTCAGGAAGGCGTCAGAGAAGCACTTTCATCTCTTCCCACTGGAAACAGTCATACTGGTTGATGGGTGCTTGCGAGTCTGCAATACACCATAAGGTTGCCACGCCCGGAACCATTTGCCTCAATGTTTCCCTTCCATGACAAGGATATTACTTTCTTTTTCAGGGAGAGGCCCTTCTCTGGCCCCTTGGTAATGGATCTTTTCCGAGCAGTATGCAAAACCACAGAATCAAAAGGAGTGAGACTTCTGAAAAAGCGTATCTTCTGGTTCGGCCTTGCATTTGCGGTCCATGCTATGCGTTCTTGCTCCATCGTAATGTTGTAATGCTTCACATTAGATTACAGCATAATATTCTGAAGTTTCATCTAGAGTGGGTGCTCGGACGGGGTATTGCTATAGTGGGTCTTCATTGTCTATCAAGTATTCCTTCAATGCACCCTAAGAACTTGGGAAAAGGTTCAGATGGTTGTATTAATAGCCTTCTTCACATGTCTGTCAAATGTTGTGGCATTGATGAAAAATATGGAATTGGGCCCTGTGGCATTTGGTTAATTAAATACCGATTGTCTGGTTCAGTGGGTTTAGGGATGTGTAAATGTCGCAAATGTAGTGAAATTGCCCCCTCGAACGTAATATTGCCTTTAATACCAGTCTTCACTGAAGTTAGCAGCCTCTAATACAGGACTGGCTGGGCTGGCCGTGTTTGTAGAGTTAAACCAATCATTCAGAGATTTGCCACAATGCACAAGTTACTAACTTGTGTAACGATATATCTGTAAGAGACAGTAGTTAGTGACAGATTCCTTACCTTAGAATATCCCCAGGCGTCAGGCTGGATCCGGAAAGTTTTTGCGTAGCAGTACCCTTGCGCGTCGGTAGGCGGCGTCGTGCGGCTCCGCGTCAGTCGTCGGCGTCGTGATCGCCGGGATGACGTCGCGGGCAGTACTTAGGCGCCGCCCCTGCGCGCTGACGTCAGTTCTGTACACGACTTTCCGCGCCAGGAACGCAGAGCCATGCAAGAAGCTGACAGGTGTCTGAAAAATACTAGGGCCCTGAAAGGGATGTCCTTAACCCTAGAAATCAGTTCGCAGAACGGGGAGGATGGGTGGGCGGTAGGAATCTGTCACTAACTACTGTCTCTTACAGATATATCGTTACACAAGTTAGTAACTTGTGCATCTGAAAGAGACACGTTAGTGACAGATTCCTTACCTTAGAATAGATACCCCAGCAATACCAACCCCGGTGGTGGGTCTGCGAACAAAGATCAGACAAGGAAGTCCTGGAGGACAGAACGGCCAAAGAAGCCGTCCCTCCGGACCTGACTGTCAAGGCAGTAATGCTTTGTAAACGTGTGCAGCGAGGCCCACGTAGCTGCCTGACAAATAACCGGCAGCGGAACACCGCGGCCCAAGGCCGTGGTAGCAGCCGTTGCCCTGGTGGAATGGGCACGCAGCCCAACAGGAGGCTCCTTCTTAGCCAAAGAATAGCAGGTCTTGATGCACAAGGTAACCCAGCGGGAGATGGTTCGTTTGTGCACCGCCCGACCTTTTTGGCGCCCACGTAGCCAACAAAGAGCTGGTCATCCACCCGGAAGTGTTTTGTGCGGTTGATATAGAAGGAGAGCGCACGTTTTGGGTCCAGACGGTGGAGCCTCTCTTCCTCTCTGGAAGGATGCGGAGGCGGAAAGAAGGTAGGCAAAGTGATGGTCTGCCCAATGTGAAAGGCAGTAACCACCTTTGGCAAGAAGGACGGACGCGTCCGAAGAACAACCTTGTCTGGATGAACAGACAGAAAGGGAGGTTTGCAAGATAAAGCCTGGAGCTCACTCACCCGCCGAGCGGAGGTGATGGCCACCAGAAAGGCTGTCTTTAGAGTCAGAAGACGAAGAGGACAGTTATGCAGAGGCTCAAAGGGAGCGCACATTAAAAGGTAAGAACCAAGTTCAAGTCCCACTGAGGCATCACAAATGGAACAGGAGGAAAGAGGTGTGTAATGCCTTTTAAGAACCTGTTAACAACACGGGACTTGAAAAGGGAGGGCTGATCAGGGAGCCTGAGGAAGGCCGAGATAGCACAGAGATAACCCTTGATGGTACCCAGGGCAGAACCCTGTTGGGCCAGAGAAAGAAGGAACAGAAGGACCTCAGAAAGAGGGGCAGAAAGGGGATTCACAGCCTTTGCTGTGCACCATGCCACAAATTTGTTCCACCTGCAGGCTTATACCACCTTAGTGGAGGGACGCCTGGCTGCCAGAATCACATCACAAACCTCGGGAGGCAAGTCGAAAGGAATCAACTGCCGCCGCTCAATCTCCACGCAAGCAGGTGTAGACTGGACAGGTTCGGGTGGAGGACCGTCCCCTGCTGCTGCGACAGAAGATCCTCCTGAAGAGGCAGACGGATCGGGGGATCTACGCTCATACTGAGTAGCTCGGGATACCATACTCTTCGAGCCCAGTCCGGAGCCACAAGAATGACTTGGGCCCGGTCGTGCCCAATCTTCTTCAACACTCTGGGTAGAAGTGGTATAGGCGGAAAGGCGTACAATAGACCGCAACTCCACTCGTGACGAAAAGCGTCGCCGAGCGAGTGCCGCCTTGGAAATTCCAACGCGCAGAACTGATGACATTGCGCGTTCTCTTCGGTGGCGAATAGATCTAACCAAGGCTCTCCCCACTGTAGAAAGAGTCCTTGCGCCACTTCCGAGTGAAGACGCCATTCGTGATCCATCATGCACCTGCGGCTGAGTTCGTCCGCCCTGGCGTTCAGGGAACCTGCCAGGTGTTGAACCATCAGGAACATGCCCTGATGTTCCAGCCTTGTCCAGAGGCGCAGAGCCTCCTGACAAAGGGTCCACGACCCCACCCCGCCCTGTTTGTTGCAGTACCACATGGCGGTGGTGTTGTCGGTGAACACCTGCACTACCTTCCCTTTGACAGAGGGAAGGAATGCCTTCAGTGCAAGTCGGATCGCCCGGAGCTCCAGAAGGTTGATATGGAGCCGGGACTCCGCCGGAGACCAGAGGCCTCTCCCATGTGACCGCCCCATCCCAGAAGGGACGCGTCCGTCACAACCGTATGCTCTGGCTGGGGAAGGGAGAGGGATCTGCCCATGACCCATTGCCGGTTCGAGAGCCACCACTGCAACTGTGTTGCAGTCCCCTCCGAGATCTGGACGTGATCGGACAGGTTGCCCTGGTGCTGCGCCCACTGGAACTTCAGGTCCCACTGCAGAGCCCGCATATGCCATCTGGCATGATTGACCAGCAGGATGCAGGAGGCCATGAGGCCCAGCAGCCTCAGGGTCATCCGTACCGAAACCCAGGATAAAGGCTGAAAGATCGGAATCATAGCCTGAATATCCCAGACTCGCCGTTCGGGAGGATAGGCCCGAAACTGCGTCGTGTCCAGAACTGCTCCGATGAAAAGGAGCTGTGGAGAAGGAATCAGATGCGACTTCGGCATATTGATGGAGAACCCCAGCGAGTGCAGGAGTTCGGCCGTAGTCTGGAGGTGGGAGACGACTGCCTGGGACGAGCCCGCCTTCAGCAGCCAGTCGTCGAGGTAGGGGAAGACTGAAACCCCTGCCAGGCGCAGATGAGCTGCGACCACCGCCATCACTTTCGTGAACACCCGAGGGGCACTGGTAAGGCCAAAGGGGAGCACGGTGAACTGAAAATGCTCGAGGCCTACCGTGAACCGAAGGTAACGCCGGTGGGCCGGCAGGACGGGGATGTGGAAATAGGCGTCCTGCAAGTCCAACGCTACCAACCAGTCTCCAGGGTCGAGGGCAGTCAAGACCTGAGCTAGGGTGAGCATCTTGAACTTCTCCTTCCGGAGGAAGCGATTGACGTTCCGGAGGTCCAAGATAGGACGCATGTCCTCCTTGTCCTTTTGGGCACCAGAAAGTAGTGGGAGTAGCAACCACGCCCTACTTCTGGGGTCGGAACATGCTCGATGGCCCTCTTGGCCAAGAGGGCCGTGACTTCCTTCTGTAGAAGCACCAAGTGATCCCCTGACATGCGGTGGAATTGAGGTGGCATGGCTGGGGGTGGTCTCGAAGGGGAGGGAGTAGCCCCTTCGGACAATGTCCAAGACCCACCTGTCCGAGGTGATGGGACGCCAGTGGTGAAGGTGATGGCGGACCCTGCCCCCGACTGGCGTGCTGTGCACCTGAAAGGAGGGACTAGGAGGGTTTGGAGGCCGCGGGCGGGTTGGAGGTGGTGGCCTGACCCGCACGCTGGTTGCCCGAACCGCCACGGCGGTATCCACGTCCTCGGCCACGCGAAGGCGCTTGCTGCGCGGGCCGTTGGCCGGGCTGTGGACGTGACTGGGCGCCCCTTCCGTGGCCACGAAAGGGGCGAAAAGCAGACTTGAGCGGAGGGCGCACAACAGCAAGGCCCAGGGACTTAGCAGTAGCCCGTGAGTCCTTGAAACGCTCCAGCGCATGGTCTGCCTTCGAACCAAAAAGACCGACTCCATCAAAGGGCATGTCCATGAGTGTATTCTGGACATCCCCTGAAAAACCAGTGGTTCTCAGCCAGGCGTGGCGACGCAGCGCCACTGTCGTTGCAAGCGATCTGCCCAGCGAGTCGGCGGTATCAAGGCCACAGCGGATGGTATATTTAGCCGCATCACGCCCTTCCGCAATGGCGCGGGTAAGCAGTGTCTGGACCTCCTCAGAGCACTGCGACAAAACAGTCGCCACCGAATCCCACAGGGAGTGGGTGTATCGGCCCAAGAGGCAAGCAGTATTAACGGACCGCAAGCCAGCACTGGAGGAAGAGAAAGCCTTCTTCCCAAAGTGATCCAGGCGCTTGGATTCCCTATCCGGAGGGGCGGTAGGGAAGGCGGTTTGGGAGGCAGAGGCTTGGACAACCAAGCTCTCAGGGTGGGGTGTTGGGAGAGAAACAGGGGGTCGCCCGGAGCAGGGCGATGGCGTCGGGCCACGTTCCTATCCACAGGAGCCCCTGTGGTGGGTTTGGACCAGGCACCCAAAAGAACGTCAGTGAGTGCATCGTTGAACGGCAGCACAGTCTCCAAAGAGGAGGCCGCCGGCTGAAGCACTTCAGTCAGGATGTTAGTCCTGACGGCCACTGTAGGCAACTGGAGATTCAAGGCTCCAGCAGCTCTACGCAACACCGTTGCAAAATTAGCCCCTCCTCCGTTGCCACGGGAGGAGAGAGCATGCCAGAGTCAGGGGAGGTGTCCAGACCACTGGCATCCCCAAGTTCCTCAACCCAGTCCGGGTCAAACTCGCACTGTTGTGTGAGAGGGTCCTCAGACCCCTCCCAGCTCTCCTGGTCCTCCTCAGGTTGAAAATATGGAGGAGGAGGGACATCAAGGACCCAAGGTCTCATCGGCGCCGGAACCGGCGTCGGGCGACGCCGGTCCGGCTCCATGTCCGGACCCGGAGAGAACGACGCCGCCCGGAGCCCCGGACGGCGTCAGAAACGGCACCGGGGACATCGGCGGAGGCGTGGTTAGGTCAACCGGCGTCGATGGGGGTTGCGGCACCACCGGAGCCGGGATCGAGGCCGGGGCCGGAGCCGAGGCCGGGATGAAGGACGGTGGGACAGGCGACGCCGGGACCGGAGTCGACGGCGACGCCGGAGCAACCCCATCAGGCCCGCGGGGCCCGAAGGCGCACCGGAGGGACCTTGAGGCCCGAAGAGGCGGGCCATGGCCGACAGGAATTCCTGTATTTCGGCCGGAGTCGCCCCCGAACCCGGGTAGGACGGGTAATGCGGGGGTAATTCGACAGGCACGTCCGGGGCGGCGGGGACGGTGCCGACAGGGACCTCAGCCGAGTCGCGAGACCGGCGAGGCGAAGTCTTAGAGCGATGACGCCGCTTAGACTTCTTGTGCTTCGACTTACCGGCGGAGCGCAAAGACTTGGATTCCGACGAACGGCGGGGACTCCGCGTCCGGCCCCTCGACCTCTCCCGGGACCGGGGCTTGGTGCGGCGCGGAGCCGACTGCCGGACTTCGAGGAGCTTTCGAGACCGCTCTCGCAAAGCCTTCGGATGAAGTTTCCGGCAGTCAGGGCACGACTTCGTGTCGTGGTCTCGGCCGAGACAAAAGAGACACTCTAGGTGCGGGTCCGTGATCGACATCATGCGACCACATTCCTCGCAGGGCTTAAAGCCGGGCATCCCTACGACACCTTAGGAGTCGTGAAGACTCGTTGAAGAAACAGTGAACAAATTCACCAAAAAAGATAGTCAAAAAGTGACTAGGGCACTGCTCTTCCCGGATCTGCGCTTACTGGCGCGGAAAAAGAAGAATTGACGTCAGCGCGCAGGGGCGGCGCCTAAGTACTGCCCGCGACGTCATCCCGGCGATCACGACGCCGACGACGGACGCGGAGCCGCCTACCGACGCGCAAGGGTACTGCTACGCAAAAACTTTCCGGATCCAGCCTGACGCCTGGGGATATTCTAAGGTAAGGAATCTGTCACTAACGTGTCTCTTTCAGATATGGTCTGCACTGGGTGAATATAAATTAGTCTTTGTCTTGAGTCCTGACTAATAACTATGTTCATGTGTTAGTGTGGAGATATCCTTCATTATATTCTCAGGCTCTTTGGTGTTGAGACTCTGTAGGTTCCATTGTGGCTCTTCCGTTACGACCAAAGTGGATCTTTAGTTCGTATCAAAAGTATTTTTCAGGTCTGAACCTCCTCGTGTTTCGAAGCAGGCTTTCAAATATCCTCAGGAGGCCCGAGTCAAGCCTTGGAGTGGGCATGGTTGCTCCCTTTTGCTTCCAGCTTGTGTTCCGATTGCCCCTCTTTTGATGGTGCAGGTTTTGTTTGACCCAATGTGCAGTAAAAGTACTGCAATGATACAATTTACTGGTCAGACCCCATAACATCTTAAAATTGCATTCTTTCTCCAGGTTCATTAACCCTGAAGGACTGTAGGTGTCCTTGTTGGTATTAATGTCCGTTTAGAAAATGAAGCAAAGATGTATGGCTCTCAATTCCACCGAAGCGCTAAACTGACCTCTGAATCACAACTTTTATCGACAGCCCATTAACACTTTAAATGCTGAACAGCTTTTCTCTGTAGTCATCTTGAGGAGAGCTTACAATGATTACAACAGATTATAAACCCAATGCTGATCCGAATGTATCAACTTCGTATGACTAAGCACAGAAGCATTAAAGCATATTAACCATTCGCTTCATTCTCATATGAAGGGGAGCATGCAGGATTCTAAGATTGTCAACTCAACTGGGAGGCTGTGGAAGTCATCAATGTTGTTCAGTACAGCCCGTTCTTGTTGCAGCGCACAAAATCAATTTTTTATGTTTAAATGTTATTAGGATTTTCAAGAAACTCACAACATACAGAGAGAGCATTAGAATAGACATTGTGCGGGGCCGGGCAGTCGGCAGATTGAATCGCAACCTGAGGGAGCCTGCTAAAGGGATGATGCATATAAAATATCGCACTGACTCTCCCCCATGTGGAGGCCACGTCCCCAAAGAGCATACTCTGTGTAAAACCAAAAAGAGTAACACCCACCTCCCACCCCGTCCGGTAGTTCTTGCGCCCTGAAAAGGCCACCATGTGGCTGGTGCTGCTATGTCGTGAGTAAGTTGCCTGTGCGAGCTAGGGAGGTCTCCATAGATCTGACAGCCGTAGCACCCGTAGGTATTTGGGCTGTGTGATCTCATTAAATTCATGCGATAGTAAGTGCAGGAAGGGGGCCCAAACCTCCTGGAAAGAAGTAGTAGAGTTATTCAGAGTGGCAGAAATGCGCTCCATGCCGAGGATAAACCAGAGCCTGTGCAACCACCCCGTGTGGTTTGGCAGAACAGGGGTGCCCCAGTGAGTCAGTATGGTTTGTAGTGCTGCCCCCAGTGCCATCCCCATTTGTCGTCTCCTCATGCTCCGGAGTGGGTACGTGATGGGATTTGGAAGCCCCAGGACCACGTACACCGGGAGCCTCGGGATCTGTGTGTTAAAAGCTCATCTACTGTATCAAGAATCTTGGTCCAGTAGGGGGAGAGCAGTGGGCAGTCCCATAGGATATGGAGTAACGTTGCCTCGCCGCCACAGCCCCTCCAGCAATCTGAACTCCTCTGGGGATTGCCCCTGTGTAAGCGTACCGGGGTCAGGTACCAATAAGTGGCGATTTTCATGGCAGTTTCTATGCTAGCTACATTTCGGCCTGTGTGCCTCGCCCTATAATAGATCCCATCCCAGTCTTTCTGCGTAAGTGCGCCCCCAGCTCCCTCTCCCACCTTTTCCTACTCGGCGTGTCCTGAAGATGTGTGTTGTGCGTGAGCATTTCATATATGTTGGAGATCATACCCTTATCTGTGGTCTTGGTAATCAGCCACTTTTCAAACTTGGTCAGCAAGCGACCCCCGGCTGCCCTCATTTCTGGTTGGAGCACCCAATGCCTTAGTTGCAGGTAGCGTAATCTTTCGGTTTCAGGAATCCCATAGTCTTGTTGCAGCTGAGTGAAGGGAATGATCCCGGAAATATCAAAGAGATGCCCTACTGAGCGACAGGGGGTGTCCTGCCATGCCGTGTACGTTTTGTCTGACCAGCCCGGCGTGAAATCGCTGTTCCCAAACAATGGGGTCAGAGGGGAGGGAAATGTGGTGAGTTTTCTGGGAACTGCCACCCCGTCCCACACCGACATCACCGATCTGGTGATGGGGGAGCGCATGAGTCCAGGTGGGCGCTGCGATTTCCGCAGAAAGGGAACCTTCCAAAGAGGTACTCCTGCAAGAGCCCTGTCCTGGAAGAGCCACCTCTTCTCGGACTCCGGCCTGGCCCATTCCACCAGGTACCACATCTGTGCGGCCTTATAATACCCAAGGAGATCTGGTATCCCCAGCCCTCCCTGTTCCGGTCTGTAACCCAGCGCTTTGCTCATGCGTGGTCGAGCTCCCGCCCAAATAAACCGATTGATGTCGCGTTGCAACGAGGTTATCGCCCCTGTGGGATGTAGGGCTGGGAGCGTTTGAAAGAGAAAAAGTGCTTTGGGCAATAAGGACATCTTGATCGCCGTTATTCGACCAAAGAGGGAGAGCTGATGCTTGCTCCAGGTGCCCAGATCTTTTTTTGCCTGCTGTGCCAATCGTGAGTAGTTCAGGTGGACTGTTTGACTCACGGACGGCGCTAGTTCCAGCCCCAAATATGGAATAGAGTCTACCACTCGGATGACACACGTGTCACCCTCCCGTAGTTTGAGCGAGGTCGATTCAGGGTTCAGATCTAGAATGAGCGATTTCCCCACATTAACTCGGAAGCCAGACACCTTACTGAATGTCTCCAGCTCCTCCACAAATGCCGGAAGCGAGACCCTAGGCTCCGCCAGTGCCGCTATCACATCGTCGGCATAGACTGATTGGATGAGTCTCTCCCCCAAATGGTATACCCCGTATGGTGCGGTTGTCGCGGACTCTCTGCGCGAGGGGCTCGATGTACAGGGCGAAGAGCAGAGGGGACAGAGGACACCCCTGTCGCGTTCGCCTCTGAATCGTGAAGGGTTGCGAGGTTAATCCATTCACCCTAATGTGGGCAGTAGGACCGGTATAGCAGCAGCCCACCCATTCCCTGAATTTCTCCCCCAAGCCGAATTTCGCCATCGTGTGCCCTAAAAAGCGCCAGTCCACACGGTCAAACGCTTTTTCAGCGTCTATCGTCAATAAGATCGCGTCTAAGTGCGTCTGATGGGCTTTATCAATGAGATGTAATATTCGTTTCGGGTTATCCCCGCATTGTCTGGATTGGATAAACCCAGCCTGGTCCGGTTCTATCAGGTTGAGCATGCATGGGCCCAGCCGAGTAGCCAATATGCCAGTGAATATCTTAAAATCAACGTTAAGGAGTGATATTGGGCGGTATGAGCCACATTGCTGCCGATCCTTGCCTGGCTTTGGCAGGACCACTATGGCCGCCCCCAGCATCGTGGCGGGGATCGGAGTCTCCCCTCCAAAGGAATTGAACAGTCGCACCAGTAGTGGAGCCAGAACGTGACAGAATTTCTTGTAATAGAGGGCCGGAAACCCGTCGGGGCCGGGAGATTTAAGCACCTTAAGACGTGAGATCGCGGTAATGACTTCTTCGATGCGGATGGGGGCGTCCAGCTGCGCCGCCTGGTCAGGTGTGAGTGTGGACATTTCGACAGATTGAAGATAATCTAGTGACGCCTGATCTGTAGACTCGTCAGCGGAGTACAACTTCTGATAAAAGTCTCGGAAGGCCTTGGCAATGTCCTGGTCCCCCGTTATTTCCTCTCGTCCAGTGCCACACAGCGAGGACACTTGAGTTCGCTGCCTCTGAGCCCGTAGCCTAGCAGCTAAAAGGCGGCCTGTGCGGTCGCCCCCGACGTAGTAGGAGTGTTTCAATCTGACCGCCGCATACTCCTCCCTGTCGAGGTCCAGGCCTGCCAATTGCGCCCTAGCGGCTTTAAGTTGTCGCCACACTCGAGGTGCCCCAGTCCTGCTGTGGACCCGTTCAAGCTCCCGCACCTGGGCGGTCAGCGTTGCGCGGAGTTCCTTGCGCTCTTTGTTGTCCGCCGCCGCTATAGCTATCAACTCACCATGGACCACCGTTTTCAGTGCCTCCCAAAGGATCGTGGGAGTTATATCCGGCGTGTCGTTGAGGGCCAGGTAGTCCTGGATACATGTAGTGATTTGTTGCTCCACAGCCTGTTTGTGTAGCATCGTTTCTCGGAGCCGCCACTGGCCTATTGGACGGGGGCCCGTAGTGAGCAACATGTTCACCACCACTGCCTCGTGGTCTGATAACGCAGCCGGTACGATGTTCACCGATCCCATCACCCCAGCGACCTCACGCGTGCCGAGAAGATAATCAATGCGGGCATAGGATTTGTGCGCATGTGAGAAGGTGTATTGGTGGGAAGTCGGGTGTGCCTCCCTCCAGAGATCTACTAGACCCATTTCCCGCAGCCATTGTTTCCCATCTCTCGAGATTTCCCCGCTCGGTGAGTATGTGGATTGGGTTCTATCTTTGCTGGCATCCATCACCAGGTTCAAGTCGCCCCCAATGAGAGTCATGCGGTTCTGGGAGGCCAGTGCGTCGGCCAGGGCCTTCTTGAGGAAGATTTCCTGCTCGGAATTGGGGACATACATAGAACCAAGCACCATGGTGTGAGAGCCGAACTGTATTGTGTAGACTAACAATCTCCCCTTTATTTCTGCCACCTTCTCGAGCACCACCCCTGGACAGCGCTTAGCAATAAGTATAGCAACCCCTGCCTTCTTCTCCCCGGAAGAGGAAAAATATTGGTGCGGAAACGCCCTCGTTCGCATGCGATGTTGATCTCCGACTAGGAGGTGGGTCTCCTGTAGAAGACACACGTCTGCCTCTGCATGTTCCAAGTACGACAGTATGGCCCTTCGTTTTACTGGGTTATTAAGTCCCTTGACGTTAAGAGTGAGGACTTTGACCTCCCTAGTGGCCATGATCTATGGAAGCCCTGCGCGCTGTTGTGTCCCCCGCACCGCCATGGTCCCCAGCTCATGAGGGGAGGACGAGCGATCAGGTGGGGGGACCCAGGGTCCCAAAGGATGCAACTGCAGACCAGCCTTGTATTCAGGTCTCCATCGTGACAGAGCTCAGGTGCACCTTGTAGGAAAGTGGCTCTGTATATACTGTACCCAAGTAAGGTTCAGGGTGTACAGAGTCCACAGTCCCCAGAGGGTTGACAGAGGCTAAAGTTAGATATAACCTTACTCTCCAAAGTGGTAGCTTGGTCGAGCAGTAAGGCAGTATCAGAGGACAGTGTAAAGCATTTGTTGTACACACCCAGTCAGCAAATGGTCTCACACACTCAAGAACTGAACTCTACGCCAATGGTTTGTATATAAAAAAAATATATGCTTGTTTTATTTTAGAACCAACAATAGGATCAAAATATACTTTCTCAGTATGAGATGCTTTGGTTATTCACCTTACAGATAGGCAGTAGACTTTTTGATAGTGGTTATCACAGTTGGTGCAAGAGGCAACACAGGGTCAAATACAATGCAACATTGAGCTCAATGGAAAATTATGCTTAATTACAATGGATTACTTTGCAGAGCACTTTTCTAACCACAGGACTGGATCCTGGATTCAGTCCTGGGACACTTCCTGTAAACAGGTAAGAAAAAGCGTTTTAGTTATTGTAGTGATTTTTGAAGAATATTACTATATTTCAAAAGCTGACACTTAGAAACTTTTCTGGGTAAAATTACCAATGTTATCCTATGAAAGGAAATACAGTGTGCAAGCAAAGTATGCTTACGTTACTTTTGTAATCCAGTGCTGGACTCCTAGGTTCAGCACTGGGACATTTACTTAAAACAGGTAAGTAATTACGTTTTTGTAGTTTGTTCGATTTTTAAAGAATATTTGTAAAATACAGAAATCGACACTTAGAAGAGATTTCACAGAAAACCAGTCAATGGATCCCTATGAAAGAAAAGTGAGTTAGCGGTAAGTAACGTTGCGATTACTTTTTAGGGCCAGTGTTGGGCACTCGGGTCCAGCACTGAGGCCCCTTCTAATACTAGGTGAGTATTTTCGTTTTCGTGTCTCGGTTGATTTTTGGTGAATATTCTAAAGTTTCAGAACTCCACACTTAGAAGAAATTTCGCAGAAAACCAGTCAATGGAACCCTATGGAAGAAAAGTGAGTTATCGGATTTCGGGTAAGTACTTGACTGGCAGGGTTAAGGTTCTGGGTAAGACTCAGGGGTCCCCCAGGATCAGGTAAGTACAGTTTTTACACCCTCAGCGGCACAGGGGCGGCCGGGTGCAGAGTGAGAAGGCCCAATGTTATCCTATGGCAGGCGGGGGCCCCGGGTTGGTGGCTGCTGGCAAGCAGGCCACGCGACTGTGGGAGCTGGGCTCCTGGTCACTTGCTCAGGGCAAGTAGGGAAGTAGGTTAGGATAGAGGTTGCACTTCCAGGGGCACTCGGGCGGCTGGGTGCAGGGTGCTTTGAGCCGTCGGGCGCTCAATGTTAAACAATAGAGGTCGTGAAAGGTGAAGAAAGGCTGCAGGCTCGGGGACGGTGATTCTTCAGGGACGACCAACACTTCAGGAGGTAAGTTGGGGTCTTGGAGGATAGGTAGACACCCAGGAGTTGGGCACAAGGGGCCGTGGGGCGCTGGGTGCAGGGGTGTCTTTTGAGGTCGGGAAATCTTACCCCCTGCTGGTCGCGGTTGGAGGGGTCCCTTGTCCTGAGGCTGCAGGCGTCGTCTGGGTCGTCGAGGAGGGTCCTTGGCCACTGGATTCCAGGTCAGAATCGCCGGGGACGTCCTCGAGGTCTCTGGTCACTCAGGCACAGGCTGGACTCGGCGGGTGCAGAGTGTGCAGGTTTCGCGGCTCCGTGCCAGGGCCGGGTCTTTGGTAGGTTTTCTTTTGAGCAGTACCACTGCTCGTGGGAGTCCCTGGGTCGAAGGCTGTAGCACAGAAGTCAGGTCCTCCGGGGTTTGTGAGGTTGCTGAGGCCGGGATTCCGCAGGAGCAGGTTCAGAGGTCGACAGGCCGGTAGGGCTGGGGCCAAGTCAGTTGTTGTCGCCTCCTTTTAGCAGCTGCACGGCTGGTCTTCTTGCTTCGTCTTCTCTTCTTGTTTTCGGATTTGGGAACTCCGGAAGGAAGGTTCAGGGAGCCCCTAAATACTAAATTTAGGGGTGGTTACAGGTAGGTAAGGGCAGGGACCAATGGGTCCCTTCCCTGGGGTGGGTACACCCCCTATTCTGTTCCTCTCCAGTGGGAGGGGGCAGGAGCCTGTCCCTGGTTGGCCAGGTCCCCCATCCTCAAGATGGCGGGGACTCGAGTTTGTGCTTCACCTCGCCTCCCCCACCTTAGGGGTGGAGTTGGCAGAGGTGGGCACAACCCATTTCCTGCTTCTGGTTTTCCCGCCGGTTCTCCCGCCAGGAGTGGGGGTAGAACCAGTGGGGACCAGTTTGCTGGAAGCAGCAAATGGTCTGGGGAAACTCCAAAGGCGGCAGGCCTTTGAAGCTCCCCTGCCCATCCTGGGGGAGGAGGCTTTGGCACCTCGTCCCGGGATGTGCATTGTTTCAGGCCCCTGAGAGCAGAGGCTCTCGACCCAGGGGTCCAGAAACATGTCTGGTGGTGGCAGCCTGGGCAGCCACTCAGTCCGGACACTGGAGGTCGGGTTGGTTTCAGGGGGCATCTCTAAGATGCCCTCTGGAGTGCGTTTTACATTAAATCCCACACTGGCATCAGTGGGGGTTTAATGTGCTGAGAAGTTTGATACCAAACTTCTTAGTCTTCAGTGGGGCCATTATGGTGCTGTGGAGTTCGTAATGACAGACTCCCAGCACCATATACTCTTAATGGCAGCACTGCACTTACAATGCCCAAGAATGGACTTGGGCACTGTAGGGGCACAGGGCTCATGCCTCTATGCCCTCACCACTGGCATAGTGCACCCAGCTAGAGGGGTGGCTGACCTAGGCCAGGGCAGTGGCTTGTAGGCATGGCACACAGGGATGTGAGCCATGTCGACTCTTCACTTTTGTTCTGCACCAAGACACGCAGCCTGCAAAGGCAGTGTGTGTGTGTAAGGTGCAGGGTCCCTAAGGGTGGCACAACAAGTGCTGCAGCCCTTAGGGGCCTTCCCTGGTCACAGTGCCCTGGGTACCCATGGTACCATTTACCAGGGGCTGACCTGTGGCCAGGGATGTCAATTGGGTGTAGGTATCAATGCAATTTTTGGGAAGGAACACAGGCCCTGGGTACCTGGTTGGCAGGAGCCCAGGGCACACTCAGTCAAAGTACATCAGCCATTCAGCAAAAAGTGGGGGCATACCATGTAAGAAAGATGGCACTTTCTCACACACCTTCTGCGAAATCAAGCAAGCGAACTACCGGACAACCAACCCCCCCCCCCCCGAACCCCTCCAGTTCCAACAACCCCCCCTCCGCAGACAGCAATCTGCGCTGTCCCAGTTGCCCCCCTCCTCCCAGGAACCCGCCCCGTCCCTCCCTAACCCCAACCAAAAAGTCCCAAAGTTCAGTCAGTGTCCCGTGCCCATCATCCGAAGATGGGGGCATGTGGTGAACAAGAATCGGGGTGTACGGGTGGTCCAAGTAGCCCGAGCCCCCAGGCCCCAGCCCCTGCTATATCAATGCCACATCGTTCCCCCCCTGCGGACTCAAGAGGGTGTTGCGGGAGCAGTGTCCTTTAAAACCGTCTCCACTGCCGCTTGCCTCTCATGTGCCAGGGCATCCTGGTCCGGGCGTATCTCCAAGCCTGGTGGGCGCTGTCGGCCCACTCGTTGCCAGCCCTCCCCAGAGGACCGCTGTGTGCGCTTCAAGGAGCCCTCCGGACTCCGGGGCTCCAGGCCCAGGATCTTGCAGGAGTCTTGGAAAGATGGGAGCTGGTGTAGCTTGCCATTCCACTTGAATATCAGGCGAAAGGGATGTCCCCATGAGTATGCCACTCCCTGCTCCCTCAGGTGCGCGGTGACTTCTTTGAAGGCCCTTCTCCGTTGTAAGGTGATGGATGCCAAGTCTTGATAGAGGGCCACAGAGTGACCCTGGAACGTGAGTGTCGGTTTTGATCGAGCCGCTCGAAGTATGCGCTCCTTCAGGGGGAAGTCGGGGAGGAAGGCCAAGATATCTGGAGGAGGGGCGGGGGATCGCCTCTGCAAGCCCACTCGATGCGGATTTCAAACTCCGACGGTTCGCCCAAGATGTCTCGGAAGAGATCCTGAAGATATTGGGCCACGTCCGCCCCCTCCGCCTTCGATGGAACCCCCCTGACTAATGTTATTCCGCCGTGAGCGGTTTTCTAGGTCCTCCGCGTGAGCCTGTAGGTCAAGCTGTTGGTCGCGAAGGCGGAGGACCTCTTGTTGAAGCTGCTCGAGTTCTTCCCCTTTGGTCAGCTCACGCTCCTCGATCGCCGCAACTCTTTCCCCAATTTCGTCGACGTCCCGGCGGATCTCCTTCACTTCGCCCGCGACTTCGCTCTTGAGCGATTGGAAATCTTCCCGCAGGACATTGAACAATGATTCCAAAAAGGAGCGGGTGATCGGGACATCCCGGCCCTCCGCGCCCCCGGGAGTCGTCGAAGCCGGGGCGTGCTGCCGCCTCGGTCCCCAGACGGGGCCCCCTTGAGCAGCATCTCTTTCAGGGACCTCTCCCCTTTCCTTCGAGCTGAAGCCATCGTGGGGGCGCTCACCGTAGAGTGACTCAGTGTGGCTCCTGTCGTGTGCTGGGGCATGTGGGTGACGTCCCTAGTGGTAGATGTCGGCGGGGAGAGGGCCACTTGTCAATAGTCCTCCAGGTTAGTGTCCAATGGCCTCCTCTCGTGCACTACCACCACGCGTGCTGGGGCATCTAATGGAGCTCCGGCCTGGGATGGCACTCCGGGAAGTGTCCGGTGGTCTTTGGGGACTCAGATGACTCACCAACCGCCCAGTCAGGAAGTGGGAATGCCGGGCCTGAAGTTGCGTCTCGGCCCCTCCGCAAACCGTCCCTCGATGTCCTCTGCCCGCAGCTATTCAGATGGGGCCGGGGCCCTCTGACTCCTCTCCACTACCTCAGCTACCAGCAGCGTGTGGGCGCCAAAGCTGCGATTCTCAGGGCCGCTGTCTGCGGGACAGGGAGATGTGGCTCCCCTTAGCTGGCGAACTGCTCCCAAGCACGCCCGCGCGAGGGCTTATCTATGTGCCGCCTCAGGCCTCTCTTGTAAGGGCACCTCTTGGAGCTCCTGTGGCGTGGGCTGGCGCGGGTCCGTCGGCGGTGTCCAGCACCCCGGGGCCTCCACCGCCCCCCGTCGCTAATGGAAGCGTGGCCGCCCGCCTCGCGGTAGTTCTCAGCTTGCGCGCCCAGGCTCCCTCCGGCGGATATGCTGATGGGCCGCGCGGCTGGAAGGGCGGTGAGGTGTCTTAAGCTTCTGGTCCCGGGGCCTAGCGCCGCTCCTCCCTCTCGTCGGCTGCCACGGTCCCCGGCCCCTTACCTCCTTCACTGAGGTCTGTCAGGGACTCGCGCTCCGCAGGCCTCAAGGCCGCGCTCTTGGTTGATGGGAGGTCCCGGGCGCAGGCCCCCGCGACACCGCTCCACTGCACGCCGCCGCCCCCCACAGGCGTCTCCGCTGCCCCTGTGGTCACTCACAAGTGTGTCGGGCGTTGCTCTCGACTGCCGCCTCTCCTCCGCTGCCGACGCCACTCAGCGCGCTCGGCCGTTGTGTCGCATCTCCGGTCCGGACGCCAATGTCGTCGCTGCCTGCAGGTCCGTTTGGCGCCGATCAGTGAGGTACGGCAATCGCCAGCGCCCTCGGGATTGCCGCTATACGGCGTCTGGGTGTACCCCCTGGAGGCTGCTCAGCTTTGGGGGGGGAATTGCAAATGTCGAAGGCCGGTTACAAGGGCCGGAGACGAGGAGCTCTCGGGCTATGCGACCGTTTAGATCGCCATCTTGGCCACGCCCCCAAAATCCATTTTTTGAAGGCCAACTCTCCCAACTTTAGCTCCAAACCCATTGGTGGAAAAACAATCTTCTAATGTAGAGTCTGTGCGCCGATGCATTATAGGGTTTGATACGTTATCAGGAGTAATTTATGAAACCAAACTAAAATCTAGAAGTAAACTATTTTTTAAATTCCTAACCAAACACCAGATTGCAGTATAAAGCACAGCAGGTTATCAACAATACATTCTGCAAACAGATCTTTCTCTTCAACAGCATTGAACGCATGAAATAAAAAACACTAGCTGAGCGCTTGTGATCTCCACAGTCGTCCTAACTAGGTTTTTCAATAGCACTCTTAGAGGCACTGTGTGATGAAAGTGTCTTTCAACCCGAGTATGTGGTCTACACAAGTGTGTAACGTAAAAGATGCAAATGATTTATATAGAAAAGGCTCAACACTATCTTCCTTCTACAGAGAAGAATAAAACGTTATCTACTTACAAAGTCTGCGACTGATTTATCTTGAAGTAGTAGTGATAAGTACAATACATGCAAACTTCCAGTGGAGACATTTAGAGGTGGATCTGAAGCATTAGATGGTTAGTTTACTGGAGGAATGTGTTTGTGTTAACTTTCTAGAAACTCAACTGGATATTTAAACAAAGTTCCAAACACATTGCTCTAGCCTATACAGCCAACACTGACAAGAGACAGATATATCAGCCGTTCCTGTGATAAACTGCCTACAAGACCATATGACCAGCCGGGATACTATGAACAAATGTGCGTTGGATGTGTATTCGCTTGTTGTGGGTCTTAATGCACCGGCCTGTGTTTTTTCCTCAAAAGATCTTGGTCTGAGTCGGGAATCAGCCTCAGCACAGTACAGAATCCTAGACTGTTACTGACTCACTGTTAGGTTTGCTTCCTGGTAATGGGTAGGCTTCTGGGACATTATGGATAGACCTCACCTGACAATGTGTCTTGAGCTGTTGTGGTTCTTCGCTTCGTACCTCTGCACACCATTTCTAGTTTCCCCTGGATTCCTACCGCAGCTACACAAACCATCTTTCGTGCCTGCATTGGTGTTCAGGGATGGATGGGGCTTTCAGTGTGTCTGCTCATCAGGAACCCTGACTGATCGCCAGACTTATTTTGATGAGCATGAAAAGTATATTCGGAGATGCTTGATTAAAGTTCTCTGACCAATGAGTCAGGAAGATCTTGCGTGGCCTGGAATCTTTCACAACACCCCTTTGTGAAACATATGGAAGGGGAAAGCCTCTTTGTATGTGAAGTATCTCATGATGTTCCCTCAACGAGTGTTTAAACTACTCCCCCATCAGGTATCATCCAGGTTAAGCTCATTTGGAAAGGTCAAAATGTAACTTGCCTGCATCCTCCTCTGCTTCAAGAGAAGATTTCATAATGTTCTGTATACTGAACATTATGCACTGCGTCTGGGAAAAGGTCGGGAGGTCAAGCGGCATCTCCTTAGTGTCCAATGGTTTTGCTGATGAGTATCTTTCAATGTCGGGGAAGGTTTAGCAACTAAAATCAAATGAGTGTTATGGAACATCAAAGGCAACGAAGCTCAAATATCCAGATAAACCCTTTCTCAGCTCTCAGAATCAGACCTGCGATCATATAAACTCAAAGTGTTAACCAATTATAAAAATAAATGGATGATCATTGGGTTCAACCAAGAGTTGGTGAGGCTACTGTGGCAGCAAAGTAATGGTAGAGTGAGGGATGGTGATTACCTTCAGTAGGCAGCCGATGGGCATACTCCAGCGGCAGCGTGAGCAGTGCATAATCCTGGAGCGCAGCCAGCCAAAGACTGCTGAGAACCGGAAGCTCGGCTTGCACTAGACTCAACAGCCCATCTGCAACAGAATTAAGTTGCTCTTGGCCCTCGGTGCTATCACAAGACTTCTGTTTGCAGCTCTGCTTCTTCTGTCTTTCCACAGTAACTATGTAAACCTGAAAGGACAGGAAATGGAACAGGTCAAGTGCCATCTTGCCCCATTCCCTGCATTCTATATACACACCACATTTACTGGAATAAAAGTGTCTAGGAGTTCGCACAACACTTCGGCATTGGTGCTCATTCACCACCAATTGGACTATTCAGCAGAAATCCCAGTGACTGCACCAGACCCTTCACCCTAAGTGTGTATGAGATTCCACAGACCCTTTGGCCTAGGAAAGGCAAGCGCTGCAAACTACCCTTCAGCCCAGATGCGTGTGAGCATTCCGAAATGCTTTGGCACAATGGCATGCAAGTGCTTCACGTCAAAACAAACAAGTTACTTACGCTCTGTAACATTCTTTTTCGTGGATACTCAAACTGCAGATTTCTCACCTTTGGAATAGTTCCAGGTGCCAGACTGGATCTATATTTTCAACAGCAATTGCTCCAGCATGCCAGGAGGCGATGCCCTCAGACTCTGCCACAGCTCCCAGAAGAGAGTTCAAAGCAGCACTTAGGTGCCACCCCAGCGCTGACGCTAGTTTTGTCTTGCACTTTTCTGCGTCCTCAGAGACTGCTCAATCATGACAGACTAGCGGTGACAGTCTGCCAAAATTAACATGGGGCCTTTTTACAGATACAGTATGGGAAGCAGAGAGCAGCGGGGAATCTGCAATTAGAGTATACACCAGATGGAAAATGTACTTGCCCAGTAAGCATCTGTTTGTAGCATACAGTGCTGTAGATTCACATGCTCTGCATACCTCTGCCATCTAATGATGGGCTCGGACGTTTGCATGTTGTTTTTCTTCAAAGAAAGGCTTTCAAGTCACAGGATGCACCGAGACTTCATTTAGTGAGCAATGCGCATGGGCACCAACTCCATCTTAGACAGCTTTTCATACAGTGGGTGAGTGAATAGAGCCACGTGCCTTTGGGGAGGAGGGTGGGCTCATGTGAATCTACAGCACTACACGCTACAAAAAGATGCCTACAGTGTAACATTTTCTGTTTGTAGCATGTGTTGCTGTAGATACACACGCTCTGCATAGACTGTAAAGCAGTTCCCTCCACAAGCAGTTGCTAGCGTATGGATGAGGCAGATGTCTGAAACAAAATCCTTAGGACTGTCTGGCCAACTATAGCCTGCTGGCAGGCTTAGATAGCCACACAAACGTGCTTGGTAAATGTATGTCTGGTTGATCTAATGGCTGCCTTACGTATGTCAGCTAGCAAGATCTTACCAATGATGGACATGGTTGCTCCTTTCTCGCATGCAGAGTGCACCCTGCAAGTAACAAGAAGGACTTTTCTTTAGCTTTATGGTAGCAGGTTTGGATGCACTTGACTATCCATCTGGCAACAGTGGCTTTGGAAATAATCAGAACTTTTTGATATTTTGCAAAGGCTACAAACAGCGAAAAGGCTTAGTCCTGTTGATGTAATACATGAGAGCGTATTTAACATCCAAGGTATAAAGGGTTCTCTCCGCTGCCGATTCTGTTTGAGGGAAAAAGACTGGGAGCTCTATAGTATGTTTGAGGTGGAAGGGGGAAACCGCTCTGGGGAGGAATTCTGGGCTGGTTCAGAGAACAACCATGTCCCTATGGACCCGAGTGAAGGGTTCTTGAAGTATGAGCATCTGCAAATCACTAATGTTTCTGAGAGATGTTATGGCTACAAGGAGAGCTCCTTTCCACAAGAGTAACTGCAAGAGGCAAGAATGCAAGGGCTCAAAGAGGGCACCCAAGAGGGTGGCAAGGACCGTGTTGAGGTTCCATTCATCCTCTGGAGGCCCTCCATAAAGGCTTTAATTACTGGGATGCGAAAAAGAGGGGTGTTCCATGGTTTGCATGTATGCGGTCATGGCAGCTAGATGTAGGTATATAGAAGCGTAGGCGAGGACTGACTTTTGTAAATGGAGAAGATAACAAATAGTGTCCTGAACACTAGGCTCAAGAGGGTTCAGGTGACTGGAGATTCAATGGTGAACGAACCGCTTCCATTTTGCAGCATAGCAGGCCCGAGTAGTATCCCCGAGAGATCTGCAGAATATCAGTGCATTCCTGTGGGAGATGTACACAACAGAATTCTAAGACCTCAGGTGCCACATTGCTAGACTGACAGCCTGGGATCTGGGTGCCTGATCTGGCCTTTTTGGGGAGCTTCTCATGGGGACTGATGGACATCTTGAGGAGTGTCAAGTACCACATGGGGGTCAATAGAATAGTATTAGAGATGTTAACTGCATCTTCTGTACCACATATGAAAGCAGTGGGAGAGGTAGACACGCATAGGTATAGATGCCTGAGCAGTTCAATCATATTGCATTGCCCGTGAACTGAGGGTATGGGTACCTGAAGTTGAAGTTTGTGCATTTTTGCATTTTCAGGAGTGGAAAAGAGCTGTATCTGTGGGGTGTCCCAGAATTGGAAGTACACGAGTAGGACTTGCAGGTTTAGTTCCCACTGGTGGACTTGTTGATTCATCCTGCGGAGCAGGTATCCTGGGTCACTGTCCACTACCGAACGGTACTCTGCCAGAAGGTGCAAGTGGTGGCAGAGAACAGAGCTGGGTTTCCTGCACTAGTGCTGAGAGTGGGTTAGATTGCATTCCGCCCCGCTTCTGAAAGTATTCCATGTCAGTCATTGTCCGGATAAGGACTACCTTGTCCCAAAGGAATTGACAGAAGGCCTTGAGAGCGAGGCATATGGCTAGTAGCTGGTGACTTGAGAAACGTAGTCAGAGAAAGACCCGCCCTGCAACAGGCGGCTACTGTTCCATCAATGCAGAGAACAATCAGTGCGGGCCTTTACCCACAGTAGATCTTCCTAGTGACCCTCAACTTGTGAACATGGAGACCAATGAGCCGAGTGGCATTCCTGCAACAGGAGCACGTGGAGCTGAGGGTGGGATACAGGGGAGAGCATGGTATACTGTGGCGATGCAGGAGCCCATCATCCCTAGAGGCGCATGAAAGTTCTGACTGACTTGAAGATTGGGCTGAAAAAGAGGTAGGAGCTGCTGGAATGCCAACACACCTGGCTTTGCCAATGACTGCATTGAGTATAGACCCCAGGAAGGGCTGCATCTGCAGGGCTAGTAGGTGAGACTTAGTGGCATTTATAGTGAATCCCAGGCCATGAAGAAGGGAGATCGCAGCTTGTGTGTGGACCGGGCACTGTTGTGCTTACCTGCACTCTTGATCAGCCAATCGTCAAGGTAGCGGAAAACTTGGATGCCCCCTTCCTTAGATGAACGGCTACCACTGCTAGGCATTTTGATGAGGGGTAGGCATCAGATTAGGGGTGTTACCATGAAACCGGTCCCATGATGCTCGTTTCCGGTCCAAGGAGGTCCTGGCTTGGCAGTTCGGGCAGGACTGTTCCCATGAGGAACAGGGTCAAGACTGATTTGCATATGGCTGGGTCCAAACAGAGGTGGCGCGGTGACTAAAAGAACGATGGCTTTAACCCAGATCTCTTGACTGGGGTGAATGTTTGATTCATTCAGCATTCCGTCCATCACTTGTGGCCGCAGCACTTTTTGCCCTAAGTGGGATGGGTATGCCCAGACGTGGGTCCCTTGATCGCTGTGCCACTGGATTCAAGTGTGGAAAGCGCACCTCTGTGCTCTGGATAATTCCACTCTTGTCCACTTGAATCCAAAGGAGTATGGTAGTCGGAGGTAAAACAGAAGTTTAATCATGCTTAAGCGGGTGCAAACCAACAAGGAAAAACCTGTTCTGTGAAGGGAATGAACAACTGAAAACAATTCTCCTTTCATATTTATACTATATTTCAAACAAGTCTGTGTGCAGACTCCACTACACTCCCCTAGTCCATTGGAAATGTCCTTCAAGTTATACTTACAAAACAAATAGCTAACCACACTACATTTTCAAGGTAAGTAATGTGAGAAAGACACGCAGGGCTGGACTAATTGCAAATTGGATGGAAAACAAATGTAGCTTTCCATCTCAGAGAAGCACAAGGTGTAATTATTCTAGCAACCATTCTGTACTTTTCCAAGGGCATGGAGAGCAAAGGAATGCACAATGTTAGCAAGTACATGGAAATATTTCTCAGACAACGTTGTACAAAGTCAGGTAGATTTAAAAAAATGTCTGCACTCATGTTCATATCATATAACCGTTTCTTCACAAGCTAGCCTGGCTGATGAGGAGTGTTACCCCGAAACCGGTCCCAGGATGCTCGTTTCCGGTCCAGGGAGGACCTTCCTTGGCAGTTCGGGCTGGATTGTTCCCATGAGGAACATGGTCAAGACTGATTTGCATATGGCTGGGTACAAACTGGGGTGGCGTAGTGGGCAAAAGAACGATGGATTTAACGCAGATCGCTTGACTGGGGGTGAATGTTTGATTCATTCAGCATTCTGTACATCATTTGTAGCCGCAGAAATTTGTAAAGGCCTTTGAGCTGTGGTAATCCCATGCGAAACACCTTGAATTGGCAATGATGATCACTTCGCACAAAATGGAAGTAGCAGCAGTAGGCGGAATGGATGGAGATTTGAAAGTAAGAGTCCTTCAGGTCTAGCGATGTCATGTAGTCGCCTTGATTGAGCAGAGAAATGCCCATCCTGCAGGGTTTGACATGTTGAAATGCGTGAACCTTAGGCTTAAACACCAAGATTTACAGCCAAGCATGGCATTTGAGAAGGACGCTGGTGTCAATACCCTGAGAGGCTGTGCCCATGGCATTGAGGGCACAAAGGATGGTAGCATAGGAGATGGTCTTTCCCTCGGACACTATCTCCTCCCCCTTTTCCTAAACTCCTCAGGGAGATGCTTCACCAGGTCCTGCATGTATTCTCACAGGGCTCTAGTGTAGTGGGAGAGGAGGTCCACAGAGTTATCTATGCACCAGTGGGTAACCGCCCCTTTGGCCATCCACTTGCTGGCTGCCTCCAGCTCCTTTCTCACACTTCAAACTTTGAGCTCCTTTCTCTCCTTATCAGGCAGCATGCGGCACCCGTTGCTTGAGCAGGGGCCCACTTGAGTGCCAGAAGTTGGGTGGAACATGGTCTCTTGTAGCCAGGGTCATTGGGGAGGGTTTGTACTTCTCCACCCTGGGTGCTACTATCCTGGCCTTCACGGGTTCTCTGAATGTCTCTGGGGTGAACTTGAGCATGCCCTTCAGCATGAGAGGTAACTCCAACTTCAGCTCCGACTTGGAAAACGTCTTTACAAGGAAATCCTCTTCCTTGTGGAGGACATGTTTGTGAGAAAGTGCCATCTTTCTTGCATGGTATGCCCCCACTTTTTGCTGAATTACTGATGTGCTTTGACTGAGTGTGCCCTGGGCTCCTGCCAACCAGGTACCCAGGGCCTGTGTTCCTTCCCTAAAATTGCATTGATACCTACACCCAATTGGCATCCCTGGCCACAGGTCAGCCCCTGGTAAATGGTACCATGGGTACCCAGGGCACTGTGACCAGGGAAGGCCCCTAAGGGCTGCAGCACTTGTTGTGCCACCCTTAGGGACCCTGCACCTTTACACACACACACTGCCTTTGCAGGCTGCGTGTCTTGGTGCAGAACAAAAGTGAAGAGTCGACATGGCTCACATCCCTGTGTGCCATGCCTACAAGCCACTGCCCTGGCCTAGGTCAGCCACCCCTCTAGCTGGGTGCACTATGCCAGTGGTGAGGGCATAGAGGCATGAGCCCTGTGCCCCTACAGTGCCCAAGTCCATTCTTGGGCATTGTAAGTGCAGTGCTGCCATTAAGAGTATATGGTGCTGGGAGTCTGTCATTACGAACTCCACAGCAACCATAATGGCCCCACTGAAGACTGAGAAGTTTGGTATCAAACTTCTCAGCACATTAAACCCCCACTGATGCCAGTGTGGGATTTAATGTAAAACGCACTCCAGAGGGCATCTTAGAGATGCCCCCTGAAACCAACCCGACCTCCAGTGTCCGGACTGAGTGGCTGCCCAGGCTGCCACCACCAGACATGTTTCTGGACCCCTGGGTCGAGAGCCTCTGCTCTCAGGGGCCTGAAACAATGCACATCCTGGGGCGAGGTGCCAAAGCCCCCTCCCCCAGGATGGGCAGGGGGAGCTTCAAAGGCCTGCCGCCTTTTGAGCTTCCCCAGACCATTTGCTGCTTCCAGCACACTGGTCCCCACTGGTTCTACCCCCACTCCTTGCGGGAGAACCGCCGGGAAAACCAGAGGCAGGAAATGGGTTGTGCCCACCTCTGCCAACTCCACCCCTAAGGTGGGGGAGGCGAGGTGAAGCACAAACTCGAGTCCCCGCCATCTTGAGGATGGGGGGACCTAGCCAACCAGGGACAGGCTCCTGCCCCCCTCCCACTGGAGAGGAGCAGAATATGGGGTGTACCCACCCCAGGGAAGGGACCCATTGGTCCCTGCCCTTACCTACCTGTAACCACCCCTAAATTTAGTATTTAGGGGCTCCCTGAACCTTCCTTCCTCAGTTCCCGAATCCGAAAACAAGAAGAGAAGACGAAGCAAGAAGACCAGCCGTGCAGCTGCTAACAAGGAGGCGACGACAACTGACTTGGCCCCAGCCCTACCGGCCTGTCGACCTCTGAACCTGCTCCTGCGGAACCCCGGCCTCAGCAACCTCAAAAACCCCGGAGGACCTGAATTCTGTGCCACAGCCTTCAACCCAGGGACTCCCACGAGCAGTGGTACTGCTCAAAAGAACAAACTACAAAAGACCCAGCCCGGGCACGGAACCGCGAAACCTGCACCCTCTGCACCCGCCGAGCCCGGCCTGTGCCTGAGTGAACCAAGACTCTGAGGACGTCCCCCGGCGATTCCGACCTGGAATCCAGTGCCCAAGGACCCTCCTCGACGACCCAGACGACGCCTGCAGCCTCAGGACAAGGGACCCCTCCAACCGCGACCAGCAGGGGGTAAGATTTCCCGACCTCAAAAGACACCCCTGCACCCGGCGCCCCACGGCCCCCTGTGCCCAACTCCTGGGTGTCTACCTATCCTCCAAGACCCCAACTTACCTCCCAAAGTGTTGGTCGCCCCTGAAGAGTCACCGTCCCCGAGCCTGCAGCCTTTTTTCACCGTCCAGGATCTCCATTGGTTAACATTGAGCGCCCGACGGCTCAAAGCACCCTGCACCCAGCCGCCCGAGTGCCCCTGGAAGTGCAACCTCTACCCTAACCTACTTCCCCATTTGCCCTGGGCAAGTGACCAGGAGCCCAGCTCCCACAGCCGCGTGGCCTGCTTGCCAGCAGCCACCAACCCGAGGCCCCCTGCCTGCCATAGGATAACATTGGGCCTATTCCCGCTGCACCCGGCCGCCCCTGTGCCGCTGAGGGTGTAACAACTGTACTTACCTGATACTGGGGGACCCCTGAGTCTATGCCCAGAACCTTAACTCTGCCAGTCGAGTACTTACCCAAAGACCGATAACTCACTTTTCTTCCATAGGGTAACACTGACTGGCTCGCACCGGGAATTTCTTCTAAGTGTGGAGTTTTGGAACTTTAAAATATTCACCTAAAATCAACCGAGTCACGAAAACGAAAATACTCACCTGGCATTAGAAGAGGCCCCAGTGCTGGACCGGGTGCCCAACACTGGCCCTAAAAAGTAATCCCAACGTTACTTACCGCTAACTCCATTTTCTTCCATAGGGATCCATTGACTGGTTTTCTGTGAAATTTCTTCTAAGTGTCTACTTTTGAAATACTAAAATATTGTTTAAAAATCACAACAGTAACGAATTCCGAACTACTCACCTGCTATCAGGAGAGACGTCAGTACTGCCTCTTTTAGACTAGTACCAACCATGAAAAGTAATTTTTACCGTACTTACCAGTAACTCGAAATTCCTCTCATAGGATATCATTGCCTGCTTTTGTTGAAAAAGTTTCTAAGTGTCGATTTCTGCATTTTACAAATATTCTTTAAAAATCGTGCCAACGATACAAACGTAATTACTTACCTGTTTTAGCTAGATACCCCAGTGCTGAACCCGAGAACTCAGCACTGGATTACAAAAGTAACGTAAACCTGCTTTGCTTCCAAACTGCATTTCCTTCCATAGGATAACATTGGTAATTTTACCCAGAAAAGTTTCTAAGTGTCGACTTTCGAAATATAGTAATATTCCTCAAAAATCACTACAATAACCAAAACGCTTTTTCTTACCTGTTTCCAGGAAGTGTCCCAGGACTGAATCCAGGATCCAGTCCTGTGGTTAGAAAAGTAACCTACAAAGTCATTAATTGTAATTAATCACAATTTTCCATTAAGCTCAATGTTGCATTGTATTTGACCCCGTGTTGCCTCTTGCACCAACTGTGATAACCACTATCAAAAAAGTCTACTGCCTATCTGTAAGGTGAATAACCAAAGCATCTCATACTGAGAAAGTATATTTTGATCCTATTGTTGGTTCTAAAATAAAACAAGCATATATTTTTTTATATACAAACCATTGGCCTAGAGTTCAGTTCTTGAGTGTGTGGCTTCATTTGCTGACTGAGTGTGTACAACAAATGCTTTACACTGTCCTCTGATACTGCCTTACTGCTCGACCAAGCTACCACTTTAGAGAGTAAGGTTATATCTAACTTTAGCCTCTGCCAAACCTCTGGGGACTGGGGACTCTGTGCACACTGAACCTTACTTTGGTGCAGTATATACAGAGCCACTTTCCTACAATGTTCACCACGTAAAAGATGCACCTTGATGTACTCGTGATAGGCTGTGGTATTGTCGGGCAGATATCCTGAAGGGGTAATGGTCAAGGTCTTGGTCACAAGGGGAAGACTCCATCATAGTCTTCCCAAGGGTTGTCTGACGGCCCTGCTTGCTTCGAATGGTGTGTTGTTGAGTCAGTAGAGCAGCAAGGACTGCCTGAGACATAAGTGTGGGGGGGATGTCTCTGGTGATGCCGGTAGAGGCAATGGAGGAGGTGAGCGTGTTTTTTGGTGGGGTAGGCGGTGGTGAAGGAGGAGGGGACAGTGGTGAATCTGGAGCATAAGGGGGAGGACTGGTGCTCCTGTCTCTGTGCTTCTTAGGCATGAGATCCAGAAGGGGCCTTGTAGGAAGCTGGCTCTGTATATACGATACCAAAATGAGATATAGTGTGCACAGAGTTCAGTGGAACCCCAAAGGTAGGCAGAGGTAAAAGTAGATAGAACCTTACTCTCTATTTGGGGTCATGTGGTCAAGCAGTAAGGCAGTATCAGAGGACAGTGTTAAGCATTTGTTGTACACACTCGGTCAGCAAATGAATTCACACACTCAAAGACTGAACTTCAGACCAATTGTTTTTGTATAAAAATATTCTTTTAGTTATTTTATTTTCTAGAACAAAGCAAGCCTGGCACAGGTAAGTGATAAGTACTTTGCAGTAAATATACAGTTGAAATACAGTATGGATTGTAATGGTATATGCACTTTGTTTTAACTTACAGTATTGTTGCAGAGAAATGCAATGCTTTGTAAATACAGTACCTATAGTTGAATGGGCTTTTCAGTAAAATACCAGGTAAGTTACTTTTTAGATTACTTTTCTTACTCAGTGTAGTATACCTGGAACTACACTGGGACATTTCCTGTGAACAGGTAAGTAAAAGTGTTTTTGTTAAAAAGTACAATTTTAAAGAATTTCCTTAGATTTTCAAACTCCACACTTAAATTTTTTTCCAAGAAAAACAGTCAATGTTATCCTATGGAGAAAAGGAAAATGGTACTTACCCAGTATGCATCTGTTTTTGGCATATAGAGCTGTAGAGTCATTTGCTTTAGCATAGATCGCCATCTGGTGTTGGGTCCGGATGTTTGCACTTTGTTTTTCTTCGAAGAATTCTTTGCAGTCACGAGGTAGGTGACTCCTCCTTTTGAAGATAGTGCGCATGGGCATCGACTCCATCCCCAGATTGTTTTGCCGTAAGGGTGATGGAGTTAGTAAGAGTAGAAAGAGATGTCCATGTATAGTGTATCTAAGTAAGATAATACTGCAACAGTTAAAGGTACCCGGGGAGGCGGGTGGGCGCATATGACTCTACAGCTCTATATGCCAAGAACAGATGCATACTGGGTAAGTAGGATTTTCCGTTTGAGGCATATGAGCCTTAGATCATATGCTTTAGCATAGACTATACAGCAGTTATTTCCCATGCGGTGGCTAACCTGTATCTGTTGCAGTAGTTTGAAATGGTGTTCTTAAAACTGCCTGGCCCACACTAGCTTGTTGTTTTGCTAACACATCCACACAATAGTGCTTTGTGAATGTGTGTGGTGTAGACCATGTTGCAGCTTTGCAGATGTCATCTATGGGTATATTTCCTAAGAATGCCATAGAAGCCCCTAGTTTGCGTGTAGAGTGCGCCCTAGGGGGTATTGTTAATGTGCGCTTAGCTTTAATGTAGCATATTTGAATGCACTTAACTATCCACTGTGCAATACCTGCTTTTGATATGGGATTGCCTTTATGCAGTGGTGAAAAAGCAACAAAGAGTTGTTTAGTTTTCTTAAAAGATTTAGTTCTTTCAATGTAATATAGTATTGCTCTTTTTACATCTAATGTGTGAAGAGCACGTTCTGCCACTGAGTCTGGTTGAGGAAAAAAACACAGGTAACTCAGACTGGTTGAGATGAAAGGCAGAAACGACTTTGGGTAAAAATTTGGGGTTAGCCCTAAGAACCACTTTGTTTTGGTGAATTTGTAAAAATGGTTCTTGTATAGTTAGTGCCTGGAGCTCACCCACTCTTCTAAGAGATGTGATGGCTATAAGGAAGGCTACCTTCCAAGTGAGGAACTGTAGTTCACATTTGTGCAAAGGCTCAAATGGTGGGCCCATGAGTCTTGTAAGGACTATGTTAAGATTCAACACTGGACAAGGTGGAAGTTTAGGAGGAATGATTCTTTTGAGTCCTTCCATAAAAGCTTTGATAGCAGGCACTCGAAACAAAGACAAGTGCTGTCTGTTTTGTAGGTAAGCCGCTATTGCAGCAAGGTGTAAGCGTATAGATGTATATGCTAAGTTAGAACGCTGTAGGTGTAACAGATAGCAAATGATGTTTTGGATTGAAGCATCCAGTGGATTGATTTTATTGCCTGTACAGTAAATTACAAATCGTTTCCACTTTGCTGCATAGCATGCTCTTGTGGTAGGACGTCTAGCCTCTTTAATGACGTTCATGCAGTCTGGCGGAAGATTAAGGTAGCCAAACTCTATGATTTCAGGTGCCAGATCGCAAGGTTGAGTTGACTGGGATCTGGATGTCTTTTCTCTCCATGGTTCTGATTGAGAAGCTTGGGGGAGAGGTGTAGTTTTTGATGGAGAACTACTGATAGTTCCAACAGGGTTGTGAACCAGGGTTGTCGAGCCCATGTGGGAGCAACTAGGATCATTGTCAGGGAGTGTTGTTTGAGCTTCCGAACCACTAATGGAATAAGAGGGAGAGGTGGAAAAGCGTAAGCAAATTTCCCTGACCAATTCATCCATAGCGCATTGCCTTTGGACAATGGGTGTGGATTCCTGGACGCAAAGTTTGGGCATTTTGCGTTGAGGTGTGTGGCGAACAGATCAATTTCCGGGTAGGCCCACATCTGGAAGAATGGGATGAGAACTTGAGGATGTAGTTCCCATTCGTGGATCTGTTGTCTTTGACGACTGAGCAGATCTGCAATCTGGTTGTTTACTCCTGGGAGGTGTTCTGCAAGGAGATATATGTTTTGAGGTATGGCCCATCTCCATATGCTTTGAGCCAACTGTGAAAGCTGTAGAGTGTGTCCCCCCCCTTGTTTTTGTATGTAATACAATGCGGTCATGTTGTCTGTACGAACTAAGACAGCTTTGTTTACTAGATGCAATTGAAAGGCTTTCAATGCTAGAAAAATTGCTAGTAGTTCCAGATGGTTTATGTGCAGTTGTTTTTGTTGTACGGTCCACATGCCCTGAATGGTATGTTGTTGAAGATGAGTTCCCCAACCAGTGAGCGATGCGTCTGCTGTTAGCACTATCTGTGGAACCTGGTCGACGAATGGCCGCCCCTTGGAAAGGTTTTGTGTATTCCACCACTGCAGAGAGCCATGGGTGCGGCCGTCCACCAACACTAGATCTGTCAACTGACCTTGAGCCTGGTTCCACTGACGTGCTAAGCATTCCTGTAGGGGACGCATTTGGAGCCTTGCATAAGGAACGATTAGAATGCAAGAAGCCATCATTCCGATCAATTGCATGAACACCCGAGCTGGTAGTGAGTGTTGAGGCCAAAATTGGGATATTAGATTTTGTATGTTGCGTATCCTAACTGGGTTGGGGTATGCTACAGCTTTGCAAGTGTCTATTGTGGCTCCTAGGTACGCTTGCGTGTTGGACGGTTGGAGGTGAGACTTGGTGAGGTTTACAGTGAATCCCAAGTCGTGAAGCAGCTGAACTGTTTTGTGAGTGTGGTGTATGCAGCTGTGTTGCGATCTGGCTTTTATTAGCCAGTCGTCTAGGTAAGGGAAGACGTGAATGTGTCGTCTTCTTAAATGAGCTGCGACTACTGCCAGACACTTGGTGAAGACTCTGGGTGCTGTAGTTACCCCGAACGGGAGAACTTTGAATTGATAATGTTGTCCGTCCACCACGAACCTGAGATATTTTCTGCGAGCCGGGTGAAAGGGAATATGGAAGTAGGCGTCCTTTAAATCTAGGGTGGATAGAAAGTCGCCTTGCTGAAGCAATGGGAGCACCTGTTGTAGAGTGACCATGTGGAAGTGGTCTGACTGAATGTAGAGATTTAGCTGTCTGAGGTCTAATATAGGCCTGAGAGAGCCGTCCTTTTTTGGAATTAAGACGTATAGGGAGTACACTCCAGTCCCTTGATGATGTAATGGGACTGGTTCTATCGCATGTTTTTCTATCAGAGAGAGAACCTCTTGTTTTAAGAGGGTGAGATGTTCTGGTGACATTGCACGTTCTCTTGGAAGAATAGTTGGGGGAGTGCTGGTAAGTTCCAGGCAGTAACCATACTGGATAATTTGTATTACCCACTTGTATGAGGTGATTGAATTCCAGACAGGTAGGAACTGTGAGAGACGTCCCCAGATAGGTGTGGGATGATCGGGGGGTAGTGGAGGGAAGTCACTGTTTGTTGGCAGGGGAAGTGCGGGTGGAGTTACCTCTGCCTCTTCCCTTATTATTATTTCCTCTGTAGCCTCCTCGAAAATAACCTCTGGATGAGGGGGATTGGTTATTACCCTTGTAAGAGGAGGAGGGATTCTCTGAGGACACCGTTTTTGAGCCACCCCTGTAAAAGGAGCGGCGAAAGGAACCCTGCTAAAAGGCAATTGTAAAGCCCCCATGGACTTTGCAGTTTCAGTGTCTTTCTTCATTTTTTCTAAGGAAGTATCGACAGCTGGTCCGAAAAGATGCTCCTTATCAAAGGGCTAATTAAGTATGGAGGTCTGTACCTCTTGCTTGAATCCAGAGATTCTAACCCATGCGTGTCTGCGTAATAGCACACTAGTGTGGATGCTGTGTCTGCCGCATCTAGTGCGCATTTAATGGAAGTGTTCGTAATGAGCTTACCTTCCTAAATGAGGTCATTAGCTTTGGTTTTATACTCCTCTGGCAAATGTTGCATGAGTTTTTCCAACTCATCGTAATGAGCCCTATCGTAGCGTGCTAACAGAGCCTGAGCGTTGGCAATACGCCAATAGTTAGCAGCTTGAGAAGCCACTCTTTTGCCTGAGGCATCAATAAGTTTGGGCTCCTTGTCAGGAGGAGGGGTGTCGCCTGTGGTTTGGGAGTTAGCTCTCTTGCGGGCGTTGGACACTAGGAGAGAGTCTAATGGCAACGGACCTTTTATATATGCGGGGTCTGTAGGAGCGGGCTTGTATTTTTTATCTACTCTAGCGGTGAGTATTCTTGCTCTGACCGGGTCTTTGAATACCTCATCCGTGTGCTTTAACATGCCCTTGAGCATTGGCAAAGTGTGAGCAGACCTTTGTGAGTGAGTTAGTGTCTCAACGAGGAAATCCTCTTCTAGAGGTTCTTTATGTAGTTCCACCCCGTGATATTGAGCAGCCCTGTTAATAAGCTGCACGTAGCCAATGTTGTCGTCAGGTGGAGAGGGTCTGGAGGGGTACAGGTCGGGTCGTTATCTTGATCTGGGTCCCTATTATAATTTTCCCAGGGGTCAGTGTCCTGTGGTATGTCCTGATCCTGTGGCACATCCTGCTCTTCATCCCCATCCAGATCCCCATAATCTTCGTCCTGTGGGTCAGGTGATAGTGGAGGTGGTGAATTTGAGGGTGTAATTAGTAAGTTTGGATTAGGAGGAGGAGAGGGAGGTGGCATGTAAGGGGGAGAAGGGTTAGTACCCATGTCCTTTTTCTTTAGAGGTATAGGGTAATCCTCTGTGAGATCCAATTTGCGTTTTTTAGGCAGAGTGGCATGGATGTGACCTGTTTCAGGGTTAGTACTTAGTCTCTTTAATTTTGGATCCAAAGGTGGTTCATCGGACCGAGGCTCTTTGGATGGAGTATCCTTTTGTTTGGGAATTAATTTCGGCGTCGAAGATTTAGGCTGAGAGTCTTTGGGCGTCGAGTGTTTTGAATCAGAGTGCTTGGTTTTAGCCGATTTCGTCTCCGAAGCTTTCGGAGTGGCAGGTTTCAGCTCCGAACTTTTCGGCGCGGAGGATTTCGGCTCCGAAGCTTTAGGCGTGGAGGATTTCAGCTCCGAGCTCTTCGGTGTCGAAGGTGTCTTCGGTGCCGGTGGTGTCGAGACCGGGAGGTGCTTCGACTTATGTTTCGGTGCCGAAGGTGTTGGCACCGGAATGGGGCCGGCTCGACCCGAGCCGGAAGGCTTTTCTTTGTGTTTCGGAGCGGGGCTGGAGGGCGGTGCATCTGAAACTTTTTCTTGGTGCCGACCTGAGCCCGAGGGCGAAGGTGGTACCGGAGCCTTAGATTTGTGTTGACTGGGCACAGGGGGATCTGTACTCCTGGTACGCTGACCCGGAGTGATGTTTTCTTCTTCCATGTCGGAATCAGCTTCGGACACGGAGACCAGTTCCTCGGCTTCGGCAGCTGGATGGTGGATATCGGAATCTTCGCCGTAGATGCCTGGTACGGAGCCGCTGCTGCGTCGCATCTCGTGGCGTCGAGCACGACGATCACGAATAGTCTTCTTCGATCGGAACGATCGACACGCTTCACAGTCCTTTTCGTCGTGTTCCGGGGATAAGCAGAGGTTGCAGACCTCGTGCAAGTCGGTGCGTGGAAATTTAGCACGACACCGGGACATAGCTTAAATGGAGTCCGTTCCATCTACTGCTGGCGTGGTCGGCACGGGTAAGCCCGATGGCCCGCCTCGAATTTCCCGATCGAAGGTTTTCTTAGTTTGAACGATACGCGTCGAATGGGGAACCGCGATCGATGGACAATACCGTCGAGGGTAGAGGATTGCGCGTCGAAGGGGTTCGAAAACGATACCGAACCGGAGCGCAGCAATACACATCCGAACCCGATGGCGGAAAAAAACAACCTGGGGATGGAGTCGATGCGCATGCGCACTATCACCAAAAGGAGGAGTCACCTACCTCGTGACTGCAAAGACTTCTTCGAAGAAAAACAAAGTGCAAACATCCGGCCCCAACACCAGATGGCGATCTATGCTAAAGCATATGATCTACAGCTCATATGCCTCGAACACAGTGTTATTGGTTTTAGGGTAAGTATTCGGGAGTGGGAGTTGAGGTTCTGGGGGTAGACTGAGGGGTCCCCCAGGGTCAGGGATACACTCTTGTTACACCCTCAGCGGCACTAGGGCAGCCGGGTGCAGAGTGCTGAGGCCCAATGTTATCCAAAGGGGGATAGGGGCCTCCGGTTGGTGGCTGCTGACGAGAAGCCACTTAGTTGTGGGAGAAAATCGCCTGGACTTTAGCTCAGGGAAATGGGGAAACAAAGTAGCACCAAAGGTGCACCCTCGGCTGCACTAGGGCGGCCGGGTGCAGGGTGCTGTTTTGACGTTGGGCGCCCTGCTGTTTGCAATGGGAACCTTCGGTTTGCAAAGGCGCTTCAGGCTTGGGGACGAAGGTCCTCTGGGTGCGACCACCACTTCGAGAGCTAAGTTGGGATGTTGGGGGTTGGTTAGTCACCGTCGGTTTAGCCACCCTAGGCCGTGGGGCGTCGGGTGCAGGGGTGCCTTTTAGGGTCGGATCTTCTTACCAGCTCCTGGTCGCGGTTGGGGGGACCTTCCGGATTTAGGCTGAAGGCGTCGGCTCGAGGTTTGAGGCAGGTCAGGGGTCACCGGATCTCGGGTCAGGATCGCCGGGGAGACCTCCTCGTGGTGTTTGCCCGCTCGGGCTGTGGACGGCGGGTGCAGAGTGGTGCGGATTCGCGGTGTCCGGCCGGAGCCAGAGGTTGGAGATAAACAAATCCGGTGTTCACGGGAGACACAGTCTTTGTGGTTGAAGGCAGGCAATTCCTCCGGGGTTTTGCAGGAGCAGGTTGGAGGTGGAGACAGGCCGGTAGGACTGGGGCCAAGACAGTGGGCGTCTTCCTCTTGTTAGCTTCGGCACGGCTGTTCGGTCCTTCTTTTCTTGTAGTTTCTTCTGGTCTGAGGAAGCAAGGTTCAGGGGTGCCCCTAAATACTAGCTTTAGGGGAGTTACAGGTAGGTAAAAAGGTTGGGACCAATGGGTCCCTTCCCTGGGGTGGGTACACCCCCTATTGTGCCACCCTCCAATGGGTGGGGGGCATAAGCCTTTCCCTGGTTGGCTGAGTCACCCCATCTGCAAGATGGCGGGGACTGAGAGTTGTGTTTCACCTCGCCTCCCCCACCTGAGGGGTGGAGTTGGCAGAGGTGGGAATACCTCTCTTCCTTACTTGTTTTTCCCGCTGGTTCTCCCGCCCAAAGTGGGGGTCAGAACCAGTGGGGACCAGTTGATGAAAGCAGCAAGTGGCCTGGGGAAGCTCACAAAGGCAGCAAGCCTTTGAAGCTTCCCCTTTGTGGACCCTGCCCATCCTGGGGGAGGAGGCTTGGCACCTTGTCTCAGGATGTGCATTGTTTCAGTTCCCCGAGAGCAGCAGGCTCTCGACCCAGGGGTCCAGAAACATGTCTGGACACTAGTGGTAGGTTAGTTTTCAGGGGGCATCTCTAAGATGCCCTCTGTGTGCATTTTTCATTAAATCCCACACTGGCATCAGTGTGGGTTTAATGTGCTGAGAAGTTTGATACCAAACTTCTCAGTTTTCAGTGTAGCCATTATGGTGCTGTGGAGTTCGTAATGACAAACACCAAGCACCATATACTCTTAATGGCAGCACTGCACTTACAATGTCTAAGAATGGACTTAGACACTGTAGGAGTACAGGGCTCATGCACCTGTACCGTCACCACTGGTATAGTGCACCCAGCTAGAGGGGTGACTGACCTATGTCCCAGGAACCCACAGACCATGCTTTCAGATGGGGCAGGGAGAACGGCCTGCCGCATGACCACCTGCCACTGCTGTAATCCTGGGCTATCCCCTTCAAGGTGCAGATGCTGTCCGCACGGCAGCCCCAGTGTTGTGGCCTCTGGAAATGGAGATTTCACTACTCAGCCTGTATGTACCAACGTGCCCAAGGATGCGTAATGCCAGCAGCCCAAGAAGCCTCAGAACCAACCTCACCAAGACCTAGGGTTGAGTCAAAGATTTTAGGACCATTATCTAAATGTCCCGGGATTCTTGCAGGGGTGACAAGTCCTTCAACGCCACTGTGGCCCCTTAGAAAAAAGCCTCTGTGTAGGCATCAGATGGGACTTTCGTTCACTGATGGAAAAACCAAGGGATGAAAGCAGGGTGATCTTCATTCAGAGATGGACTGTGACTGACTGCTGCAAGCTCACCTTAAGCAGCCAATCTGAGGTGTGGAAGGAAAATGCTACTTATCCAGTATGCATCTGTTCTTGGCATGTAGAGCTGTAGAATCTTATGCTTTGCATAAGATCGCCATCTAGTGTTTGGTCCGGATGTTTGCACTTTGTTTTTCTGGAAGAAGTTTTCCCTAGTCACGAGGTAGGGGACTCCTCCCTTAGGTGATAGTGCGCATGGTCATCGGCTCCATCTTCAGATTGTTTTCCGCAGAGGGTAAGAGAATGGAGTAGTAGTAAAGAATAAGATGTCCATGCGTAGTTATGTGTAGTAAGACAGAGAACTACAGCAGTTACAGGTACCCGGGGAGGTGGGTGGGCGCATGAGATTCTACAGCTCTACATGCCAAGAACAGATGCATACTGGGTAAGTAGCATTTTCCGTTCAAGGCATGTGAGCTGTAGATCACATGCTTTGCATAGACTATACAGCAGTATACTCCCAAAGTGGTGGCTAACCTGTAGCTGTTGGAGGTGTCTGAAATAACGTTTTAAGTACTGCTTGGCCCACATTAGCTTGTTGTCTTGCTAACACATCTACACAATAGTGTTTTGTGAATGTGTGTGGTGTGGACCATGTTGCAGCTTTGCAGATATCAGCAATAGGGATATTCCATAAAAAAGCCATAGTAGCCCCTAACTTGCGAGTGGAACGTGCTCTAGGGGGTACTGTGAAAGTCCTTTTGGCTTTTTGGTAACAAATCTGAATACACTTGACAATCCACCTAGCAATTCCTGATTTGAAGATACGATTGCCTTTATGAGGTGGTGCAAAAGCTACAAAGAGTTGTTTGGTTTTACGAAATGATTTTGTTCTTTCAGTGTAATACAAAAGAGCTCTTCTGACATCTAAGGTATGTAAAGCTCGTTCTGCAACAGAGTCAGGTTGAGGGAAGAATACAGGTAATTCAACCGACTGATTGATGTGAAATGCAGATACAACCTTAGGTAGGAATTTAGGGTTGGTACGAAGAACTACTTTATCTTTATGTAACTGGAAAAAGGGTTCTTCTATGGTTAGTGCCTGTAGTTCACCCACTCTCCTCGATGAAGTGATTGCAATGAGGAAAGCTGTTTTCCAAGTAAGGAACTGTAGTTCACATTTGTGCATGGGTTCAAATGGCGGACCCATTAGCCTTGTGAGGACTATGTTAAGATTCCATACTGGGGTAGGTGGAAGTCTTGGTGGTATTACCCTTTTTAGCCCTTCCATGAATGCTTTGATGACGGGCACTCTAAATAGCGATAAGTGTTGCCTATTTTGAAGGTAAGCTGCTATGGCAGAAAGATGCAGTCTGATGGATGTATAGGCCAATGTTGACTGCTGCAAATGCAATAGGTAGCACAGTATGTTCTGTATGGAAGCATCAAGGGGGTTGATATGATTGTTATTGCAATAAATAACAAAACGCTTCCATTTGGCTGCGTAGCAGGCCCTTGTGGTAGGCTTTCTAGCCACTTTAATAATGTTCATACAGTCTGGTGGAAGGTTGAGATAACCAAACTCTATGACTTCAGAAGCAAGATCGCAAGGTTCAGCTGTTTGGGATCTGGGTGTTTGATTTCTCCATGGCTCTGTGTGAGGAGACTGGGAGTTAAATGTAATTTTGGGTGTGGTACCAGAGAGAGTTCCAACAGGGTTGTGAACCAGGGTTGACGTGCCCATGTTGGAGCTACTAGTATTAGCGTGAGTGATGTTTGCCCGAGTTTCCGAACCACTGATGGAATGAGTGGGAGAGGCGAAAAAGCATAGGCAAATATTCCTGACCAGTTCATCCATAGAGCATTGCCTTTGGATAATGGGTGTGGATACCTGGAAGCGAAGCTTTGGCATTTTGCGTTTTCGGGTGTTGCGAACAGGTCTATGTGAGGGACTCCCCAAGCTTGGAAGTATGGGTGAAGAACTTGAGGGTGAAGTTCCTACTCGTGTATTTGATACCTCTGCCTGCTGAGGTCTACAATCTGATTGTTGACTCCTGGGAGGTGTTCCGCTAGGAGATAAATGTTGTGGTGAATAGCCCACTACCAGATATCCTGGGCTAAGTGGGACAGTTGGAGAGAGTGTGTCCCCCCCATTTTTGTATGTAATACATAGCTGTCATGTTGTCGGTTCGGACTAACACAGCTTTCCCAGACAGGTGATCTTAAAAGGCTTTGAGAGCTAGAAAGATTGCCATGAGCTCTAAGTGATTGATGTGGAGCATCTTTTGCTGGCGACTCTACAGTCCTTGCACTGTGTGTTGTTGAAGATGAGCTCCCCAGCCCGTAAGGGATGCGTCCGCTGTTAACACTGTCTGTGGAATCGGGTCTATGAACGGCCGCCCTTTTGATAGGTTTTGTGTGTTCCACCACTGCAGAGAGCGATGAGTACTGCCGCTTACCAACACTAGATCGGCTAATAGACCTTGAGACTGGTTCCACTGACTGGCTAAACACTCTTGAAGTGGACGCATGTGTAGCCTGGCGTGGGAAACTATCATGATGCAAGATGCCATCATTCCCAGCAGTTGCATAAACACTCGAGCCGGAAGTGACTGAGTGGGTTGAAATTTGAGAATAAGCGCCTGAATGTTTCGAATTCTGGCTGCATTGCGATACGCTAGAGCCTTGTGAGTATCTAAAGTGGCTCCTAGGTAATCCTGAACTCTGTTTGGCTGAAGATGTGATTTTAACACATTGACTGAGAACCCCAGCTGTTGAAGGAGCTGAATGGTTAGTGACGTGTGCTTGCGAGATTGCTGGTATGTGCTGGCTTTGATGAGCCAGTCGTCCAGATAGGAAAAGACATGTATGCTTTGTCTTCTGAGATGCGCAGCTACTACCGCTAGACATTTTGTGAAGACTCTGGGGGCAGTGGTGACTCCGAATGGGAGCACTTTGAATTTGTAGTGTTGACCTGCTACCACAAACCTGAGAAATTTGCGGTGAGCCGGATGGATTGGAATATGAAAGTAGGCGTCCTTTAAATCTAGAGTAGAAAGAAAATCGCCTTTTTGCAAAAGAGGCAGTATCTGTTGCAGTGTTACCATGTGGAAGTGATCTGACTGTATGTAAAGGTTGAGTTCTCTGAGATCCAGTATGGGTCTGAGAGAGCCGTCCTTTTTTGGAATTAGAAAGTAAAATGAGTACACGCCCGACCCTTGGTGTTGAGATGGTACAGGCTCTATGGCTTGTGTTAGTAGCAGGGATTGGACTTCTTGTTTGAGAAGGTCTAGGTGATCCGGTGGAAGTCTGTGCGACTTTGGGAGAATGCTTGGAGGAGTGTTGATGAACTCCAGGCAGTAACCAGAATGGATAATTTGGAGAACCCATTTGTCTGTTGTTATTGACTGCCAGATTGGTAGAAATTGTGACAGTCGTCCCCCTACAGGTGTTAAGTGGTCGGGGGGAATTATGGGCAAGTCACTGTTTTGTATTGGATGGTGAGGTACGTGTGTTAGAACCTCTACCTCTGCCCTTGCCGTTGTTTCCTCTGTAATTGCCTCGGTAGAAACCCTTGGAACCCGAGGGCTGGTTATTGCCCTTATAGGTGGACGCTGTGTCTGAGGAAGTAGTTTTAGATCCTGCTCTATAAAAGGAGAGACAAAAGGAACCACGCCCTTGTGGCGATTGAAGTGCTCCCATGGATTTAGCCACTTCAGTATCCTTCTTCATCTTATCCAATGAAGTGTCTACCACTGGTCCAAAAAGGTGTTCCTTGTCAAAGGGTGTGTTTAATATGGAATTTTGAACCTCCGGTTTAAACCCCGACATGCGCAGCCAGGCCTGTCTTCTTAAAAGAACACTAGTGTTTACAGCTCTGGCAGATGCATTAGCAGCATCTAGGGAGCATCTAATTTGGCTGTTAGAAATTAACTGCCCCTCACGAACCAGGTCTTGCGCTTTTGATTTGTGTTCTTGAGGGAGAAACTGGATGAGTTGTTCCATTTCATCCCAGTGTGCGCGGTCATAGCGTGCTAGTAATGCTTGTGTATTGGAAATACGCCAGAAGTTAGCAGCCTGGGTAGCTATCCTTTTCCCTGAAGCATCAAGGAGTTTAGACTCTTTATCTGGTGGTGGTGCGTCTCCAGTAGTCTGAGAGTTTGCCCTTTTCCGTGCATTAGAAACTACTAGTGAATCTAATGGTAGTTGACCTTTTATGTATACTGGATCTGATGGGGCAGGCTTGTATTTTTTATCCACCCTGGGGGTAAGGATACGTGCCCTAACAGGATCCTTAAAAATGTCGTCTACATGTTTGGTCATGACTTTCAACACGGGCAACATGTGTGTAGATTTTTGTGTGTTTTGTAGAGTCTCAAAAAGAAAGTCCTCTTCAAAGGATTCTTTGTGTAGTGGGACTCCATGGTAAGTAGCAGCCCTACTTAATAACTCTACAAACCCTACACTGTCATCTGGTGGAGAGGGTTTGGTAGGATATATGTCCGGGTCGTTATCGGTGGGAGAATCAGTATTATAGTCATCCCACACGTCTCCAGGCTGATCGTCATCATTGTTATCCCCATCCCCATCACCCCGATTGTCAGGTGTGTGTGGTGGTGAGTGCTCAGGTGAAGTTGGCACAGGTATAGTCTGGGGTGGTGAAGGAAGAGGGAGAGGAGGAGGGGAAGGATTTGTCCCAACAGTTCTCTTCTTCAAAGGTATGTGGTATTCCTCTTCTGTAGTAGCACCTCTTTTTTAAAGTCACTTTAGTGGTGATATGTCCAGTCTTTGGGTGTATAACCAGGTGTATAACCAGGATTTTTTGTTTCGGATCCGGTTTGTCGATCGCACCGAAAACATGTTTCTTTGGTGACTTTGGCGTCTCCGTGTTTCGGCTCCGAATGTTTCGGTGCCGATGGTTTCTTTGCCGGGGTTTTCGGATCCAAAGTTTGTTTCGGTGCCGACGGAGGATGTTCGGTGCCAGACTTTTTCTTCGGCTCCGAAGTCTTTGGCTCGGTGCCCGATTTGGCATGGGGCTTTTCGGAGCCGGAAGGCTTTTTAGTATGCTTTGGTGCCGAGCCCGAAGGCGGGGCTTCGGAAGCTTGTTCTTGGCTGCCACCGGGGCCCGAGGGCCCAGGTTGGTGCGGAGCCTTTTTTTTGGATGGAAGTGGAAGGTGGGGCGAGGTAGGGGCTGTACTCATGGTACGTTGTCCCTGCGGGATGTCTTCATCGGAGCTATCTTCGGAAACGAAGATGTCTTCCTGTTCCTCATCGGCTCCGATGGGTTCGTCGCCTTCCTCCTCCTCCGATTGAGGTCCGAAGAGGTCCGGAATGGAACCTGCTTGTTGTCTCTGCATGTCGCGTCGTCGGGCGCGACGATCGCGAAGAGTCTTTTTGGAGCGGAAAGCTCGGCACGCGTTGCAGTGGTCTTCTCTGTGGTCGGGTGACAAATACAAATTGCACACCTCGTGGGAGTCGGTGCGCGGGTATTTCGCGTGGCACTGAGGACAGAACTTGAAAGGAGTTCGTTCCACCGACTGCGAGTCGAATCAGGGGCTAGGCCAGACGGCCTACCACGAGCTCTCCAATCGAAATTTTTGTTAGGAATAACGATCCGCGATGAAAGGGGAACACGAACGGAAACAATACCGTCGAGTGTGAATGTGATACGCACCGAGAAGGACCGAAGAATCGACGTCGAACCGGAGCGCAGCGAGGTACATCCGAACCCGATGGCGGAAATAAACAATCTGAAGATGGAGCCGATGACCATGCGCACTATCACCTAAGGAAGGAGTCCCCCAACTCGTGACTAGGGAAAACTTCTTCCAGAAAAACAAAGTGCAAACATCCGGACCCAACACTAGATGGCGATCTTATGCAAAGCATGTGATCTACAGCTCACATGCCTCGAACATGCATGTACCTCACACCTGCGAAGAAGAACCACCACCACTGTTATCTTTGTAAACACCGAAGGGGCGAGGCTGAAGGACAGAAGAACAAATTGGAAATGCTCTACCCAACCAAAAAGGATTAGTTACTTACCTGTAATCCTAGTTCTCATCCAGGGGTATACTCATCATAGTCATAATCTATGAATAATCCCCGCCCACGTGCGGGATCCCGGAGTATATATAAATATATATATATATATATAAATATATATATACACATATGTGAAACATATAAATGCAGCCTAAAAAGTTTCCAAAATGGCAGAACTGCCGAAATTACATAGGTTTGCATTGTAAAACAAATACTCTCCTAACCCCTAAGGAAAAGAGTACATTCACAGCATAATTGTGATATACCAATGCTTTATTGCCACAAGGAAAAACTTGTAATTGCAGGCATTCGCCTGTAGGCTGCATTGCAGAGTAATAATGAAACAAGACAAAAAGAAAAACTGGCACCTTGCCTTTAAGGCTTCCAAGGGTTAGGGTACCGTGCCTTTAAGGCCTGCCAGAGACCCTCTGCTCCCATCATGCACCACAGGTGACAGTTAGGTCAGTTCTTTTGACGGTGTATAATGTAGAGACACCTGAGTAGAGGATGCAATAACATAGAAGAACTCCAGTGATGCTCGTCCGGGGAGGAGGGAGGGTCGCTTATGACTATGATGAGTATACCCCTGGATGAGAACTAGGATTACAGGTAAGTAACTAATCCTTCTCATCCAGGGGATACTCATCAATAGTCATAATCTATGAATAGAGTAGCAAGCCCATACCCAGTACCTTGCGGACGAGCAACGGAGTATACAGAACATTACATTCAAATTGCAATCATGCAAACAAATTCCTCAAAGAGGCCTGCCCCACCTGGGCATCGGCCTGTGCATCAGAATCTAGACAGTAATGACGTGTGAAGGTATGAACCGACCGCCATGTGGCTGCCTTACAGATTTCAGACATTGGCACATTGCGAAGGAGAGCTGTGGTAGAGGCTTTCCCTCTGGTAGAGTGCGCTTTAGGTCTGCCTGGTAAGGTCTTGTTAGCTAACTGGTAGGATAAAGCTATACAAGAGACAATCCATCGAGAGATGGATCTTTTAGATGCAGCTAGACCGGTGTTAGTAGAACCGTAGTTAATAAAAAGCCGGTCAGACTTCCTAAGTGTGTGAGTTTTATCAAGGTAAAACTTCAGCACTCTCCGGAGATCTAAAGAGTGTAATGATCTCTCGGGGGGAGTTGAAGGTTTAGGAAAGAAAGTGGGCAGCGTAATAACCTGATTGATGTGAAAATCCGAGACCACCTTCGGGAGGAAGCTCGGATGTGTACGTAGCACCACCCTATTGGCATGAAAAACAGTATAAGGTGCCTTACAGCACAGGGCCTGAATCTCACTCACCCTGCGTGCAGAAGTGATGGCTACCAAAAAGCAGCCTTCCAGGTCAAATGCTGCAAAGATGCCTTATGAATAGGCTCGAAAGGAGCACCCATAAGTTTCGTGAAGCACAATGTTAAGTTCCCAGGGAGGAGAGGGAGATCTCACTGGGGGTAAACCTTCCTGAGACCCTCTAGAAAATCCTTTACCACTGGCATCTGAAAGAATGAACCCTGGGTCGGGGACTTCCTGTAAGCTGTTATAGCAGCTAGGTGAACCCTGATGGAGGGATATTGTAGGCCTGACTTTGCCAAGTATAACAAGTAGGGAAGAATCACTTGCTCCTGACCTTTAGTCGGATCAAACTGGTTGTCCTTGCACCACAGGTAGAATCTCTTCCACTTGAAAGCATAAGATTTCCTAGTGGAGGGTCTCTTTGCTTCCTTGAGAATAGACATACAATCAGCAGGAAGGTCTAAATGTCCATACTGTATGACTTCAGGAGCCATGCAGTCAAACGCAGAGACGAGAGGTTGGGATAAAATACTCTCCCCTCGTTCTTGGTCAACAGGTCCGGTTGGCAGGGAAGCCTCCGGTGTGGGACTTCGGACAGCTGCAGGAGATCCGGATACCACCACTGGCGCGGCCACTCTGGTGCTATCAGGATCATTCTGGCATTGGTCCTGTAAAACTTCTGCATGACCGCAGGGATCAGAGGGAGAGGTGGAAAAGCGTACAGCAATGTCTGCGACCATCCTATCAAAAGTGCATTCCCCCGTGATCCTTGTTGTGGGAATCTGGACGCGAAGACGGGGCATTTTGTATTTGCCGCGTCTGCGAACAGGTCGATGTCTGGCACTCCCCATTGCCGAAAAATGTCCTGAGCGACTTCTTCGTTTAACACCCAGTCGTGTGCTTCTACGAAGTCTCTGCTGAGAACATCTGCCTGCACGTTCAAGGTTCCTGGAAGGTGAACGGCTACGATCGTGAGACTCCTCGCCAGAAGCCACTTCCATATGGTCTGTGACTCCAGAGACAGGACCCGTGACCTGGTGCCTCCCTGCTTGTTCAGATAGTACATTGTTGTTGTGTTGTCTGTCTGAATCTGAATGGAGCTGGACTGTAGGGACGGGTACAGCGACTTGAGAGCCAGATGGACTGCCCTTAGCTCCAAAAAGTTGATGTGATAACTTTTCTCTGTCTCGGACCAGAGACCTTGTACCTGAAGCTGGCCCATGTGCGCTCCCCAACCCTGCAGTGAGGCATCTGTAACTACAGTCTGTGTCGGAGGTACTTGGTGAAAGGGGACCCCTTGCAGAAGGTGAGAACGTTTCATCCACCATTTGATGGAGTCCCTGGCCGCCTGAGGAAGAGAGACACGATCTTCCCAACGGCCTGAGTGCTGAGTCCATTGATCTTCGAGGGACTGCTGTAGAGGCCGCATGTAAAGCCTGGCATTTGGCACAATGAAGATGCATGAGGCCATCGATCCCAGCAGTGATGACACCTGCCTTGCTGTAGGATGTATAGTGCTGAGAAGTGCGCGGCACTTGATCAACATTGAGGACAACCTCTCCTCCGAAGGACACACGCTTGCCGTTGCGGTGTCTAGGGATGCGCCCAGATAATGTATTTTCTGCGTGGGGTTGAGAACTGACTTCTTGTAGTTGACTTGCAACCCCAGTGAGTGAAGCAGGTTGAGACAGTAAGTGAGATGGCTCTGGAGTAGAGAAGGTGTTGAACTCTTCAGGAGCCAGTCGTCTAGGTAGGGGTAGACGAAGATTTTCCTCTTGCGGAGGAAAGCGGCTACCACCGCCATGCACTTGGAGAACGTCCGGGGAGCGGATTTGAGACCGAATGGAAGTACTCGGTACTGATAGTGCTGACGAGACACCTGGAACCTGAGGAACTTGCGATGTTTCACTGAAACAGGAATGTGAAAGTAGGCGTCCTGCAGGTCGATGGCACACATCCAGTCTCCCAGATGAAGATGTGGGAAAATTTGGTGCAGGGCTAGCATCCGAAATCTTTCTTTTCTTATAAACCTGTTCAGCAGGCGCAGGTCGAGGATGGGCCTGTACTCTTTGGCTACTCCTCGTTTTTGGACCAGAAAGTACCGTGAGTATACCCCTTGATTTTGCTGGTGAGGTGGGACCTCTTCTATAGCCTTTTTGGAGAGGAGGGTACACACTTCGCCCTGTAACAATACATTGTGTTGAGGAAGGCACGTCAAATGAGGGGCAACCTACGGAGGAGGGGTCTTGAACCTCAGCAAGTAGCCATGCTGTACAATATTTAGCACCCATCTGTCTTTTGTTATTGTTTCCCACTCTTCCAGGTGAAAAACGATACTCCCTCCTACCGGAGTGGCAAACGGGTGCGGAGGGAAGCAATGTCTCACTGTTTAGGAGGCTGCTTGGAGGAGGACTGCTGTTGCTTATTGTTCCCTCTGCCCCTGCCAGGACGCTTGTTCTGGTATTGGAACTTTTGTTGGTTTTGGGAGGACCATTGAGGGGTTTGAACCCTCTGTTGGAAGGGCCGCTTGTCGTTCTGACGGAAGCGTTTTCGAAACTCCTTCCGCTTCTCCAGTCCAACTGCTTTGACTGTGTCTAGCTCGGCCTTCATCTTTGTCATCTCCTCATCAGCATGAGAACCGAATAAGGAGGAGCCGTTGAAAGGAAGGTTTAGGATCTTCTTCTGGGCGTCCGGTTTTAGACCTGTGAGGCGCAACCACGCTGAGCGCCGTGAACAGATGCCCTGTGAGTAGCCGTGTGCGGCGAGATCTGAGGCGTCAGCCGCCGCGCTGATGATTTGATTGGCTACTAAGCCGCCCTCTTGCAAGATTTCATGAAAGTCTTGTCTATCTTCTTTGGGAAGCTTGTCGGTAAACCTAGACAGGGAGTCCCAAAGAGACCTATCATAGCGCCCAAGAAGGGCTGAAGCACTTGCAATCTTCATCGATGATGCCGAAGTATTGCACATCTTCCTGCCATAAGAGTCCATTTGTTTACTGTCCTTTTCTGGAGGAACAGAAGCGGATGAGGCTGCGGAGTGCGCTTTCCTGGCGGCTGCCACAATGATTGAATCCGCCGGAGGATCAGACCTAAGGAACAAGGGATCCTGGTCTGGAGCTTTGTATTTTTTTGCAATCCTCGACGGGACTGATCCCACTGTGGCTGGAGTAAGGAACGTGGTCATGGCTGGTTCTAAAAACCTGGCACCAGAGGTAGCAGCGGTCTGGGAGCTGTACGATGGTGCAATGTCTCGAAATGACCGATGTAGGGATCACAGGAGTACATAAACTGATGTTTAGTTTATTAGCTCCTCTGCCCAGTACGTCAGAGAAAGTCCCAATGTCATCAATAGGAGACACCCTTGAAGGTGGTGTAGATGAGAAAGTTGGCGAGTAGTGCCGAATGGAAGACGAAGAACAGGTAGAAGATGCTCTGCGCCTCCTCTTATGTGGATGATCGTGCGAGCTGTGACGACCTCCTGACCGAGATCGGCGTGTAGAAGGCGACCTTGGTCTTCTGGAAGGCGACTTAGAAAGTCTCGTTGCGTAGTCGTCCGAGCCCGGACCTCTGAGGGCACGTGTTCCGACCCCGTGCAGCCAGCGAGGGGACAGGCCGCAAAGATTCTTTTCAGCAACTGTAGGAGATTTCTCTGGTGAAATCTGTACAATATTCAGCCCTGGAGATGACTGCCTTGACGTCGAACGGGATGTCGACAAGGTCTGCGTCACCCTCGTCGTCGATCTGCGCTCTGATCTTGATCTCGACGTCGACCGCCCACGGCGATGGGGGGACTTTGACGTCGACTGTCGGCGTCGACGGGGAGACTTCGACGTCGCCCTTGACGCTGCCGCCGATCTCCTCGACGGCGAATGATCAGTAACAGGTCTCGACGTCGACCGCCCACGTCGATGGGGGGCCCTGATGTAGCCTGACGGCGCCGATGGGGGATCTCGACGTCGACCTCCTCGATGTCATCGACCTCCTCGACGTCGAATGATGGGACCTCGACGATGCTCTCGACGTCGGTACGTCCCCTCGCGTCATCGCCTTCGACGGTGACTCTCTCAACGTCTACCCCCTTGAGGGTGGCGGAGAATGCCTAGACGTCGGTATGTCCCCTCGCGGCATGGTCTTCGCCGGCGAGTCTCTCAACGCCGATCCCCTCGAGGTTGGCGGAGTGTGCCTCGACGTCGACGGAAGCCTCGACGTCGACGGAGTTTTGGACAGTCTCTCAGTACCCACCGCCTTCGAGCCTGAAGTGCTGAGCGCCGACTTACTTGGCTTGTCCCTTGACGTTGAAGAATGTCTCGGCCTCTTCGACGGCGATCTCGACGTCGACGGCGAACATTCAGGCACCTGCTTCTTCCTGGACTCAGGAGAGGTGGAGCGATGCCGTTTCGGTGTTTACTTGAAGAGGGAGCTCTATCTCTATCCCTCTCCAGTAGGGCATGAAGCTTGATGCGTTCTCTGTCGCGCTGGGTCCTCTTCGAAAACTTCTGGCAATGATAACACTGGTCAGGATTGTGTGACGATGGAAGGCACACAATACACACCGAGTGTGGATCTGACAGTGCCATCTTCTTGCCACAGGAAGGACATTTCCGAAATAAAGCAGGCATTCTGACTGGAAAGATTTTTGGAACAAAAAAATGCCAAAAGCCAGCCGAATATACCTCTAGGTATCAGAAAATGTCAAAAATTCCAAGATTTAATACAAAAATTATCTTTCAGTCAAAAACTGAAGAGCAAAAACTCCAGGATCCTCACAGAAGGAGCCGGAAAAAGAACTGACCTAACTGTCACCTGTGGTGCATGATGGGAGCAGAGGGTCTCTGGCAGGCCTTAAAGGCACGGTACCCTAACCCTTGGAAGCCTTAAAGGCAAGGTGCCAGTTTTTCTTTTTGTCTTGTTTCATTATTACTCTGCAATGCAGCCTACAGGCGAATGCCTGCAATTACAAGTTTTTCCTTGTGGCAATAAAGCATTGGTATATCACAATTATGCTGTGAATGTACTCTTTTCCTTAGGGGTTAGGAGAGTATTTGTTTTACAATGCAAACCTATGTAATTTCGGCAGTTCTGCCATTTTGGAAACTTTTTAGGCTGCATTTATATGTTTCACATATGTGTATATATATATTTATATATATATATATATATATTTCTATATACTCCGGGATCCCGCACGTGGGCGGGGATTATTCATAGATTATGACTATTGATGAGTATCCCCTGGATGAGAACCAAGGGTAGCATCGGAAAGGCTGGCACAAGAAAGTACACATCATGCAAGCCCAAAGATAGCACCCAATCTCTGGGGTCCAGGGCAGAAAGAACCTGGGCCAGCGTGAGCATTCTGAATTTGTCCTTCCGTGGTATTCAGGACCATGGTGAAGAATCGGCCTGAGCGCGCCATCCTTCCTGGACACCAGGAGGTACCTTTCTGACTACAGTAACCTCTCTATGGCCCCTTGGCCAAAAGGGATCCGACTTGCTGCAGAGAGATGGTGGCATGATCTGTTGAAACCTGACTAAGAAGAGGTAGGGTACCAGGAAAGGGGTGGGGAGGCTAGTGAGGGACAATGATGTGAATGGTAGAGCGTATCCTTTTAGAACAATTTGTGGCACCCATCAATCTGAAGCTATGGATTTTCATCTATGTAGGGAAAATCAAAGCCTGTCCCTTATCGGCTGCACATTGTCTTGAAGAACAAGTTGCTTACCTTCAGTAATGATTTTATTTTAAAAGACTCAATCTAAATGCAGACTCCTCACCTTTTGAATGTTCCTCAGGCGTTAGAGGGGATCCGGAAACTTTTGAGCAGTACCTGTGTGTGCAGGTAGGTGGTACCTTGCGGCTCCACACTAATGCTGGTCTGCTCCAGCAATGATGTGCGGAGCCTCTATAAGCGCCCCTCCTGCGCCTGGACGTCCGTTGCTTTCGAGAGGGTCTGCGCCCCGAGATGGAGAGCCCCAAAAGCAAATTGGTTGTGACCAATGAGCAGATTCCTAGACTTGGGATTTTAGTAAAGAAGAGAGACCAATGCACAGAATGGGGGGGATGGGAGGGTCGGTTGGAATCTGCGGTTAGAGTCTATACCAGAAAAAGCATTAACAAAGGTAAGTAATTTCAGATAGAGACTTCCAACTGCAGACTCTTCACCTTTTGAATAGAAACCAAAGCCTTACCTATTTGCAGGTGGGTCTGTGAATGGACTCATACCAAAAAGTCCTTTAGGACTGAGCAGGCGAAATACCCCTCTTGGCGAACCTGGCTGTTCAGACAGCGCTGAATGAATATATGAAGTGATGCCCACGTAACTGCCTGGAAGATGTCACGGTCAAAATCCGTGTGTGTCAAAGCAGTAGTACCAGCTTTATCCCTGCTGGAATGAGTTCGCAGTGCTTCAGGAGGCTGCTTCTTGACAAATGGGTAGCAGATCTTAATGCAGAGCACAATCTATCGGGAGATGGTGCACTTCTGCACTGCCTTTTCTCGCTCAAGCAAATCCCATTAAGAGCGGATCCCCCCCACCAGCCGCCTGGTGTACTCAGGTAAGATCGATGTAAAAGCTCAGTGCTCTTTTGGAGTCCAAGCAATCAAGTCCCTGCTCATTTGAGAGGTGAGGTGGAGCATAAAATGCCGGCAGGGTGATGGTTTGACCGACTTAGAATGGCGTCACAACTTTTGGCAAAGATATTCATGTCAACAGAACCAACTTGTCTGGGGTAAAGAAGTGTACGGCAGGTTGACAGAGCTGCGCCGATGGCGATGAGGAACACAGTTGTGAGAGTGAAAAGCCGCAGAGGGCAGCTGTAGAGCAGCTCAAAGGAAGAACACATCAAATAGGTATTGACCAGGTTAAGGTCCCTCTGAGGCATGACAGAGGAAGCGGGAGGAAACAGATGTTGTAGGCCTTATAAGAAACGAATCACAACTGGTGATTTAAACAATGAAGGCTGATTACGCAACAACAAAATAGCCGAAAGGTACCATTTAACTTTGCCGAGAGCAAAGCGTTGCTGGGCGAGGGACAGAACAAATAACAAAACATCAGATAACTTTGCCAGGAGAAGGTCTATTTGCTGCATGCTGCATAAAGCCACACATTTGTCCCAATCACAGGCACATACAGTTTTGTCAAGAGACATCTGGCTGCCCACAAAATACTAACCTTCTCCTGAGGAAGGTCGAAGGTGTTCAGTTGTCATCGCACAATCTCCAAGCATAAAAGTGGAGGTTTCGAAGGCCTGGTTGCAAATTACTGACCTGCTGCTGAGACAACAGGTCATCCCGGAGAGACAGCCTGATCGAAGATCAGATACTCATTTCCAGGAACTCAAGATATCATACTCTCTGAGCCCAATCCAGGGTCACTAGGATGACTTGAGCCCAGTCAGTCGTGATCTTCTTTAGAACTTAAGGCGGAAGAGGTATCAGCGAAAAGGCATATAAGAGACCGGGCTCCACTCTAGGCAGAACGCATCTCAAAACAAGAGACGCCTTGGGAACACCGATGCACAGAACTGCTGCTATTGGGCGTTTCAGCGGTGGCGAAAAGATTGAGCCAAAGTTCTCACCATTCGCAGAAAACACATTGCGCCACTTCACAGTTCAACTGCCTTTCGTGATCTGCGAGGCATCAATGGCTGAGCTTGCCCATCCTGGCATTCAAGAATCCTTCCACATGGTTTTCCACCAGGGAAAATGCCTTGCTGGTTCAGATATGTCAAGAGGCACAAGGCCTCCTAGCACAGGGTTTGTGACCCTCACCCATCCGGTTTGTTGCAATACCACATATTGCAGTACTGTTGTCCATAAGCGCCTATATCAGCTTCCCTGTAAAGATGAGCTGTACTCAATTCCTTCGTGAAATATGTTGTTTAATAATCATTACATCTCCAGCTCAGCATCTTCCACACCACCTCCTCCAGTTCTCCCAACCAACCTCTCTACATTCCATGATGATGTCACTGTTATATTCCTACAGTTCTATTCCCCAGTATTGGTATTTGCACAGCTCTACACTCCCCTTGATGGATGGAAGGAAGGCTTTCAAAACCAAACGGATGGCACTTAGTTCCAGAAGATAAATTTGGAGCTGGGATACCACAGAGACCAGAGGCCTCCAATCTTCACCTCTCCCAGGTGGCTGCCCCAACCCAGAAATGACGCATCGGTCACCACTGTCAGCTCTGGGCGGGGTAGTGAGAGAGGTCTGCTGCTGACCCAGTCACGGTCCAGTAACTACAATGGCAGATTTTTCGTAGTCTCATCCCAAAATCTGGTCTGAGAGGTCCCTTTGATGCTGGGCCAACAGACTTCAGATCCCACTGCACAGCCTGCATATGCCACCTGGCGTGCTTGACTACCAGGATGCAGGAGGCCATCAGTCCCAGCAGCTTCAGAGTCGACCTCACTGAAATCCAAGACCAAGGCTGAAAGATTGGGAACATAGCCTGAATGTCCTGCACTTTCCTTTCTGGGGGAAAGGCATGAAACCAAACCATGTGCAGAATGGCACAGATCAAAGTGAGCGTGTGAGGAGTCAGGTGTGACTTCGGCACATTGATAGTGAACCTTAAAGATGACAGGAGGTTTGCCAGTATGGAGGTGGTTGACCACTGCCTGGGGCGAGCCCGTCTTCAATAGCCAGTCATCGAGATAGGGGAAGACTGGCACACCTGACCATCGAAGGTGTCTTGGTACCACCGCCATCACTATTGTGAAGACTCAAGGGTCACTGGAGAGACCAAAGGGAAGTACCGCAAACTGAAAATGCTCCATTCTCACCATGAACTGCAGGTGGTGTCGACAGGCCCGAAGGATGGGAAGAAGGAAATAGGCATCCTGCAGATCCAACACCACCATCCAGTCTCCAGGGATGAGGGAAGACAAAAAATGGGCCTGGGAGAGCATCCTGAATTTGTCCTTCCAAAAGAAGGCATTGAGGCTCTCCATCGTTCTTTGGCACCAGAAAGTAGCAGGAATAACCACCACAGCCCACTTCTGGCACAGGCACCCTCTTGATACCGCTTTTGGCCAAAAGGTCTTGCACTACCTGCTGTAAGACAGAAATGGTTCTCCGTAAGTCGGTCCGGGGACAGTGGAAGGTGCAGCAGAGTGGTTATGAAGGGCAGAGAATATACCTTCTGGAAAGCTGTAGGACACACCTGTCCAATGTTATGGTCTACCAACTCGGCAAGAATCGTTGGATCCTGCCTCCAAAAGGGGCTTTGCAGGTGGGGGGGGGGGGGAGGGCACAGGTTTGGTGGTTGCCACAAAATGGCTGGGCACCTTGCTGAGGCTGAAGTGGCTGGTGGTACAGGGTGTCTCTGCCAAAACCTCAAAATGATAAGTGGGGGTGATGTGGCTGGTGAGGCAGGGCAGATAAACCCAAAGAAAATGCAGTGGCCCTGTTCTCTTTAAACCACTCCCTGCTCTCTTTGAACCGCTCCTGTCAAAGGGCATGTCCATAAGGAATGGCTGGACATTGCCTGAAAAACGAGTTGACCACAGCTAAGTGTGGCAACAAATGCAGACACTGGTGCCAATGGATCTTCAATGGAATAGATGGTGTCCAGGCCACAATGAATTGTGAACTTGGCCACGTCACTACTGTCCTGTATGGCGGGGGTCAGAAGAGGTCGAAGGTCTTCTGGGACACTTGGAATGACTTGAGCAATTGAATCACAAGGCGCGTGGGAACAGCGGGCCAGCAACAACTGGTAAGAGTGTTGGTTTATCCATCTAGTAGACGCCTGGACCACTAAGCTCTCAGCAGAGGGATGCTGTGACAAAAATGTGGGGTCGCCCTGGGAAGGTCGGTGGCATCTTGCAACTTGATACTTTACTGGGGCGGGGGCGGCAGGGTGGGTGGTGGCGGTAGGGGGGCAAAGCAGTATTTGGGCCAGGCCCCTGGAAGGGTATTAGTGCCTCATTAAAAGATAGGAGGGGTGCAGTGTTGGCTTGCCTCTGCTGGAGAACTTCAGTCCGAACATTGGTTTTGACATCAAAGTTAAGAGGTTGAGGTCAAAAACCTTGCATGACAACTGCAAAGGAAGCACTTTCTTCAGTGGCAGGACCTGGGAGCGTGAGAAGCAGAGAATCAGGAGAGGTGCCAAGGACACTAGCCTCCTGGAGGTCATCATATCAATTCTCTTCATGGTAGGATGTTCAATTTCGTCACCTGTGTCATAACCATTGTCAGAATCTGTGCCAAACAAGGAATGGAATGTGTGGGAACTTCCTTGTGGAGATGGGATGGCAAACAGGTTGTGGTTTGATGGAAACCGGGCATGGCCTTGCTAGAGGTCATAAAGGCACCAACTTGGAAAACTCAGTGGTACCCTGTCGTCCGGCATCGATGAAGTCCGCATCGGCACCACATCAGAGGAGTCAGAACAAGAGCCAGAGGAGGCCCAGAGGTGGATCCGGACGGTTCAACTGGTGTAGGCTGTAGGAGAGTAGGATCTGCTTCACATGGGTACCCCCACTTTTTGCTGATGCTTCACTGTTTTTCGACATTAGTCTGGCTGGGGCCCTGCTAATCAGAACCCCAGCCTAGCTGCTTCCTCTCTAAAATGGTTTCCATGTGCCTTAGGCACATCACTGATTGGGATCTGGAGTGCCCTTATAAGTCCCTAGTATATGGTATACTATGTACCAAGGGCATAGGTACCTCAGAGGCCTGCCAGGGGCTGCAGCATGTATTATGCCACCCCTGGAAGGCCATCCAAACTGACACCACAGGTCTGCTACTGCAGCCTGGGTAAGGTGGTGCATGCACCCCTTACTGTGATATAGGTTACCTATATCACTAAATACATACACACATATAAACCTATAAGTCACTCCTAAGGCAGGCCTTATCAATCCTAAAGGCAGAGTGCATGGTTCCTATGTGAGAGGGTGCCCCTGCATGAGCAGGGCCCCTCTGCAGCGTTCGGAGACCATCTCTGATGCTGTTTGTAGTGCAGCCTGACCATATACTCTTAAGCGCATTATATCCTCGCGGTAAAATGCTAACTTTGGAATGGCTGCACCTAAACATGTCGTGTTTGGTGTCAAACATCTTGGAATACTACCCCCCCGCCAATTCTGGCGGCGGGGGTAGCATTCCACCCTTCTAGAGGGAAAGACATGTTAACTCTGACTAACCCGGTAACTTCTCTCCAAAGCCCTGGCATCACAAAATGGATGCTGCTGCCACAGACACGAGTCTGGCCTCCTGCTGCTGGACGAAACTCCGGCAGGGAGGCCTGGACAATAGGTTTCCTGTCCCAGGGAGGTGTGACCACCTCCCCAGACAGGATAATGTGTATTGGGGCTGGGCGGGAGCACCATCTGTGTGCTTTGAAGTTCTGCACTGGGGGCACATTTGGTGTCCTCAGTGCATACCCCAGTTCAAACCGGATCAGGGGCTTCCAGCCCCTGCTTTGGCGTGAACTGGACAAAGGGAAAGGGTGTAGCCACCCCTCTGCCCTGACCCACCCATAGGTGGGGCCACAGAGTAGTCCAACCCCTATCTTTAGTATAAAGATAGGAACCCAGTCCGTAGGACTTTAGATTATCCCTGGACGAAACTCTGAAACTGAATCCTGGACCTTCGACGCTCTACTCCCGATTAGAGGACAGAAGAATCTCCCTTGGGGTCAAGGAGTGACTCCCCTGCTTGGCAGGCACCAAAGAAGCATCTGTCCGGTTCGCATTTCTGAAGCTCCCGTCGGACGCCGAAGTCATCGCATCACCAGAGGTGGATTCTCAGACTTCCCAGAGGCTACCCTGAGTCCCCAGCAAAGCTGAGGCCCGTGGGTATCGTGGGTGACTTGAGACCGTGACCCCTGGACACCGAGCACATTTGCAAGTGCATCATCTTCTGGGTCTCCCAAGAAGTCGTGCTTTGGGCTCCGAGTAGCCCTAGCCTCCAGCACCACCTGCACCGAAGATCACTGGCCCCCACTCCACAAGTGTCCTGTAAGCCAGCTCCACGTGCGGCGTCACGAGGCTCCTTCGCGGTCGCTAGCCCGTTGGCTAGTAGCCCTTAACGAAGGCCAATCTTTTCCTAACTTGGCATCCTGGTTGCTCCAGGCCTGCCCTCACTTACCCTCGCTGGGTGAGTTCCCCAGACCTTGCTGGTCTGCACCATCGACGATCTTCCTCTGCATCGAGACTTGCCGTGGCCAAGGCTTGTTGGGTCCAATCCGGTCGCCGACACCTCAGCACTCGACAGACATCGTGTACCAGCCCGAATCCTGCTCCTGGTCGCCGACAACGCCTCCTGGACCTCGTGGCTGAAGAGTCAAGACGACCGTCAACTCACCTGAAGCACTCGACATCGGTGGGCATCTGTCCATCGCCTTCCTGGTCACTGGCTAGTGACCCAGACTCTGTCCCCTCTGCTTTCAGGTTCTTCAGAACTCCGATCCACTCTTGGATCCACCCGGACACTTTTCTCTTGGCCGCCAGCAGCACTTTGCAGCAGATCGCCATTCGAATCGACGACGAACAACGACCCCGAAAGGCACCTATGCACCCGGCTTCCCTGGGTGAGGTAACACGAGTACTCCGGTGCTCCCGTGGGTAGAGACTCTTCAAAGTCCTAGATCTCAAAGGGTTTTGTCCTAGTCCTCTTTTAAGTGTCCCTTTCTCTAATTTCCCGATCCCGACTTTCTCCATAGAAGTCAACGGCGTATCGCGGTTGTGTATTTACACTGCACGCGTCTCCCGTGGGTCCCCTGTGTCACTACCTTGGGTGGTTCCTTGTGGTCCAAGCACTTCTAGAGGCTCTAGGCCTAGTGTCTAGTTCAGTCGTGGTTCGCATACCACTTTATTGGTATATGGTTTGGTACACCCCTAGGGCCCAAACGTGTATTTGTGCTATTACTGTTGATAACTGACTTGTAACTTATGTACTTCGAACTCTAGCCTCATAAAGAGACTAGAGGGGTGTGTTTAGCAATAAATACATATATTTTGAATATATACCTGGTGTGGTGCTCTTTCATTTGGTCACTCAAGAGATTATAGACTGGTAAAACAAGCTGCTTTACATTCCTTCAAGACTTAGCCTGAAGGCTGCTCTCCATAGCTACCACTAGGATAGCTTTCACTAAGGTTGTCTTTAACCTATCTCCAATAAGGGGTTGTTTGGACTGGTGCAAGGTGCCCACTATAATTAGCGGACAGCATATGCCAGGCCAACTTCTCACACAGACGGCGAACCTACCGTTGGTATTGTATCCCAGATGAAGTGCCTCTTGGCTCCTTAGGGCCTGTAGGTGCACCAGAGAGAGTTGAAAGGGATCCCAACATTTGGAGCATGGCCTCACTTAACTCTTGGATCTGCCTCGGTGTTGCTTATGGCCTCGGAAAACTCGGGTAGTGCTGGGACAAGTTGCGGAGTAGGCTCAGAATTCGACCGGCTCAGGGAGCAGGATTGTGAAGATTGTGACGCCCTCTCGCCTTTTTAGGAGTATAAGCATGGCGAGAAGAGGTCAAGTCCTGATTGGACTTTTAATGTTATTTCTTCGACTTACCCGAAGATTTGGAACACAACTACGAACGACCCCTGGATTGATTCCTGTGACTTCTGGACTGGGAATGGGACAGAGACCGACCTTTGGACATGGGCCGATCTTGACGAGGAGTATTTCGGTACCTGGCAATGTAGAGTTTCGCCTCACAGTCCCATACGGGCCTTTGGGTTCATCAACGTGCAGTCACTGCAGGCCTTAGAGTCGTGACGCAACCACAGGCAAACCTGATGAAGATCTGTCACAGACATTTGTTGTGGAAGTCCTTAAACGGGTTAAAACCTGTCGTTTTGGGAGGTGTCATTTCCCTTGCAAACTGTAAATTTGTTTGGAAAAGGGGTTTCCAAGAGACAAGAGGTAGCTCCAGATCTGGTGGAGCAGAAAGACAGGCACTGATGTCCACATGCAGGAAAGGCGCCTGTACAGGCTCCGCACGTAATTTCCGTAGCGAAACGGCATCAGTGTGGAGCCACATGGCGCCACCTACCGGCGTGCAGAGGAACTGCTCAAAGCCTTACAGATTCAGTCTAATGCCTAAGCAATATTCAAAAGCTGGGAATCTGTGGCTAGAAGTCTGTCAGACAGAGAAAAAATACACAGTTTGCAAAGCGTTGCAGCAGATGAGGGGGGTGGAAGATTGCTGTCCTTTGAGGTGTCTGCGACTTTCGCCACCACTATGAACCCTGGAGCTGAGAAGTCCAGGTCAACTACTGATTTGGCTGTGAGGTCTGCTGCTGACGATAGGTTAGACCCTGCAGGTAGCCTCTGAATTTTCTGTATTGTTGGTGAAACTGACAAACCGGTACAGGAAACAAGCCAAGGAGCGGGCGGTAACAGGGCTGTACTCAAAAAGCATAAGCCTTTTCTCCAAAGACTCTGGATGGATCAGGGATTCCTGAATGCTAGAGGATAACCCAGTAGCTCATATCCAGGCACGACGTCTGATCACGAAGGGTGCCCATAGACCGGCCTATAGTCTGTTGTGCCAAGGTGCAACATCAAAACATATTTTGCAGCGTCTTGCTCCGCCCTGAACTGTTTGGGCAACAGTGTTTATGAACTCGCTGAGGACTGGTGGAAAGATCTCGCTAGCCATGTCCCAAAGGGTATGTGTATAACTTCACAAGAGAAAGACAGCAATTAGGGACTGACGAGATAAAATGGCGTTAGAAAATACTTTTTCGCTGAATGTGTCGATGTGTTACGACGCCTTAGCTGGTGGAATAGAAGGGAGTGCATTTTGATTAATCTTGGTTGTGGACAAACTTTACAGGGCATATGCTGGGAGATAAAGACCAGCTCTCCAAGGACTCCACTGGCAATACGTCGAAGGCAATTATCTGCCTCAAACTGATTATCCCATATATGCAAAACTTCTACCAAGCAATTTTGCTCACTTGACCATTCTGCTATACTTTGCTTTACCATACATCCATTCTGGCAACTCAACCCAAGTATTGCCATGGTTCACAAACAGGCCCCACTTAAACATGCATTGGCTCCTACTTACCTCAGCCCATGCCTTTAATACTGCTAGGGTCTCCATGGTGGACGTGCTCTCGTTGTACAGCTGGTTCCGGCCTTCTTTGCCAGCTTGCACTTTGATCAGGGAGGATACCAGGAGCTGATGCACCCTGCGAAGGTCATTGAGGTCGCTCACCACACCGCTGGTGATCCAGGCACTACAAACCTAACCAACAGGGAGACACGTGGTCCTTCAATTTCATTTTTTCACAATATCGACATACTGATATAAAAACATTCCTGGTGCTCTCAACTAGTCACTGGTACAGACTTCTAACCATATTCCTCTTTCAGTTACATCCATTTATTACAATAATAAGAGAACAACAAGGTGTATGCAACAGAACAGTCTCGCTATCCTTGACACAGACGTACAGATTCCTCATTTGTCTGAAACCCCTTTACAGAGGAAGGAGAATAAAGATCCCTGTTTTAAGGCTTCTGACTTCGAACCGCATAAGTCTGAAATAACATCTTGAGAAGACCTCTAATTTAATTCTTCAGGGCATCAGATCTAACGCAACAGTGATATGGTCTTGCTTTTCCCTAATGCCATTTCAATAGCCTTACTTTAGTATTTTTTTTCTAATTGGGTTGAAATACGACATAAATTAGCAGGGCAGATTTAAAAGCAACACAACCGAATGTATGGTATGGATATGAATGTACATTTAATGAGTAAAACAGCAAGAAAAAAATGGATGTCAGACTCTACACTTGAAAAGACACTACAACAGTTTGGAAAATAACATTTTTAACGAAGTCTGCCAAGTAATTGTGTTTTACTGAATCATTAGAAATCATCCCATCAGACAGAATTCTGGTTTTATTGTAGCCAAACGCTTTTAGAATCTTCATAAGATTGTTGAATGCATGAGTTTTACGCTGCAGCAATACATGGATTCTGTTAACATCTTTCAGCAATTTAGGGATTCTTTCAGCAGCATCTCAACATGATGAGTAGGAAGGCGCTGCTTGCAGACTCAAGAAATCAGCACAAGGGGGGTAAATCATTGACTAAATGAATACATTTTCTCAAATATATTTGATAACATATGTGGACTACTGAAATTGTTCATCAGGACACGTATATCCAACCAAAAAGAACAGAAGGTAGCAAAGATCGAATTTGAACCACCATCAAGCTTTGTGAGATCAGATACTATCCAGCCATAAATATTGGTCAATGTCTCATAAATCAGAAAATACCAATGAACAGTCACTTTCAATGCAAAAAGTCCATTAGGTGACTAAGGAAAGCGCCAACCAAACGGCTTTGACGGGCGTCGATCGTGTGAGGATCAGTAACTCTCCTTTAATTTTGCTAAAATACTAGCTAACAGACTTGCGCCCCTTCTCCCGACATTGGCAGGCTGGATTTGTGCCGTGACGCACGTTAACGCAAAACCTTAGGACAAGTCATACAACATGTCAGGCCGGATGTTAAAGCTGCTGCAGTATTTCTGGACGCAGAGAAAGCGTTCGACTCGGTATAGTGGCCATTCATGATGGCTGTATTACAGAGACTGGGCGTAGGTGAGATTTTCCTTAGGTTGGTTTCTGTTCTGTACAATCACCCGATAGCTAGAGTTCGGTCAGGGGATGTAGTCACATCACCTTTCAAGATATCGCGAGGCACCAGACAAGGCTGCCCTTTGACCCCGCTACTGTACGCCATAGTAGCAGAACCCTTGGCGTGCGCCCTCAGAGAGTATCACGGGCATCAGGGATACGCTTTCCAAACTACAACCTTATAATGTCTACATACGCAGACGATATGCTGCTGTACGTGAGGGAACCAGCCACCAATTTGGCACCTCTAATCCGGGAGGTTATAAAATTTGGTGGGGTCTCTGGGATAAATATTAATTGGAACAAGTCCATCATATTTCCATTAACTTCGGTCAAGTCACCATTTGACTTAGACTTCCCCCTTCAGTGGACCACTGACCCAGTGCGTTATCTGGGAATACAGGTTCATACAGACTCGGAGATAGTTATACGGGAAAATTATGGAAAATCGATAGCTAAGCTAGAGGAGGACATCAACAGGTGGATAAGGCTACCACTATCACGGGTGGGCCGAATATCCTTGATGAAAATGATTGTGCTGCCTAGATTCTTATTTCTCTTTAACAATTTCCCAATGGTTATACCGAAATACATTTTCAAAAGGCTGGGAGCATTGATGGTGCGACTGGCGTGGGCAGGGAAAACCCTGCGCGTTAAAATGCATATTCTCACACTTCCGTATTCCATGGGGGGACTGGTGGCTCCGGATCTTTTATTATATTACAGAGCAGCACAAAGCTTACATGCCTATTACTGGTGTCATGGCCCACACACTCTCCCTCATCTCCAAATCGAGAAAATAGCTGTCGACCCCTTCCCGCTCCCTCGGCAGCTCACCCAGCCCCCCAACAGACGTTGTGGCGTGCTGGACTCTATAAACTCGACAGTGCACACCTGGCCTGACTTATTAAAAAAACAAGCTGGTACACTATTGTACTCCCCTCTACTGCCAGTGGAATGGTGTCAGTGGCTCCCAATGAGCGTAGAAAGTGAGGTTGTCCGGTCGCTTGAGGTCATCCATATTCGCACTATGGGTGACTTATTCTTGGAGGGTAAGGTCAGTACATGGGAAGAGGCCGCTACAAACTAACACAGTCTAAGTCCACTCTCGCAATTTCACTACTTTAGAGTCCGACATACTATGCAAGCACTGCCGGGTGATGACTATCCGGAACCCCGGAACTTCCCTCTTTCACCTATCTCCTACGTGCAAAGTCTCTGAATAAGTTGGTATCTAAAATATATATGAGATGTCACAAGAGTTTAGACGCACACAAATCTCTAAAGCCAGAATGCAGTGGCAGGCGGACCTAGATGTAACCCTAGATGATAATAAATGGAGGTATTGCTGTGAGATCACACAGAAGGTTTCGCTGAATGGTAAACATAGATTAATACATCTTAAGTTCCTTAACAGGGTGTATTACACCCCGGAAAGGTGGCACAGATATGGCTTAAGAGAATCGGACTGTTGTGAGCGCTGTGGTGAAAGCGGTACTACTATTAACTGAGTACTGTGTATGGTGCTGAAAGTATTTGACAGCTTATAGGGCCCTCCTCCACCCACAGGCTCCTGTCTGCGGCTCATCCCTGGTGGTCCAGTGGGAGAGCCTTGCTCTTCTGCTGGTCCGTTCTGCCAGCCTGTTTGTTTTTCTGCTTTTGTCTGTCTGTGCCTAGTTGACTGTTTGTGCAGTTTGTGCCTTTGTCTCTTTGTGCCTTTTTATCTCTTTGAGCCTTTTTGTCTGTTTTTACGGTTTTGCCTGGTTTGCTGTTTTCGCCCCCTTTCCCGCCACTGCTGCCCCCGAAGTCCCTCCCCCCTGCGTGTTCCCGCTCCCGCCTCCCAGCTGCTCTCCCTCCCCCCACTTAATGGCGGCCGTGCGCAGCGTGCACGCCGATGGCGCGCCAATGGTAAGCCCGTCTGCGCCTGTCCGTGACCAGTGCCAAGAACCCTGGTCCTCCGACCCCCCCCGCCGCTACGACCCAGCAACCCTCCACACACTCAACTATGGACGCAACAACAACTGCCAGCCCTCAACGCCGAAGATCACCCAAGGCCTGTTCCGCTGCGGACACTGCCGCCGCACCTTCACCCGGACCCGACAGCTACCGCCACCCTACAGGACGCCAACGCACCCAAACCTCTGAACTGCATCCTCAACGTACGCTCCCTGCACAGACGTGCAGTAGTAATCTGGGACCTCCTCAAACCCTCTCGCCCGAGACCTGGACCAACACCAGCTCCGCCAACCCCGACGGGTACAAGATCCAAAGGAAAGACCGACCCAACCCCTGGAGGAGGCCTCGCCATCGTCCACAAAAGCGCCCTCCGACTGACAACCTCCACCTCGAACGACTCCCCGCCCACTAAGGAATACATCCACTTCCAGATCCAGGTCAACCCCAGAACTACGCTATGCGGAACCCTCGCTTACAGACCTCCCGGACCCCGCACCCCGTTCACTAACACCATCGCAGACTACATCGCGCCACACGCCCTCGCCTCCACGGACGACGTACTGCTCGGAGACCTAAATCTCCACCTTGACAACCTCAGTGACGCCAACTCCATCACCCTCCTAGACAACCTCGCCAACATCGGATTGAAGCAATTTGTCAGCACCCCCACCCACAAGGTGGGACACACCCTTGACCCCATCTTCGCCGGAGGAATCAACATTCGCTTCAGCCACACCACGCAACTCCTCTGGACAGACGACCACTGCGTTCACTTCTTCTCGAAAACCCACCACACACAAGCCAACACCACGCCCCGCGCAGAAACTGGAGCAAGATCACCGAAGAGCACCTCGCCTCTGCCCTCAGCCACTCTCCTCCCCCCACCACGACCGATGCTAATGCTGCAGCCAACAAACTCCACAAATGGATCGCCGACTACACCAACACGCTCGCACCCCTTCAGAACTCCGACAGACAACACACCACGAAAGCCACCTGGTTCACCACGGACCTCCGAGAATCCAAGCGCTCGTGCCAAAGACTAGAGAAAGCGTGGAGGAACAGCAAACCCCCAGAAGCATACACTGCCTACCGCACACCACCAACTCATCAGATCTACGAAAAGGAACTTCATCCAGGACAGAATCCTCTCCAACTCCCGCAACTCCAAGGAACTCTTCAACATCATGCAAGAATTCACCAGACCCCCTAGCAAAACATCTGACATCCCTCCCAAGACCTCTGCAACAAACTTGGCTCCTTCTTCCACCAAAAGATCAGGACACTCTACGTCAACTTCGACGAACAGGACCAAGGCACCAACCCAACACCTTCCACCAGCAACTCCACTCAGCCGACCATCCTCGCCTGGATCCCTGTCACCACAGAATAGACCGCAAAGACTATGAGGAGCATACACTCCGGAGCACCCACTGACCCCTGCCCGCGGCACATCTTCCACAGGGCCGCCTCCGCCATCGCACCAGAACTACGACAGTCAATCAACTGCACCCTTGAAACAGGCACGTTCACCGACAACTGGTAATGCGCAGAAGTCAAACCCCTCATCAAGAAGCCCTTCGCAGACCCAACGGACCTCAAGAATTACAGGCCCATATCCCTCCTCCCCTTCGCCTCCAAAGTCACCGAGAAGATAGTCAACATCCAGCTAACGAACTTCACAGACTCCAAGGACATCCTCGATACATCTCAATCCGGCTTCCGCAGCAATCACAGCACCGAGACCGCCCTCCTAACCGCCACGGACGACATCCGCACACTCCTCGACCAAGGCCACACTGCAGCCCTCATTCTACCAGACCTCTCAGCAGCTTTCGACACCGTCTCCCACCTCACACTAGCTGCCAGACTCCACGACACCGGCATACAAGGAACTGCCCTAGACTGGATCCACTCCTTCCTGGCCAGCTGAACTCAAAGAATTAGACTCCCGCCCTTCCTCTCCGAACCCACAGAGATCAGATGCGGAGTACCCCAAGGATCCTCCCTCAGCCCCACGCTTTTCAACATATACATGGCCCCCCCCTCGCAACCATCGTCAGAAAACACGGACTCAGCATAGTATCCGACGACACCTAGCTCATCCTCTTTCTCACCATGAACCAGACATCGCCAGGCACAACTTTCAGGAAGGAATGAAGGACCTCGCCACCTTTATGAGCAGCAGCTGCCTGAAGCTCAACTCAGAAAAAGGAAGTCCTCATCCTTGGATCCACCCCTCCACGTGGGACGACACTTGGTGGCCCCCCACCCTAGGCATCCCTCCCACTCCCACAGACCACGCCAGCAACCTCGGCATCATACTCAACTCCTCCCTCACCATGAACCGACAGATCAACGCCATATCCTCCACATGCTTCAACATCCTCCGCAAAACCTTCAAATGGATACCCCCCCGAATCCAGGAAGACCCTCACCCACGCACTCATCACCAGCAGACTGGACTACGGGAACGCCCTCTACGCCGGCATCAACAAATCTCTACTCCACAGACTCCAGATCGACCAGAAAGCCGCAGCCAGACTCGTCCTCAGCATCCCACGACAAAACCACATCACCCAGCACTTACAAGACCTCCACTGACTCCCCGTCGAAAAAAGAGTGACCTTCAAGCTGCTCACACACGCCTACAAAGCCCTCCACAACACCAGACCCCGATACCTCAACGAACGAATCTCCTACGCTCCCAAGAGAAACCTCCGCTCCACTGACCTAGCCTTGGCCGAAATTCCCCGCATCTACAGAGTCAGAAAGGAGGCAGATCCTTCTCCTATATCGCGGCCAAGACCTGGAAAGAACTCCCCCCTCAGCATCAGACGAAGCCCCACATTGCAAGCATTCAGGAAGAGCCTCAAGACCTGGCTTTTCTAATGACCGAGCTGCCCGATTTCCCCCCTCCCCCTGGCCCCCAGCGCCTTGAGACCCTCATGGGTGAGTAGTGCACTCTATAAAACCCTGATTGAACGATACATATGAATACGTTTATATAGTGTATACAACTGCCCTTATATTTTTACAAAATAACAAAAAATCACCATGGCAATAAATAAAGTGACATCCTAAAATAACGGTGTACAATCATGCAAAATTGTGCATACTCAGAAACTAAAAGCTATTCTGAGGAAGCCCTACTTAGACTATAGAAACAAGGTCAAAACACATTGAAGTGCCATTTTTTAACTTGTAATTTGAGGTATTTAGCCACTAAAGATTCTAGGTCAAAAACCGAATAAGTTGGACGTGCACTCATCTTTTAATATATTTCTCGAGGAATAGCATTGCGTAAATGCATACATGTATATGTGTCAACATGAAATGTACTACGAAAGGTTGAAGTAAATTCACCTATCTCTTCATTACATGTTCTAATTAATGCACAAATGTTTTCACTGATGTTGCAAACTGACCCCTTTTGGATGGTCACCCCCAGTTCATTTTGTTTTTGGGGGACTCGCCCATTGATAATCTTGAATTCCAACATTCGGACATAGCTATCCAATGCTGTGCTCCAACTCCTAAAACGTGTCAAAATTTGCTTAAAACCTGACTGGCACATTTACCTTTCCTATAATGCCATAGATATGTAGTGCAGAAGTACATCCATGGCATGGAAAGTTAAATGCTACTTGTGGACGGCAGCATTGCATTACAGTGACAGTGTACATTGGCTTTACGCCTGCTCCTGTGTAGCCCGACATCTGCATCTTGAACCCTGCTGCACTGTCCTGTCAAAATCTCCCTTTTGACAGGTAGGAACACCGGATTTTAAATATTAAATAAGTCACTCTAAGCAGACCTTGATGCCCATAAGGCAGGGTGTATAATATTTTAGAGGGGAACATGTGTGAAATTAGAAATAACATGTTCCCAAAGTGAGTAGGCTCAAAACGACATTGTTGCCAGGCAGGATGTAGCTGGCACTTACGAATAGTCAAAGTACTGATAACACACTTTATCTATAACCACCGATCTATACCAGCCAGAAAGTCCATTCATAGACTTATTTTTATATTTAATAAAAACCCAATCTAATGATGAAGTTGGATTTTTATTAAATATATTGGAAATATAACTTTTAGAAAGTTACCTTTGCCCTGCGTGATTCTGACGGAGGCGAACTTGCATTAACTCTCCAGCAACTGTCCATCGGGTATTTGGCATGAATTAGAGGTGTGAGAACTGCTCAAGGAGTAGACAATAGCCTGGGAGTTTGGCGATGCTTTCTTCCACTGGCAGGAAGAGCAACTGGGGTGGGCCTAGGAACTTAATTTTCTTCAAAGGGACCTTCCCCATGTCACAAGTAAATATTAGGTGACACCTGGAAAGGCACCAGCTTTTGTCTCCCTAGTCAGCTACTACCAAACCCAGTGGGAGGAAAGCTACCGCAAGAACTGGTTTTGAGTAACTACAGAGGAGGGGACTGCTCATTACCTTAGGCAGACCTCTGAGTGGGCACACAGACTCTGCACAAGGGGAGAAGAATTTCCCCATCATGGATTTTGGGAGTGAGGGGCACTGTGGCATTGTTTGTAGTACGGCAAACAGGAACTGCTGAAAAAAAGTGGGTATGACGGTCTCCAGGAACTTTTACTCTATTGGTTAGGATTGCCCAGGGGGTCCCCTATCCACAAGCTAGTGCCATGCATATTATGTGGCATCCCAAGACACCTCCTCGGAACCCATACTGGACCAGAGGAAGATCGGAAGAGAACTGGGCTTGCTATCTGTGACCTGAGAGGAGCCCTGAAGGATTGGACATGCTCTCTCTTGTACCCAGGACAAAGAAGTGGACTCCAAGGGTCAGCTAGCTGAAGGGGCACAATAAGCTGCAAGAGGTCTTTTCACAGAAGTGCCCAGCTGAACAGTGGCAAATGGACTTGGACTGGAACTGTCTGCTGGCCTCTGCCCGTCACCCTTAGAATCAAACCAATCAGTGGTATTTAAAGCGCAGCTACTCACCCGAAGGGTCTCAAGGCGCTGTGGGGGGGAGGGGGGGGGAGAGAGAGTGGTGGGGCAGGGGTGGAGGCAGCTCCTGGATGTTCACGGTGATTAGTCAAAAAGCCAGGTCTTGAGGTCCTTCATGAACTTGGAGAGTGTTGGTGTCTGTCGGGGTGGAGAGGGAGGGTGTTCCATGTCTTGCCCCGCGAGGAAGGAGAAGGGGCAACCTCCTGTTCTGGTCTTCTTGATGCGTGACACCGTAGCAAGGGAGAGCTGGGCTGAGCAGAGGGATCTTTGGGGTGCGTGGAACGAGAGGCGGTGGTTCAGGTAGGCAGGTCCAGTGTTGTGGAGGGCTTTGTGGGCATGGGTGAGAAGCTTGAAGGTGATGCGCTTCTCAACAGGGAGCCAGTGTAGTGTCCGCAGGTGTTGGGTGATGTGGCAGTGGCGCGGTAGGTTGAGAACTAGTCTGGCGGAGGCGCTCTGGATGTTCTGGAGTTTGCGGGTGAGGTTCTTGTTGATCCTAGCGTAGAGTGCTTTGCCGTAGTCCAGTCTGCTGCTGATGAGGGCATGGGTGACGGTATTCCTTTGCTTGAGGGGAATCCAGTTGAAGGTCTTTCGTAGGAGACCGAGGGTGTGGAAACAGGAGGAAGAGACAGCGTTGATTTGGCAGTCCATTTTGAGTTCGGAGTCTAGGGTTGATTCCGAGGTTGCGTGCATGGTCAGTGGGGAAGGGTGGGTTCACGAGGGCGGGGGGCCACTATAGGAAAGTGGGTTTCTGTTGCAGTAACCCCCCCCACTTTTTGCCAGACTACTGATGCACTTTGACTTGATGTGCCCTGGGTCCCTGCCAATCAGGTTCCCAGGGCCTGTGTTCTTTCCCCAAAACTAACCCAATTGGCATCTCTGGCCACAGGTCAGGCCCTGAGAAATGGTACCACAGGTACCCAGGGCACTGTGACCAGGGAAGACCTCTAAGGGCTGCAGCACTTATTGTGCCACCCTTAGAGGCCCTGTACCTACACCCCTACACACACCTACACACACCTACACACACCCACACACACCTACCCACACACACCCACACACCCACACACACACACACACACACACACACACACACACACACACACACACACACACACACACACACACACACACACACACACACACACACCCTTTGCAGGCTGCGTGTTTTGGTGCAGACAAACTGAAGAGTCGACATGGCACGCATCCTTGTGTGCCATGCCTACAACCCACTGCCCTGGCATAGATCAGTCACCCCTCTAGCTGGGTGCACTATACCAGTGGTGAGGGTACAGGTGCATGAGCCCTGTACCCCTACAGTGTCTAAGTCCATTCTTTTGGATTCATGCTAGCCTGGCTGATGAGGTCTGAACTGGGGTGGCAAAGTGAGCTAAAGAATGATGATGGATTCAACCCAGATCTGTGACTGGGGGCGAGTGTTTAAAAAGTTTCAGCACTCCGTCCATCATCTCCTTGTGTTTGCTAAGTCCATTCTTAGACATTGTAAGTGCAGTCTGCCATTAAGAGTATATGGTGCTGGGAGCATGTCATTACGAACTCCACAGTACCATAATGGCTACACTGAAAACTGAGAAGTTTGGTATCAAACTTCTCAGCATATTAAACCCACACTGATGGCAGTGTGGGATTTAATGAAAAATGCACACAGAGGGCATCTTAGAGATGCCCCCTGAAAACTAACCCACCACTAGTGTCCAGGCTGAGTGGCTGCTTTCAGCTGCCACCACCAGACATGTTTCTGGACCCCTGGGTCGAGAGCCTGCTGCTCTCTGGGGCCTGAAACAATGCACATCCTGGGACGAGGTGCCAAGCATCCTCCCCCAGGATGGGCAGGGTTCACGAAGGGGAAGCTTCAAAGGCTTGCCGCCTTTGTGAGCTTCCCCAGGTCACTTGCTGCTCTCAGCAACTGGTCCCCACTGGTTCTGATCCCTACTTTGGGCGGGAGAACCGGCGGGAAAAACAAGTGAGGAAGAGAGGTGTGCCCACCTCTGCCAACTCCCTCAGGTGGGGGAGGCGAGGTGAAGCACAACTCTTAGTCCACGCCATCTTGAAGATGGGGGGACTCAGCCAACCAGGGACAGGCTCATGCCCCTCTCCCACTGGAGGGTGGCATAATAGGGGGTGTACCCACCCCAGGGAAGGGACCCATTGGTCCCAGCCTTTTACCTACCTGTAACGCCCCTAAACCTAGTATTTAAGGGCGCCCCTGAAGCTTGGTTCCTCAGACAAGAACCTGCAACAAGAAGATGACGAAGGACCGAACAGCCGTGCAGCAGCTAACAAGAGGAAGACGCCCACTGACTTGGCCCCAGCCCTACCGGCCTGTCTCCCCCTCGAACCTGCTCCTGCGAAATCCTGGTGTGTCCTGCAGCCAGCAACCTCGAAAACCCCGGAGGACCTGCCTGCCTTCAACTACAAAGACTCTGTCTCCCGTGAACACCAGATTTGTTCATCTGCAACCTCTGGCTCCGGCCGGACACCGCGGATCCGCCCCACTCTGCACCCGCCGTCTACAACCCGAGCTCGAGTGGGCAAACACCAAGAGGAGGTCACGCCGGCGATCCTGACCCGAGATCCGGTGATCCCTGACCTGCCTCAAGCCTCCAGCCGACGCCTGCAGCCTAAATCCAGAAGGCCCCCTTAACCGCGACCAGGAGCTGGTAAGAAGATCCGACCCCAAAAGGCACCCCTGCACCTGACGCCCCACGGCCTTATGTGCCCAAACCAACGGTGCCTAACCAAACCCTAACTTCCCAACTTACCTCTCAAAGTGGTGGTCGCACCCACAAGACCTTTGTCCCAGAGCCTGCAGTGCCTTTGCAAACCGGAGGTTCCCCATTGAAACCAACAGGGTGCCCGACGTCGAAACAGCACCCTGCACCCGGCCGCCCTAGTGCCGCTGAGGGTGCACCTTTGGTGCTACTTTATTTCCTCATTTGCCCTGAGCTAAAGTCCAGGAGCTTTGCTCCCACAACCCAGTGGCCTGCTTGCCAGCAGCCACCAACCGGAAGCCCCATATCCCCCATTGGATAACATTGGGCCTCAGCACTCTGCACCCGGCCGCCCTAGAGCCGCTGAGGGTGTAACGAGAGTGCATCCTTGACCCTGGGGAAACTCTTGTTCTAACCCCAGAAGCTCAACTCCAAAGACCTATTACTTACCTGGTACCCATTAACTTCATTTCCCTCCATAGGAACCTATTGACTGTTTTTCTCTGAAGAATGTTCCAAGTATGGAGTTGATTTGTATGGAAACCTGAAAAATAACAATTGTGCAAAACTGATTTTACTTACCTTTTCTCTAGGAAATGTCCCAGTGTGATATCTAGGCATATCACACTGAGTAGAAAAAGTAATCTAAAAGGTAATCTCAAAAGTAACGTAAAAGTAACTTACCTGTAATTTTTATTGCAAAGTCGATACAAAGTATATGTACAGCATTTCACAGTATTGCATTACCAGTAATTCAAACTGTAACCATTTCAAAGTACATTTACAACTGCATTTCAAACTGTATATTTACTGCAAAGTATTTATCAACTTACCTGTGCCAGGCTTGCTTGGTTCTAGGAAATAAAATAAAGAATATTTTTATACAAAACCAATTGGTCTGAAGTTCAGTCTTTGAGTGTGTGAAATCATTTGCTGATTGAGTGGGTACAACAAATGCTTAACACTGTCCTCAGATACTGCCTTACTGCTCGACCACACTACCACAAATAGAGAGTGAAGTGCTATCTAACTTTACCTCTGCCTACCTTTGGGGATCCACTGGACTCTGTGCACACTATACCTCACTTTGGTATAGTATATAGAGAGCCAGCTTCCTACAGCCACCAGCTGTTCTTCATCCACCTGGTGACTGCTTCCATTCCTTCTTGAAAGTTGTGTTTGGAGATGTGGGGTTCGTTGGATAGGGAGAGGATGAGTTGGGTGTCGTCTGCATAGGATACAATGTTGCGTCAATGGGATCCGATGATGGGTGCGAGCGGGCCATAGAGAGGTTGAACAGGGTGGGGCTTAAAGAGGATCCTTGGGGGACTCTGCAGGTGGTCGGTGTGGGATACGAGCGGAAGGGTGGGGGGTCTGACCCGCTGCGTTCTGCCGGATAGGAATGAGCGGATCCAGTCGAGGGCCTTGTTCCGGATTCCTGCGTCGTGAAGTCTGCGGGCTAGGGTGCGGTGTGAGATTGTGTCGAAGGCTGCGGAGAAGTCCAGGAGGATGAGGGTCACAGTCTCGCCTCTGTCGAGGAGGGAGCGGATGTCGTCTGTTGCAGTGAGAAGGGCAGTTTTGGTGCTGTGGTTTTTCCTGCAACCTGATTGGGAGGAGTCGAGGATGTTTACTTCTATGAAGGAGGCGAGCTGGCTGTTGACGACTTTTTCAATGACTTTCGCCGGGTACGGGAGTAAGGAGATCGGTCTGAAGTTCTTGAGGTCGGTGGGGTCAGCCGAGAGTTTTTTCAGGAGAGGGTTGATCTCAGCGTATTTCCTTTCGTCGAGGAGGGAGGCGTTCTCGAAGAAGCGGTTGATGATTCGTCGGAGCTCGGCGATGATGTCTGCGGCTCTGTGGTAGATTTGGTGGGGGCAGGGGTCCGTGGGGGCCCCGGAGTGGGTTGACTTCATAATCTTCAGGGTGTCTTCAGTGGTGAAGGCGGTCCAGCTGTCAAGTGTAGGCTGGGTGGTGTAGGGAACGGTGGGTGTAGGTTCCACGTGTAGGTTGTTGAAGTTGTCGTAGATGGTCTTGATTTTGTGATGGAAGAAGGCCCCTGCCCTGACGTCCTGTGGGCCTTAGTAGTGTACTCTTGTGGTTGTTTGGGCACCAGAAGAAAGTTTGGAAACTTTAAAAAAAACTTTCTGCCTGAGGGGGCTTGTGGGAATGGTATCCAGCCGGTAGATCCATGGCGTCTTCTTGAATTTCAGCTTCGTCCTAGTCAAGGATCCCAGCACCTTCAAAAAAACACAACTAAGTCCTTTTCTGCAGTGAGACTTGGGAAACGTTTTCAGCAATAAATATCCAATGCTCCAGCAGGACCAACCTGTTTCAATAATTCGGCGTCCGGTTCCACGATGGCTACAATTTCAGCAGCGGCCCCCTCAGGGAGAATTTTTGTCCTCAAAATGTGACAAAGTCCCGTTCTGTGTTGGGACTTAGAACTTTTTGACTTCCAGACTTTTACCGGGACCAATCCACTTGGTGTATCCAACCAGAGCTCCATTGAGGTTGTCCTCAATTTGCACGTACATCTTGGTCTCCCGGGTCCATTGACCATTATTGGCTCTTTGCGGTGCCATTTTCACCGATATCTTTAACAATCTCATCTCCGGTTATTGTTGTTTTGGTTTTATTTTACTCATACAATATTTCTCTTAATTTTAAAAGATTATGGAATTTTATTATCCTTTGTGTGCCTCTTGTAGGAAAGTGCCCCTTTTTGTCATGGTAACCCCACTTTTACGACTGATGTGCACTGGATCCCTGCTAACCAGGCCCCAGTGCCAGTCCTCTTCCCCTCAAACAAGGTAAATGGTCTAATTGTCAGACACTTTAGCACCCCTGGAAGTCCCTAGTAAGTGGTACCCCTGGTACCTAGGGCATGGATACCAAGGAGGGTCCCTAAGAGCAGCAGCGTGTATTATGCCACCCTAAGGGATCCCCATACAAATTGCATGCAGGCTGCAATTGCAGACTGTGTCATGGTCCAAATCATGACTGAAAACACGACATGGCACTCTCACTGTGTGCCATGCCAAAGTCACAGCACATACTATATGTAAGCCACCTCTACACAAGCCTTGTAGCCCTAAGGCAGGGTGCAGTATATTACATGTGTGGTCATATCTGCATGAGCAGATATGACCCTGTGCTCTCTAGTTCAATTACTAGATGGTACAAGTGAACCGGGTAGCCATCTTAAGGACATATACTGGGCACTGGTCATTAAGAGTTTCCCAGCTAAATGATGGCTTTACTGAAACCTATGATGTTTGGTATCAAACACCTTGTCTTAATAAATCCGTACTGTTGCCAGTACAAGATTAATTATGGCATGCATCCAGAGGGCACCTTAGACATGCCGCCTGAAAACCCTACCACTATCTAGTGTACTGGCTGACTGGTATCGACCAGCCTGCCACCACAGACTAGTTTATGACCCCCTGCAGGTGAGAGCCCATGCTCTCGGAGGACAGAAACAATGCCTGCTCTGAAGGAAGGTGTTCACACCTCCTCCGGCAGGATGACTAATGACTCTGCGTACAAAGGCCAGGGGCTTTGATATGCGACCCCAGCTTCCCCCATACCTGGGAGATGCCACCTCGTGCCCCGAGGCCCATTTGGCACCAGGGCAGGCAGAAATTAGCTATACAAGTAGGTATGTTGTACTACCAGGCCAGTCACACCCCTAAGGTAGGTTTGCTTGATGTGCTCCACTAAACAAGGGTCCCGCCATACTGTTTTTGATTGAATAAGGAACTCTGGGACAGGATTAAGCCCACTCCTCACAGGAAGTGGTCATATAGGGGGTGTAGTGACCCCAGAAGCATGTAGCACATTGGCTACTACCCTTCACTCTCTTTGACATCCCTAAATTTAGTATTTAGATGGCCCAGACTGCAGGAACGCAGACTCACCTGACTAAAGAAGGACAAAGAAGAGCTGAAGAACGCGAGAGCTGTGGACTAGCTGTGGACCTTGGCGCCAAACCCTGCCTGCCTGCTCCTGTTCCGACAATTGAAATGAAATGAATGAAATGATGGTTTTTATAGAGCGCCTGTTTGCCATGGCGTCTTAGCGCTAGCTGTCGTTACTCAATGCAGGGGCCGTACTGATCGGCTACGATTTATGAGCGAATAACCAGGTTTTCAATGCCTTCCTGAACAGCAGCAAATTGTTTTTTTTCCTAAGGCTAATGGGCATCGTATTCTACAATTTCGGGGCCAAGTATAAAAAACTTCTGCCTCCCCACTTTAACGTCTTTATCCTTGGGACCACCAGCAGAGAGGCTGATAATGATCTAAGCTCTCGCTGTGGTGTGTATCGCCCAACATGTTGGTTGAGGTAGGCTGACCCCGCTCCATGCAGAGTTTTATGCAAAATGCACATGGATTTAAAATGAATCCTTGCCTGGACTGGCAGCCAGTGCAGGTCTCAAATAGCTTGGCTTATGGGGCTGAATTTTGGAATTTTGAGGAGTTAACGGGACGCCGCATTCTGTAAAGTCTGCAGTTTGCGTATTACGCTCCTCCTTGCGCCTAAGTAGAGAGCATTGCAGTAATCAACTTTGGAAAGTATCAAAGCCGTAATGACAGTCTCTCTGAGGGTCATGGGAATAAAAGGTATAATCTTTCGAAGAACTTTCAGAGTGAAAAAACATGAGGAAGTGATGTTATTTACCTGGTTAGATAGGGTAAGCTGGTCATCTATCTTGACCCCGAGGTTTTTAACTTGTTTGACAGGCTGAGGGCAAGGCCCTGCTGCTTCCGGCCACCAGGTGGAGTTCCAGATGGAAGTATCTCTTCCGAACATTACCACTTCGGTTTTTCCGGCGTTTAATTTCAGATAATTGTCCAGCATCCATGTAATAATCTGACTCATGCAATTATTAAATTTAAGTGCCACTTCCTCAGTTTTGGATGATAAGGAGACGATAATTTCGTGTCGTCGGCATAACATACAACTTTAAAACCATGGGAGCGTATAAGTTTGGCTAGTGGGGTGACAAACGTTGAATAAGGTAGGAGAAAGTGACGATCCCTGAGGGACCCCACAAGGCAAGGCATAGGGATGCGATTTATGTTCTTCCATAATAATGGATTGCTCTCTACCAGTTAGGTATGATCGGAGAATATCAGAAGCTTTATCTACAATTCCTATCTCCGCCAAACGCTGAAAGAGAGTATGGTGATCAACCGTATCAAATGCGGCCGATAGGTAGAGCAAAATCAATATTGCCTCCCACCCTTCCCCATCAAGTTGGACACGTATGTCCTCTGTAGCTGCAATCAGTGCGGATTCCGTGCTATGGCGGGGACGAAAACCATGTTGTGCTGAGTCGATTTTGCCGTTTGACAATTGCAAAGACCAGACTAGTTCTGCAGCTATGCATTCTCCCAGAGCCTTGGAGGGCTGCCAGTACTTCACCAACCAGCATCTCCCTTGAAATGCAGTAGCCACTTCCTTGCAACCACCGACCGCAAGGTCCAGTTCCCCGATCTGCTGACCATTGGGTCCAACAATGCAGCAGCCACCCAATAAGAGTTCACCGTGCTCCAGGAGGTCAAATCCATCTCCCCACCAAGTCTGGAGACGCCAGGACACTCAGGGTCGCCTTGCGCCAACTAAAACAGTGAGTGCCTCCCGCCCAAGCGACACACTGGACAAAACACCTCTACACCCGAGCCCCACAGCCCAAGTCTGAGCCTACCAACAGTGCACCCTTGCCCCAAAGACCCTCAAGAACCGAGTTCCCCTTTGGGTTCCGATGGACTTGTCCCCAAGTCCCCACTTGCAGCATTTTTTCTGTTACAGGTTTTCTCCATATACTTCAGCTGTAGTGTTCGAGGCTACCCTTGCAACAGCAGCTCTGCATCTGGTTACACCAGGGCAGGTAACCCAAAACTGCTGGTGGTTCTAAGGACATTGGCTCCTACTTACCTTAAGTCCAGAAGAACAACCCTGTAACTCAATTTTAAGTACCCCTATGCAGTGTATGTTTCTCCCATAGGATAACATTACCGTGTTTGAGGCTCATGCCGCAAACCTGACACCTGTGTTTTCTGTATTTCTGAAAATAGCTAACTCGAAAAGTACTTACCTAATCTTGTAGATCTTGGTGTCTAAATTAATATAAAAATCTGTCATTTCTCATTTATTGACTCTGTGTATACAACAAGTGCCTAAGACTCCCCTCTGATAAGTCTAAGGCTGCTCGACGGCACTGCCACAAATAGAGCAAACCCCTGTACACTAATAAGGGATACCTGGACTCTGCACAGTGCACCTCATTTCGGTGCACTATAGAGAGCCAGCCTCCTACACCTCTCTCTACTGTGCATGCACTGTTTACATACTTTACAAACTGCCTTTGATTTAAGTCTGACTGCTTTGTGTCACGCTCCAGGGATCGAGCACAGATTTATTTAATTTAATTTGTGTGACATCTAGCAGGCAGTGTCCTCTTCTGTTGAGGTGGACACTTGTCTACCCCAAAAAATAATCCACATTACTACTCACCCGTATACCAGAGCCCAAATTTTAGGGATATTCTGGAAGTAGATCATTTGCATAGCGAATGGCTGAGGAGTGTGCATGCAGATTAACCACTATGACCCAGCGCACAGTGGAGCGACGACTCCGAGTGGCACTATTTAGTGTATCTGTGGTCTCCCTTGTCCAATTACCCTTTCCCCAGTTTTACTGCTAACCATCATATTCCCATTGTGACTGGTTGACTGCGGGTAAGATGAAGTGCGAAAGAATGAATTGCTTCTGTTGGATCCGTAAATCAGGTTAATGCAGTCTAACAGTACATCTCGAACTGGAAAGCTACCTGAGTGCACTTAGTGAACACTGACCACTGAGACACACTTTCTGCACGGTCTATTTGTTGAAGACATTTATTTCTCCCAATTAATCAACATGAGCATTTTTGGTTTTCTTTTTTTGATAGACCCCATCAGAAAAGAGCTCACAAGCGCCTCAGAATACCAACTCCTGTCTCTAAAAAGAACAATTACACCCCAGTATGTCCTATACCATACAGCGATTCATGGCATCAATAGAAGCGGCCGGTGAAAAAAGAAGTTGCCCTCACCTGGCAGGCCTTTGCAGTGACGTCAGGAGGAGTCTCTGGGGTGAACGCAGGGCGTAGAGCAGCTCCCACCTAAAAGAGAACAAGATTCGGCATTACAGAGAGTGTCAGAACAGTCAAACCAAGTCATGCTTCCCCAAACAGTTAAGGGGCAAGCAAGAAGGAACACTTCTATGTAATAATAATAGTTACCTATAACTGAATTATTTGCACAAGTACAACTTCAATGTATTTGACTGATAGCATTTGTAGGAGTCACTGCTTCAGCGCACGGTATAAACATTTCTATAGTCGGTGAGCAGCCCATCTCTTGGTGTCAGTGTTTCTAGGTCAGTACATAATGGCCAAAAAGAGACACTACTTACAGTTTTTGTTTCTTATTTGCGACCGTGTAGGTCGCGTTGTAAGTCAGTAGTGTTGTGATATTAGTGTGAGGGGAGTGGAGAACCAGGACTCCCACTGCCATCCCCACCTATTCCTGGCAGTACCTTATTAGTCACCCTTTGACAGTAGAGGATGCTCACATTGGCTTGATATTGCTCCAGGATGACGTGGCCTGGAAACTCTGGCTCAGGGACACTTGCAAACCTTCGTATGACCACGAGCAGGGTTTGCAGGCCCGAAAGGCGCAGCTGGTCACTATGGTCTGTGGCAGCCATGAAAGCCATGCGTATCAGATCCAGGAGGTGCAGGACCAGGAAGTCATCTACAAAAGACAAAAACATCATGACAAAGGAAAGGAAGCAGAACAAGGACAACAACATGCACCAAGGCAGGAGATACCGTCATTACAGAGCGAACATGCAGTAGTGTCAATATAGGAATCATCACGGGCAGGCAAGAGATGCTAGAGAAATTATAGACAGTACTGAGAACAGGCATCATGCACAGAAAAAAAGACACTTCACATAGACTATTTTTAATAGATTCTCAAGTAGACCGAAAGATTCAGAAGAAGGTACTTAATTTTATGGCAAGAACGGTGGCTAGTATTATGTATTAACCTCCTCAATGCTAGCCCTTCTTAGGGTAGGTAAGCATTTCAGCCATCTTTGTGATCGTGATCACACCTTTTGCATCCCCTTAGTGGGCACAAAAAATAGTAATTTGTGCTAACCGCAGTAAGCACCACTATATAACCAATTATTAAAAGATCAAACAAGACAAATTTAAATTTGTAAGTAGCAGTGGGTGCTGAAGCTCAAGATCGAGGAGTGTTGACCAAGAAGTGCAGGGCCAGTTTAAGAATAAAAGGGAGCTGCAGATGGGACTAAGAGTGGTCCCATGTTACGGAGCATCGGTGTGTGCTGCAAGTTGGGTTCACGAATAAAGCTGCGTCTTCAACTACTGAGGTAGCAAAATTTGTGGAAGGTCAGGAAGGAGATGCAGTGAGAAAAGTACTGGAGTACCCCAGTGATGCGGCAGGCTAGGAATCATGTACATTGTCCGATCTGTGAGCGTTCCACTCCTAGAAAGACAGAGTGCTGCAGTGGGGTACTTGTCTTACCATTAAGAGGAACAGAAGGTGCAGGTGGTCAGTGTTTAGGTGAACTGCCGACTGTTCATGGTAGAACAAAATGAGAATGTATTTGGAATAATCAGTAGTTTGAGACTGGTATCAAGGATCAGCCGTCGGCCAGAATATTTCACCTCACCAGTACACCCCCCTCCCTCTCTCTACATCTCACCATTCACCCCATGGGTGAATTTTTTCTGTGGTCACCTACTCAATGGTTCCTTCTGCTTCATCGCCTGAGCTTTTGCAATGTCAAAATGTGTATGACCGGCGCTCTCGCACAGTGCCACGATGTGGCAGACGCACTCAGCAGCAAATACTCTGGTACGCCAACGAGGGTTCACGAAGGGATGGGACTTCTCATCCTTCCTGGAGGTCAGCACAGAGGCATCGTCCCCCCGGTCGCCTTCCTCCTCCTGGGTGGTGTCCACTGAGGAGGCAGTTGTGAAATCTGCAGTTGGAAAGCAAAAAAGTGCATCAGATGCCATAAAATGGGAGGAGGGCCTTAAGGAACATCGACAAATACTGCTGTATTGACAAGACATGCACTCGCACCCTACTTTAAAGGCATTGACACACCATAATGTAAAGGTGAAAACAACCTTTTCCTTACAAAGCAAGATATTTGCATGCCTCACCCTGAAACTAGCTTCATCAAACAAGTAGGAGGCACCAACAGGCAACGCCATCAAGAATAGGCACCAGACAAGCTGACCCGGCTATGAGACACCAACAGGGACCTCCATCAAGAATAGGCACCAGACAAGCTGACCCGGCTAGGAGACACCAACAGGGACCTCCATGAAGAATAGGCTCCAGGCAAGCTGACCCGGCTAGGAGACACCAACAGGCACCTCCATCAAGAATAGGTACCAGGCAAGCTGACCCGGCTAGGAGACACCAACAGGCACCTCCATCAAGAATAGGTACCAGGCAAGCTGACCCGGCTAGGAGACACCAACACATACTGCCTGCAAGGAGAGAACACAGAACACCCAGTCTGTTTGCAAGAGACAACCACATGCACTGATGGAAAGGGGAGACAGATGGTTGGGCTGCAGGGTGTGGGAGCAACTCTGATTAAAGATGTACATCTGCCTACATCATCACAAAATAGTGTTCAACACTGGTGTTTCATATATTAATAGGCTGGGTTTACTTCTATTGTAAGCCTAGGAAACGTTATACACGGCATTAGAAAACAACTTGGACTTTTAATACAAACATGCTTGTGGCCCTTCCCAGTGCTTGAAATGGAAAAATAGAAGTGCAGGTACTCTGGTACAGAGTACCTGCTTGTTTCTGAGAAGTGCCGGTACTCTCCTATTAAAAGTTTGCATTTCTCTTGAGAAGTGCAAATCTTCAAATAAAAAAAGTGCCGGTACTCCGGCCCGGACAGTACCGGCCCATTGAAAGCACTGGCCCTTCCCATTCATACAGCCTGAACTATTAAACTTAGTTTCAAAACACCTTATTGTTTATTGCCTCCTCCATGCTGTGGCCAATCCTGGATACCCACTGCCTTTTGCTGAGAACACCAGACAAGAAATAGATGAGCTGAACCAAGACAGGAAGCAAAAGCAACAGGTCTAAGTCGAGGAGTGACAAACACTTTTCCCTTTATCTTTAGGAAGCCATCACCATTCCAGACTCAACCTATAACCTTGTGCTGCCATTTTCTGCCATAGAAAACACACAGGTGTTTACATCACACCCCTGCCACTGGGACTTCAAACTTCTTTCTAATACATAGGGTGCGACAAATCACACAACTTAATGGCACAGTTGGACCATAAACCTGGACGTCCAGAATCGGTGAAGACACGGGTGACTCAGGCATGATAAATATATATATAATATAATAACCATATCTAAAAGCCATAGCCCTTTAAGATATACAGGATTCTCACAGTGGAAGCTGACCAACTGCTGTTTGTGTCCCAAATTCACAAACTGAGACAGACTGTTCCCTGTTGGAAAACAACTTTGAAATGAGCTGCATCAGAAAATATTAAAAATATGAAGAGTTCTATCACTTGTAACCAAGCAATGCTGTCCACTAAATTGATTTTTAAAGAGAGCAGTTGTAATAAAATGCATTCCTTCCAAACAATTTTAAAAAAACACAGGCAGAAGTATATTTCCAAGATTAAATAAATTGCCAGTGAAATCAGAGGGCCCTTTACAGCACAGAATATTCTTTGCAAATGTCCTGGTTTTAAAAGCAGCTTATGAATAAACCCATCTCATCAGTGCTGTAATTGTGAAAACTATTTAAAACACTTCTAATAGAACATGAGATTGTACCCCGTGAACAGTCTTGCTGTAACTGACTCAGTTACAAATCATACAAGTAGTGGCCGCGGTTGTGCCCAATAGTTAAGGTTGCAAGGTTTTCTCCAATAAACAACAAACTTCCCTTTTGTGCTCACAGTTAACAACTATTCCTCATTTAGTCAATCAGAACGCACTGAGTAAAATCCATGTTGCCAACATGGACTACACCATCAAACAAATGACTGTCTCCTTTATTATATAGAAAATGTATACATTTATTACAATGATTCAAGTATAGATCAGTATATATACAGTACAATGAAAAACACAATTTCAAATCTAAAAAACATTCAAGCTTATAGTCAATATAAAAAAATCACCTGTTGTAGGAAAGTGGGTTTCTGTTGCAGTAACCCCCCCACTTTTTGCCTGATAACTGATGCACTTTTCCTTGGTGTGCCCTGGGTCCCTGCCAATCAGGTACCCAGGGCCTGTGTTCCTTCCCTAAAACTGCATTACAGCCTAAACCCAATTGGCCTCTCTGGCCACAGGTAAGCCCCTGGTAAATGGTGCCCTAGGTACCCAGGGCACTGACCAGAGAAGGCCTCTAAGGGCTGCAGCACTTATTGTGCCACTCTTGGAGGCCCTGTACCCTGACACACACACACTGCCCTTGCAGGCTGGGTGTCTTGGTGCAGAACAAAACAGAGAGTCGACATGGCACACATCCCTGTGTGCCATGCCCACAAACACACTGCCCTGGCATACCTCAGTCACCCCTCTAGCTGGGTGCCCTATGCCAGTGGTGAGGGTACAGGTGCATGAGCCCTGTGCCCCTACAGTACCCAGGTCCATTCCTGGGCACTGTAAGTGCACTGCTGCCATTCAGAGTATATGGTGCTGGGAGGTCGTCAGCACGAACTCCACAGCACCATGATGGCTGCACTGAAGACTGAGAAGTTTGGTATCAAACTTCTCAGCACAGTAAGCCCACACTGATGCCAGTGTGGGATTTACTGTAAAATGCAAGACAGAGGGCAACTTAGAGTTGCCCCCTGAACCTAACCTACAATCCACGTCTTGTCTGAGGGGCTGCCTAGGCTGCCACACAGCAGACATGTTGCTGGACCCCTGGGTAGAGAGCCATCCGCTCTCCCGGGCCTGCAACAATGCACGTCCTGGGCGAGGTGCTAGGCCTCCTCCCCCAGGATGGGCAGGGGGAAGCTTCAAAGGCATTCCACCTTTGTGAGCTTCCCCAGACCACTTGCTGTACTCAGCAACTGGTCCCCACCGGTTCTTCCCCCCATCCGGGCGGGAAACACCAAGGGAGGAAAGGGGGTGTGCCACCCTCTGCCAAACCCACCCCTCAGGTGGGGGAGGCGAGGTGAAGCACATCTCCGGGCTCTCGCCATCTTGAAGATGGGGAGCCCTGCCCAATCAGGACTAGGCTCCTGCCCCCCTCCCACAGGAGAGTGGCAGGGTAGGGGGTGTACCCACCCAGGGCAGGGACCCATTGGTCCCTGCCCTTTACCTACCTGTAACGCCCCTAAATCTAGTATTTAGGGGCACCCTGAACCTTCCCTTCCTCAGATTCCCGCAACCTCAGAAGAAAAAGGACGAAAGAAGACGCCCAGCAGAGGAGACTGCAGAGAACAACTGACTTGGCCCCAGCCCTACCGGCCCGTCTGCAGTTTCCAGAGATCCTGCGCCAAAAATAGTCTTGTCCTGCAGCCAGCGACCACCAGAACCCCGGGGAGGACTGACTGCCTTCAACAAAGACCGGATCTCCTGTGAACAGCAGCTCTGTTCAAAAGAAACATCAAACAAATACTCAGAGCCTGCTGAGGAAAAAGAAACAAGACGCCTGGAACCACCACTGCACCCGTCGCCTACAGCCCGAGTTCATGTGGCCCACCGGTCCCAGCGAGGTCCCCCAGCGCTCCAGAGTCCGAGTCCACTGTGGGTTGACCCTTCCAGGACTCCCAGACGTCGCCTGCAGCCGCTGCACGGAGACCCCCACCCCCAACCGCGAGTGGCCCGGTAAGGTGAATCCGACCTCAAAAGACACCCCTGCATCCAGCCGCCCTGCGCCCTGGAGAAAGGAACCCGAGGTGCACCTACGTCCCCGAGCCCTCCAACTTACCTGCCCAGCTGTTGGTTCCTCCTGGAAGTCTTCCTGGACCAAGCCTGCAGCTGAAAACCAAAACCGAAAATCTCCATTGAAATCAACAGGGCACCCGACCTCAAAACAGCACCCTGCACCCGGCCGCCCTAGTGCCGCTGAGGGTGCCCCTTTTGTGCTAACTTGGTCCCCAACTTGCCCTGAGCTGAACCCTGGGAGCTTTGCTCCCACAACCCTGTGGCCTGCTTGCCAGCCGCCACCAACCGGAGTCCCCCTATCCTCCATAGGATAACATTGGGCCTCAACACTCTGCACCCGGCCGCCCTAGTGCCGCTGAGGGTGCAACAACAGTGCATCACTGACCCTGGGAGACCCCTGAGTCTAACCCCAGAACCCTAACTCAAAAGACCGACTACTTACCTCGAAACCGATAACTCATTTTTCCTCATAGGATAACATGGACACTTTTTCTTCCAAAAAGTTTCTAAGTGTCGACTTTTGAAAACTAAGAATATTCCTTAAAAATCGCACAAATAACCTAACCGAATTTTCTCAACTGTTTGCAGGAAAGGTCCCAGTGCTGAACCTAGGTGTCCAGCACTGAGTAACAAAAGTAATTAAAAAGTAACTTACCTGTGAATTGAATTTCCTTCCATAGGATAACATTGGTGGTTCTTTGTGAAAAAGTTTCTAATTGTCAACTTTTGAAATACAAGAATATTCTTTAAAAATCGTACAAACTACAAAAACGTAATTACTTACCTGTTTTAAGTAAATGTCCCAGTGCTGAATCTAGGAGTCCAGCACTGGATTACAAAAGTAACGTTAAAGTAACTTACTGGCGAATTGAATTTCCTTCCATAGGATAACATTGCCTGGTTTTTGCTGAAAAAGTTTCTAAGTGTCGATTTTGCAAACTTACAAATATTCGTTAAAAATCGCCTGTATAACAAAAACACATTCTTTCAACTGTTTACAGGAGATGCACCAGTGCTGGATCCAGGATCCAACACTGAGTAAGAAAAAGTAACGATACTACTTACCTGCTAAGTGCATTTCCTCCCATAGGAACATTGGTGATTCTATGTGAAAAAGTTTCTAAGTGCCAACTTTTAAAATACAATAATATTCCTTAAAAATCACAACTGTAACCAAAACGTTTTTACTCAACTGTTTACAAGAGATGTCCCAGGACTGAATCTAGGATCCAGTCCTGTGGTTAGAAAAAGTAATCCAAAAAGTAATCTATTGCATTTAACTAGAAATTCCCATTGAGCTCAATGTATAATTGTGTTTAAAATTGTGTTGCCTTTTGCAACATCTGTAACTATTGCATTCAAAAGTCTATTGCCTATTGAAAGTATTTACCTAAAGCATCTCATTCTGAGAAAGTATATTTTGATACCTATTGTTGGTTCTAAAATAAAACAAGCATATATTTTTATATACAAACCATTGGCCTAGAGTTCAGTTCTTGAGTGTGTGGCTTCATTTGCTGACTGAGTGTGTACAACAAATGCTTTACACTGTCCTCTGATACTGCCTTACTGCTCGACCAAGCTACCACTTTAGAGAGTAAGGTTATATCTAACTTTAGCCTCTGCCAAACCTCTGGGGACTGTGGACCCTGTGCACACTGAACCTTACTTTGGTTCAGTATATACAGAGCCACTTTCTTACACCTGTTTAGCAATTTCAATACTTAATACTCCTTATAACAAATCCTCAATTTGTATACACCCTTTATGAATCATCCGTTCTGAGTATATACCAATAGGGTCAATCAATTACTATATCAAGGGAAAAAATGTTCTTTCTTTATTTGGACTCTGTCAATTACTATATATCAAGGTAAAGGATAATGCTACTTACCAGTATGCATCTGTTCTTGGCATGTAGAGCTGCAGAGTTGTACACTGTGCATAGATCGCCATCTGGTGTTGGGCTCGGATGCTTGCACTTTGTTGTTGTCTTGGAAGAGTCTTTTGTAGTCACGAGATAGGTGACTCCTCCCTTGGACGATAGTGCGCATGGGCATCGACTCCATCCTCAGATTGTTTTTCGCCATGATGGGAAATGATGGAGTCAGTAAAAAGTAAGAGATGTCCATGTGAATGTATCTAATTAAGATAATACTGGAACAGATGCACAAGTTACTAACTTGTGTAACGATATATCTGTAAGAGACAGTAGTTAGTGACAGATTCCTTACCTTAGAATATCCCCAGGCGTCAGGCTGGATCCGGAAAGTTTTTGCGTAGCAGTACCCTTGCGCGTCGGTAGGCGGCGTCGTGCGGCTCCGCGTCAGTGGTCGTGGTCGCCGGGATGACGTCGCGGGCAGTACTTAGACGCCGCCCCTGCACGCTGACGTCAGTTCTGTACACGACTTTCCGCGCCAGGAACGCAGAGCCATGCAAGAAGCTGACATAGGTGTCTGAAAAATACTAGGGCCCTGAAAGGGATGTCAACCCTAGAAATCAGTTCGCAGAACGGGGAGGATGGGTGGGGCGGTAAGGAATCTGTCACTAACTACTGTCTCTTACAGATATATCGTTACACAAGTTAGTAACTTGTGCATCTGAAAGAGACACGTTAGTGACAGATTCCTTACCTTAGAATAGATACCCCAGCAATACCAACCCCGGTGGTGGGTCTGCGAACAAAGATCAGACAAGGAAGTCCCGGAGGACAGAACGGCCAAAGAAGCCGTCCCTCCGGGCCTGACTGTCAAGGCAGTAATGCTTTGTAAACGTGTGCAGCGAGGCCCACGTAGCTGCCTGACAGATATCCTGCAGCGGAACACCGCGGCCCAAAGCCGTGGTAGCAGCCGTTGCCCTGGTGGAATGGGCACGCAGCCCAACAGGAGGCTCCTTCTTAGCCAAAGAATAGCAGGCTTTGATACACAAGGTTATCCAGCGGGAGATGGTTCTCTTGTGCACCGCCCAACCTTTTTTGACGCCCACGTAGCCAACAAAGAGCTGGTCATCCACCCGGAACTGTTGTGTGCGGTTGATGTAAAAGGAAAGCGCACGTTTTGGGTCCAGACGGTGGAGCCTCTCTTCCTCTCTGGAAGGATGCGGAGGCGGAAAGAAGGTGGGCAAAGTGATGGTCTGCCCAATGTGGAAGGCAGTAACCACCTTTGGCAAGAAGAACGGACGCGTCCTAAGAACAACCTTGTCTGGATGGACAGACAGAAAGGGAGGTTTACATGATAGAGCCTGGAGCTCACTCACCCGCCGAGCAGAGGTGATGGCCACCAGAAAGGCAGTCTTCAGAGTCAGAAGACGAAGAGGACAGTTATGTAAAGGCTCAAAGGGAGCGCACATAAGAAAGGTAAGAACCAAGTTCAAGTCCCACTGAGGCATCACAAACGGAACAGGAGGGAAGAGGTGTGTAATGCCTTTTAGAAACCTGTTAACAACAGGGGACTTGAAAAGGGAGGGCTGATCAGGAAGCCTGAGGAAGGCCGAGAGGGCACAAAGATAGCCCTTGATGGTACCCAGGGCAGAACACTGTTGGGCCAGGGAAAGAAGGAACAGGAGAACCTCAGAGAGAGGGGCAGAAAGGGGATTCACAACCTTTGCTGTGCACCATGCCACAAACTTGTTCCACCTGCAGGCGTATCCCACCTTAGTGGAGGGACGCCTGGCTGCCAGAATCACATCACAAACTTCGGGAGGCAAGTCGAAAGGAATCAACTGCCGCCGCTCAATCTTCACGCAAGCAGGTGGAGGCTGGACAGGTTCGGGTGGAGGACCGTCCCCTGCTGCTGCGACAGAAGATCCTCCCGAAGAGGCAGACGGATAGGGGGAACTACGCTCATACGGAGTAGCTCGGGATACCAAACTCTTCGAGCCCAGTCCGGAGCCACAAGAATGACTTGGGCCCGGTCGTGCCGAATCTTCTTCAACACTCTGGGTAGAAGTGGTATAGGCGGAAAGGCGTACAACAGACCGCAACTCCACTCGCGACGAAAAGCGTCGCCGAGCGAGTGCCGCCTTGGAAATTCCAACGCGCAGAACTGATGACATTGCGCGTTCTCTTCGGTGGCGAATAGATCTAACCAAGGCTCTCCCCACTGTAGAAAGAGTCCTTGCGCCACTTCCGAGTGAAGACGCCATTCGTGATCCATCATGCACCTGCGGCTGAGTTCGTCCGCCCTGGCGTTCAGGGAACCTGCCAGGTGTTGAACCATCAGGAACATGCCCTGATGTTCCAGCCATGTCCAGAGGCGCAGAGCCTCCTGACAAAGGGTCCACGACCCCACCCCGCCTTGTTTGTTGGAGTACCACATGGCGGTGGTGTTGTCTGTGAACACCTGCACTACCTTCCCTTTGACAGAGGGAAGGAATGCCTTGAGTGCAAGTCGGATCGCCCGGAGCTCCAGAAGGTTGATATGGAGCCGGGACTCCGCCGGAGACCAGAGGCCTCTGATCTCCGCCTCTCCCATGTGACCGCCCCATCCCAGAAGGGACGCGTCCGTCACAACTGTGTGCTCTGGCTGGGGAAGGGAGAGGGATCTGCCCATGACCCATTGCCGGTTCGAGAGCCACCACTGCAACTGTTTTGCAGTCCCCTCCGAGATCTGGACTTGATCGGACAGGTTGCCCTGGTGCTGCGCCCACTGGAACTTCAGGTCCCACTGCAGAGCCCGCATATGCCATCTGGCATGATTGACCAGCAGGATGCAGGAGGCCATGAGGCCCAGCAGCCTCAGGGTCATCCGTACCGAAACCCAGGATAAAGGCTGAAAGATCGGAATCATAGCCCGAATATCCCGGACTCGCCGTTCGGGAGGATAGGCCCGAAACTGCGTTGTGTCCAGAACTGCTCCGATGAAAAGGAGCTGTGGAGAAGGAATCAGATGCGACTTCGGCACATTGATGGAGAACCCCAGCGAGTGCAGGAGTTCGGCCGTAGTCTGGAGGTGGGAGACGACTGCCTGGGACGAGCCCGCCTTCAGCAACCAGTCGTCGAGGTAGGGGAAGACTGGAACCCCTGCCCGGCGCAGATGAGCTGCGACCACCGCCATCACTTTCGTGAACACCCGAGGGGCACTTGTAAGGCCAAAGGTGAGCACGGTGAACTGAAAATGCTCGAGGCCTACCGTGAACCGCAGGTAACGCCGGTGGGCCGGCAGGACGGGGATGTGAAAATAAGCGTCCTGCAAGTCCAACGCTACCAACCAGTCTCCAGGGTCGAGGGCAGTCAAGACCTGAGCGAGGGTGAGCATCTTGAACTTCTCCTTCCGGAGGAAGCGATTGACGTTCCGGAGGTCCAAGATAGGACGCATGTCCTCCTTGTCCTTTTTGGGCACCAGGAAGTAGTGGGAGTAGCAACCACGCCCTACTTCTGGGGTCGGAACATGCTCGATGGCCCTCTTGGCCAAGAGGGCCGTGACTTCCTTCTGCAGAAGTACCAAGTGATCCCCTGACATGCGGTGGAATTGAGGTGGCATGGCTGGGGGGTGGTCTCGAAGGGGAGGGAGTAGCCCCTTCGGACAATGTCCAAAACCCACCTGTCCGAGGTGATGGGACGCCAGTGGTGAAGGTGATGGCGGACCCTGCCCCTACTGGCGTGCTGTGCACCGGAAAGGAGGGACTAGGAGGGCTTGGAGGCCGCGGACGGGTTGGAGGTGGTGGCCTGACCCGCACGCTGGTTGCCCGAACCGCCACGGCGGTATCCACGTCCTCGGCCACGCGTAGACGCTTGCTGTGCGGGCCGGTGGCTGGGCAGCTGACGTGACTGGGCGCCCCTTCCGTGGCCACGAAAGGGGCGAAAAGCAGAGCTGAGCGGAGGGTATACAACAGAAAGGCCCAGGGTCTTGGCCGTAGCCCGTGAGTCCTTAAACCGCTCCAGCGCATGGTCTGCCTTTGAACCAAAAAGACCGACTCCATCAAAGGGCATGTCCATGAGTGTATTCTGGACATCACCCGAGAAACCAGTTGTTCTCAGCCAGGCGTGGCGACGTAGCGCCACCGTCGTCGCAAGCGATCTGCCCAGCGAGTCGGCGGTATCAAGGCCACAACGGATGGTGTATTTAGCCGCATCTCGCCCTTCGCAATGGCGCGGGTAAGCAGTGTCTGGACCTCCTCAGAACACTGCGGCAAAACAGCCGCCACCGAATCCCACAGGGAGTGGGTATATCGGCCCAAAAGGCAAGCGGTGTTGACGGACCGCAAGCCAGCACTGGAGGAAGAAAAAGCCTTCTTCCCAAATTGGTCCAGGCGTTTGGATTCCCTATCCGGAGGGGCGGTAGGGAAGGCGGTTTGGGAGGCAGAGGCTTGGACAACCAAGCTCTCAGGGGTGGGATGTTGGGAGAGAAACAGGGGGGTCGCCCGGAGCAGGGCGATGGCGTCGGGCCACGTTCCTATCCACAGGTGCCCCTGTGGTGGGTTTGGACCAGGCACCCAAAGGAACGTCAGTTAGTGCGTCATTAAACGGCAGCACAGTCTCCGAAGAGGAAGCCGCCGGCTGAAGCACTTCTGTCAGGAGGTTAGTCCTGACGGCCACAGTAGGCAACTGTAGATGTAAGGCTCCAGCTGCTCTACGCAACACCGTTGCAAAATTAGCCCCCTCCTCCGTAGCCACGGGAGGAGACAGCATGCCAGTGTCAGGGGAGGTGTCTAGACCACTGGCATCCCCAAGTTCCTCAACCCAGTCCGGGTCAAACTCACACTGTTGTGTGAGAGGGTCCTCAGACCCCTCCCAGCTCTCCTGGTCCTCCTCTGGTTCAAAATATGGAGGAGGAGGGACATTTGGGACCTAAGGTCTCATAGGCGCCGGAGCCGGCGTCGGGCGACGTCGGTCCGGCTCCATGTCCTGAGCCGGAGAGAACCGGGGAACAACGCCGTCCGGAGCCCCGGACGGCGTCAGGAACGGCACCGGGGACGTCGGCGGAGGCGTGGTTAGGTCAACCGGCGTCGATGGGGGTTGCGGTACCACCGGAGCCGGGATCGAGGCCGGAGCCGAGGCCGGGATGAAGGCCGGTGGGACCGGCGGCGCCGGGACCGGAGTCGACGGCGGCGCCGGGGCAACCCCATCAGGGCCCGCGGGGCCCGAAGGCGCACCGGAGGGGCCTGAAGGCCCGAAGAGGCGGGCCATGGCCGACAGGAATTCCTGTATTTCGGCCGGAGTCGCCCCCGAACCCGGAAAGGACGGGTAATGCGGAGGCGGCTCTACAGGCATGTCCGGGGCCGCGGGGACGGTGCCGACTGGGGCCTCAGCCGAGTCGCGAGACCGGCGAGGCGAAGTCTTAGAGCGATGCGCCTCTTAGACTTCTTGTGCTTCGACTTACCGAAGGAGCGCGAAGACTTGGATTCCGACGAACGGCGGGGACTCCGCGACCGGCCCTCGACCTCTCCCGGGACCGGGGATTGGTGCGGCTTGGTGCGGCGTGGAGCCGACTGCCGGACCTCGAGTAGCTTTCGAGACCGCTCTCGCAAAGCCTTCGGATGAAGTTTCCGGCAGTCAGGGCACGACTTCGTGTCGTGGTCTCGGCCGAGACAGAAGAGACACTCGAGATGCGGGTCCGTGATCGACATCATGCGACCACAGGCCTCGCAGGGCTTAAAGCCGGGCATCCCTACGACACCTTAGGAGTCGTGAAGACTCGTTGAAGAAACAGTGAAAAAATTCACAAAAAAGGATAGTCAAAAAGTGACTAGGGCACTGATCTTTCCGGATCTGCGCTTACTGGCGCGGAAAAAGAAGAACTGACGTCAGCGCGCAGGGGCGGCGTCTAAGTACTGCCCGCGACGTCATCCCGGCGACCACGACGCCGACGACTGACGCGGAGCCGCACGACGCCGCCTACCGACGCGCAAGGGTACTGCTACGCAAAAAAAAAAACTTTCCGGATCCAGCCTGACGCCTGGGGATATTCTAAGGTAAGGAATCTGTCACTAACGTGTCTCTTTCAGATACAGGTTCCGGGGAGGCGGGTGGGCGTGTACAACTCTGCAGCTCTACATGCCAAGAACAGATGCATACTGGTAAGTAGCATTTTCCGTTCGAGGCATATGAGCTGCAGATTGTACACTGTGCATAGACTATACAGCAGTGTCTCCCTTAGCGGTGGTCACCTGTATCCGCTGCAGTAGTTTGAAACAATGTTTTAAGAACAGCCTGGCCTACAGAAGCTTGTTGCTTCGCCTGCACGTCAACACAATAGTGTTTGGTGAAAGTGTGTGGTGTAGACCATGTTGCTGCTTTACATATATCATCTAAGGGAATGTTCCCTAAGAATGCCATGGAAGCCCCTAGTTTGCGTGTTGAATGTGCTCTAGGGGGAATTGTCAATGTGCGTTTAGCCTTTTGGTAGCATATTTGAATGCATTTTACTATCCACCTAGCGATCCCAGCTTTGGAGATGGGGTTACCTTTATGAGGTGGTGCGAAGGCTACAAATAGTTGCTTTGTGTTTCTAAAGGGCTTAGTCCTGTCTATGTAATAAAGTAGGGCTCTTTTGACGTCCAGTGTGTGAAGAGCCCTCTCTGCTACAGAGTCTGGGTTTTGGAAAAACACTGGTAACTCAACAGATTGGTTAAGATGAAAAGCAGAGATTACTTTGGGAAGGAATTTTGGATTTGTTCTGAGAACCAGTTTGTTATGATGTATTTGTAAGAATGTTTTTTGTATGGTTAAAGCCTGGATCTCGCTTACCCTTCTGAGAGAGGTAATTGCGACAAGGAAAGCAACTTTCCATGTGAGGAACTGAAGTTCACATTTATGTAGAGGTTCGAATGGGGGACCCATGAGCCTGGTAAGAACAATGTTTAAATTCCACACTGCAGAGGGTGGCAGTCTGGGAGGAATTATTCTTTTAAGTCCCTCCATAAAGAATGTAATTGCAGGCACTCTAAATAACGACAAATGTTGTCTGTTGTGTAAATAAGCGGCGAGCGCTGCTAGATGTAATCGTATGGATGAATATGCTAGATTACATCTTTGTAAGTGTAGCAAATAGCAAATGATGTCGTGGATGTAAGCATCCAGTGGATCAATTTTATTATTTTTGAAGTAGATGACAAATCTTTTCCACTTTGCTGCATAGCAAGCTCTAGTAGTAGGGCGTCTGGCTTCTTTAATGATGTTCATACAGTCCGGCGGAAGGTTAAGATAACCAAACTCTAGGACTTCAGGAGCCAGATCGCTAGATTCAGTTGTCCTGGATCGGGGTGTTGTATCTCTCCATGGTTCTGCGTTAGCAATGTTGGGGAGAGGCGTAGTTTTTGGTGTGGAACCACCGAGAGTTCCAGTAGTGTTGTGAACCATGTTTGGCGTGCCCATGTGGGAGCCACCAGGATCATCTTGAGAGACTTGTCTGAGCTTGCGTACTACTAGGGGAATCAGTGGGAGTGGCGGAAAAGTGTACGCAAATCTGCCTGACCAGTTCATCCATATCGCATTGCCTTTGGACAACGGGTGTGGAAACCTTGCAGCGAAGGTTGGGCATTTTGCGTTTGTGTGTGTGGCGAACAGATCTATGTCTGGTTGACCCCACATTTGGAAAAATGGTTGAAGAACTTGGGGATGAAGTTCCCATTCGTGTATCTGCTGTGTCTGTCGACTTAGCAGATCCGCAATATGATTGTGAATTCCTGGAAGATGTTCTGCTAGTAGGTATATCTTCTGTGGGATGGCCCATCTCGAAATGTTTTGTGCGAGCTGGGACAGCTGCAGAGAATGTGTGCCTCCTTGTTTCTGTATGTAGTACATGGCTGTCATGTTGTGCGTGCGGACTAGGAAGGTTTTGTGTTGTAGATGTATTTGGAATGATTTTAATGCTAGAAATATTGCCAGTAATTCTAGGTGGTTGATATGGAGCACTTTTTGTTGAGTGGTCCATTTGCCTTGAATTGTATGGTTTAGGAGATGGGCTCCCCAACCGGTGAGTGATGCGTCTGCTGTTAGTACTATCTGTGGAACCGGCTCGAGGAACGGCCGCCCTTTGGACAGGTTTTGTGTGTTCCACCACTGCAGAGAGCGATGTGTGCGGCTGTCCACCAACACCAGATCTGTAAGTTGTCCTTGAGCCTGGTTCCACTGACGTGCTAGGCATTCCTGTAAGGGGCGCATCTGAAGCCTTGCATGAGGTAGGAGAAAGATGCAAGAGGCTATCATTCCTATGAGTTGCATGAATACCCTTGCTGGGAGGGACTGCTGCGGTTGAAATTTGCTGGTTAGGGCTTGCATACTGGCTATCCTGGCTGGACTTGGAAATGCCAGAGCTTTGGAAGTGTCTACTGTGGCTCCTAGATACTGATGTATGTGGGAGGGCTGGAGATTTGACTTGGGGTAATTTAGTGTGAATCCTAAGTCGTGGAGCAGCTGGATAGTTTGATGAGTGTGATGAACACTGGTTGAATGACTTGGCTTTTATCAGCCAGTCGTCGAGATATGGAAAGACATGGATTTGTTGTCCTCAAGTGTGCTGCTACTACCGCAAGGCACTTTGTGAACACTGGGTGCGGTGGTCACCCCGAATGGTAGGACTTTGAACTGATAGTGTTGTCCGTCCACTATGAACCTTAGATACTTCCTGTGAGCAGCGTGCATGGGAATGTGGATGTAGGCGTCCTTGAGATCTAGTGTGGTAAGGAAGTCGCCTTGTTGTAGAAGTGGAAGAACCTGTTGCAGAGTGATCATATGGAAGTGATCGGACTGTATGTAGAGATTGAGGGGTCTGAGGTCGAGGATTGGCCTTAGGGTCCCGTCCTTTTTGGGGATTAGGAAATACAGCGAGTAAACCCCTGTTCCTTGGTGCTGTAAGGGAACTGGTTCTATTGCATGCTTTTGAAGCAGTGAGAGAACTTCTTGTTTTAAGAGCATAATGTGTTCTGTGGACATTGGACGCTGTTTGGGTGGAATGTTGGGTGGGGTTGCTGTGAGTTCGAGGCAGTAACCATACTGGATAATTTGTCTTACCCACTTGTCTGTTGTGATGGACTCCCAGACAGGTAGGAACTGTGAGAGTCTCCCCCCGACCGGAGTGGAATGGTCTGGAGGGAGCGGAGGGAAGTCACTGTTTAGTAGCGGGGGAGGCACGAGTGTTGTTACTACCTCGGCCTCTCCCCATGGTGTTATTTCCCCTGTATCCACCTCTAAAATATCCTCTATTGGGGGATGTGTGAGTGGTGTTTTTATATGAAGAGGAGGCGGTGTGAGTTCCAATGTTTTTGGATGCTCCCCTATAGAAGGAGCGACAAAAGGAACCGCGTGTGGATGGAGACTGTAATGCTCCCATGGACTTAGCGGTCTCCGTGTCCTTTTTCATCTTTTCTAGAATGGTGTCTACAGCCGGTCCAAAAGGAGTTCCTGATTGAACGGTTGGTTAAGGATAGCTGTTTGAACCTCCTGTTTAAAACCTGAAATGCGTAACCAGGCATGTCGTCTGAGTAGCACACTAGTGTTAACAGACCTGGAGGCTGTGTCAGCTGCATCTAGGGCACACTTGATTGATGCGTTGGTTATTAGTTTGCCCTCTTGAATTAAATCATTTGCCTGGGTTTTGTATTGATCAGGCAAATGTTGTAATAGGGTCTCTAGTCGGTCATAGTGAGCCCTGTCATACCTAGCAAGTAATGCTTGGGTGTTGGCTATGCGCGAGTGATTAGCTGCTTGAGCAGCAACTCTCTTGCCAGAGGCATCTAGCAATTTAGATTCTTTATCCGGAGGTGGTGCGTCACCGGAGGTTTGAGAGTTGGCGCGTTTCCTAGCGTTAGATACCACTAGTGAGTCTAAGGATAGCTGCCCCTTGATGTAGGTGGGATCGTCCGGGGCGGGTTTATATTTTTTGTCAATCCTAGGATTGAGAATTCTAGTCCTCACTGGGTCTTTGAATATGTCAGGGGCATGTTTAATGACCCCTTTTAACATAGGCAGGGTTTGGACAGTTTTCTGGGACTGTTCAAAGGTGTCTAGAAGGAAGTCCTCGTCTGCAGGGTCTGAATGTATGTGGACACCATGGTAGACAGCAGCTCTATTTACGAGTTGTCCAAAACCAATATTGTCATCTGGGGGAGATGGTTTTGTTGGATATGGCTGGGGAGAAGGGAGGTCTGGGGGATCTATTGAGTCATTATAATCGTCCCAATGATCCTGTGGTACGTCTGTATCGTCGTCAGGATCAGTGAAAGGGTCATTGGTGCCTCCCCCATCCCCTAAATCATCATCAACCTGATCCTGTGGTGGTGGTGAATGTGGTGGAAGTGTTGGAGTCTGTGGAGGAGAGACAGGCTTAGGAGGAAGAACTGGCTCAGGAGGAAGGATAGGCTTAGGAGGAAGAACAGGCTGATAAGGAAAAACAGGAGAAGAGGGTCTTATAGGTGGAAGTGGCACAGTCTTTCTTCTTGAGAGGCACTGCGGGAGTGTCTTGTGTGTCCAGCTTCCTCTTCTTGTGTGGAACAGTAGCTACATGTCCTGTTTTAGGGTCTATATGCAGTTTTTAGGTCGAGCCTCGAGTAGCGCGCAAGCGCTGCTAGAGGCGAAGACTTTTAGTAAGTGACTTTCAGAAGCAGTCCAAACGCTCGTGCGTCGTGGCTGGCCTTTTTGGGATGGGTACGCGCGGCAGACATGTGTTTCCATTTATCGTGCCCAGACGCGTGCGCGATAATTGGAAACATATGCCGGCCGTGCGGGGAAAAGGCCATGACGCACGAGCGTCTGGTCAGCTGAGGTCTCGTCAGCTGAGCAGGCTGCCGCGCTCTCTCGCCCCCGCTACTCTGTGGTGCGCGCGCACCACTCGCGGGCTTGTTGTGGGGCGGTGTTGTGCCATAAAACCATTTTGCAAGCGTCGCCGTGTGCTCTCTTCTCGGGGTACCGCCTTTGTCTTATAGTGCTGCATTGTTATGTAATGGATCTTTGAGGGTGTCTCTCTTCTCTGTAAGCGCCCCCCCCCCCCATCGCGTGTTCAGTGTTCTGTTGTAGGGAAGTGCTTTTGTCGTATAATGCTGTGGTCGTCGGTAAAGATATGGCACAGGCGGCATGTGGCAGGCTACTAATGGTCCGTTCACAGTATTGTACCATTTATATAGCGCTTGCCCACCCCGTGTAGTGGGCGCTGAAGCGCTTGCCTACATGGGTAGCACTACACCGTGTAGGACTCTTACGGACTGTCCTTTAGAAATGTATCTCTTTCTTTTGAATGACACTTGGGGTGGCATGCTGGGAGTTCCCATGAACGCAGAGTGCCTGTAAGGGGTGAGGATGCGCCTTCCGGCGGGTCCTGTCTGTTTACCCCAGTGACTGATCGTCGTGTGCGCGCACCCTCGGGTTATCTCCGTGTGAACTAACCCTCGTCTCCTCTCTTTCCACAGGATAAGTAGTATGATCATTCGCACTTTGTTTTCTGAACATTTACCTATGGAAGATCAGGGCTACCGGGAAAGAAAGTTCGAGGTGCGGGACACCTTTAGGGAATCCTGATCCTGCGCCCACCTCGTCCTGAAACACTTGAGTAAGGTAAGACTATGCGCATGAGCCCAGTTCTGGAAAAAAACGAGTGAGGTGTGAGGCAGAGACGGTGCTGTCAAGAGTGCAGCAGGCGCTGTGGCACCGGGGCCCGCCACTTTGACCCTGCCTAACACGTCCATGGCTACCCCCATCGGGTCACAACGCTTTTCACGCAGGAACCGCTGTCCCGACTAACGAACTTGCCAGCCCGCACCCCCAACCCTTCACAACCTTAACACCGCACAGTGAGACAACCGGGACCGGATACGCAAAATCCGTCCACGCCAGAGTTATTGCATCACCACCCCCACCCCCACATCACATCCTGAAGTACTTCCTCTGACATGACATATGTACCCACAGGCGGGGGCAGAGCCCCTTCGTGTATTAACGTCACCAGCACCATTTTCGGCTCCCACTACCTTCACTTTGATGCCGGGTGCTAATTACCGCACATCCTGTGAGTAATCCGGGCTGACCTTTCACTACAGTGACAGTCATCAGTACCTGCCCATTTAATACAATGGACACAAGTAAACACCCCCCCAAACACAGCTGTAGACTTTCACTTCCATGGATGGGGTCGTTAATCCTCCCCAAGTGCCAGGAGCGGCCCCACACCCCAGCGGGGCCGCTTGGTGCAGCGCGATGACTCGACAGTGTGGCAGCGCATCATGTTTAATACTTCGGGATAAGGGCCTGTCTGTTACACCACGAGAACGTACATGCACTATGTAGAAGACATGGAGATTTTGAAAAAATATTATTAACATAAATTCATGGGGAGGGGTGTATTTGCCTCGTTGACGTCCGATTGTAACTCCATGAACCTGGGGCCTTGAGTATTGACTGCTAATGTTTGCTGTCGGTAGCGGCAGCAGAATATTGCCTGTGTGAATGATGACTGGAGGATTTTCTTTTGTGTTCCCTCACCCAACCGTTACGTTAATTTATTATAAATGGACCCTGTCTTCCCGCATGTTAACAATACCTGGTCCATCATGGTATTGTGTAAGCATTGCCCTAGGCTATTGGCTCCCGTTTCAGCCAATGGTAGTCTCCTGCTGCTACTGTGTGAAAGGTCATCCCATTGTCTCTAGTTTTCAAAAGGGACCGGCCCGACCTCCTCGAATTTCTCCTCACCCAGCCTAGTAACCGGAGCAGCCAATAGGAAGACCGTTTTGTTAAAGCAGCAAATGGGAGGACAACCTTATGAGCACAGACCATCCTATTCACAGGATTAGCCAATCCGGGGAAAGTAGGCCCGATAACAGCCTGGCCCGATAGCCTGCAACGCATCTATATTCTAAACTTACTCCTAGCTGAGCCTTTGGGAACCTCCTGTGTTGTGATGTTAAGACTAGACTAACAGCGACCTCTTTTGGTAGGGTAGCGCTACACAAATGCCACACATACTATTAAATGCGAAGCATTAACTTCTCAACCAGGCACCATGGAGTTTCAAAGTTTGATATGTTCAGATACTCAAATGACTTCTAATTTCACTAACAAATTAAATGTCAATAGCAATTTGTGAAACTCACTACCCAGTGTCTTCAATCCATCCTTTTGTATCACCAGTTCTTGGTCGCGAGTCCTATCAGACCCCAAACTGCATCACCCCTGCCTCGTTTCCCAGGTGTTAACTCCAGTCCAGGGTTTTCATTTGAATGCTGGGACTTGTTTAATGGAGTAAACAAGCCTTCACGTCCGCAAATGGAACAAGCATTGGCATAGCCAATAGGTCTCGCTTTTTGGACCTTATAAGTATTTAGTTATGCAGCACAATATCCTTGGTGCAACAACATCAACCGTTGCATGGCTAAACACTTATAAGGTCCCAAAGGCGAGACCTATTGGCTATGCCAATGCTTGTTTCTGCTTGGGATCGATGGGATCCGGTCGGAAAAGTTCTTCGTGTTCGATAACCGCTTTCGGCGCCGACTTCTTCGGGTCCGAGCGAGGTTTTGATTTGTGCTCCGAAGCCTTAGGAGTTGGTTTAGGGTCCTTTGGCTTGGCTCTGGAACCGGAAATGTTTTTCGGTTCCGAAGGTTTTGGCTTCGGAGTCGATGGTTTTTGTTTCGGCGTCGAGGTGGCCGGTGCCAACTTATTTTTGGGAGTAGGTTGGTCTCCCGTGTTCGGTGCCGAAGGCGCCTGCGGGACTGTGATATGGGGTTTGCTCGGTCCCGAGCTACCGGAAGGCTTGGCCTTTATCTTCGGAGCCGAGGGTGGGGCTTCTGAAGCTTGTTTTTGGTCGCGACTGGGGCCAGCAGGCGAAGTGTTGACCAGGGCCTTGGTTTTTTCGGGTAGAGTTATGGTAGGGGCAGTTGTACTCACTCGTTGACCAGGAGTGATGTGGTCATCTGAGTCCGAGTGGTCTGCTTCAGACACGATTTGCAGGTCTTCAGAATCGTCCTCCGGAACATCGGGGCCTTCATTGAAGATGTCCACTGGTGCCGGAGCTGATCTCTGCGCCATGATGTGTCGTCGGGCCCGGCGATCACGGATGGTTTTCTTAGATCGAAAAGAGGCGCAGGCCTGGCAATTGTTCTCGTCGTGTTCGGGCGAGAGACACAGGTTACAGACCTTGTGATGGTCACTGTGTGGGAATTTTGCTCGACACTGGGGGCATTTTTTAAATGGAGTCCTTTCCATGAGCTGTAGACCCGAACGGCGTCGATAGGCCCAACGGCCCGCGTCGATGACCGGAACAGAGTAGGAGAGATGCGTGTCGAAGATCACGCGGTCGAAAACAATACCGTTGAGTTGTAGATAGTTTGCACGTGGAAAGTGTTTGGAAAATGAAGTACCGAACCGGAGCGCAAAAGTTACATCCGAACCCGATGGCGGAAAAAAACAATCTGAGGATGGAGTCGATGCCCATGCGCACTATCGTCCAAGGGAGGAGTCACCTATCTCGTGACTACAAAAGACTCTTCCAAGACAACAACAAAGTGCAAGCATCCGAGCCCAACACCAGATGGCGATCTATGCACAGTGTACAATCTGCAGCTCATATGCCTCGAACACAAATTTTTCTTTGTATGGATTATGTCGACGCGGCGGTTTGGCGGTTCTTGGAATCAAATCCCCGCCTTCTTCAGGACAAATTCACAAAAAATCTTTTGATATAAAAGACGGTTGTTTACTTATCCACCACTTTGTTCCCTGTTCTGTTATCCTGGGAGACGTTCCAAAGTTGGGGATGTAAATACCTCCAGAGTAATATTATCATTTTATTAGACGGCAGGCAATTTCTGTTTGGTATGTCTTTATTTCAGATCCGCTTGTTTCTATAACTTCCCCCTTCTCAAATGCCCATACTCTTCTTTATTGGGTAATCGGGGCTTCTCGTGGATGTTTTACATTTCCACAGTGCGTTTTTTCCAATCCCTGGTCGTGTGCGATGCAGAGTTCACTCGGCGATATTGTAGGCGTCCTCTTCTCCTCATATCATATCCCACTGGGATACTCAGTGCATTCTGATTGACTAAATGAGGAATAGTTGTTAACTGTGAGCAAAAAAGGGAAGTTTGTTGTTTATTGGTTTAGATACCCGGTCCCTTTTGGCTTGATAGGGCTACTCTCTGATTTTCTAGAGTGCAATGTTTTCTCTACAGGTCTGAATTAAGTTACTTTCCTGGAACCAGCGTTGCATCTTTCATGGATTCATACACTTGATTTATTCCCCTTCGTCCAGGTAAAAGCTTCGAGTTATGTGTAACAGCAGTCCAAGACATCAACTTGCCATAGAAACAAGATAAAAACCATTACCTTCGTGATCTCTCCACCCCACTGGATAAGACCTGAACTTCAGAAAACAAGGCAAAGGTGTTTTTATTTTTGTTACTCCATCCTCCACAGAGTCCACCCTAGTTCAGATTTCAACGCACTTATGTAAGCAAGATTAAGTAACTGGTGTGCGTCTTCGCGGGCATAGCAGTGGACATTATGGGAATCCATGAACTAAACCAATGCTGGAGAACTGCAGTTATGAATAAGTAACTTATTTCTTCTCCAAAATTGGATGCATCATGGATTCACATGGCTCAATCAGAATAGTAAACAGTTTAAACAAAAAGAAGTAAAAGATGGAGGAACAAGTGGTTTCACCTTAAAGGAAAAAGCTGTGAGGTACTGCTTGTCTCACTGCGGGCTTTCTCTCCCTAACTCTCTCTTTCTCTCCAGGCTGCAGTCCTTGTGAGCGTGCGGAAGCTCTTCATATTGCTGCCTTATAAATGTCAATCAGTAGGACCTCGGCACACAGGGTCACTGATATCTCTTAAGAAATGCACTCTAACCCCTGTGGACTGTAAAGGAAAATGTTACTTACCCTGTAAGCAGCTGTTCGTGGCATGGAGAGCTGTAGATTCACACGCTGCACATAATCCTGCCATCTAGTGTTGGGCCCAGGTGTGTGCAAGTTGTTTTTCTTCGAAGAAAGTCTTCAAGTCACAAGGTTTTGTGACTCCTCCTCTTGCTGGTAATGCACATGTTCATCGACTCCATTGTTAGACTGTTTTCCCGCACGGCCGGTGAGGATTGAATGTGAAGCGAAGCGTTTTAACGGGAGATGTACATGCAAAGAAAGAAGGAATTGAAATATATAAATGTGTCTGCATCAGCCACAGGCCAATGGTTGCTTGTTGACGGGATAGTATATTCACACAATAAAGTTTTGTAAAAGTATGTGGTGGGGACCATGTAGCTACTTCACAAATGTCAATTATAGGAATATTCCCAAGGAAAGCGATAGATGGTCCTTTCATCCGAGTGGAGTGGGCTCTAGGAGGTATAGTTAATGTTCTTTTAGCTTTAGCATAGAATGTTTGGATGCATTTAAAAATCCAACTGGCAATGCATGATTTAGAAATGGCTTCGCGCTGATGTGGCTTGGAGAAAGCAGTAGAAAATGGTTTTGTTTTTCTAAAAGTTTTAGTTCTGTCAACCTAATACACGAGGGCTCGTTTAACATCTAATGTATGGAGAGCTCGCTCCGCAACTGAATCAGGTTGAGTGAAAAAACAAGAAGCTCAATGGATTGATTGAAGTGGAACTGTGAGACCACCTTTGGGAGAAACTTGGAGTTGGTGAGAAGTACAACCCTATCCTTGTGTATTTGGAAGAAAGGTTCTTCTAAACTTAGTGGCTGGAGCTCGCTGACATGTCCAAGGGAAATGATGGCGAACAGAATTTATACCTTCCAAAAGAGAAGCTGGAGGGGGCAGGAGTGGAAGGGTTCAAATGGAGTGCCCATTAGTCTTGAGAAGACAATGTTAAGCTTCCCATGTTGGGGCTGGTGGTACCTAAGGAGGAATAACTCAAAGACCTTCCATGAAAGCTTAAATGACTAGAATTTTGAAGAGGGATATGTGTTGTCAGCTTTGAAGGTAAGCAGCTATACAGTCGCTAGATGTAATCTTATGGATGTCAAAGATAATCCAGCTAGCAAACACTTTCTTGAACTTTGACAGGTGGGTCAATATGTTTAGACCGAATGTAGCGGACAAATCTTTTCCACTTAACCGCATTATAGGCAAGAGTGGTAGACCTGTGCACCTCTTTAAGAATGTCCATGTATTCTGGTGGAAGGTTAAGGTATCCAAATGCTAAGATTTCAGGAGCCAGATCGCAAGATTGAGAGAGTTGGGATCTGGGTGTCTGATTTCTCCATGGTTCTGCGTGAGAAGGTCAGGGCTGTTGGGAATTTTCTCGTGTGGAACTACTGAGAGTTCTATGAGGGTGGTGAACCATGGTTGGCGTGGCCACGTGGGAGCTACCAGGATGAGGCAGAAAGATATCTGCTGAATCCCTGAGCCAAAAACTAATGTAGTGGGAGAGGAGGAAATGCGTAAGCAAATATCCCTGACCAACTCATCCAAAGTGTATTGCCATTGGACTGTGGGGGTTGGAACCTGGAGGTGAAGGGGTTGAGAAAATGCCATCCCTGTAAAAGTTTGTTGGTGTTCCACCACTGAAGAGAGCAATAAGGTTGACGGCTGACAAACACTAGATCGTCCCGATGACCGTTTGCTTTAGACCATTGGTGTGCTACGCACTCTTGCAATGGATGCATGTGTAAACTGACATTGGGTACCATGGCGATACAGGAGGCCATCATGTCGAGGAGGCGCAGGACTGTTCTGACTATGACCTGTTGGAAGAGAGGGATGAGTGTCTGAAAATACTGTATCCTCGTGGCATTTGGGTAGGCCATGCCCACTTCGGAGTTGAGAATTGCCCCCAGATAAGGTGGAATCAGGAGGGGTTGGAGGTGTGACTTTGAGGCGCTGATAGTAAAGCCTAGTTTGTGAAGTAGCCGGGTCTGGTGGCTCAGTGGACTAATGCACCCACTGCAGGGGCCTGTGTTCGACCTCATGGTCACAGGTTCAAATACCGGCGGTTCCACTCAGCCTTTCATCCATCTGAGGTCGATAAAATGAGTACCATTGAGTTGGGTAACAATAAACATCTGTTATTCAGCGCCAAGAGACCTATGGGGGAACGTGCGCTTTACAAATACACATGTTATGTTATAAGTAGGTTGATGGTGACCTGTGTGTATTCGTGGCATTTTTGACAAGTGGCACATGATGAGCAAGTCGTCCAGATAAGGGAAGACGTGGATGGCTTGCCTGCGTAGATGAGCGGCCACCACTGCGAGGCATTTGGTAAAAACCCTGGGTGAGGTAGTGACTCCAAAGAGGAGCACTTGGAATTGATAATGGTGTCCACGGACTACAAATCTGAGGTACCGGCGATGTGCCGGATGGACTGGAATGTGGAAATAGGAGTCTTTGAGGCCAAGTGCGTCCATGAAGTCGCCTTGTTGTAACAGCGGGTAGACAGCCTGAAGAGTTACCATGTGAAAGTGCTCTGATAGAATGTATTTGTTTAAGGGCCTAAGGTCCAGAATTGGTCTGAGTGACCCGCCCTTTTTGGGAATTAGGAAGTGCAGCCAGTAAACTGTCATGCCCTGTTGATGGTGAGGGCCGGGTTCAATGGCTCCTTTTTCGGAGGAGCCCTTGTACCTCTTCCCTGAGTAACTGTTGGTGTTGCAGGGAGAGTTTGTGTTTGCGAGGTGGAATGTTGGGAGGGGGGGAAGTGAGCTCCAGACAGTACCCATGTTGGATAATATCCAATACCCACTGGTCGGAGGTAGCGTTCCGCCAAGCAAGAAAGAACCCTTGCAGACAACCCCAGACTGGTTAAGTGATTGGGGGGAAAAAGAGGGAAGTCAGAGCTTAGTGGTGGTGGTAGCGCCTTCGGGGGAGCCATCTTTATCTCTGCCTTTGGAGCGGTTACCTCTGTGGGAGCCTAGACAAAAACCTCTGGGAGAGGTGTGTTGTGTGTGTGTGGGGGTGTGTTGGTCTGAGGTGGAGGTGTTTGAACGGCTAAAGGACCCCTGAGCGTCGGGGTTTGAAAGACACCCATTGCCTTAGCGGTCTCTGCCCTTTATTCTCTCTAATAATTGGTCAATCTGCAGTCCGAACAGACGTTGCCCATCGAAGGGCAGGTTGAGCCAATTTATTTGAACCTCCGGTTTGAAACCGGTGATACAGAGCCATGCATACCTGTGCAAGAAGCCACTAGAGTTAACTCCCCAGCAGCCTTGTCTGCCGCTTCTAGGGTGCAGCGGATGGTGGGATTCGAGATTTGTTTCCCTTCAAAAACTCTCTCGAAACCCCTCTTGAGCCCCTCTGGGAGATACTGAAGGAGTTTCTCCATTTCTTCCAATTGGGCATGATCATACATTGAAAGGAGCCCAATCTAATTGGCCGATTGCGCAGCTACCCTCTTACTAGCAGCATCTATTCTTTTACTCTCTTTATCTGGTGAAGGGGCATCACCAGTTGTTTGAGAGTTAGCCCTTTTACAGGCTTTAGCAACTACTAAGGAGTCAGGTGGAAGCTGTCCCCGGATGTAAAGAGGGTCATTGGGAGATGCCTTATATTTCTTGTCCACCCTTGGTGTCATGACTGTGGCATGTATTGGGTCGTGAAAGATGTCTAGGGTGTGATGGAGCATGCCTTTAAGCATGGGTAGATATTGTGTGGAGCGGTGCCTGGAGGAAAGGGTCTCAAAAAGGAAAACTACCTCTAACGGCTCAGTATGTAGATCCACTTTGTGGAGTGAGGCAGCTCTACCAATTAGGTGATGGTAGTAAGAGGCATCATCAGGAGGGGAGGGTCGGGCAGGGTACAGATGAGGATCTGGGGTCGCCTGGAGAAGTGTGTGAGGAGTGAGAGTGTTGTGTGGTTGGCAGGGGTGGTGGAGGAGTAGAAAAAGCCAAAGGGGTTATGGCCTTGTACACTTTTTTCTGCTGCTTTAGTCAAAGTGGCATGTCTAAGGCTTTGAAGGAGAGCTGCCTTTTGAATGGGGGAGCAGCACATCCCAGAGGGCGGGTGAGTATTTGCCCAGTGTGGGGGATGTATCATGAGGTTTTTGTCATCGATCTCTTCTTGCAGCTTGTGAAGAATCAGTTCGGCAGTCCAGGATCTATGACCCGACTTTCAGACTTCCCAGTCGGCGACGAAGGTCTCGGCTCTGACAACGGCCGTGGCTTCGATGTCGGAAATGTCGGATAGGCTCTGAGGCGGGAGCGGTAGGTGCCAGCCGTGGCCCGAAGGCAGTGGCGGCCCGGCTGTCTGTCTCAGATGTGCCAGAGAAGCTGGACGACCCTTTGGAAAGGAAAATGCTACTTACCAGTATGCATCTGTTCTTGGCATGTAGAGCTGTAGAGTTATATACTTTGCATAGATCGCCATCTGGTGTTGGGCTCGGATGTTTGCACTTTGTTTTTCTTCGAAGAAGTCTTTGTAGTCACGAGATAGGCGACTCCTCCTTACGGTGATAGTGCGCATGGGCATCGACTCCATCCCCAGATTGTTTTCGCCATAAAGGGTGATGATGGAGTTAGTAAGAAGTAGAAAGAGATGTCCATGTGTGATGTATCTAAGTAAGATAGTACTACAACAGATAAAGGTACCCGGGGAGGCGGGTGGGCGTATACAACTCTACAGCTCTACATGCCAAGAACAGATGCATACTGGCAAGTAGCATTTTCCGTTCGAGGCATATGAGCTGTAGATTATATACTTTGCATAGACTATCCAGCAGTTTTTCCCTAGCAGTGGCTAACCTGTATCTGTTGCAGTGGTTTGAAAAAGTGTCCTTAAGACAGCCTGGCCCACACTAGCTTGTTGCTTTGCTTGCACATCTACGCAATAATGCTTTGTGAATGTGTGCGGTGTAGACTAAGTTGCAGCTTTGCAAATGTCATCTAAGGGAATGTTCCCTAAAAAGGCCATAGAAGCCCCTAGTTTTCGAGTGGAATGAGCTCTAGGGGGAACGGTTAATGTGCGCTTGGCTTTAAGATAGCATATTTGTATGCACTTAATAATCCACCTTTCAATTCCTGCTTTTGAAATGGGATTGCCTTTATGGGGTGGAGAGAAAGCAACAAAAAGTTGTTTAGTGTTTTGAAAGGATTTAGTTCTTTCGATATAGTAGAGTATTGCTCTTTTAACATCCAGGGTGTAAAGAGCTCGTTCTGCCACTGAATCTCGTTGAGGAAAAAAACTGGTAGCTCAACCGATTGGTTAAGGTGGAAGGCAGAAACTACTTTAGGTAGAAATTTTGGATTCGTTCTAAGAACCACTTTGTTATGATGGATTTGTAAAAATGGTTCTTGTATGGTTAGTGCCTGGAGTTCTCCAACTCTTCTAAGAGATGTGATGGCTATAAGAAAGGCTACTTTCCAAGTGAGAAATTGCAGTTCACACTTGTGCAAAGGTTCAAATGGAGGACCCATGAGTCTGGTAAGGACGACATTAAGATTCCACACTGGAGAGGGTGGAAGTCTAGGAGGAATTATTCTTTTAAGTCCTTCCATGAATGCTTTGATAGCGGGTACTCGAAACAAAGACAAGTGTTGTCTGTTTTGGAGATAGGCTGCTATTGCAGCTAGATGCAATCTTATAGATGTGTATGCTAGATTACATTGCTGTAAATGTAAAAGATAGCAAATGATGTTTTGAGTGGAAGCATCTAGTGGATTGATTTGATTGTTTGTGCAATAAATTGCAAATTGTTTCCACTTTGCTGCGTAGCATGCTCTAGCCTCTTTAATGATGTTCATGCAGTCTGGCGGGAGATTAAGGTAGCCAAACTCTAAGACTTCAGGTGCCAGATCGCAAGGTAGAGTTGACTGGGACCTGGATGCCTTATCTCTCCATGGTTCTGAGTGAGAAGCTTGGGTGAGAGGTGTAGTTTTTGATGAGGAACTACAGACAGTTCTAGGAGGGTTGTGAACCACGGTTGTCGAGCCATGTGGGAGCAACTAGGATCCTTTTTAGGGAATGCTGTTTGAGCTTCTGAACCACTAATGGAATGAGCGGGAGAGGCGGAAAAGCGTAAGCAAATTTCCCTGACCAGTTCATCCATAGCGCATTGCCTTTGGACGATGGGTGTGGATAACTGGACGCGAAGCTTGGGCATTTTGCGTTTTGGTGTGTGGCAAACAGATCTATTTCTGGGTAACCCCAATTGTGGAAGAATGGAAGAAGAACTTGAGGATGAAGTTCCCATTCGTGGATCTGTTGTGTTTGGCAACGGAGTAGATCTGCTATTTGATTGTGTACTCCTGGGAAGTGTTCTGCAAGGAGATATATGTTGTGCGGAATGGCCCATCGCCATATGCTTTGAGCTAGGTGTGAAAGCTGCAGAGTGTGTCATGTTGTCTGTACGGACTAGGACAGCTTTGCCTACTACTTGGAGTTGAAAGGATTTTAATGCCAGAAAAATTGCCAGTAATTCCAGGTAATTTATGTGGAGTTGTTTTTGCCGAGGGGTCCATATGCCCTGAATGGTATGGGTTTGAAGATGAGCTCCCCAGCCGGTGAGCGATGCGTCTGCTGTTAGCACCGTTTGTGGAACCGGGTCGAGGAACGGCCGCCCTATGGAAAGGTTTTTGTGTTCCATCACTGCAGAGAGCGATGTGTGCGGCTGTCCACCAACACCAGATCTGTTAGCTGACCTTGAGCCTGGTTCCACTGACGTGCTAAGCATTCCTGCAGAGGACGCATTTGGAGTCTCGCATAGGGAACGATTAAAATGCAAGAGGCCATCATTCCGATCAACTGCATGAACACTCGAGCTGGTAATGAGTGTTGAGGCTGAAATTGTAATATGAGAGCCTGAATGTTGCGTATTCTGACTGGGATGGGGTATGCTAGAGCTTTTGAAGTGTCTATGGTAGCTCCTAGATACGCTTGTGTGTTGGATGGTTGGAGGTGGGACTTGGTTAGATTTACAGTGAATCCCAAGTCGTGAAGCAACTGAATTGTTTTGTGTGTGTGGTGAACACAGCTGTTGTGTGACTTTGCTTTTATGAGCCAGTCGTCCAGGTAAGGGAACACATGAATGTGTTGTCTTCTTAAGTGAGCTGCAACTACTGCACTTTGTGAAGACTCTGGGTGCTGTGGTCACCCCGAACGGGAGGACTTTGAACTGGTAGTGTTGACCGTCCACCACGAACCTGAGATATTTTCTGTGAGCAGGATGGATTGGAATATGAAAGTAGGCGTCCTTTAAATCGAGAGTGGAGAGAAAGTCGCCCTGTTGGAGCAGTGGAAGCACCTGTTGGAGAGTGACCATGTGGAAGTGGTCTGACTGAATATAGAGGTTTAGGGGTCTGAGGTCCAGTATTGGCCTGAGAGAGCCGTCCTTCTTTGGAACTAAAAAATACAGTGAGTAAACCCCTGTGCCCTGATGAGGCAAGGGGACGGATTCTATTGCATGTTTCTGTAAAGAGAGACCACCTCTTGTTTTAGGAGAGTCAGATGTTCTGATGACATTGGACGTTGTCTGGGAGGGGTATTTGGGGGATTGGAGGTGAGTTCCAGGCAATAACCATACTGGATAATTTGTCTTACCCACTTGTCTGTTGTGATGGAAGTCCAGACAGGTAGGAACTGTGAGAGACATCCCCCGACAGGAGTGGAGTGATCGGGGGGTAGGGAAGGGAAGTCAATGCTTGGTGGTAGGGGAGTTGCGAGTGTTGTTGCCTCGGCCTCTTCCCTTATTATTTCCTCTGTATCCTCCCCGATATTATCCTCTGAGGGAGGTAGACTGATTGGTGCTTTTGTAGGAGGTGGTGTTTTCTGACGCCATTGTTTTAGAGCCACCCCTGTAAAAGGAGCGACGAAAGGAGCCCCTATTGGAAGGAAGTCGCAATGCCCCCATGGACTTGGCAGTCTCAGTGTCCTTTTTCATTTTCTCTAATGAGGCATCGACTGTTGGTCCAAACAGATGCTCCTGATCGAAGGGCTGATTGAGTATAGTGGATTGAACCTCCTGCTTGAATCCGAAGATTCGAAGCCAGGCGTGCCTACGCAATAAAACGCTGGTATTAATGGCACGAGATGCTGTATCAGCCGCATCGAGGGCGCATTTTATTGAGGTGTTTGTAATAAGTTTGCCCTCCTGAATGAGGTCATTAGCCTTACTCTTATATTGATCTGGCAAATGCTGCATAAGCTTCTCTAGCTCGTCGTAGTGAGCTCTGTCATAGCGTGCTAACAGAGCTTGAGCATTAGCAATACGCCAATGGTTAGCAGCTTGCGATGCAATTCTTTTCCCAGAGGAGTCAATAAGTTTTGATTCCTTATCAGGAGGAGGGGCGTCGCCTGTACTTTGGGAATTAGCCCTCTTGCGTGCGTTAGGCACAACAAGAGAGTCTAAGGGAACCTGGCCTTTAATATACACTGGGTCATTGGGAGCTGCTTTATATTTTTTGTCTACCCTGGGGTTAAGTAGTCTGGCTCCGACAGGGTCCTTGAAGACTTCCGGGCCATGTTTTAACATACCCTTTAGCATGGGCAGGGTGTGTGTAGATTTTTGTGAGGGTGTGAATGTTTCTAATAAAAAATCCTCTTCTAGGGGGTCAGTGTGTAATTCCACCCCATGGTATTGGGCCGCTCTATTAATAAGTTGTGCGAACCCAACGTTATCGTCAGATGGTGATGGTCTGGAAGGATACAGATCAGGGTCATTGTGCGGATCTGGATCCTTATGATAATCATCCCAGGGGTCTGTGTTCTTTGGTATGGTATGTGCGTCATCATCCTGATGTCCATCTCCATCCCCCTGTCCACCCCCATAATCATCATCAATATCTTGTGGTGCAGGTGAGAATATAGGTGGTGGGGAGTGTGCTGGTGAAAGCAATAGATTGGGGTCAAGAGGAGGAGGGGAGGAAGGTATATAAGGGGAAGAAGGGTTAGTACCCATGTCCTTCTTTTTGAGGGGTATTTGAGAGTCCTGTGGCTGGTGTAACTTCTGTCTTTTTGGAGGTTTGGACAGAAGGTGGCCAGTGTTAGGGTCAATATGCAATATTTGCTGCTTCGGATCCGAAGAATCTTGAAAGGAAAGTTCTTGTGATGGAATGTCTTTGGTCGGTGCCGAAGGCTTAGGGTCAGAGTGTTGTTTAGGTCTAGTTCCTGAAGCCTTGGAAGTGGTTTTGGATTCCTGAGCTTTGGTGAGTGAGCTTTGGGCTCCGAGGTCTTTTTCGGCTCCGAGGTCTTTTTCGGCTCCGAGGCCTTTTTCGGCTCCGAGGCCTTTTTCGGCTCCGAGGCCTTTTTCGGCTCAGAGGCCTTTTTCGGCTCAGAGGTCTTTTTCGGCTCAGAGGTCTTTTTCGGCTCAGAGGTCTTTTTCGGCTCCGAAGATTTGTCTTTAACAGGTTTGATTATTAGTTTCGGCACCGGGGTCTTCGGCGTCGAAGGTGTTTTCGGTGCCGACGAGGAAGGATGTGGCACAGGCTTGGTGTGGGGTTTCGGTGCCGAAGGTGTTGGTTCGGCACCGGGAGAAGGGTGGCTCGAGCAGGAAGGCTTCTGTTTGTGTTTCGTAGCCGGGCCCGAGGGCGGGGCGTCTGAAATTTGCTGTTGGTGTCGACCTGAGCCCGAGGGCGAAGGTGTTACCGGAGCCTTTGTTTTGGGTATATCTGAAATAGGGGGCAGAGTACTCACGGGCCGTTGAGCCGGGGTGACTGTCTGCTGATCTTCCACATCGGAGTCGTCAGCTTCCGAAACGGAGATATCTCCTTCTTCGGCTTGTGGTTTTAGATGGATATCAGAGCCTGCTCCGAAGATGTCCGGAATCGAGCTGCTTCCGCGGGACATTTCGTGACGTCGAGCCGGACGGTCACGGATGGTTTTCTTCGACCGGAACGATGTACAGGCCTCGCAGTGCTTTTCTTCGTGCTCCGGGGAGAGGCACAGGTTACACACCTCGTGCAGGTCGGTGTGTGGGAACTTAGCACTACACCCGGGGCATCTTTTAAACTGAGTCCGTTCCATGGACTGCTGGCGTGGTCGGCGCGTGAGGCCCAACGGCCCGCGTCGAAGCTCTCGGTCGAAGATCTTGTTTTGTAGGATGCGCGTCGAAAGGGGAAACGCGATAGAGAACAATACTGTCGAGTGGTGAAGGATTTCGCGTCGAAGGGGGTTCAAATACAATACCGACCCGGAGCGCAGCAATTCACATCCGAACCCGATGGCGGAAAAAAACAATCTGGGGATGGAGTCGATGCCCATGCGCACTATCACCGTAAGGAGGAGTCACCTATCTCGTGACTACAAAGACTTCTTCGAAGAAAAACAAAGTGCAAACATCCGAGCCCAACACCAGATGGCGATCTATGCAAAGTATATAATCTACAGCTCATATGCCTCGAGCAGATTGTTACGCGTGAGATCAATGTCGAGAAGGGGGGTGGAGGATGCTGTACTCATGGCTGGCTGCCCTGGTGGCAAAATCTTCGATTTGCAGCTTGGAGCCGAAGTGGTAGTCGGGGGAGAAGGTCCCTTCGTCTGCGGACGACGCTTGAGGGTGGTGTTTTCCCTTTATGTCCTGGGGGCCAAAAAGGTCCAGGGGTCATCTCCGCTCCTCCGTGACATCTCGAGACGTTGAGCCAGATGGTTGTGTAGCATTTTCTTCGAATAGAAGCAGCAGCAAGTGTTGCAAGCAGCCTCGCTGAACTTGGGAGAGAGACACAAGTTGCAAACCTGATGTAGATCGGTCTGAGGGTATTTTGCGAGACAGCAAGGAAAGTATCAAAATGGCGCTCGTTTCATCACCGTGGGGACCTGGTGGGAAATATATGCCGGATGGAAGAAGGCCCCGAAGGGCAAAAGACCCCCTGTGGACCAGAAGTCGAAATAAGCCACTTGGTCATTTCAGGAGTCGTCTAATCAAACGGAAGGGAAATGGAACACGGTCAATAACAATGGAGTTGATGAACATGCCCTTTACAGCAAGAGAAGGAGCCTTTCTTTGCATGTACAACTCAATCAATCAAATAAACTTTATTCGATTTTCAGATTAAAAATCATAAAAGTCACACATTATAAAATTTACAATCTAATGTTTAAAAGACTCATATCTTACATCTTTATATATCGCTAAAATCTTAAAATCATATCATCAGTTAATTATTATAACAAATGTTCTATACATTAGTCTGCCTCATGATGGGTTTCCCATGTTATACTTTTCCTTTTTTTCAGTATGGACTTCAAGAGTCCAGTCATAGCTCCCACACAATAAACATTGTCCAATTTTTGTAGATAAAGGTAGGCAGGGCGGCATTGCCTCTAGCCCCCACCCTTCAGCATTGGCAAAATCCATCTAGATCTTTCCACTCTGTAAAATTTGCAAAATAAAATCACATGTATTGTCGTCTGAGGGGACATTTCATCACAGGGGCACCTACAGAGCTCGCTGGTCCAGTCATTTTGTGTAGGGAAGCTGACTAATCGCTAAAAACTATCAAATCTGAGTCTTGTGAGGACAAACCTATCATAACTTCCTGTACACCATTCCAAATAAGGTTGAATAGTGGGAGATACAAGGGTTAGCTGATGTGTGATAACGGTGCTTTTCTGCATTTCTGAGGCCGCCCTTAGAGACTCTAGATGATCCTGACAGAAAACTCTAAAATCCTTCCTAGAGATTGTAGTCAGTGTTCCGGGGTTACTATAAAAGTCAGGTTTACCCACGTCTGTTAAAAATCTTCTAATGTACTTTAACCAAGTAATCTTGTTTGCGTGGGTTAAACTCATGGCATCTCTAAATAGCTCTGTATTATTTGACGTCCAAACTCTATGCCATAACAGGGGCTGCATCTTAATCAAATCGGAAATATAAGGAATCCCCAGGTCGTTGTGGCAGTTATAAACGGATGTGCTCTGTGGTGCTGCTAGTATAAACCGTAAAAACTTATTTTCCTCTTTTTGTAATATGGCTACATCCTGGTAACCCCAGACACCAGCCCCGTACATCGCTACACTCAAGCAATTTGCTTTGTAAATTTTAAGGAGGATCCCCGGGGGTCTTTTGCCCATTTTATTAGAAAAATTCATCAATGCCCCAATTGACCTTTTAAAAAGAAGAGTTCTACTTTTAACCGCTGGAATCCATGACCCAGAATGATCGAGTAAGACACCCAAATAGGAGAATGTATTGGTCGCATCGATCCTAGCCTTTCCCAGGGGCAGGCTTTTGCAGCTATTTCTCCCCTTCCCACATGTCATCACGTATGTCTTCTTGATATTAAGTTTTAGGCCCCGGCTGTCCATGAAGTCAGTGTATGTTTTAAGAGCACTCTGGAGACCCAGCTGAGTTCTGGCCATAAGCACTGCGTCATCCGCGTAGAGAAGTGATACTATGGGCTTGTTGTTATAGTGAGGAGGGTCTTTTGTCCTGGCCGTTAATTCCTCTTCTAAAGCGTTGGTATATAAGGAGAAGAGGAACGGAGCCAGGACACACCCCTGCCTCACACCCTTCTCCACTGCGAATGACGCAGTGCATTCGCCCCCTATTCCATGTCTCACTTTTGCTGAGGCCCCAGTATACAATTGCCTCAAAAACTGGACTAAAATTGGGTCTACTTTTAAGTCCCGCAAAACATACCAAAGTCTATTATGATTAACGCAGTCGAAAGCGGACGTAAGGTCCACAAACGCTACGTACATTTTCCCTTCTTTAGCTTGGGTATATTTCCCTGATATCATTATAAAATTCAACACCTGCTCAATAGTCCCTAGCCCCTGTCTAAAACCATACTGCACTTTACATAAAATGTTATTATCCTCGGCCCAAGTTTGTAGTCTGTTCAGGACTATTCTACCTACTACCTTAACCAGGGAGTCCAGGAGAGAGATCGGACGATAACACGCTGGGTTATCGCGTTCTCCCTTTTTAAAAATTGGAATAATCACAGATTCAGACCACGTCTTGATGAAGCCCTTCTCACAGCAGGCCTTCAATACCCGTGTCAGCAATGGGGACCAGAGTGCAGGAAGATTCTTAAATAGATCCATGGGCACGCCATCTGGCCCAGGCGCCTTACCACCTTTGCTTTCATTAATAGCTGCTGTAACTTCGTCTAGTGTGGCGTTTAGCCCTATAATCACAGATCTATCCGCCCGCCTTGTATCTGAAGATCAGTGTCAGTTAAGGGTTCTTCGGCCCCCCCTAACGCTGTACACGCTTGAGAAAAATTAAATCCAAGACTCCTCGTCTATAGCAACTTCAATCCTAGGTCCCTCATTGTTTGCAAAGAAAGGGGCATTTACTGCCCGCCAAAACATAGTACAGTCCCTTTTTTGTGAGGCCTCATAAAGTAGATCCCAGGCCTGTTCTTTTAGTTCTTTTTTCCTGTTTTTTCTAACCATATTATAATTCTTTCTGCATGTACTAATTTCCTCCTGGTTTCTCACGGTTTTATGGAGGGCGACCTTCAGCAGGTTATATGCTTTCGTACATTTAGTATCGAACCATCCATTAGTCCTTATTGGGGATACCTTCTTTTTTGCTCTTAGTGAGTTTTGAATCTCCAATGTAATAGATGAATAGGCCCTCAAAATATCGTTATAGTCTGCACTCTTGGAGACATACCGCTATGTGATCATTTGCATTAATTAGGATTTGTTTCGTCACTTCTTCGGCCTTTATCTTACCCCAACGTAAGGAATAGCCGTTCTGGCGTGCTAAGGTAATGTTTTGTGACAATGCCAGATAGCTACTATTTGGTTGTTCAACTAATTTGGGGATAGTTAAGCTGATGCTCAAGGGCAAATGGTCACTAAGGGTGTTGGAGTGGGTTTTAAAATTATCAAACCAAGTTGCGTATCTATTGGGGATGATTATAAAATCTATCAGTGAGGCTAAGCCTCTGCCAATAAACGTAGGAGTAAAATCAACACATGGAGTACACAAAAAATTTACAAAACCCAAATCATGTCCTGCCATAAAATCATTACGCATTTCTCCCCTTACATTATGTGTAAAATGTGGGGTATGTGCATTTACTTCATCATGTACCCCACACTGCCCATTTTCAGTATTACCACAAATACCAGTATTGAAATCCCCGCCACATAGGAAGATCACATCAATGTCATTTGGTACCCTTATTTTGTGCATTTCATCGCTAAGCGAATTTATGATTTTACCCAGTTCACCCTGTTCGATATTATAAAAATTCACTATAAATAGTACTACAGGAGAGTTCAAATGGATGCCCAGCAATTGATAACTCGTAGAACTAAGCTTTTCTATTTTTCTAACCTTAATCAAATTTGAAATATATACACACAAACCTCCTTTATATCTTCCATGCATAGATCTAACAGCAGGTATATGGAAAGTCTTATAGCCATCTAGATTGATCTGCTTCAGTAACCAGGTCTCCTGAAAACATAGGATGTCAAAACTATATATAAAATCTATCCAGATGGAATTATGTACTTTTGAATGTAGACCAGCAATATTCCAAAAAAGCACACGTATTCCATCAGAAACATTAACAGTTGGGCTATCAGGGGTGATGGTTCCTTTGGTGTGTGCGTTTGTCCCGCTACCATCAATGACGTTTGTAGGACATGCAACACTAGTATCATCCTTCACTACATTATTCGCTTCCTCACTATTATCCTTTATCATGCTGGGGACAATGTTACACCCCCCAGTATCGCTCTCTCGTATAATCGCACTTGGTTCTGAGGGTGCTACTTTATCAACACAGTTATACTCATTACCATTAACCGGGAGTCAATCGTTCTCATCCAAGGATTGTAGCGGCATAAATCTATTGGAAACCTCTATACTATGTGCCTCCTTGCTTGTGGTCTGTGCATGGGAATACCTATCCCTAATCCATTTTACAGGGCCTGGTTGATAAAAGTAGCTCAAGGGAAAAACCTTTATGCCTACTTCCAAGTTACATCTGTTATTACCCATCCTTCGGAAAATTTCCCGGACCAAAGTAGGATATCCTAGGGAGAGAACTACGCAGTCCCCTTGCGCATATTTTCCAATTGTACCCACCCAGGGGACCCGTCTAACCATTTTAAAAGCTGAAAACATATCCGGGGTTAGACCTGTTCTAGTTCCCAAGCAATGAATTGTCCTATTCCTCAGTGTGTCCCACGTTTCCTTTTCCCCTTCGAGTAGTGGGGGAACGTTTGTCAGCACCATTGTATAAGGTAGCGCCGCAGGGAGTAAATTTAAAATTTGACGATTCTCTAATTGCTCAGGTGATTTAAACTCATCTTTCCCTATATTTGGGCCCATTTCCCTCTGATGTCTATTACCCTGTCGTTTGTCCGTCCTATCAGTGCTCTTTTCTAGCAATTCACTGACATTCCCCAAACCTGGGGTATGGTTGATATTGAATGGTTTTTTGGGGGGCCTATAGCCATCGTGATGTGGTCCCTTTTTCTTCCGAATTTCTCTGGAGTCACAGTGTTATCTATTGTATTCAGGCAGCGTGGGTTGAGAGGGTCTCCCTTTTCTCTACTTCTTTTTATTACCCTTATTATCCACTGTAGGGAGCCTATCTCGATTCTCTGCCAGGGATGCCAAGCCCAGCTCTATCTTGACTAATCTTAATTCTATGGCAGCAAACGATTGTTTAATGTATTTGCTTAAATCGGCTAGTTCATTCCCTATATTAATTGTATCTGCGTCATGATTCCCTTGCCCCCTTCTTTTAGTTTTCCTGGCCAAACCTTTATTTTTAGATTGTATCAAATTACCATTCCCCTGTTTATTCTTCACTGCAAGTATCTGCGGGATGGGCTCAGGTGGAGCGTTATATATCAAGACCTGTGGGCTTCTAGGCCCTTTTTTTGGTTTCGGCATACAGCATCTTTAGGGTGGGGGGAACAACTCTGCATCCAGATCGCTGGTGATGATCTCTTCACCAGTAACCTGGATGCAACCATTTATGGGCTCCCTATTAGGGTTTCCTAAAAGCCCCTTCTCCCCAACATCTTCGATCTCTGTCTGTTGTAAAAAAGTAGTCTTATTCGTAGTAACTACGTCCTGGGGGTTCCCTTTTAGGGACTCCTCGACCGTAGATATTTGCTTATCTAGTGCTCCGACCGCCCCTTTAAGATATTTCAAAATGGTCTTATTCACATCTGCTGATTTACCACCAGGTTGCCCTAAGCTCGCGTTTTGTAGTTTTCTCTTCCCCATTATGCTGCCTCTTATGATTAAAACACAGATATACTCTTTCCGCTACACGGTGCGCGGTGACTGCCTATTATTAACAAGAATAATCTAATCTACAGCAGCAGAGATTGCACCCCCTTCCGTTTTTGATTACTAAAAGGGGACGAAGTCTTACAGAATCAAACAATTAAACGTTCGTTGTTCTCTCTAATAATTTCAAGGGCTCAAAAAGCGTACATACAGTTCGAGCCAAGGGACCTGGCCCAGCCCAGCCTCCGCCGGACTCTGACGGGCTAAGACGGGCCCGTCTTGGCCCGCGCGCGTCCCGCGTCGCGTGACCGGCTCTGTAGCGTCCTCCAGGGAGCGGGGCAAAAGTGCAGGAGTGCTTGTTGTGGGCCAGGGACTGCGGTAAAGTGCCAGGTGCAGTTCGTTGCAGAGCGGTCTCTCGCGTGACCGGCTCTGTACCTTTGTAGCGTCCTCCAGGGAGCGGGGCAAAAGTGCAGGAGTGCTTGTTAGGGGCCAGGGACTGCGGTAAAGTGCCAGGTGCAGTTCGTTGCAGAGCGGTCTCCCGCGTCGCGTGACCGGCTCTGTACCTTTGTAGCGTCCTCCAGGGAGCGGGGCAAAAGTGCAGGAGTGCTCGTTAGGGGCCAGGGACTGCGGTAAAGTGCCAGGTGCAGTTCGTTGTAGAGCGGTCTCCCACCACATACTTTTACAAAACTTTATTGTGTGAATATACTATCCCGTCAACAAGCAACCATTGGCCTGTGGCTGTTGCAGACACATTTATATATTTCAATTCCTTCTTTCTTTGCATGTACAACTCTCTATACAACACTTTGCTTCACATTCCATCCTCACCTGCCGTGCGGGTAAACAATCTAACAATGGAGTCGAAGAACATGCGCATTACCAGCCAGAGGAGGAGTCAAGATACCTCCTGACTCGAAAGACTTTCTTCGAAGAAAAACAACATTCACACATTTAGGCCCAACACTAGATGCCAGGATTATGCACAGCATGTGTATCTACAACCACACATGCCTTTAACATTACTTTTTCTTTGGGGGACTTCAAATATCATTCCTTTATAGTGAGTGCTTGCAGTTTGCTAATCCTTCTGGCAAACCTTAAGCCTAGACTTCCATGAAACATATTTCAAATCTGCTTTATGCAACTGTGAGAAAGTGCCATCTTTCTTGCATGGTATGCCCCCACTTTTTGCTGAATTGCTGATGTACTTTGACTGAGTGTGCCCTGGGCTCCTGCCAATCAGGTGCCCAGGGCCTGTGTTCCTTCCCTAAAACTGCATTGAAGCCTAAACCCAATTGCCATCTCTGGCCACATGTCAGCCCCTGGTAAATGGTACCCTAGGTACCCAGGGCACTGTGACCAGAGAAGGCCTCTAAGGGCTGCAGCACTTATTGTGCCACCCTTAGAGGCCCTGTACCCTGACACACACACACACACACACACACACTGCCTTTGCAGGCTGAGTGTCTTGGTGCAGAACAAAACAGAGTCGACATGGCACACATCACTGTGTGCCATGCCCACAAACACACTGCCCTGGCATACCTCAGTCACCCCTCTAGCTGGGTGCACTATGCCAGTGGTGAGGGTACATGTGCATGAGCCCTGTACCCCTACAGTACCCAGGTCCATTCCTGGGTACTGTAAGTGCAGTGCTGCCATTAAGAGTATATGGTGCTGGGAGGTCATCATCACGAACTCCACAGCACCATGATGGCTACACTGAAGACTGAGAGGTTTGGCATCAAACTTCTCAGCACATTAAACCCACACTGATGCCAGTGTGGGATTTAATGTAAGATGCACGACAGAGGGCAACTTAGAGTTGCCCCCTGAACCTAACCCACAATCCACGTCCTGCCTGAGAGGCTGCCACACAGCAGACATGTTGCTGGACCCCTGGGTAGAGAGCCATCCGCTCTCCCGGGCCTGCAACAATGCACGTCCTGGGCGAGGTGCTAGGTCTCCTCCCCCAGGATGGGCAGGGGGAAGCTTCAAAGCAGGAAAATTTTAGATTCAGGAGGTTCGACTGCCATTATACTCCTTGACCTGAGCGCAGCATTTGATACGGTGAACCATAGGATCTTGGCTCATCGGCTCAGGAAGATAGGAGTAACAGGCATGGTGCTTCAATGGCTGTGTTCTTTTCTGGAGAGAAGGTCCTTGCAGGTATTTGAGGAGAGCTTTGCATCCAAATCTACCCCACTACTGAGTGGAGTCCCTCAAGGTTCCTCGCTCAGCCCGACCCTTTTTAATGTATATATGGCCCCACTGGCATCTGTTGTAGCCCCCTATGGAATTCGCATCGTGACCTACGCCGATGATACACAATTGGTGGTGGCGTTAAACCAAGCTGATCATAGTACTAACAGCCTTTACCCCTGCCTAGAGGACATCTCGAGTTGGATGGACGCGTCCCAGCTCAAGCTCAATGGTAGGAAAACTGAGCTCATGATACTAGGCAACCCCCTGAATTACAAATCCAGCTCTATGTGGCCAGTTGGCATGGGTCCCCCCCGGTCCCCAAATCAGAAATCAAGAGCTTAGGCATCTGGCTGGATCAGGACCTGAGCTTTAGAGTACAGGCTAGGAAGACGGCAGCCACTTGTTATGGCTTGCTCAGAATGGCCCGTAAAGTCCTCCCGCTCCTTCCCTTCCAAGCCAAAAAAGTATTGGTTCAATCTCTTATACTGTCCAGACTGGACTATGGAAATGCACTGTACCTGGGTGTCCCCACTACAGTAGTCTCTAAACTTCAGTCTGTGCAAAACAGCGCTGCCAGGCTTCTTATGGGAGTCCCCAATCGACAATCGGCGATTGTCTCTCTTCACTGGCTTCCAGTCCAGGAATGTATTAGATTCAAGGCACTTTGCCTAGCCCAGAAATCCATGCAGGGGATCGGCCCCCCCATTAATTCTGCCATGATCCGCCCCTATAAAGCCAACAGGAAACTTCGATCAGATGATCTTCATCTAGCCGTGGTCCCAAAGATTAAGAAGGCTAGGAGTGGTGGGCGCCTGTTCTCCTATAACGCCACTAGACTCTGGAATTCTCTTCCACTTTCTCTTCGTAAGGTGTCCAATCATGTTGCCTTCCGCAAACAATTGAAAACTTTTTTGTTTCCCTAGCTCTTCGCGGTCCCTCCGCCTTCCTCTTGTGTTCAGTCCTAGTGCTGGGATGCCTCCGGGTAGCCATGCGCTTTATAAATGTGTTTTCATTTCATTTCAAAGGCCTTTGTGAGCCTCCCCAGACCACTTGCTGTACTCAGCAACTGGTCCCCACAGGTTCTAGCCCCCACTCTGGCGGGAAACCCCAAGTGAGGAAAGGGGGTGTGCCAGCCTCTGCCAACCCCACCCCTCAGGTGGGGGAGGCGAAGCACATCTCCGGGCTCTCGCCATCTTGAAGATGGGGAGCCCTGCCCAATCAGGACTGGCTCCTTGCCCCCTCCCACTGGAGAGTGGCAGGATAGAGGGTGTACCCACCCCAGGGAAGGGACCCATTGGTCCCTGCCCTTTACCTACCTGTAACGCCCCTAAATCTAGTATTTAGGGGCACTCTGAACCTTCCTTCCTCAGATCCCGAATCCGAAACAAGCAAGAAGAACAATTAGAAAGAAGACCTGCCGTGCAGCTGCTAAAAAGAAGACACCAACTGACTTGGACCCAGCCCTACAGGCCTGTCGACCCTCGAACCTGCTCCTGCTAAACCCCGGCGTCTCCAGTGGTCAGCAACCTCGAAAACCCCGGAGGACCTGACTGCCTTGTGACTCTAAAAAGACTGGGACTCCCACGAGCAGTGGTACTGCTCAAAGCAAGTAACAAACCCCTGGTGCCAGCCAGGAACCGCGACTCCTGCACACTCTGCACCCGCCGAGCCCGGCCTGTGCCTGAGTGGACAAAGACTACGAGGACGTCCCCCCGGCGACTGTGACCCAGAATCCAGCACCCACGGACCCTCCTCGACGCTCCTGACGACGCCTGCAGCCCCAGAACCAGGGACCCCTCCAACCGCGACCAGCAGAGGGTAAGATTTCCCGACGCGAAAAGACACCCCTGCACCCGGCGCCCTGCGGCCCCCTGTGCCCAACTCCGTGTTGCCTACCTATCCTCCAACTACCCAACTTACCTCTCGAAGTGGTGGTCGCACCTGAAGAATCTCCGTCCCCGAGCTTGCAGCCTTTGTTCAGCTTCCAGCTTCTCCATTGAAATACACTGAGCACCCGACGGCTCAAAAGCACCCTGCACCCAACCGCCCGAGTGCCCCTGGGAGTGCAACACCTATCCTATTCTACTTCCCCACTTGCCCTGTGTAAGTGACCAGGTGCCCAGCTCCCACAGTCGCGTGGCCTGCCTGCTAGCAGCCACCAACCAAGGGCCCCCTGCCCGCCATAGGCTAACATTGGGCCTAACTCACTCTGCACCCGGCCGCCCCTGTGCCGCTGAGGGTGTACCAACTGTACCTACCTGACCCTGGGAGACCCCTGAGTCTATGCCCAGAACCTTAACTCTGCCAGTCGAGTACTTACCTGAAAGTCGATAACCTACATTTTCTCCATAGGGTAACAATGACTGGTTTACACTGAAATTTCTTCTAAGTGTCGAGTTTTGAAACTTTCAAATATTCCTTAAAAATCGCCCGATCAACGAAAACGAAATTACTCACCTGTTCTCAGGAGAGATCCCAATGCTGGATCTTGGTGCCCAGCACTGACCCTGAAAAGCAATTACAACTGTACTTACCGATAACTTGATTTTCCTCCATAGGATAACATTGCCTGGTTTTCTCCAGAAATTCTTCTAAGTATCGATTTTTGAAACAAACAAATATTCCTTAAAAATCGCCTGTGTAACAAAAACGCTTTCTTTCAACTGTTTACAGGAAATGCACCAGGGTTGAATCCAGGATCCAACCCTGAGTAAGAAAATCATACGTAAAGTAACAAACTGATTTTACTTAAAAACTCCCATTGAGCTCAATGTTATAATTGTGTTTGAATTGTGTTGCCTATTGCAACAACTGTAGCTATTGCATTTAAAAGTCTATTGTGTATTGAAAGTATATAACTAAAGCATCTCATTCTGAGAAAGTATTTTTGTACCTACTTGTGGTTCTAAAATAAAACAATATATTTTCATATACAAAACAATTGGCCTAGAGTTCAGTTCTTGAGTGTGTGAGACCATTTGCTGACTGGGTGTGTACAACAAATGCTTTACACTGTCCTCTGATACTGCCTTACTGCTCGACCAAGCTACCACTTTAGAGAGTAAGGTTATATCTAACTTTAGCCTCTGCCAAACCTCTGGGGACTGTGGACTCTGTGCACACTGAACCTTACTTTGGTTCAGTATATACAGAACCACTTTCTTACAGCAACAATAAGAAATGTTTGTACATAAACTGCGACAATACTGTGCTTAGCTCCGATTGAACTGGAGGATTTCTCACTCATGGGAATGCACTGAAGAGGCTCTTCAAATATTCCTTAATTAGCCTCGTAGACACAAGTGATGGGGTAGAAATAAAACAGTGGTATTTGGAGATTGCCGCAAGGTATCCATTAACATGGGTACATTGGAGTCCTGCGTGCACTAAGATGTAAGAGTTATGGAAGCAATTGCTGAGGTTGGGTGTGAAGCAGATGTAGGCCTTATGACTCACAGCAGGAATAAAAAGGTTTGCATTTAGCCTTACAAATTCTGTTGGTCAACTACACCCTCGTCTGCCCAACTATTTTTCTGCTTTCATTGAGGATGTCAAGGCTGGCATGCTCATGCTCAGGGGTCAAGCTGTGAAGTTCCAGATGTAGAATTTGGCTGCTGAGGTGGAACAGCAGATGTAGATTTCTATCCAGAGGAATGGCAGCGGTGATAAACATTTACAAAATGTCTGTCATAAAGCTATCTCGGCCACGATGGCGCTATCAGGATTATACAAAAGGCTTCTCTATTGACATTGGCTATTGTCCTCGGAAAGAGGGGAAGTGGCAGAAAGGCAAATGTTCCACTCTAGGTCATTGGAAATGTATCTCCATTTGTTCCAATTGCCAGAATCTGGTGGCAAAGAACCACAATGGTTTGTTATTCCTTGTTGCAAATTGATCGAGTTCGGGTTTATCCACAGATGGAATATTTTCTGCAGTATGAACAGGCAGCCGATTACTATCAGGCTATAGCCTAATAGGCTTCTGTTTAGGAAAATGGCCAAGACTTGGCTATTTCCCCCCAAATAATCTCCGTTACTGCGCCTGGACAACATACGACATGCCAATTTCAGCACCAAGACGCCTCGGCATTCATGCGCTCTACAAGTACCGTACTTACTTATGTGTTGATTTAGCTACCACTTATGAGTTTTGACATTCCCCTGTCGATCTGGTAAAGGTGTCCAACCCCTTTATTGCTGGTATGTTCCTAAGAACACCGATGACTGATGTATTTCGGGGACAAAGGCAGTCAGGCACCTGCAGATGGCGTTTGGTTCTAATACCATGGTATGAAATTGTGTCCGCTTATGTCCATTATTCCCTTGCTGGAAATTCCCTAAGAGGTGCACCCAGTTTTCTTGAGCGGCAACCGCAGTCATTATGTAACTGAATGCCTGGGGTATGAAGGATAAAGCTGCAATGGTATTGTTCCGGTCGGTCCACCATACCAGCGGTGGTTGATTTGATCTGTTAGGAGTACTTGCACCTTGAAACTGCATCCACTGATCTCTCATTCTTTTCGTCGAGGATTCATATGAAGACAGCAGTTGGGTGTCAATGGTATGCACGAGGACATCATCCCAAAAAGATACTTTCGGTTTTCCCTGAGTACCAGAAAAAAGTGGAATTGCTTTGGAGATGGTGTATGTGGTCTTCCGATGGAAATACCTTTTCTTCTCGTATGTAGTATGGACCAGAGAAACTGAATCCTGGTAGTTCGAGTTAGCGTAAATTTTGTAGTATTGAAGTCATGCTGAGTTTGTGAATCAGATGAAGACAAGCAGTGGTGGAAGCTGCTGTCTCTGGAACATGTGTGCCCCTTTATGAGCCAATTATCCAGATAAGGGAAGACTTGCCCCTGGCTTCAAAGGACCGCAGCAAGCGGAGAGATGCATTTTTCAGACATGCGGTGCAGATATGAGGCCAGATTGAAAATGACAAAGGAAGAACAACTCTCTTGGAAGCTCTTTCAGTCTGAGCGTGGAATTTCGCAATATCGTCAGATGAGGATTCCACCGGTGGTGGTTCAAAGTCTTCCAGAGGATCCGCTATATATTCATCCCATTCCTGAAGCTCTGAAAATGGAGTTGTGTCAAAGACCTGCTCTTCACCTTCTGCATCATAATCCCCTGTTGACTATCTTGCTGAGGTGGTGGTGTGGTGTAGATTGTTGGGGAAACAAGCAGTGGCTCAAGTGTTAGATGTGGCCGAGGTGTTTCCACGGGCTCTTGTAAATTCGGTTGAATTGGTGTCAGTGCTGACGTAGTGGCATCTAGGGTTGGGGAACACTAGTAAACCTGACGTAATAATCAGCCATCGTGAATTCAATATCTTTTAGCAAATTTAGCGACGCCTGCATCACTGGTGGATAATTATATTGTTTTTCATAGTAGGAGGGCAGAACATCTACGATAATATCCATTTCTGCAACTGTTTTCCCATGGTAAGGGATGGATGAAACTGTGTTAAATACTGGTTGTCTTTATCGGTGTGCTGTCATTGTCTTGGCATTTGACACTCAAAGAATCGCACTGTACGCTCGTCGGACAGGACCACCCTCCCCCATCAACAGGTTTTTCGCCACCTCCTTTGAAATCAAAGATGTGTGCAGGTAGTCTTGGAGACACTGTTCTTGATGACGTCTGAGAAAGCAATAAAGAAGTCGGCACGTCCAAAGTAAGCCTGGGAACAGTTAAAGCCGGCATAGTTTTTGTTGATAATTTAATTAACATCATTGAGGGTGTTGTTGCCTCGTCGACAGGGTTACTGGTGTCACATTAGTAGATGACAATAAGGAGGCTTTTGTTGACGGTGGTGCCGACAGGGACTTCAGCAGGCTGGGCTGCATACAGTACCAAGCAAGACAGGCAGCGCCAGCTCTGCTCAGTGCTGCATTGTGGGACCTACTGGTCACAGATGTATGCAATCTTGTCAATCTGTTTGGAAATATAGGACTTTAAAAGCAAAAATACAGTACCAGTATACCAGTACCAGAATACCGCTCTGTGGCTCACAGTGCTGATATCTGAACAATGATCTCCCCCATCACAAGGATTAAAACTACAGTTTTTTAAATTCAATAAACAAACCACTCTTCTACACTGCTGAGACTCATTCATATTTAATTTGAGGGAGGAAAAGGGTAAGCAATAAAAGCCACAAACCACAATTTCATTTTCCCACATGCACTGTCCACACATCAACCATTGGACACAAACCAGCCCTGTGTACATACACCACACATTGGTATATGCTACCATCAGCTAGTAACACAAATGATATGATGCTCTAAAACTCAAATGTACCACCAACACACATTAGCATGCCAACCACAGCACTACGGTATGTGCCACCAAAACCAACATGCACTATAACCTCACCACCAGGACTAATAAAACAACCATGCCCAGATGCACCAACCACACCAATAAACGTTACCACACCTACTACACATCACTGATGCCCATTCCCAGATTCCTCGCTCAGTCACACCAACATTCTTGACTGAAGTCCACGCAAACTCTTTGCCCACACATAGCCGCCGCACTCACCTGCTGAGGCAGAAAGCACATCTTTGCAAAGCTTGAGCCAGAATGGGAGTTTCTGCAAGCCCATTGAAGTCAGCATGTGGCACAGCGTCTCCTTGATGTCCTGCCGCAGTCTAGGATCAGTCTCTCCATCCAGCAGGATTAGCAGTGCACCCTCCAGGCCAATTTCCCGGAGGTTCACCTCTGCAGAGAGGGAGCGACAAGACATTTACTTGGGCCTATAGCGAAACGAACATTTTCGGTGCATTTGAGAGATTAAACGTAGACATACAAAAGGGTACAATACAGCAAGTAAATCAGTTCTAAATGTAGACACGCTGCAAAGACTACTAAACAGGAAGTGATCCCAGGCATTCTGGAAGTGCAAATGTCAGAAAGGTAATAAGATAGGTATAAAACATTGCACATGCACAAATGCTCTTTGTGTGGTAGTCAAGTATTCCCTCTGTACTAGTCTGAAAGTGTTTTATTTGTATTTTTCATGCCACAAAGAAGGTATAAGGTAGTAGGCAGAATGAGAAAAAACGTTTAATGGTGCGGTAAAACATTGTAGGAAAGGGGCTGTGTAAAAATCCTAGATGGCTGCACAATGCATACGTAAAATAAATATACAGCTGCAGAGACAGAAAATCCAAGACTCTGAGCATCAAAAGCCAGAAAAGAACATATCACTCAGTCACATGTTCACCATGAAGGAGTAGTTTCTTACCTGTAACTCCAGTTCTCTTGTAGGGGTATTTCCGTGATAGTCATAATCACTGTTCCCAATAACGTGCGCGCATGTGCGCGCGCGCACCTCTGTTACATGTAGCGCGCAGTGCTGTGTGTGGAGCGCGCACACACAGCACATCAAACGAGAACGTTCGCGCCGATGCTTTTAAAAGCGAGCGGCGCGAAAAACGGGTGTTTCTTTCACGCTGCGGTGCATACTGTGTGCTTTTGTTTAAGTATTCATGTTAATTGCAGCGCCATCACGAGCTGCAATTAACATGAATACTTTAAACAAAAGCACACAATCTGATCATCAGCCTGCAGCTGCGGCGCTCTATTAAGAAAGAAATTCAGCAAGTCTACAAAGACGGCGTGAAAAGCACACGTCGTTTTTGTAGACTTGCTGAATTTCTCTTCTTACCATGGCTGCCCTGCTTGTGCTCTCATATACAGCCCCTCCAATACTCTCTTCTGGGAGCACACTTTTTTCGAACGTCGTCTTCCTTCTGCCCGATAGCTGCGAGAAGCAGTATTGACTAATTTTAACTGCCCTGATGTCATTGGTACCTCAAACGTGATGTGGCGTTTTGGCCCGAGACCTGAGAAGATGGTGCTGTTTCACCTGTCTCACAACATGACTAAAAGCCCGGAGTAAACATGCATTGGCAAAGTCAACAGATTTCGGCTTAAGGATATGTTGACTTCTCTAATGAAAACTAACTGGACAGTATTTCAGTGGGCGGAGAGAGCACACGGACGGGATGAGGAATACAGAGAGCAGTGAGAGAGGAGCAGCTGATGTAGCCTACGGCCAGAATAGCCCTCTTTGGAACTGGGAAACCAGTTTCGAGGCCCAGCATCAGCTCAACATCGTGTGATTATTTATTCTCCCCTGTGCCCAAAAATGAGTGTCACACTGTGTAATGTAATCGGTCGTAAAGTGCTCCAAAATCCCTGCACTGAGTTCACGCTATAAATAAAAAAAAATAAACAGGTGCACATGAGACAACAATAAAGTCGCGCGTCGGCCGCACACAGGAAAGACTGTAACTTGGAGCACAGTTGTTACACAGCTGTACACTGTGCTTAAAAGAGCAACATGGAGGGCAGAGGGTGGGGTAGAAGAAGCATGTAAGGGAGTCAACTGGATAAAACACGCACTGTCATGGAGTGCTTCAGGATAAAGAAAAAAAGAGCCCCCGAAAAGCAAGCACTCCTGAAGTATAGGAGGAGTCAATCAGAGAGGTGATATGCACCCAAGGAAGGACAAAGGCATGCTGGAGGGGCTAAAATAAATAGAGCCAGCGAAAATAAAGAAAGCAATTGTGACTGACTAAACAAAAAGCCAGTGATATGCAAAGGGCGAAATGTTTTCCTAGGTACGCTTTAAGCATGTCCCCAATATGTCTTTGCAACTAGACAGCTGCGCTGTCTGGTAGGCTTCAACCTAAAAAGCAGTATTATCTAAATAACCTGCCCCATACCAACAGCACCGTTTATAAGACATGAATATAGTGTTTAACTAATCAAACTTTGAAATTTTATTTTGATGCATTTAGGTTTCAGCTCACAGTTCGCCATCATAATATCTTTTTTGACTACTAATACCCCTTCTTTAATTTGAAGTTAAGTTCATTTCACCCGAATGTGAAATGGAACTGCTGGCATTTCACTTAAAATTTGGCAGTTTTGAAAAACAGCTTTTGGCTGAAGCTTAACTATGGCCATGTTGCTCTGGTATATGAATAATTAGAACTGAAATTTTAAATTTCATGCCAAACTCCACCTCATAGTAACCACTGGAATATTTACTAAAAGAAGTAGAAGACTAAAAGATCTCTTGATGCTGACACCCCAAGTGGTTGAATAGGTGATGGGAACACAGGCAATAGCCATCCGGCATCCGTTCACTTTTTCAAATCTTTTTATTACTTTGTAAGCGGCCATCATAAATACTGTTCTTCTTTATCTTAACAAATTAATCATTTAATCATTCATCTAGCACATCACCCTAATCCTTATCACATTTTACTGGTTACACATTGATACTGGAAAAAAATTAAATTGGGATGTGCAGTCTATAAAGCAGCCCACACCAAATTCTCACCTTACATCTTTAATCTAACTATCAAGTAGTCTGAGAGTTCTCAGACAAAAATAATCTTCTTTAGAAACCCCAAGCTCAAAATCGCCCATGCACAGCACCAATCCTTTTCAGGAACTACTATTCTTTCATTAAACTCTCTCCCTGCTGATCTAACGACTAAATTGATACTGCAGTCTTTTCGCCAGCAACTAGAAGCACCTCTTCAGACTGTATTTGACACAAGAAGGTCTAAATATTGTTGCCTGTACACAAACATATGCTATCATCTCCATGCATATGACTATTTTTGACGATAGAAACCAATTGTATCTCCATTAAGATGCATTCTTATGCTTCCCCATCCACTTAACCCTACACCATTGTCTTCCTACCTCCTACCTCCTAGTCCTCTTTCCTTTTCTCATCTTCTGACCTTCTTAATCACATTGTCTTACTTTCCTCTGGCACCTGTTCCCGTTCTACCATCTCCTCCCATCCTTCTCCATGACTCCTTCTCTCAACACCTTACCAATGCTTATCTTTGCCCATCCTTTTCACCCAAACCCATTTCCCTGACCCTCTCTAACTTTCCATCTCCTACCTTCCTTTTGCTGATTACAGCGACCACTCCCTCTCACAGTGCCACTCTCTTGGGTTTTCCCTCTCTCTTATTTTCTTCTTAGTCACTACCCTTCCTGTTATACCTCTCTTCCATCTTCAATGACTTCCCTTGATCTTGCTGTGTTTCTTGTTCGATTTTAGACCTTCGCATCACTGTACATGTTGTACTCTAAAGTGCTCCTTTGTTTCGTGGTGTCTAAGAGCTCTGTAAAATTGTTAAATAAATAATTGAAACTCAATCCCATGACAAGGATGTAATACTTGCTAATAAAACTCAACATTACTCAGTGCTTTGCCACTGTGTATGGCATGTATCATATTTGTCATATAACCACTGAGTGTTCAGGGCCCTTTTCTCCGCTTACACAATGCCATTATATATTAGATGGCTGTTACAGGTTTTTTTTATTGAACTTGTGCAGGCTGAAACAACAAAGAAGATTTACAAACCTTCATCCAGTAGTTACATATTACAAAGGACGTTAGCCTGCATTCAGTCCCAATGTCCATTCTGTAATTTACATCAACTGTGCTATAACTTTGGCTGCAACGAGATTCAACTCATTTGTTTTTATCATGGTGCTTTATGGCAGGAGGACTTCTCCGGCAGGGAAGTGCAACAGTAATATGTGCCAGGTTAGTGCTGCTCCAACATCTCCTAGGTTAATAAGGTACGTAGCTTGGTCAGTAAGACTCGGGGGTGAGCTTCAGATTTCCAACAATCACACTGGTATATCATGTTAATCAATATATGCGAAGCAGCGCATGAGAGGGCTTAAGAGCCAGTGGAAAGGGAAAAGAGTGCAGATTGTGATGGGATACTTAAAACTGCGGGACATATTTACAAGTCCCTTGCGCCACTTTTGCGCCGCCGTTGCGTCACGCAAGTGACGGAGCGGCGACGCAAACCATGCGCCGCGTTACGCTATATTTACAACGTGACGCATCTAGAGAGATGCGTCACGTAGTAAACCCCTGCGCCACATGAAACCTGCGTCAGGTTTCATGTGGGCGCTACCGGCGCAGGGGGCGTTCCGGCGCAGGTGCGCCTCGGAAAAGTGACGTAGTGAAATCTACAAGATTTCACGCAGTCACTTTTCCGACGCTGGTGCGCCACATCCTTACGCCTGCTTCAAGCAGGCGTAAGGATTGACGCACCATGTTAGGGATAGGGAAGGTTGGGACAGTGCTGGAGTTGCGTCGCGCTTGCGACACGACTTCAGCACTGCGCCAACCTTCCGCCGGCAGATGCGTCACGCATCTGCTTATCCTTGCGCCACGATGCGCCGCATTGTAAATGCGGCGCATCGGACGTGGCGCAAGGGTAAACTTGCGTGACGCATTTTCCCGGGCGCATCCCTGCTGATATGCAGGGATGCGCCAGGGAACGTAAATATGCCCCACAGTATTTAGTAAAGTAACCATGTTTTAAGACCTTCAAAACACAAATGAGAGTGTGTGTGTGCGTTTTTGACTGAGTGAGCATTAAAAAAATGTCAGGTGAAATCCGACAGGCACCTTACCATACCCGACTGAAAGCTTCTGTACCCAACTATTTTTTAAATAATACATTTATGGGGGGGTTGTAACACCCCAAACATCCCCCTTGAAGCTACACCCTTGAGGTTAATATAAAGTTTCCTTATAGTCTACATTTCCGCTTATACCAACCATTTTGTTTCCAGCATCTAATTCTTAGTAGCTGGAGTCCAGGCTATCTTAAGGCCAAGATACTCTCCAAGATAGAGTGATTTACCTTTTACAAATCAGCATAATAAGAGAAATCCATTTGCATTCAACTTTCAAGTTTTTAAGACATGGCTTCAGTCCAAACAAGCAAGTCTTATCAACATGAAGATCATTTCTACCTGTTAAATCAGGTAAAGTTTTCACATCTACTCATCAGTCCTCAAACTAGGGCATGCTAAACATACGTACAAAATCCAGTAACTTCTACATTACACCTGGAAGATTGAGAATTAGCTTAGACAGTCTTCTAGAAGTTAAATATATTTGGTGAAGATAGTTATTTTGGATGCATTCCTGGACAGTCTGGCCATAAATCCTGTTACACTAGCAAATTCTTTGTCAGAAAAACTCAATTGTAAATCCCCCGTCCAATGCAGTTTGAGCTTCTCAAACAAGACGAGTATTCTTTATTACAACCATATATAATTTGTTAATTGCCTTTTGCCCAATACCTGTAATTGTCTATCTGTTGGCATGGCCACTCGAATTATGAGGCAGGGGAGCACAAATTATGCGGCAGGGTTGATTAAATTATGCAGCCAGAAAAGGCAAATTATGCAGCATAATGTGGCACTTTTTTTAGTATGACATTTTTACACATGATAATACTGTCTGAGCAAATATTTCACCTCATTAGTAACCAGTTTATCAACCATATAAAGAAATAAGCAACTGAAAGATAACCAGTTAACCGTTGCAAAGGGCCTTCCACTATGCGCAAACACATGTTACCACGTTTTTAGTACCATTTGACCTGTTGGAGACAGAAATCAATCAATCAATCAATTAGGATGTGTAGAGTGCTGTTCATCACCCGTAAGGGTACTCCTGTTCTGGGGGCTGGTGGGTGCTGCTGCTGAGTTGATTGGTCGAAGAGCCAAGTTTTTAAGCCCTTACTGAATTCTCAACATTTTTAGAACCTTTTGACCTGTTGGAGGCAGAAATCAATCAATCAGGATTTGAGGAGCGCTGCTTATCACCTGTGAGGGTACTCCTGTTCTGGGTGCTGGGGGTGCTGCTGCTGAGTTGATTGGTCGAAGAGCCAAGTTTTCAGGCCCTTGCTGAATTCCAGTAGGGTGGGGGCTGTTCGGAAGTGGAGGCCGTTCCAGGATCTGGCTGCCAGGTGCGAGACGGCGCGGCTGCCGCTCCTTCTCCTGTGTATGCGGGGCGAGTGGGCCATGTAGAGGGATGCAGATCATAGATTACTGGTGGGAAGTTTGCCCTGTAGTAGAGGTATGATGATCCTTTGTTGTGTTGTGATTTGTAGGCGTGGGTGAGCAGTTTGAACTGGCACTGTTTGCTGACGGGGAGCTAGTGCAGAGACTTGAGGTGGGGGTAATGTGGGACCACCTCGGCAGGTCGAGGATGAGCCTTGCTGCTGCGTTTTTAATTGTCTGGAGCCTGTTCAGTAGTTGAGGTGCTTTTTGTTAATATCTACAGATTATGCAGCAAATGATTATAGAATATCATTCAGGAGAACTAAAACGAATAGACAAAGGAGTACTTACTAGGCTACAACATATCGCTGGAAACTCAGGGCTACTGCGCTGCTGAAAACCCTAGGAATTCATAGCACACAAAGGGACCTAAGAGTAGTGATATAGCACTGACTTCTTCTACCACTCATTGATTCTTTGTGAGGGAACTGTGCGTGTATGTAGGCTGGACATACTAAACCTTATCCGCAAGTGCCTTTGCTACATAATCTATCTAGAGGCTACACTAATCAGAAAGAGGATCGGCGTTGGGCTGTCATTGTTCACAAAAAAATATGTCTAGCATGTGTTCATCTCAAACTTGATGTGCTAAAATTCTAGGTAAAATACACTTCCTATAAATAACCACTATAAATACGTACAACACTGCTTGCTGTATTAGGATATGACCACTGCCCATATTATAGCCAACAAACGGATATGTAACTTTATCAGGTAAGTGGAAAGTCAGATCTTGAATACTTCAACATCACTCTCAATAGAGTAGAACTATCTCATGTTCATCAAAGTAAACCATGCATGCCGGTATCGGGTGTGCTTTGTAAGAGCATAAGTGCTAAATATCAAATCAGGATATTACCTCTAGATGAACATTGCACATTGTGGCTATGGTTCTTATCAGATTCTTGAGAGCATCCTTGATTACTATCCACTGATAAAGAACACAGTGCGTGTATCCCACTTGGCTAGAAAAAACATATACGTCATAGACTTCATCAGGGTAATGATATTCCTTGCTCAAATAAACAATACACATAAATCTTAGAGTTATATAAACGAAAAATAGTATTCTTTTTATTTTTTTATTTTATTTTTGCATTTAAAAAATGACATGAAACTTCTGGGTATTACACGCAACATTCCCCCCGTGTGACAGCAGGTGCATTGTGTACAGTATATATTGTCGTACAGCCAGTCCCACATATTAACCCACATAGTCGTACAGTACATCTTTAACTTTACTGGGGTGAATCCAGAACTCCTGCCGCATCCTGAGAACTAGACAGTAGATAAGCAGTCAGAGGTGACCAGACATCTTTGGGCCTGGAGGGGGCTGGAAGTTCTTCCGCATGGCAAGCCAGTTGGTCTCTGCAGAACACCAAGTCCTGTATCCAGGTTTTAAATTTTGGCACCCGTTTACTGTCCCATGTTTGAGCCACTTTCCTCTTTGCTAGTAACAATGCAATCAGGACCAGTTGCCTATTCTTTGGTTTTAAGCACTTCACCAGGACTAGCAAGCAGATCTGAGGCGAGCAGTCAACTTTCTCCTACACCATGATTGTTAAAGCTTGTGTAACCAATGTCCAAAAATCATTGACCTTATAACAATCCCAAGCCAGATGACGAAAATCAGACTCTTGCATCCCACACCATTTGCAGCTAGCCATCTCTCTCAGTCCCTACCTGTGCAATTGAAGGGGCGTGTAGTACAGCTGTTGGAGGTATTTAAAGTGTATTATGCGTAGATTACTATTAGCCGTCAGATGTCAGAAAAAAGTTTGGCCCAGGCACTCAAAATCCTTAAGATGTCCCTGTGCATTTGTTACAATTTTTATGTTAATCGCAGCACCCATCATGAGCTGCAATGAACACGAAAACCTTAACAAATGCACACTATCACCCCACAACCCAACCCAATTAAGAAAATAAATGCAGCAACATAGCTGCCAAGGTTTCAAATTGCAATGTGGGATGTTTTCATAATTTCACTATAATTATTAGCGCCATTTGAACAGGGCTGCCTTTAGTGCTGGTGGCGCTTGGTGTGACAATGTTTGTTGGCGCCCCAATGACCACCTCCGCCACTCATACTCTCATTACCAACCTTTAACAGTGACCCTCAAGTCTCCATAACCCCTCTCTCTTTCATATTTATTTTGTTTAATAGCGCCACTCATACCAGTGTAAGGTGTTACGCACTTTACATCGCATACACATTACACAGAGACACTGAATCATAGTGTGTAAATCAATGTATAAGAAATGTTACATCAGACAGAGGAATAAAATGTCTCTTCTTAACAGAGCTGGGCTGCTAGGGTTTTAAGCAAACGTTTTAAGTGATATTTGGCGCTGCACACGCACGGTCTGGTTCCTGGCGCACATAGCCATGGCTGCAGCGCACAGAGACCCTACACTGCCGCACACAGAGGAAAAAAATTAGAGGGAACATTGGTCATAATCATGTGAATAGTCCCGCCCATGTGCGTGGACCCCGGAGCACTTCATTAGATATATCTTCTTAAGTTGTCATCTTCTGCCTTTCTTCAGAAGGCCTGTATGGACACTTAAGAGATAAAAAGACAATAATGCAGCCTAAGCAACTAGGCTACACTGGCCATTACTTCATCCTGAAGTGAAAAAAGATAGCCAGTTTAACTTAAATTTAGTAATTTGCTGAGTTTTACATATAGAAAACTCTCCTTCACAAAACTCCTTTTTTCATGATAGAGCTGAAAAGGAATGGATAGAGAAGCCCCCATAGGCTGCCATTATGTGTCTGCAAATGGGTACCGTGCCTTTAAGAGTCTCCAGAGACCCCCGGTATCCCATGAGGCACAGCCAGAGGCATTTACTTTCAGTTCTTTTTGAAGGCGTAAAGAAGCAGAGCCTGCTGAGGCTTGGGGACATCTGTGTCTTCCACCGGGGAGGAGGGCGGGTTGCTTATGACTATCACGGAAATACCCCTACAAGAGAACTGGAGTTACAGGTAAGAAACTACTCCTTCTCTTGTAGGGGATTTCCGTATATAGTCCTAATCATGTGAATAGACTAGCAAGCCCATCTCCAAAACAACTCACCAGCGGTGGCAGAACAGAGAACAACCGCACTATTGTGCAAATAAATTTCTAAGTGAAGCCTGCCCAACCTGAGCATCTGCCCTAGCATCAGTGTCTAGGCAGTAGTGCTTAGTAAATGTGTGGACTGACTTCCAAGTAGCAGCCTTACAGATTTCCGCAATAGGTACATTACGAAGTAAAGCCGCAGTAGCTGCTTTACCTCTGGTAGAGTGAGCCCTAGGCTTACTAATCAAAGACTTGTTCGCTTTTTGATAACACAGCTGAATACATGAAACAATTCATCTAGAAATGGATTGTTTGGAGGTAGCTAGACCAGTTCGGACCGAGCCATAGTCTACAAATAGCTGATCTGATCTACGGATATCCTTAGTCTTGTCCAAATAAAATTTCAAGACCCTCCTAACGTCAAGAGAATGCAGCGACCTCTCCGCAGGAGAAGATGGATTCTGAAAAAATGTAGGCAGTGTAATAGTTTGGTCTACATGACACTCCGAAACAACTTTAGGAAGGAACTTAGGTTGCGTCCTCATAACTACCTTAGAGGAATGAAAGACTGTATAAGGTTCTTTACAACATAAAGCCTGAAGTTCGCTAACCCTGCGGGCAGACGTAATGGCCAAAAGGAAAGCCGTCTTCCAGGACAGATGCTGAAGAGAAGCCTTATGAATGGGTTCAAACGGTTCCTTCATCAGTCGTGAAAGGACTACATTCATCTCCCAGGGAGGCGAAGGACGCCTAATGGGAGGAAACACTTTCTTCAATCCTTCAAGAAAATCTCTGATGACTGGGATTTGAAAAAAGGAAGTTTGCGAAGGACATTTCCTATAAGCAGTCAAAGCTGCCAGATGCACTTTGATCGAATGGAACTGAAGGCCAGATTTCGCCAAGTGTAATAAGTAAGGATGGATGACATCTTCCTTACAGGAGGTAGGATCCAAGTCCTTAGAGGCACACCAGATGCAAAACCTCTTCCATTTATACGCATAGGACTTGCGCGTAGATGGTCTTTTGGCCTCTTTCAATATCTCCATACAGTACTGAGGGAGATTCAAATGTCCGTACTGTACTAGCTCAGGAGCAATGCCGCCAAATTCAACGACGAGAGGTTGGGGTGCACCATCTGTCCGCCGAACTTCGTCAGAAGGTCCGGCCTGCACGGCAGACGGAGATGTGGCTGGAGAGACCGGTGGAGTAGGTCTGTGAACCACCACTGACGGGGCCACTACGGAGCAATGACGATCATCTTGGCCCGTGATTGGGAGAGCTTGATCAGCACTGTGGGAATAAGGGGAATCGGCGGAAAAGCGTAGAGAAAGCCGCCTGACCAATTGATCCATAGGGCATTCCCCAGAGTCCCTGGTTGGTAAAACCTGGAGGCGAAGTCAAGGCATTTGCTGTTTTCTGCGGTAGCGAACAGATCGATTTCTGGAGTACCCCATCTTTCGAAGATGTCCTGCACCACTTCGTCGTTTAAGACCCATTCGTGGTTTTCGTGAATGAGTCTGCTGAGCGCGTCTGCTTGAGCATTCTGAACACCGGGAAGGTGAGTTGCCGTGATGGTCAGGTTCCTGGCTAACAGCCAGTGCCAGATGACCTGGGCTTCCTGAGACAACACTCGAGATCTGGAGCCATCCTGCTTGTTGAGGTAGAACATTGTTGTTGTATTGTCCGTCTGGACAAGCAGGGAGCTGGTATGAAACGACGGCTGGAATGCTTTCAGCGCCAAATGAACAGCTCGAAGCTCCAGGAAGTTGATGTGGTACTTGGTCTCTTTCGGGGACCATGTGCCCTGTATCTGAAGGTGGTCGGAATGTGCACCCCATCCGTGGAGAGAAGCATCCGTCACCATTGTTTGCGTGGGTATCTCCTTGTGGAAGGGAATCCCCCGGAGGAGATTGCGTGGGGAACACCACCAGCGGATGGACTGAGGAGCCTGTTGCGACAGTTGAATCCTGTCTTCCCAATCCCCCAGTGTCTGGTCCCACTGATCTTCCAGACATTCCTGCAGGGGTCTTATATGGAGGCGTGCATTCGGAGTGAGAAAGATGCAGGAAGCCATCGAGCCCAGGAGAGACGATACTTTCCTCACCGTTGGTGATGGCATGATCATGAGAGCTTGAGCCTTCCGAAGGATCGATAAGCGTCTCTCCTCCGAAGGACACATGTTTGCTGTACGTGTGTCGATAGTAGCTCCGAGGTACTGAAGACAGACTTCATGAGGTTGATGTGTAGTCCCAGGCGAAGTAAGAGATTGGAAGTCCGATTGAAATGCAGTTGCGCTTCCTGAAACGTAGCTGCCTTGATCAACCAATCGTCCAGATACGGGTAGACGAATATTTTGTTCTTTCTCAGATGCGCAGCCACCACTGCCATGCATTTGGAAAATGTCCGAGGCGCTGACTTCAGGCCGAAAGGCAGCACGGAGTATTGATAATGGGTGTTGCCCACTGTGAAACGCAGGAACTTGCGATGTTTCCTCGCTATAGGCACATGAAAGTTTGCGTCCTGCAGATCTATTGCGCATAGCCAGTCTCCCTGATTAAGTTGAGGGTAGATCTGATGCAAGGACAACATCCGAAATTTTTCTCTTCGAACCCATTTGTTGGCTTGTCTTAAGTCGAGAATGGGTCTGAACTCGTTCTTGTCTTTCTTGCGAACTAGAAAGAACCGTGAATACAGTCCTGTTCCTTTCTGTCCTAGAGGAACCGGTTCTATCGCCCTTTTCTCTAGGAGGGTGTTGGCCTCCTTCTGCAACTCGCGCATCATGTATCTTGATCGAGTTGGAGGTATTGATGGAGGAGGGCTTATAAAACGTATTGAGTATCCACTGCGAACAATATTCAGCACCCAATTGTCCCGAGTTATATTCTGCCACTCGGCCAGATGTTCTTGGATACTTCCCCCACCGGAGTGGTCAACGGACGAGGGGGAAGAAACCCTTCAGGGTTTGGAACCAGCAGGAGCCTTGTTCCCCTGTCCAGACTGCTGGTTAGATCGCCCTCGCTGTTGGCGTTTCTGAAACGGCTGAAAAGACCGCTGAAACTGCTGCTGTTGGTTGGACTGGCGACCTTTGGAACCTCTGAGAGGCATAACGCCGCTGGAAAGGGCGGAAGGTCTTACGTTGTTCTTTAGGTTTCTCCAAACCTACAGCCTTCAACATCTCCATTTCGGTCTTCATGCGGGCCATCTCGTCGTCCGCATGGGAGCCAAAGAGAGTTTTGCCAGAGAACGGGAGATTGGAAATTCGTTGTTGCGCCTCCGGGTTCAAAGATGTGAGGCGAAGCCAAGCATGTCGCCGTAGAGCGATACCATGGCAATACCCATGGGCTGCCAGGAGCGAAGCATCCGCTGCAGCGCTGATGACTTGATTAGAGACCATCAGGCCCTTATTCACAATCTCCTGGAAGTCTTCCCTCTGGTCTCTGGGTAGGAGATCCATAAATTGTTGAAGGGACTCCCACAATGATCTATCGTAACGGCCCAGCAAGGCAGTAGAGCTGGCTGCCTTCATGGAAGTCGCCGCGGTGTTACAAGACTTCTACCCACCGAGTCCAGCTTACGGCTCTCCTTATCCGGTGGCACCGTGGAGGTCGAAGCCGTAGCATGCTGCTTCCGTGCCGCCACCACTATGACAGAGTCCGGAGTGGGGTCCAGCCGGAGAAAGGCAGGGTCCGACTCCGGTGGACGATACTTCTTCTGTAACCTGGAAGGTGCAGATTTTATAGAAGACGGCGTCAAGAAAAGTTCCATAGCCGGTTCCTCCAACCCCGGCACTAACGGAAGCAACGGACGTGATGTCTGTCTCTTCTGTAGAGTTTCAAATATCACAGAGGTAGACTGCACAGGGGTAGACAGGGGAATGTTCAGTTTCGCAGCCCCTGTGACCAGAACCTCCTGGAAGGTGGAAATATCATCAACCGGTGAAACCCTCTGCGGGGGGAGTCTGTGAGGGTAGGAGAGTACCTCCCCGTACTCGTGGAGGATGTATCCCTGGTATGCCGGGACCGAGACCTTAGGTAATGGCGACAACGTGATCTTGTGGAAGACCGGTGGTGTCTATCCGAACGATGTCTCGAGCGAGACCGTGTTCTTGGTCGTCGAGGTTCCACAGGGCGCGTAGGCTGAGGTGCCACGGGCCCAGGCTGAGGTTGAGGAGGAGGTGGTGGAATCAGTGGAGGAAGCGGAGGAGGCGGAGGAGTAGCCGGAGGAGGCGGAGGAAGGATGGTGGCTGAGGCATCCCTGGTGGGGCCACCGGTGTGGGAGGAGCAGGGGGCGACCTAGATGGTCAGTAGGTACGCGAATACTCCGAACTTGGCGAAGAAACCAACCTCCTCCTTTTACGAGCGGGCCGTGAGGAAAGGACCCTTGACTCCCCATCAGTCCCTCTCGACGTCGATCCACTGCTCAAAGTCGAGCGTCGACGTCGCCTGGAACTCGGAGTCCCTGTCAACGACGATAGGCTCACAACGGAGCGAGACCCGGAACGGGACCTCGAACGTCTGTAGCGACCCCTCGACGTCGACCTTCTCGTTGATCCTCGTCTCGACGTCGACCGTCTTGCGGACGTCGATTTCCTCCTCGACGTCGATCTTCGCGTAGACGTCGATGGTGATCGGCGACGACGCTTCGGCGGCGACCGCCGCTTGGGGGAGACAGATCGACGCCGATGTCTCGACGCCGATGTTCGGTGCCTCGACGTCGAACGCGGGGAAACCTGCGACGGCGATCTCGCCGTTATTCTCCTCGACGTTGATCGTCGACGTCGCTTCGACCCAGAGCCCTGGATCGACGGAGAGCACACCGTGGTCATACCTGCTCTCGAGGTCGCCGTCGCCGTCCTCGACGTCGACGTTTCTCCGCCGTTTTTCTGCTGGGGAGCCCCCCAGAGGTCGAAGCATGGGACTTGGTAGAGGACTTACCCTCTCCTTTCCCAGAGGCTGAAGAAGCAGCCTTTTGTCTCCTCTGCTCCATCCCTTGGAGCCGAATCTTCTCCCTGTCACGCAGGGTGCGCCTGGAAAAAGTCTTGCAGATGGAACAGGAGTCAGGCACATGAGACACAGGCAAACACAGAATACAGACTCTGTGAGAATCCGACTTGGCCTTCTTCCTACCACAGTCAGGGCACTTGTCAAACAGAGATGGCATTTTGACAAGAAGACTGCAGAATTTCTGCCAAAAAACTACAGCAGAAGTTAGATAAAGGCCAAAGACGTCGAGTGAACTGCAAAAAATTCAATTAGAATCACTAATTTTGAAGAAAATACCAAAAAGGTTAGAGCTCAATGCTCCAGGGTCCTGCTAGCAGGAGCCGGAAAAAAGAACTGAAAGTAAATGCCTCTGGCTGTGCCTCATGGGATACCGGGGGTCTCTGCAGACTCTTAAAGGCACGGTACCCATTTGCAGAAACATAATGGCAGCCTATGGGGGCTTCTCTATCCATTCCTTTTCAGCTCTATCATGAAAAAAGGAGTTTTGTGAAGGAGAGTTTTCTATATGTAAAACTCAGCAAATTACTAAATTTAAGTTAAACTGGCTATCTTTTTTCACTTCAGGATGAAGTAATGGCCAGTGTAGCCTAGTTGCTTAGGCTGCATTATTGTCTTTTTATCTCTTAAGTGTCCATACAGGCCTTCTGAAGAAAGGCAGAAGATGACAACTTAAGAAGATATATCTAATGAAGTGCTCCGGGGTCCACGCACATGGGCGGGACTATTCACATGATTATGACTATCACGGAAATACCCCTACAAGAGAACTGGAGTTACATACTGCACCTGAACCTGCAGTGAACAAGTCTGTGAACTGGACTAGAGAATAACTAACACATAATGAGCAAGAAAAGTGGGAGTTCCACAACGTGAGGTGGCTAAAGAGGGAGGAGGGGTTAATAAAGTCTGAAAAAAAACCTAGACCCTCTTTACAAAAGGGCCCGGAAATGGTCCGATATTTACCCACCCCTGGTCTTACCAATACCAAGGGTACCAGTAGCTGCAGGAGCTTTGAAAATCAGCCTCATTAGGAGTTCAACCCTGAGCTTCCACTAAGAAATGAGGGGTTACTGGAGAATCTGGAATTCAAAGGTTAATTTCCTCAGTACTTCACTTTGCCCCAGACTTTAACCTTGAAACTTCAGCCGCTTTCAGCAGAGGAAATATTTGGTCGAAATCTCTTAAGTCGTCTGTGTTAGTCAAACTCTTATAAGGCCAGCATTTCGTCTCCCAGGAAAGAAAGTGGTGGTGCCCAGCTCATGGCCCTCATTTAGTGCACCAGAGAACAGCCTCATTCCCCTGTTTAGGCTCAACTGCCAGGCAAAGGTCTGAGGAGTAATAAGAAACAGCCACAGCAATTTGCAACAGAAACAACTGCCTTACCGAGGGTAATATCGTCTTCACCATCCTTGGCCAAGGCAATCGCATGGTCCGAGACCTCGGCCGCTTCCCGTTGAACCAGCTGACACAGACAAGCTAGCACTGCCCGTCTCAGCAGCAGGTAGGAACTGCAGAGGTTCACCTACAGGTAAAAGGAAAACATGTGAGGGCAGTGGCTTGTCAAAGGGGCCACAGACAGCAAGAGCCTCATCAAATACAAGACCCTCAGGGAAAATGGCACTGGCCTACAGAATATAAACCCAACGGGAGAGGAAACTCAAACAGGTACTTTTAATCCAGGTGCACAGAGTCATCTCTGAGAAGGCTGAGTGAGGGAACCTTGAAGGCACAAGACATGCCCCAGGGCAGCCAAGATCACCTTTTACCTAAGGAAGTATGTTATTTGCACATAATCTGGAGAGCTCAGTGAAGGTGACCCACTCGGAGAAGTCAACAGAGGAGAAGCATTTGACATGCTCTGGGATTCCATGCCATGTGGGATGTAAGTGAAGAAAGGAGGAAATGAAATGACCATGCTTCGAGCACCTGGAGCTGTGGCTGAAGTTTAGTAACTTGGGTTGTGAAAAACAAAAAGGCGATGGGTGCAATCTTTGATTAATCTCAGTCATTGGTCATTATTTAGGTCTGCGTTCCAGTCCATTGTTGTGCCCATTATCCCCACTATGAACAGAGACCAGCCATATGCAAATCAAATGTGGTTCTGCTTCAATAGGAACAGTCCAGCCTTAATTACCAGGCCAGGCCCTCTCCAGACGAGAGAAACCCTAGACTGGTATTGGCTTTTCAGGCCTGGTCAGCAAGGACAAGTTTGAGTCCATTGACGAGGACCATGTCTGAACATAATCGTCACAATTGGGACATCTTACCTACAAAAACAAGAAAGTGATTGGTATAGCACTTGAATTAATTTCAGCTACTGATAATTAATTAGGTCGCATTCTAGTTTCGAATTTATTTTTTCCACTGCGCCATGATAGACAGGGACCAGCCATATGCAAATCAATCTCGGGCAAGCTAAAAAAGAACAGTCCAGCCGGTACTGCCACATACTGCCTGGTAAGCGGATTCACTTGTACACTTGGTGGTTGAGAATCTATTAAAGCCTGCATTAAAATGTGCTAGTTTAACATCTCTGGGCCTTCACTAATCCGCAAGCGCTTAACTGCATTACGGTGCACCCGCTGTCATTAAAATTATTACTAGAATTACCTGCAGAGGGATGGGCAAGTAGTGGGGAGACATTCCTGTTGGGGAGACTGCAGGGAATTGGAGAGATGATCACCCTCTAGTCTACGCACAGTGTATCCCCAACTGGTATGGCCTGTCCCAAAAGAATATCTGCAGAGGAAGGGTGGGGGGGGGTGGGGGTTCAACAGAGTCCATATACACAAGCAGGAACCTTCCTAAGTGTGTGACCACAACGGCTGGGCAACCTAAACTACAAACCGGCAGAGAGGTGATCTAGCCTGCACTGATGGGGGGGAGGGGGGAGACAGACAATGTACGGCTCAGCTAGGTTATGAGTTCTTCTGAAATGAGGTGCAAGGGACACATTAGGTATTTTCAGGAACAATAGTCCCCAAGACAGTTAATAGATACTAATGCTCTGGAGACAAGAATAATATCCAGTAGTAATCACCACTGGGGATATAACTGATGGTCTCTTAATGTTTCGTGCCCGTTTGTTTTCATGTTTTTAACACCAGATTTCGGTCTCCACTGAAACCTTGTTCACGATGATACTCGCGATGTTTACCACAACCAATTATATACATTATGATTGCAATTTGGTCATTTCCTGTTTTTGAAACATCGAAAAGCATTTTGGGAGATGTAGTTACCTTTTACAAAAATAGCTTCACATGGGGTTACAAGTGATAAAAAGTGATAAGTGTGTAAAACGGTGAATAGTCAATAATTAACAGATACTTTTGGTTTTGTTTGCCCAGATCCTAATCAATGTCACATTGTACTACATTTGTCAAACCATTCATATGTTATTTAAATCAGTTCAGTGCTGACTTTTACCCAGGTCATGCCCTCTAGTGGGCATTCAATGCTACTTTTGATTAGCAATTGTATCCAAAATTCGAGAGGATTTTGCAGTGTTTATCATGTGAATTAAGTGAGTTAGTGATTTAAAAACAAATTTGGGAGGCAAACATAACAATTCATAAGTGTACGTACAGTTCTTCACTTTGGTTCAACCTGTACGGGGTGAAAGTTCGTAAATTTAGAATCTGTTGTGATTCTCTTTGGCGTAGCTTTCTCTCCCTGTTGCCACATCAATCATTCCGCGCTACTGTTTCAATAGCATAGAATTGCAAGAGTTTCCAGTTTCCTTCATGGTGTAGCTCCATATGTTTTGCCACTGCATTACCGCGGTCTTTGTTGATTGTTGCACGGACGTGTTCCAAGATCTGTTTTTTCAACTCACAAATTGTGCTCCCTACATATTTCAAAGAGCATGGGCATTCGATAACGTAAACAGCAAATTGACTCTTGCATGTTATTAGTTCCTTATTTTCCACATTTTGTTATTTGCCATTTTAATTTCTGTTGTATTCTTTGCTATCCGGCAAACTTTCCAATTGTGGCATTTCACGAATCCTTTAGTTTTGAGCCACTGATTTGATTTATTGGTCTTCTTTTAAAAGTGGCTATGGATTAACTGATCTTTTAGGTTCCTTGCTCTCCTAAAGGTCACGTTTGGATGTTTGCCCATGATTTTCCCCACTGTGGGGTCTAGTTGGAGTATTTTCCAGTTTTTTCTCAGTATTGCTTTGATCTTCCTGGCTTTATTGGAGTAGTCCGTGATTAATCTGATCGTTTCAGAATCTTTATTGGTCGCAGGTATTTTAGTTTTCAAAGTTTTCACTCTTGCTTTTTGATTTGATTTCACCCAGCATTTATTGTGCCTTCATTATAGCCTCTTTGTTTGAATCTTCGAGATGTTATTGTGCTGTGTTTGTGCCACTCATCCTCCTCTGAGCATATTCTTCGGATTCTTAAAAATTCACCATACGGTATGTTTTGAATTAGTGTTTGCTGGTGGAAACTTTCCGCATGAAGTGTGGCATTTGTCGCAGTTAGCTTGCGATGTAGAGTTGTATGGATTTGATTACCCTTTATGTAGATTTCAGTATCCAGAAATGTCTCTCTCTTGACTGATGATGTAAGTGAATTTAAGATTAGCTGTTGTTGAATTTAGGATGTTAAAATATTCCTGAAATTCTACTTCTGATCCATCCCAAATGATTAAAAGATCGATGAAACGGAGCCACATAACCGTTTTGTTCACAAATTCATCATTCTCTGGTTGCCAGGCAAGTTTCTGCTCCCACCAACCCATTACAAGACAGGCGTAGCTGGGGCTAAAAGAAAACCTCATTGCAGTTCCTTTAGTCTGCTTTTAGATCTCATCTCCAAATAGAAAAATATTTTGGGTCAAACACATCTCGATCATTTCAAGTAACATTCGGTTATGCTGGGTGTAATGTATATTCCTTTCATTTAAGAAAAATTCACATGCTCCGATTCCTATGTTATTCCTATATTTGTATACAACGATACCACGTCCATTGTAATGAGCCTGTATGATTCCTGCCATGGTGTTCCCTGTAAGTGTCGCAGTAAATCACTGTATCCTCAATATATGAGCTCAAGCTTAGAACAAAAGGCATTAGAAAATAATCGATGTAGTTGGCAATCGGTTCTAGGAGTGATCCTTTAGCCGATATGATTGGTCGGCCCAGTGGTCTCAAAGGATCTTTATGGATCTTTGGTAAAAAATATATTGCTGCTGTTATAGGAAAGTCTGTTAGATATTTACGTTCATCATCAATGAGGTTTGATGATAGCCACTCACTCAGTTTTTGATCTAGGTACATTTTCAATTGCATTGTTGGATTATTTTCCAATTTTTGATAACTATCAGTGTTGCTCAATTGATGATGTGCCTCCTTTACATAATCATTTTGGTCCCAGATGACAATGTTGCCGCCTTTGTCCGCCATCTTTATTACGATTTGTTTATCTTGGGTTAAACTGAACAAGGCTTCTCTCTCATGTTCAGTAAGATTATCGCGTATTTCGTTTTTTTAAGTTTATATATGTCTTGGATCACTGCCTCGTGAAAAATATAAATTTTATTACCCGGTGCTAGTTGGGGGTAAAAGCGTGATTTAGGTTTTTTTCTGCTTAGATCTGCTCCCATTTGGGGACAGGCAGTTTCCAGGGTAATATTGTCACATTCTTCTTCCACATCCAGATTGATCAATGTCAATAAATTAACCGATTCTTTGACTGCGAGAGTAGAGGTAGGTGTTTCACTGATCCTTCTATGCGCTCTCATTTCTTTATTTTCAGCAAATGTTTTCGCCAATTTGATTTTCCTCACATATTTATAGACATCTATTCTGGTTTGTGCCACATCCATCTGTTCAGTTGGGCAGAAGTTAATGCCGTGTTTCAACAACGATATTTCTGATTCTGTCATTTCTCTCTTTGATAGATTCACTATTGCTAGTTCCTCCTTTGAATCTAAAATGTTTTCTTCTGACGCATGCGCCTCATAGTAGTTCCTACTTTTTCCGTTGTACTGCTTGCTCCTTTTTCCTCTTGTTTGTTGCTGTAATCCCGCTGGCGTCCTCTTCCTCTTCCAACCCTGTTGGGTATTCTGGTTTTGTTCCCACGGTCGTTGCTGAAGTACTAGCCTCATATCCCCTAAAAAAGTATGTTTCACTTTTTCCCCGGTTGTTTCTATTTCACCCTCACTTGCGTACGTTGAGGTAAGTGACGAAATACTACTGGAGATATGGGTTTCACTATCCATTCTATCTTGTTGTTTGAAAGTGTCAAACTTTCTGGCATATGTGAAGATTCTTCCTTCCGCGTAATCATCTTTATCACGCTGGAATTTTGTCTGTTTGCTTAGTTGCACAGTTTCCTCATGTCGCTCAATCTGTCGTTCTAATTCTTCCTTAAGTTTGGTCATTTCTGGATTCAATTCTAGTGTTAATTCCTTTTCCAAATCATATAGTTGTTCCTTGATTTTTTTTAGTGCAATTTCTGTGTGTTTCACTAATATGACCATTAGACCCATTGAGGAATTTAGAATATGTTCCCCCCACTCCTGCAATAGTTCGTTGGTTGAATCCTGGTGACTAGGCATTAAAGATATTCTCAGTCCTCTTGTTACCCTCTGTACCTCCAGATATTTCTTTAGGGGAATTAGTTCCCACCATTTATTTCCTTTTTGGATAATTTTTCCCAAAGTTTCAGTTTGCTCCTCGTGTCTGATCTTTTTGGGAAAGTTTTTTGTTCTGTTGCACTTGAAACGCTAATTTCCCGGTCAAAAAATGATGCCAAAAGTTCACTGCGTTTTGCTTCCCTTTTCTCCATTTCAATGCTTTCAATTTCCTATAGAATAATTAAGTGCTTACTGCAATTTAAGCACAAGGAATACCTTCCGTCTGTGAATAGAAACAACTTCAGAAAGTTTCTTTCCCACACGTTTACAATAAAACATTAATGTGGTTCTTTATTCGGTTAGTGAGGTTGTATTTCCACAGTCCAAGCCGGCTTTACCTAGTTGTTAACGATGGTTATACAGCTTACTAAACCCAGAACACGCTTATCTCGACCCTCCGGTGTCGGACAGCGTGTCTCTCGTGTTTGGCGTTTGCGTTTTCTTTCCTCTCAATCTGCCGGCGGTCACCGGATCCAGCTTTAACATTCCTCGACAACTGGCTCAATTTTCGCTGGCTTCCCGGCGCTCTCCGGTGGTGCGAGACCCCACCGGATATACATTGGATTACAAGGGTACTACATATACATATTGATTACTCCTGGATATTATTCTCGTCTCCAGAGCATTCGTATCTATTAATTGTCTTAGGGATCGTTGTTCCTGAAAATACGTACTACCCTTGGTCCCCATCGATTCTTGGGTTCTGTTGTACTTATTTACTAGAGACACTTTAGGGGCAGCAAGATGCAGGAATGTAGAAGTGTCCAGAAAGCTGCATAGCCAGCCGCAGTGAGGCAGCGAACAAGCAATGCATCTCTCCCTCTGGGGTTACAATAATGCACTGAAATGCAGGGGAAGGGGACAACAGGAAGCTCATCTCATGCTACTGTGGCAAAGCAAAGCAAAGCACAACAACACCCTTGCTCCCTGCCCTCGAGTGGAAGAAAACAAGATGTATTGTAAGCCAGAAGTTAACATCTCAATTCCAAATCCTATGGTGGGTAGAAATATAAGCAGTAAACACAAGTGCTTGATTGTGGTGTATTCACCTTTTGGAATTACAGAGGGCGGCCAGCCAATGCGTGGTGGGAGCTGAAGGGAAAGTGGATACTGAGTACCTAATCAGATAGAGCCAAAAACTCAATATCGCCAAGAGGCCCCAAGCAAGAATTCTGAGAGAAATAAGCAGCATGTCTTCAATATACAGCATGCCACGTGCGTCCTGCAGGAAACCATCAGCGCAGACATGTCACATAAGGCATTGCAGGCATGGGAAGTGCCATTCGAGTACACCACAGACCCGTGCATGCCACGGCACGCAGGATATGCCAATGGGATTATAATGTAAATGTAACAGCAGGATGGAAGAGGAGCTAGGGAAGAAACACCACAAGCTGCTCGCAGTTCCAAGGACCTACCAATACTGAATTATCCAACAAGAGTTCCTGCATAGAGAAGATGAAAACAGTAGAGCAGTAAGATAAAGGCTGAAGGAGTGCATGCATAACAGGCAGTTAAACACTGGCACTTAACCCCATGGTGGTAGGTGAGCGGAAAGGATTGGTCTTCGTGGACCAAACACTGCTAGATGAGTGAATGCAGCTCTGCCAATATTGCAGCGGTTAATTATCGTGGACCAAACACTGCTAGATGAGTGGAGTGAATGCAGCTCTGCTAATATTGCAGCAGTTAATTATTTCAAGACGGCACTGCATGTCTAATACTAATAGATGTGCATGACTAGACTGCAGTGAAGAATGCATCTGTGCTCCTTGGCATTTTCTGACACTGAGCCCAGGACTGGTCTACTTCAACCATGATCCCCCTGGCCTGGTAGCAGTGCGGCTCACTGCAAGGAGGCCTACAGTCTTTGATCTGGGACTATGTGGAAGCTGCGGCAACTTTAGACACTCTGAATTGCTTCAGATTGTGAAAGTCAATGTTTGGACAGTACAAGCATCTATCATGTGAATGAGAAAAGAGCGTTCTTCCTGCTGCTCATTTATTAATTGACCGCCTGTACTTCTAGGACCCCACAGACACTATCCCTCTCTTCTGGGCCCAGGAGCAGCCACATTTGAGCGCTGAAAAAACCCAGGTACCTCACAAAAGAAAGTGTTAAGATTCTTTTGCTTTACACTGCTCCTTTTCCTGAATTCTTCTGCCTGGATTTCGAAAGCTATGTGGGAGTTCAGTGCTAGCTGTGCTGTACATTACTGAAGTACAGGACTACTGCAGCCATCGCTGACCACTGCAGCGTCTTCCTTCATGCACTCCAACCTATTCTGACTGCCTGCATTAGTCTTTTGTTCAGAACAACTGCCCCACTCACCCATCAGGAGTTTGAGCATGCGGTGCGCCCACCTAAACACTCCTGGCCACTTATGACCTACACACCCGCCTGTTTCAGGCACTTCGCAAAGCAGGGTGCTAGCCACAAATGACACCGCCAGCCCCAAATAGTATATTTAAGTTACAGGTACTGTGTGTTTGTTTAGAGCACTCTGCAAACTAGGGGGAAATTGATAAGAGTGAAATAGGCCTCAGAATTGCAATTCAAGAAATTAGATGTATAACAAGTCTGAATTCTTAACACAGGTGATTTCCACAGCAAGGTTACTTACACACAGGCTTGGCACTAGGCTGGAGAGGTTGACATGACGTGGGGCGAACATGTGAAGCTGCTGAAGGCACGAGATTGCTTGGGCCTGTACCAGACCATCTGGATTTTCCTGCATGATTGAGCAGCCCAGAAGACAGGAGGCTCTCAGGGCAGACATGGAGGTGCCACTACCTGCAGAAGAAAGGAAGTTAACAGGTGGGGCTGAGGCATGCCCACACGTTGGTGCACTCATACCTGGGGCACAACACCACCAATGCAAAGGTTTGCAGCACAGACACTGAATACAGGTCTAAGCACGGACAATGGGCAAAACATGCAAACTGCATACAAGTTTCAGTTAGTCACTTAACATTTTAGGAATATACAACACAGAACCTATTGTTAAAAAAATGAGTATTGTTGTGGAGATAAAAGTCTTGTACCTTGCATAGGAAGCTGCAACACTGTGCTCTCCATTTTTGTGACCAGTCATGTGTTTTGCCTCCAGATGAACTTGACAACCCACAACTACAATGGAGCTGCCCTGTGTGCTTGCTTATCTGTTTGTCAGCAGAACTAGTCTGTTGACTGTAGGACACAAATTGTTTCCCATTTTGAGTGAAGCTAAAGCAGCATGGGTGAATGGTGGCCTCTAGTGGGATACTGTGTGTGCGGAGGCTAGCATGGGGGCTCTTATGAAGGCTGCATCTCTCCACACTGTAAATAGCTACCTGCACTTCGCCTTCGTAAATAGCTACCTGCACTACTCCCTGGAAGTGGATCCATCTGTTGGAAGGGTCATTGGTCTGATTCCACTTCCTTCTGTCCAGAATGGACGTCCCTCCTCAGGTGAAACTGGCCCTGCTCCCTGTATTGTTAAAGCAATGGTGGCCTTCTGCTTATCTCAGAGTGAAATACGGATTCCCACCTTGACCAGTTCAAACTGGCCTAATTATCTGCTCTGGAACAACATGGAAGATGATCAGTCTCCATAACTGGCTGATGTGCTGGGATTTGAAAACAGCTGCACTGTCTGTTGGCTCAGGCTTCCTGACGCTACCCCAAAACTGGTAGAAATACTTAACATAGGGGTCCAGTTACATATTGTTTTTGGACCAACTTAGAGCCAACTCATCACAAGGAACTGCACCTCTACAGAGGAGTAAACTACAGAGTGACCATCCTCCCCCCAACCCTAACCCCAGTCAGCAGAGATAGAAAAATAATCAAGCGCACAGAGGCTCGAGTTCACTGAAGGAAAACAAAGCAGGATGGAAAACACATGCAGGGCAGCACAGCTTTTTCAACACATGCACAGAACTTTTTTCACAACACCCTGAAGGATGTCACTGCTACATCGCCAAGACTGGAAAAACCCAGAGACCCACCGGTTCTATAACATTTCCCTACAAAACCTGGACTGGGTCTTTCCAAGGCTGTGCTAGCCATTGAACTGGTCAGAGATTCTATCCCCATCAAAAATTCCACCATTTCTTCTACAGGGCAACAGATATAAGAATCATACTCTGATATTGTTTGAATCACCGGCCTATTGACCCAAGGTCAACAAAGCAAGAATTCCCGTTGCATCCAGGTGGAAGGAGGAAATAAAACCAAACAGCTAGAGTTTAATTCTTGGATCAAACAAAAACATCATTTGGAGCAGGTCTTGTGTGTGACGACAGAGAGGTATAGAAAAATATAGAAACTAACAGACAAAATGTCAAGTTGGTGGTCTGAACATCACATTCCGTATTCTTTAACTGTACTGTATATAATGTTGCACACTGGGTGACCCTAAACATGACCTAAGATTAAACTGTATCCCTCAGCTAATGTTTATGGAGGGAGAAATTTTGAGCTTGGCTTTGAAAGCTTTTGATGTTCTCCACGGCCCCTTAACATTTCAGGCCAATTTCTAACTGGTTTTAGGTTCTTATGTGGTTTAAGTGTCTCATCATGGATAGGAAGGGCTGTGATACCTTGCAGTTCTGGCCCCAATGTGGTAATGAGGGCGTTGAGGCAGCGGCCCAGGCTTTGGTGAACCTCAGCGTAAGCCGGCGGCACAGACAGCAGTAACCGGAGGAGGAGTGACATGGATGGTTCCACATGCACGAGGTAGAGAGCACTGGCAGAGTCGATGACCAATGACAGGGCGTGCAGTGACCAGGCCTGGAAGACAAAATGGGAAGAAAATCAGAGCACTGCACTGCAAGCTGGAGGAGAAGGACTATGGTGCAATACAAAGCAGCAGCCCTTCCATGGGCAGGATATGGCTACAGTAGGTTATGGCGCGTCGACCTGCACACTGTGGCACTTCCAGAGACACTGTGTCAACCCTTAGTTAGCAGCTCTTTCACAGACATGAGGTGCGTACAATAGGTTATGTTGTGTCTACCTGTACAGAGCATCACTACCACAGATACAAGGTGGGTACAATAGGTTACAGAGTCTACCTATACATAGCGGCAGCCCTTACACAGACAGGAGATGGGCACAGTAAGATATGTTGTGTCTACCTGTACACTACAGTGCTTCCGCAGAGACAAGATGAGACGAACAGATCATGATACGTCCACCTGTACTCTCAGCAGCGGCCCTTCCACAGACACAAGATGGGTGCAATATTTTATGGTGCGTCTATCCTTGCACACAGCAGCAGCTGCCAAACATGAGGTGAGTACAATAAGTTACGGTGCAACTACCGGTGTACAGCAGGATCTCTTCCACAGGCATGAGATGGGTACAATAGGTTAAGGTGTGTCTACCCTTAGCTTGCAGCCCTTCCACAGACATGAGATGGGTACAATAGGTTAAGGTGTGTCTACCCTTAGCTAGCAGACCTTCCACAGACATGAGATGGGTACAATAGGTTAAGGTGTGTCTACCCTTAGCTAGCAGCCCTTCCACAGACATGAGATGGGTACAATAGGTTAAGGTGTGTCTACCCTTACCTAGCTGCCCTTCCACAGACATGAGATGGGTACAATAGGTTACGGTGTGTCTACCCTTAGCTAGCAGCCCTTCCACAGACATGAGATGGGTACAATAGGTTAAGGTGTGTCTACCCTTAGCTAGCAGCCCTTCCACAGACATGAGACGGGTACAATAGGTTAAGGTGTGTCTACCCTTAGCTAGCAGCCCTTCCACAGGCATGAGATGGGTACAATAGGTTAAGGTGTGTCTACCCTTAGCTTGCAGCCCTTCCACAGACATGAGATGGGTACAATAGGTTACGGTGTGTCTACCCTTAGCTAGCAGCCCTTCCACGGACATGAGATGGGTACAATAGGTTACGGTGTGTCTACCCTTAGCTAGCAGCCCTTCCACAGGCATGAGATGGGTACAATAGGTTAAGGTGTGTCTACCCTTAGCTTGCAGCCCTTCCACAGACATGAGATGGGTACAATAGGTTAAGGTGTGTCTACCCTTAGCTAGCAGCCCTTCCACAGACATGAGATGGGTACAATAGGTTAAGGTGTGTCTACCCTTAGCTTGCAGCCCTTCCACAGACATGAGATGGGTACAATAGGTTAAGGTGTGTCTACCCTTAGCTTGCAGCCCTTCCACAGACATGAGATGGGTACAATAGGTTACGGTGTGTCTACCCTTAGCTAGCAGCCCTTCCACAGGCATGAGATGGGTACAATAGGTTAAGGTGTGTCTACCCTTAGCTTGCAGCCCTTCCACAGACATGAGATGGGTACAATAGGTTAAGGTGTGTCTACCCTTAGCTAGCAGCCCTTCCACAGACATGAGATGGGTACAATAGGTTACGGTGTGTCTACCCTTAGCTTGCAGCCCTTCCACAGACATGAGATGGGTACAATAGGTTAAGGTGTGTCTACCCTTAGCTAGCAGCCCTTCCACAGACATGAGACGGGTACAATAGGTTAAGGTGTGTCTACCCTTAGCTAGCAGCCCTTCCACAGACATGAGATGGGTACAATAGGTTAAGGTGTGTCTACCCTTACCTAGCTGCCCTTCCACGGACATAAGACGGGTACAATAGGTTAAGGTGTGTCTACCCTTAGCTAGCAGCCCTTCCACAGACATGAGATGGGTACAATAGGTTAAGGTGTGTCTACCCTTAGCTAGCAGCCCTTCCACAGACATGAGACGGGTACAATAGGTTAAGGTGTGTCTACCCTTAGCTAGCAGCCCTTCCACAGACATGAGACGGGTACAATAGGTTAAGGTGTGTCTACCCTTAGCTAGCAGCCCTTCCACAGACATGAGATGGGTACAATAGGTTACGGTGTGTCTACCCTTAGCTAGCAGCCCTTCCACGGACATGAGACGGGAACAATAGGTTAAGGTGTGTCTACCCTTACCTAGCTGCCCTTCCACGGACATGAGACGGGAACAATAGGTTAAGGTGTGTCTACCCTTACCTAGCTGCCCTTCCACGGACATAAGACGGGTACAATAGGTTAAGGTGTGTCTACCCTTAGCTAGCAGCCCTTCCACGGACATGAGACGGGAACAATAGGTTAAGGTGTGTCTACCCTTACCTAGCTGCCCTTCCACGGACATAAGACGGGTACAATAGGTTAAGGTGGGTCTACCCTTAGCTAGCAGCCCTTCCACAGACATGAGACGGGTACAATAGGTTAAGGTGTCTACCCTTAGCAAGCAGCCCTTCCACAGACATGAGACGGGTACAATAGGTTAAGGTGTCTACCCTTAGCTAGCAGCCCTTCCACAGACATGAGACGGGTACAATAGGTTAAGGTGTGTCTACCCTTACCTAGCAGCCCCTCCACAGACAAACCAGGTTATGGACCGGTATGCAGCAGAAGGCCTGCACCAACATGCGATAGGCACTTTATGTTATGGTGCAACCATCAGTACAGGACAGGCGTCCTCTGCAAGGGTCTGGGTCTGGTCTGGCTATGGTGTAGCCTCGAGAACAGAGTATTATCCAGTGTTGTGAGATTTGGGGAACAGGTCTCTCTTGGACATAATTAAAGGGGTGAAAAATATATGTAACTATTTGTATGTGTGGGAACTGTAGCAAAGAGGCATTTGGTGGAAGCAGGTGTCAAATACTGACAACTACCTACAGAGTTAGTCAAAAACATCAGAACGCAAAAAGATATTTTCCTTCATTGGCACTTACTCGTTAAGTTAATGATTGTCCAAAGCCTGCTTCGCTTTTCTTATGAATGAAGTAAAGAGCCGGGATGGGGCATTAAACCAGCCACAGCTTCTTGAAAAACAAGCACTGAATACTACACCTTTGTATTGCGAAGGTTTCCAGAAAAAAACAGAGCAGGCTGAAATAGGATTCATGGAAATAATCACAACTACCGCCCCGCCCACCAAGTTTAATGCCGTCCCAATCATGTTCTAAGCCTTTCAGTTAGACGTGTAGTCAGTCCTCCAAAGTAAGAGAGTTACCCCAGTTAGGCCAAAAGGGACTGGGTAGATCTATTACAAAAAAGCAAGATCTCCCTGATGTACCAGAATTATTTTGATACAATAGTATCCACTGAACCAAAACCTCACAACAGAATAATGAATATCTAGAAATTGCAATCTATTTAAATGCATTTATTACATCAAATTCACATAGAAATACATAATTATTATTCACAAATTTCATTAAAATATAATTAAAAATGATTTGGCTTAATTAATGGTTTCAAGTTCCTAAATTCAAGTCTATCACAATTCACATATAGGAAAACACATTCTTATATATTCATACAATCCTATACACAAATTGTCACAACCTTCTCTTTAAAAACTGTGCAATTTCCTTTAGTGCAGAGTCCAATTTATAAAAATTAGTTTTTTATAAATTGGACTCTGCACTAAAGGAAATTGCACAGTTTTAAAGAGAAGGTTGTGACAATTTGTGTATAGGATTGTATGAATATATAAGAATGTGTTTTCCTATATGTGAATTGTGATAGACTTGAATTTAGGAACTTGAAACCATTAATTAAGCCAAATCATTTTTAATTATATTTTAATGAAATTTGTGAATAATAATTATGTATTTCTATGTGAATTTGATGTAATAAATGCATTTAAATAGATTGCAATTTCTAGATATTCATTATTCTGTTGTGAGGTTTTGGTTCAGTGGATACTATTGTATCAAAATAATTCTGGTACAGAAGGGAAATCTTGCTTTTTTGTAAGACGTGTAGTTAGTACCACGAAAAGAGTATTCTAGATCATTCGTTCACTGTTCCCAAATCTACTGCTCTTCGCGAATGCCCAAAAACCTCATATGCTTCTACTATTTAGCTATTTTACAACAAGCCATTTTGTGATAGGAGTGCAGAATTGCTCCCCTTATAAAAAAAATTCAGTTAAACATGCACCAGTAGAATAGTTCTACATCATGCTAGACAAAAGTAAAAGGCTGGGAAATGTGTTTGCGTCTTTATTTGCACTGAAGACACAAAACACTCTCTAAATACCTGCCCCTCGTATCGTAGGCCATGAGTGAAGTGGTTAATACTTCTGTTCAGGAAGTTGGTGCCTCTGGCATAACATCTATGCCACCTGAGAAGACCTGTCAGAGTGCAATAGGCTGTATCACATTTTGCAGGAGTTCATTGGAAGATGTGAAGGAAGTTGATGACAAGATTATTTTATAATGCCACTAATGCTAGGATGTATTCGATGACAGAAAATATTTTGCAACATTTTGCCTTGTAACAAAAGCAGAGTGGAATGTTTCATTTAAAAAGCAAGGGAAATATCTGAAGAAATGCATTGTTATTTTTAATTAATGTTTTTATGAATCGATGTTTGTAACAACTAATTCGACTGAATTCAATTTAGGAACTTCCAAGTCCATAAGTACATAAAAAGTGAAATAAATGGTCATTAAATATACATATCGGACAATAAAATTTTTGAAATTATCATCCAACTTAACTAAAACATGTTGAATAGTTGAATTTTCCGCACTTATGTCAAAGTATGCTATTTGCATGTACAATTCTTAGACTTCAACCCTTTCGCAGCGACTCTGTGTGAGCACGCACACCCCTCTTTACCAAGCGCATAAACCCCTTACAGGTACCCCAAAGAGGGTTCTGAAAGAAAAACTGCCTCCCCTAGCCTAGAGCCTTAATTAGGAATATCCCTATGTGAGACATTTGCAAAGTAGCGACCTGCACCCCCAAACATTTACCAGACTGTTGGGACAGGAATGACTCCAAGCTAACACTCCTTCCATGGGTTACCCAAGACTCAGGCCTTTGGTAACTTTCCCTCACTCTTTTGCCTCAGCGCACACAACAATCGTGGGACTACACCGACGAGCAGGGGTATCACGGATCACGACTCAGAGTGGGGTCTGTGAACTGCAGGGGCGCCCCATGTGCATTCTCCTTAATTGAGCTGGACTACAGTCAGATGTCAGCAGTGATGGATTAACAAGCATTGGCATAGCCAATAGGTCTCGCCTTTGGGACCTTATAAGTGTTTAGCCAGAGATATTGACTTTGCCTATGTCTTTAAGCTGTGCTGAACAGAAGTCTGCAGCATGCTGAAAAGTTATAATACAGAAGTGTCAGAAGCATTTTTGTTACCTTATATCTGACCAAGAAAGCATTATATACAACTGAACGACCATATTGAAAAAGTATTAACAATAAATAATGTCTTGAGTTTTTTTTGTCCTTTCAATGCTGGCAACTTCTATCTGCCTGTCCCAATGGTTGCTTGTTATGTTTTTTTTTGTTATGGGGAGGCATAAATAACAGGAGGGTGAAGGTTGGGAATTAGTACCTGTCTAACAGTCAGTGAGAGAGTCAGTCAGTGAGAGAGAGACAGTCAGTGAGAGAGAGTGAGAGTCAGTCAGTCAGTGAGAGTGAGTGAGTCAGTCAGTCAGTGAGAGAGTGAGTGAGTGAGTCAGTGAGAGAGTGAGTGAGTCAGTCAGTGAGAGAGTGAGTGAGTGAGTCAGTGAGAGAGTGAGTGAGTCAGTCAGTGAGAGAGTGAGTGAGTCAGTCAGTGAGAGAGTGAGTGAGTCAGTCAGTGAGAGAGAGAGTGAGTCAGTCAGTGAGAGAGTGAGTGAGTGAGAGAGTGAGTCAGTCAGTGAGAGAGTGAGTCAGTGAGAGAGTGAGTCAGTCAGTGAGAGAGTGAGTCAGTCAGTGAGAGAGTGAGTCAGTCAGTGAGAGAGTGAGTGAGTCAGTGAGAGAGTGAGTGAGTCAGTGAGAGAGTGAGTGAGTCAGTGAGAGAGTGAGTGAGTGAGTCAGTGAGAGAGTGAGTGAGTCAGTCAGTGAGAGAGTGAGTGAGTCAGTGAGTGAGAGAGTGAGTGAGTCAGTGAGAGAGTGAGTGAGTCAGTCAGTGAGAGAGTGAGTGAGTCAGTCAGTCAGTGAGAGAGTGAGTGAGTCAGTCAGTCAGTGAGAGAGTGAGTGAGTCAGTCAGTGAGAGAGTGAGTGAGTCAGTCAGTGAGAGAGTGAGTGAGTCAGTCAGTCAGTGAGAGAGTGAGTGAGTCAGTCAGTGAGAGAGTGAGTGAGTCAGTGAGTGAGTCAGTGAGTGAGTGAGTGAGTCAGTCAGTGAGAGAGTGAGTGAGTGAGTCAGTCAGTGAGAGAGTGAGTGAGTCAGTCAGTCAGTGAGAGAGTGAGTGAGTCAGTCAGTGAGAGAGTGAGTGAGTCAGTCAGTGAGAGAGTGAGTGAGTCAGTCAGTGAGAGAGTGAGTGAGTCAGTCAGTGAGAGAGTGAGTGAGTCAGTCAGTGAGAGAGTGAGTGAGTCAGTCAGTGAGAGAGTGAGTGAGTCAGTCAGTGAGAGAGTGAGTGAGTCAGTCAGTGAGAGAGTGAGTCAGTCAGTGAGAGAGTGAGTGAGTCAGTCAGTGAGAGAGTGAGTGAGTCAGTCAGTGAGAGAGTGAGTGAGTCAGTCAGTGAGAGAGTGAGTGAGTCAGTCAGTGAGAGAGTGAATGAGTCAGTCAGTGAGAGAGTGAATGAGTCAGTCAGTGAGAGAGTGAATGAGTCAGTCAGTGAGAGAGTGAATGAGTCAGTCAGTGAGAGAGTGAGTGAGTCAGTCAGTGAGAGAGTGAGTGAGTCAGTCAGTGAGAGAGTGAGTGAGTCAGTCAGTGAGAGAGTGAGTGAGTCAGTCAGTGAGAGAGTGAGTGAGTCAGTCAGTGAGAGAGTGAGTGAGTCAGTGAGAGAGTGAGTGAGTGAGTCAGTCAGTGAGAGTGAGTGAGTCAGTCAGTGAGAGAGTGAGTGAGTCAGTCAGTGAGAGAGTGAGTGAGTCAGTCAGTGAGAGAGTGAGTGAGTCAGTCAGTGAGAGAGTGAGTGAGTGAGTCAGTGAGAGAGTGAGTGAGTCAGTCAGTGAGAGAGTGAGTGAGTCAGTGAGAGAGTGAGTGAGTGAGTCAGTGAGAGAGTGAGTGAGTCAGTCAGTGAGAGAGTGAGTGAGTCAGTCAGTGAGAGAGTGAGTGAGTCAGTCAGTGAGAGAGTGAGTGAGTCAGTCAGTGAGAGAGTGAGTGAGTCAGTCAGTAGAGAGTGAGTGAGTCAGTCAGTGAGAGAGTGAGTGAGTCAGTCAGTGAGAGAGTGAGTGAGTCAGTCAGTGAGAGAGTGAGTGAGTCAGTCAGTGAGAGAGTGAGTGAGTCAGTCAGTGAGAGAGTGAGTGAGTCAGTCAGTGAGAGAGTGAGTGAGTCAGTCAGTGAGAGAGTGAGTGAGTCAGTCAGTGAGAGAGTGAGTGAGTCAGTCAGTGAGAGAGTGAGTGAGTCAGTCAGTGAGAGAGTGAGTCAGTCAGTGAGAGTGAGTGAGTCAGTGAGAGAGTGAGTCAGTCAGTGAGAGAGTGAGTCAGTCAGTGAGAGAGTGAGTGAGTCAGTCAGTGAGAGAGTGAGTGAGTCAGTCAGTGAGAGAGTGAGTGAGTCAGTCAGTGAGAGAGTGAGTGAGTCAGTCAGTGAGAGAGTGAGTCAGTCAGTGAGAGAGTGAGTGAGTCAGTCAGTGAGAGAGTGAGTGAGTCAGTCAGTGAGAGAGTGAGTGAGTCAGTCAGTGAGAGAGTGAGTGAGTCAGTCAGTCAGTGAGAGAGTGAGTGAGTCAGTCAGTGAGAGAGTGAGTGAGTCAGTCAGTGAGAGAGTGAGTGAGTCAGTCAGTGAGAGAGTGAGTGAGTCAGTCAGTGAGAGAGTGAGTGAGTCAGTCAGTGAGAGAGTGAGTGAGTCAGTCAGTCAGTGAGAGAGTGAGTGAGTCAGTCAGTGAGAGAGTGAGTGAGTCAGTCAGTGAGAGAGTGAGTGAGTCAGTCAGTGAGAGAGTGAGTGAGTGAGTCAGTCAGTGAGAGAGTGAGTGAGTCAGTCAGTGAGAGAGTGAGTGAGTCAGTCAGTGAGAGAGTGAGTGAGTCAGTCAGTGAGAGAGTGAGTGAGTCAGTGAGAGAGTGAGTGAGTCAGTCAGTGAGAGAGTGAGTGAGTCAGTCAGTGAGAGAGTGAGTGAGTGAGTCAGTCAGTGAGAGAGTGAGTGAGTCAGTCAGTGAGAGAGTGAGTGAGTCAGTCAGTGAGTGAGTCAGTCAGTGAGAGAGTGAGTGAGTCAGTGAGTGAGTGAGTCAGTCAGTGAGAGAGTGAGTCAGTCAGTGAGTGAGTCAGTCAGTGAGAGAGTGAGTGAGTCAGTCAGTGAGAGAGTGAGTCAGTCAGTGAGAGAGTGAGTCAGTCAGTGAGAGAGTGAGTGAGTCAGTCAGTGAGAGAGTGAGTGAGTCAGTCAGTGAGAGAGTGAGTGAGTGAGTCAGTCAGTGAGAGAGTGAGTGAGTGAGTCAGTCAGTGAGAGAGTGAGTGAGTCAGTCAGTGAGAGAGTGAGTGAGTCAGTCAGTGAGAGAGTGAGTGAGTCAGTCAGTGAGAGAGTGAGTCAGTCAGTGAGAGAGTGAGTCAGTCAGTGAGAGTGAGTGAGTCAGTCAGTGAGAGAGTGAGTGCAGTCAGTGAGAGAGTGAGTCAGTCAGTGAGAGAGTGAGTCAGTCAGTGAGAGTGAGTGAGTCAGTCAGTGAGAGAGTGAGTGAGTCAGTCAGTGAGAGAGTGAGTGAGTCAGTCAGTGAGAGAGTGAGTGAGTCAGTCAGTGAGAGAGTGAGTGAGTCAGTCAGTGAGAGAGTGAGTCAGTCAGTGAGAGAGTGAGTGAGTCAGTCAGTGAGAGAGTGAGTGAGTCAGTCAGTGAGAGAGTGAGTGAGTCAGTCAGTGAGAGAGTGAGTGAGTCAGTCAGTGAGAGAGTGAGTGAGTCAGTCAGTGAGAGAGTGAGTGAGTCAGTCAGTGAGAGAGTGAGTGAGTCAGTGAGTGAGTGAGTCAGTCAGTGAGAGAGTGAGTCAGTCAGTGAGAGAGTGAGTGAGTCAGTGAGAGAGTGAGTGAGTCAGTCAGTGAGAGAGTGAGTGAGTCAGTCAGTGAGAGAGTGAGTGAGTCAGTCAGTGAGAGAGTGAGTGAGTCAGTGAGAGAGTGAGTGAGTCAGTGAGAGAGTGAGTGAGTCAGTCAGTGAGAGAGTGAGTGAGTCAGTCAGTGAGAGAGTGAGTGAGTCAGTCAGTGAGAGAGTGAGTGAGTCAGTCAGTGAGTGAGTGAGTGAGTCAGTCAGTGAGAGAGTGAGTCAGTCAGTGAGAGAGTGAGTGAGTCAGTCAGTGAGAGAGTGAGTGAGTCAGTCAGTGAGAGAGTGAGTGAGTCAGTCAGTGAGAGAGTGAGTGAGTCAGTCAGTGAGAGTGAGTGAGTCAGTCAGTGAGAGAGTGAGTCAGTCAGTGAGAGAGTGAGTCAGTCAGTGAGAGAGTGAGTCAGTCAGTGAGAGAGTGAGTCAGTCAGTGAGAGAGTGAGTCAGTCAGTGAGAGAGTGAGTCAGTCAGTGAGAGAGTGAGTCAGTCAGTGAGAGAGTGAGTCAGTCAGTGAGAGAGTGAGTCAGTCAGTGAGAGAGTGAGTCAGTCAGTGAGAGAGTGAGTCAGTCAGTGAGAGAGTGAGTCAGTCAGTGAGAGAGTGAGTCAGTCAGTGAGAGAGTGAGTCAGTCAGTGAGAGAGTGAGTCAGTCAGTGAGAGTGAGTGAGTCAGTCAGTGAGAGAGTGAGTGAGTCAGTCAGTGAGAGAGTGAGTGAGTCAGTCAGTGAGAGAGTGAGTGAGTCAGTCAGTGAGAGAGTGAGTGAGTCAGTCAGTGAGAGAGTGAGTGAGTCAGTGAGAGAGAGAGTGAGTCAGTCAGTGAGAGAGTGAGTCAGTCAGTGAGTGAGTGAGTCAGTCAGTGAGAGAGTGAGTCAGTCAGTGAGAGAGTGAGTGAGTCAGTCAGTGAGAGAGTGAGTGAGTCAGTGAGAGAGTGAGTGAGTCAGTCAGTGAGAGAGTGAGTCAGTCAGTGAGAGAGTGAGTGAGTGAGTCAGTGAGAGAGTGAGTGAGTCAGTCAGTGAGAGAGTGAGTGAGTGAGTCAGTCAGTGAGAGAGTGAGTGAGTCAGTCAGTGAGAGAGTGAGTCAGTCAGTGAGAGAGTGAGTCAGTCAGTGAGAGAGTGAGTCAGTCAGTGAGAGAGTGAGTCAGTCAGTGAGAGAGTGAGTCAGTCAGTGAGAGAGTGAGTCAGTCAGTGAGAGAGTGAGTCAGTCAGTGAGAGAGTGAGTCAGTCAGTGAGAGAGTGAGTGAGTCAGTCAGTGAGAGAGTGAGTGCAGTCAGTGAGAGAGTGAGTCAGTCAGTGAGAGAGTGAGTCAGTCAGTGAGAGAGTGAGTCAGTCAGTGAGAGAGTGAGTGCAGTCAGTGAGAGAGTGAGTGAGTCAGTCAGTGAGAGAGTGAGTCAGTCAGTGAGAGAGTGAGTCAGTCAGTGAGAGAGTGAGTGAGTCAGTCAGTGAGAGAGTGAGTCAGTCAGTGAGAGAGTGAGTCAGTCAGTGAGAGAGTGAGTCAGTCAGTGAGAGAGTGAGTCAGTCAGTGAGAGAGTGAGTCAGTCAGTGAGAGAGTGAGTCAGTCAGTGAGAGAGTGAGTCAGTCAGTGAGAGAGTGAGTCAGTCAGTGAGAGAGTGAGTCAGTCAGTGAGAGAGTGAGTCAGTCAGTGAGAGAGTGAGTCAGTCAGTGAGAGAGTGAGTCAGTCAGTGAGAGAGTGAGTCAGTCAGTGAGAGAGTGAGTCAGTCAGTGAGAGAGTGAGTCAGTCAGTGAGAGAGTGAGTCAGTCAGTGAGAGAGTGAGTCAGTCAGTGAGAGAGTGAGTCAGTCAGTGAGAGAGTGAGTCAGTCAGTGAGAGAGTGAGTCAGTCAGTGAGAGAGTGAGTCAGTCAGTGAGAGAGTGAGTCAGTCAGTGAGAGAGTGAGTCAGTCAGTGAGAGAGTGAGTCAGTCAGTGAGAGAGTGAGTCAGTCAGTGAGAGAGTGAGTGAGTCAGTCAGTGAGAGAGTGAGTGAGTCAGTCAGTGAGAGAGTGAGTGAGTCAGTCAGTGAGAGAGTGAGTGAGTCAGTCAGTCAGTGAGAGAGTGAGTGAGTCAGTCAGTGAGAGAGTGAGTGAGTCAGTCAGTGAGAGAGTGAGTGAGTCAGTCAGTGAGAGAGTGAGTGAGTCAGTCAGTGAGAGAGTGAGTGAGTCAGTCAGTGAGAGAGTGAGTGAGTCAGTCAGTGAGAGAGTGAGTGAGTCAGTCAGTGAGAGTGAGTGAGTCAGTCAGTGAGAGAGTGAGTCAGTCAGTGAGAGAGTGAGTCAGTCAGTGAGAGAGTGAGTCAGTCAGTGAGAGAGTGAGTGAGTCAGTCAGTGAGAGAGTGAGTGAGTCAGTCAGTGAGAGTGAGTGAGTCAGTCAGTGAGAGAGTGAGTCAGTCAGTGAGAGAGAGAGTCAGTCAGTGAGAGAGTGAGTCAGTCAGTGAGAGTGAGTGAGTCAGTGTGAGAGAGTGAGTGAGTCAGTCAGTGAGAGAGTGAGTCAGTGAGAGAGAGAGTGAGTCAGTCAGTGAGAGAGTGAGTCAGTCAGTGAGAGAGTGAGTCAGTCAGTGAGAGAGTGAGTCAGTCAGTGAGAGAGTGAGTCAGTCAGTGAGAGAGTGAGTCAGTCAGTGAGAGAGTGAGTCAGTCAGTGAGAGAGTGAGTCAGTCAGTGAGAGAGTGAGTCAGTCAGTGAGAGTCAGTGAGTCAGTCAGTGAGAGTCAGTGAGTCAGTCAGTGAGAGTCAGTGAGTCAGTCAGTGAGAGTCAGTGAGTCAGTCAGTGAGAGTCAGTGAGTCAGTCAGTGAGAGTCAGTGAGTCAGTCAGTGAGAGTCAGTGAGTCAGTCAGTGAGAGTCAGTGAGTCAGTCAGTGAGAGTCAGTGAGTCAGTCAGTGAGAGTGAGTGAGTCAGTCAGTGAGAGTGAGTGAGTCAGTCAGTGAGAGTGAGTGAGTCAGTCAGTGAGAGAGTGAGTCAGTCAGTGAGAGTGAGTGAGTCAGTCAGTGAGAGTGAGTGAGTCAGTCAGTGAGAGTGAGTGAGTCAGTCAGTGAGAGTGAGTGAGTCAGTCAGTGAGAGTGAGTGAGTCAGTCAGTGAGAGAGTGAGTCAGTCAGTGAGAGAGTGAGTCAGTCAGTGAGAGAGTGAGTCAGTCAGTGAGAGAGTGAGTCAGTCAGTGAGAGAGTGAGTGAGTCAGTCAGTGAGAGAGTGAGTGAGTCAGTCAGTGAGAGAGTGAGTGAGTCAGTCAGTGAGAGAGTGAGTGAGTCAGTCAGTGAGAGAGTGAGTGAGTCAGTCAGTGAGAGAGTGAGTGAGTCAGTCAGTGAGAGAGTGAGTCAGTCAGTGAGAGAGTGAGTGAGTCAGTCAGTGAGAGTGAGTGAGTCAGTCAGTGAGAGAGTGAGTGAGTCAGTCAGTGAGAGAGTGAGTCAGTCAGTCAGTGAGAGAGTGAGTGAGTCAGTCAGTGAGAGAGTGAGTGAGTCAGTCAGTGAGAGTGAGTGAGTCAGTCAGTGAGAGAGTGAGTGTCAGTGAGAGAGTGAGTGAGTCAGTGAGTCAGTGAGAGAGTGAGTGAGTCAGTCAGTGAGAGAGTGAGTCAGTCAGTGAGAGTGAGTGAGTCAGTCAGTGAGAGAGTGAGTCAGTCAGTGAGAGTGAGTGAGTCAGTCAGTGAGAGAGTGAGTCAGTCAGTGAGAGTAGTGAGTCAGTCAGTGAGAGAGTGAGTCAGTCAGTGAGAGAGTGAGTCAGTCAGTGAGAGAGTGAGTCAGTCAGTGAGAGAGTGAGTCAGTCAGTGAGAGAGTGAGTCAGTCAGTGAGAGAGTGAGTCAGTCAGTGAGAGTGAGTGAGTCAGTCAGTGAGAGAGTGAGTCAGTGAGAGAGTGAGTCAGTCAGTGAGAGAGTCAGTCAGTGAGAGAGTGAGTCAGTCAGTGAGAGAGTGAGTCAGTCAGTGAGAGTGAGTGAGTCAGTCAGTGAGAGAGTGAGTCAGTCAGTGAGAGAGTGAGTCAGTCAGTGAGAGAGTGAGTCAGTCAGTGAGAGAGTGAGTCAGTCAGTGAGAGAGTGAGTGAGTCAGTCAGTGAGAGTGAGTGAGTCAGTCAGTGAGAGAGTGAGTGAGTCAGTCAGTGAGAGAGTGAGTGAGTCAGTCAGTGAGAGAGTGAGTGAGTCAGTCAGTGAGAGAGAGTGAGTGAGTCAGTCAGTGAGAGAGTGAGTCAGTCAGTCAGTGAGAGTGAGTGAGTCAGTCAGTGAGAGTGAGTGAGTCAGTCAGTGAGAGAGTGAGTGAGTCAGTCAGTGAGAGTGAGTGAGTCAGTCAGTGAGAGAGTGAGTCAGTCAGTGAGAGAGTGAGTCAGTCAGTGAGAGAGTGAGTGAGTCAGTCAGTGAGAGAGTGAGTCAGTCAGTGAGAGAGTGAGTCAGTCAGTGAGAGAGTGAGTCAGTCAGTGAGAGTAGTGAGTCAGTCAGTGAGAGTCAGTGAGTCAGTCAGTGAGAGTGAGTGAGTCAGTCAGTGAGAGTGAGTGAGTCAGTCAGTGAGAGAGTGAGTCAGTCAGTGAGAGAGTGAGTCAGTCAGTGAGAGTAGTGAGTCAGTCAGTGAGAGTGAGTGAGTCAGTCAGTGAGAGTGAGTGAGTCAGTCAGTGAGAGTAGTGAGTCAGTCAGTGAGAGTGAGTGAGTCAGTCAGTGAGAGTCAGTGAGTCAGTCAGTGAGAGTCAGTGAGTCAGTCAGTGAGAGTCAGTGAGTCAGTCAGTGAGAGTAGTGAGTCAGTCAGTGAGAGAGTGAGTGAGTCAGTCAGTGAGAGAGTGAGTCAGTCAGTAAGTGAGAGAGTGAGTCAGTCAGTGAGAGAGTGAGTCAGTCAGTCAGTGAGAGAGTGAGTGAGTCAGTCAGTGAGAGAGTGAGTGAGTCAGTCAGTGAGAGAGTGAGTGAGTCAGTCAGTGAGAGAGTGAGTGAGTCAGTCAGTGAGAGAGTGAGTGAGTCAGTCAGTGAGAGAGTGAGTGAGTCAGTCAGTGAGAGAGTGAGTCAGTCAGTGAGAGAGTGAGTCAGTCAGTGAGAGAGTGAGTCAGTCAGTGAGAGAGTGAGTGAGTCAGTCAGTGAGTGAGTGAGTGAGTGAGTCAGTCAGTGAGAGAGTGAGTCAGTCAGTGAGAGAGTGAGTCAGTCAGTGAGAGAGTGAGTCAGTCAGTGAGAGTGAGTGAGTCAGTCAGTGAGAGAGTGAGTCAGTCAGTGAGAGAGTGAGTCAGTCAGTGAGAGAGTGAGTCAGTCAGTGAGAGAGTGAGTCAGTCAGTGAGAGAGTGAGTCAGTCAGTGAGAGAGTGAGTCAGTCAGTGAGAGAGTGAGTCAGTCAGTGAGAGAGTGAGTGAGTGAGTCAGTCAGTGAGAGAGTGAGTCAGTCAGTGAGAGAGTGAGTGAGTCAGTCAGTGAGAGAGTGAGTCAGTCAGTGAGAGAGTGAGTCAGTCAGTGAGAGAGTGAGTCAGTGAGAGAGTGAGTGAGTCAGTCAGTGAGAGTGAGTGAGTCAGTCAGTGAGAGAGTGAGTCAGTGAGTGAGTGAGTCAGTGAGAGAGTGAGTCAGTGAGAGAGTGAGTCAGTCAGTGAGAGAGTGAGTCAGTGAGAGAGTGAGTCAGTCAGTGAGAGAGTGAGTCAGTCAGTGAGAGAGTGAGTCAGTCAGTGAGAGAGTGAGTCAGTCAGTGAGAGAGTGAGTCAGTCAGTGAGAGAGTGAGTCAGTCAGTGAGAGAGTGAGTGAGTCAGTCAGTGAGAGAGTGAGTGAGTGAGTCAGTCAGTGAGAGAGTGAGTGAGTGAGTCAGTCAGTGAGAGAGTGAGTGAGTCAGTCAGTGAGAGAGTGAGTGAGTCAGTCAGTGAGAGAGTGAGTGAGTCAGTGAGAGAGTGAGTCAGTCAGTGAGAGAGTGAGTCAGTCAGTGAGAGAGTGAGTCAGTCAGTCAGTGAGAGAGTGAGTCAGTCAGTAAGTGAGAGAGTGAGTCAGTCAGTCAGTGAGAGAGTGAGTCAGTCAGTGAGTGAGTAGCAGTGAGTGAGTGAGTCAGTCAGTGAGAGAGTGAGTCAGTCAGTGAGAGAGTGAGTCAGTCAGTGAGAGAGTGAGTGAGTCAGTCAGTGAGAGAGTGAGTGCAGTCAGTGAGAGAGTGAGTCAGTCAGTGAGAGAGTGAGTCAGTCAGTGAGAGAGTGAGTCAGTCAGTGAGAGAGTGAGTCAGTCAGTGAGAGAGTGAGTCAGTCAGTGAGAGAGTGAGTCAGTCAGTGAGAGAGTGAGTCAGTCAGTGAGAGAGTGAGTCAGTCAGTGAGAGAGTGAGTCAGTCAGTGAGAGAGTGAGTCAGTCAGTGAGAGTGAGTGAGTCAGTCAGTGAGAGAGTGAGTCAGTCAGTGAGAGAGTGAGTCAGTCAGTGAGAGAGTGAGTCAGTCAGTGAGAGAGTGAGTCAGTCAGTGAGAGAGTGAGTGAGTCAGTCAGTGAGAGAGTGAGTGAGTCAGTCAGTGAGAGAGTGAGTGAGTCAGTCAGTGAGAGAGTGAGTCAGTCAGTGAGTGAGTCAGTCAGTGAGTGAGTCAGTGAGAGAGTGAGTCAGTCAGTGAGTCAGTGAGTCAGTGAGTGAGTGAGTCAGTCAGTGAGAGAGTGAGTGAGTCAGTCAGTGAGAGAGTGAGTCAGTCAGTCAGTGAGAGAGTGAGTGAGTCAGTCAGTGAGAGAGTGAGTCAGTCAGTGAGAGAGTGAGTGAGTCAGTCAGTGAGTGAGTGAGTGAGTCAGTCAGTGAGAGAGTGAGTCAGTGAGTGAGTGAGTGAGTCAGTCAGTGAGTGAGTGAGTCAGTCAGTGAGAGAGTGAGTCAGTCAGTGAGTGAGTCAGTGAGAGAGTGAGTCAGTCAGTGAGAGAGTGAGTGAGTCAGTCAGTGAGAGAGTGAGTGAGTCAGTCAGTCAGTGAGAGAGTGAGTGAGTCAGTCAGTCAGTGAGTGAGTCAGTCAGTGAGTGAGTGAGTGAGTGAGTGAGTGAGTCAGTCAGTGAGTGAGTGAGTGAGTCAGTCAGTGAGAGAGTGAGTCAGTCAGTGAGAGAGTGAGTCAGTCAGTGAGAGAGTGAGTCAGTCAGTGAGAGAGTGAGTCAGTCAGTGAGAGAGTGAGTCAGTCAGTGAGAGAGTGAGTCAGTCAGTGAGAGAGTGAGTCAGTCAGTGAGAGAGTGAGTCAGTCAGTGAGAGAGTGAGTCAGTCAGTGAGAGAGTGAGTCAGTCAGTGAGAGAGTGAGTCAGTCAGTGAGAGAGTGAGTCAGTCAGTGAGAGAGTGAGTCAGTCAGTGAGAGAGTGAGTGCAGTCAGTGAGAGAGTGAGTGAGTGAGTCAGTCAGTGAGAGAGTGAGTCAGTCAGTCAGAGAGAGAGTGAGTCAGTCAGTGAGAGAGTGAGTCAGTCAGTGAGAGAGTGAGTCAGTCAGTGAGAGAGTGAGTCAGTCAGTGAGAGAGTGAGTCAGTCAGTGAGAGAGTGAGTGAGTCAGTGAGAGAGAGTGAGTGAGTGAGTCAGTCAGTGAGAGAGTGAGTGAGTCAGTGAGAGAGTGAGTCAGTCAGTGAGAGAGTGAGTGAGTCAGTGAGAGAGTGAGTGAGTCAGTGAGAGAGTGAGTGAGTCAGTGAGAGAGTGAGTGCAGTCAGTGAGAGAGTGAGTGCAGTCAGTGAGAGAGTGAGTCAGTCAGTGAGAGAGTGAGTGCAGTCAGTGAGAGAGTGAGTGAGTCAGTCAGTGAGAGAGTGAGTGAGTCAGTCAGTGAGAGAGTGAGTCAGTCAGTGAGAGAGTGAGTGAGTCAGTGAGAGAGTGAGTGAGTCAGTGAGAGAGTGAGTCAGTCAGTGAGAGAGTGAGTCAGTCAGTGAGAGAGTGAGTCAGTCAGTGAGAGAGTGAGTGAGTCAGTCAGTGAGAGAGTGAGTCAGTCAGTGAGAGAGTGAGTGAGTCAGTCAGTGAGAGAGTGAGTGAGTCAGTCAGTGAGAGAGTGAGTGAGTCAGTCAGTGAGAGAGTGAGTCAGTCAGTGAGAGAGTGAGTCAGTCAGTGAGAGAGTGAGTCAGTCAGTGAGAGAGTGAGTCAGTCAGTGAGAGAGTGAGTCAGTCAGTGAGAGAGTGAGTGAGTCAGTCAGTGAGAGAGTGAGTGAGTCAGTCAGTGAGAGAGTGAGTGAGTCAGTCAGTGAGAGAGTGAGTGAGTCAGTCAGTGAGAGAGTGAGTCAGTCAGTGAGAGAGTGAGTGAGTCAGTCAGTGAGAGAGTGAGTCAGTCAGTGAGAGAGTGAGTCAGTCAGTGAGAGAGTGAGTGAGTCAGTCAGTGAGAGAGTGAGTGAGTCAGTCAGTGAGAGAGTGAGTGAGTCAGTCAGTGAGAGAGTGAGTCAGTCAGTGAGAGAGTGAGTCAGTCAGTGAGAGAGTGAGTCAGTCAGTGAGAGAGTGAGTCAGTCAGTGAGAGAGTGAGTGAGTGAGTCAGTCAGTGAGAGAGTGAGTGAGTCAGTCAGTGAGAGAGTGAGTCAGTGAGTGAGTGAGTCAGTCAGTGAGAGAGTGAGTGAGTCAGTCAGTGAGAGAGTGAGTGAGTCAGTCAGTGAGAGAGTGAGTGAGTCAGTCAGTGAGAGAGTGAGTGAGTCAGTCAGTGAGAGAGTGAGTGAGTCAGTCAGTGAGAGAGTGAGTGAGTCAGTCAGTGAGAGAGTGAGTGAGTCAGTCAGTGAGAGAGTGAGTCAGTCAGTCAGTGAGAGAGTGAGTGAGTCAGTCAGTGAGAGAGTGAGTCAGTCAGTCAGTGAGAGAGTGAGTCAGTCAGTGAGAGTGAGTGAGTCAGTCAGTGAGAGAGTGAGTGAGTCAGTCAGTGAGAGTGAGTGAGTGAGTCAGTCAGTGAGAGAGTGAGTGAGTCAGTCAGTGAGAGAGTGAGTGAGTCAGTCAGTGAGAGAGTGAGTCAGTCAGTGAGAGAGTGAGTCAGTCAGTGAGAGAGTGAGTGAGTCAGTCAGTGAGAGAGTGAGTCAGTCAGTGAGAGTGAGTGAGTCAGTCAGTGAGAGAGTGAGTGAGTCAGTCAGTGAGAGAGTGAGTCAGTCAGTGAGAGAGTGAGTCAGTCAGTGAGAGAGTGAGTCAGTCAGTGAGAGAGTGAGTCAGTCAGTGAGAGAGTGAGTCAGTCAGTGAGAGTCAGTCAGTGAGAGAGTGAGTGAGTCAGTCAGTGAGAGAGTGAGTGAGTCAGTCAGTGAGAGAGTGAGTGAGTCAGTCAGTGAGAGAGTGAGTCAGTCAGTGAGAGAGTGAGTCAGTCAGTGAGAGAGTGAGTGAGTCAGTGAGAGAGTGAGTGAGTCAGTCAGTGAGAGAGTGAGTCAGTCAGTGAGAGAGTGAGTCAGTCAGTGAGAGAGTGAGTCAGTCAGTGAGAGAGTGAGTCAGTCAGTGAGAGAGTGAGTCAGTCAGTGAGAGAGTGAGTCAGTCAGTGAGAGAGTGAGTCAGTCAGTGAGAGAGTGAGTCAGTCAGTGAGAGAGTGAGTGAGTCAGTGAGAGAGTGAGTCAGTCAGTGAGAGAGTGAGTGAGTCAGTCAGTGAGAGAGTGAGTCAGTCAGTGAGAGAGTGAGTCAGTCAGTGAGAGAGTGAGTCAGTCAGTGAGAGAGTGAGTCAGTCAGTGAGAGAGTGAGTCAGTCAGTGAGAGAGTGAGTCAGTCAGTGAGAGAGTGAGTCAGTCAGTGAGAGAGTGAGTCAGTCAGTGAGAGAGTGAGTCAGTCAGTGAGAGAGTGAGTCAGTCAGTGAGAGAGTGAGTCAGTCAGTGAGAGAGTGAGTCAGTCAGTGAGAGAGTGAGTCAGTCAGTGAGAGAGTGAGTCAGTCAGTGAGAGAGTGAGTCAGTCAGTGAGAGAGTGAGTGAGTCAGTCGAGAGAGTGAGTGAGTCAGTCAGTGAGATGAGTCAGTCAGTGAGAGAGTGAGTCAGTCAGTGAGAGAGTGAGTGAGTCAGTCAGTGAGAGAGTGAGTGAGTCAGTCAGTGAGAGAGTGAGTGAGTCAGTCAGTGAGAGAGTGAGTGAGTCAGTCAGTGAGAGAGTGAGTGAGTCAGTCAGTGAGAGAGTGAGTCAGTCAGTGAGAGAGTGAGTCAGTCAGTGAGAGAGTGAGTGAGTCAGTCAGTGAGAGAGTGAGTGAGTCAGTCAGTGAGAGAGTGAGTGAGTCAGTCAGTGAGAGAGTGAGTGAGTCAGTCAGTGAGAGAGTGAGTCAGTCAGTGAGAGAGTGAGTCAGTCAGTGAGAGAGTGAGTCAGTCAGTGAGAGAGTGAGTCAGTCAGTGAGAGAGTGAGTCAGTCAGTGAGAGAGTGAGTCAGTCAGTGAGAGAGTGAGTCAGTCAGTGAGAGAGTGAGTCAGTCAGTGAGAGAGTGAGTCAGTCAGTGAGAGAGTGAGTCAGTCAGTGAGAGAGTGAGTCAGTCAGTGAGAGAGTGAGTCAGTCAGTGAGAGAGTGAGTCAGTCAGTGAGAGAGTGAGTCAGTCAGTGAGAGAGTGAGTCAGTCAGTGAGAGAGTGAGTCAGTCAGTGAGAGAGTGAGTCAGTCAGTGAGAGAGTGAGTCAGTCAGTGAGAGAGTGAGTCAGTCAGTGAGAGAGTGAGTCAGTCAGTGAGAGAGTGAGTCAGTCAGTGAGAGAGTGAGTCAGTCAGTGAGAGAGTGAGTGAGTCAGTCAGTGAGAGAGTGAGTGAGTCAGTCAGTGAGAGAGTGAGTGAGTCAGTCAGTGAGAGTGAGTGAGTCAGTCAGTGAGAGTGAGTGAGTCAGTCAGTGAGAGTGAGTGAGTCAGTCAGTGAGAGTGAGTGAGTCAGTCAGTGAGAGAGTGAGTCAGTCAGTGAGAGAGTGAGTCAGTCAGTGAGAGTGAGTGAGTCAGTCAGTGAGAGAGTGAGTCAGTCAGTGAGAGAGTGAGTCAGTCAGTGAGAGAGTGAGTCAGTCAGTGAGAGAGTGAGTCAGTCAGTGAGAGAGTGAGTGAGTGAGTGAGTCAGTCAGTGAGAGAGTGAGTCAGTCAGTGAGAGAGTGAGTCAGTCAGTGAGAGAGTGAGTCAGTCAGTGAGAGAGTGAGTCAGTCAGTGAGAGAGTGAGTCAGTCAGTGAGAGAGTGAGTCAGTCAGTGAGAGAGTGAGTCAGTCAGTGAGAGAGTGAGTCAGTCAGTGAGAGAGTGAGTCAGTCAGTGAGAGAGTGAGTCAGTCAGTGAGAGAGTGAGTCAGTCAGTGAGAGAGTGAGTCAGTCAGTGAGAGAGTGAGTCAGTCAGTGAGAGAGTGAGTCAGTCAGTGAGAGAGTGAGTCAGTCAGTGAGAGAGTGAGTCAGTCAGTGAGAGAGTGAGTCAGTCAGTGAGAGAGTGAGTCAGTCAGTGAGAGAGTGAGTCAGTCAGTGAGAGAGTGAGTCAGTCAGTGAGAGAGTGAGTCAGTCAGTGAGAGAGTGAGTCAGTGAGTGAGTGAGTGAGTCAGTCAGTGAGAGAGTGAGTGAGTGAGTCAGTCAGTGAGAGAGTGAGTGAGTGAGTCAGTCAGTGAGAGAGTGAGTGAGTGAGTCAGTCAGTGAGAGAGTGAGTCAGTCAGTGAGAGAGTGAGTCAGTCAGTGAGAGAGTGAGTCAGTCAGTGAGAGAGTGAGTCAGTCAGTGAGAGAGTGAGTCAGTCAGTGAGAGAGTGAGTCAGTCAGTGAGAGAGTGAGTCAGTCAGTGAGAGAGTGAGTCAGTCAGTGAGAGAGTGAGTCAGTCAGTGAGAGAGTGAGTCAGTCAGTGAGAGAGTGAGTCAGTCAGTGAGAGAGTGAGTCAGTCAGTGAGAGAGTGAGTCAGTCAGTGAGAGAGTGAGTCAGTCAGTGAGAGAGTGAGTCAGTCAGTGAGAGAGTGAGTCAGTCAGTGAGAGAGTGAGTCAGTCAGTGAGAGAGTGAGTCAGTCAGTGAGAGAGTGAGTCAGTCAGTAAGTGAGAGAGTGAGTCAGTCAGTAAGTGAGAGAGTGAGTCAGTCAGTCAGTGAGAGAGTGAGTCAGTCAGTGAGAGAGTGAGTGAGTCAGTCAGTGAGAGAGTGAGTGAGTCAGTCAGTGAGAGAGTGAGTGAGTCAGTCAGTCAGTGAGAGAGTGAGTGAGTCAGTCAGTGAGAGAGAGAGTGAGTGAGTCAGTCAGTGAGAGAGTGAGTGAGTGAGTCAGTCAGTGAGAGAGATGAGTGAGTCAGTCAGTGAGAGAGAGTGAGTGAGTCAGTCAGTGAGAGAGGAGAGAGTGAGTGAGTCAGTCAGTGAGAGAGAGAGAGAGTGAGTGAGTCAGTCAGTGAGAGAGAGAGTGAGTGAGTCAGTCAGTGAGAGAGAGAGTGAGTGAGTGAGTCAGTGAGAGAGAGAGTGAGTGAGTCAGTCAGTGAGAGAGTGAGTCAGTCAGTGAGAGAGTGAGTCAGTCAGTGAGAGAGTGAGTCAGTCAGTCAGTGAGAGAGTGAGTCAGTCAGTGAGAGAGTGAGTCAGTCAGTGAGAGAGTGAGTCAGTCAGTGAGAGTCAGTGAGTCAGTCAGTGAGAGTCAGTGAGTCAGTCAGTGAGAGTCAGTGAGTCAGTCAGTGAGAGTCAGTGAGTCAGTCAGTGAGAGTCAGTGAGTCAGTCAGTGAGAGTCAGTGAGTCAGTCAGTGAGAGTCAGTGAGTCAGTCAGTGAGAGTCAGTGAGTCAGTCAGTGAGAGTCAGTGAGTCAGTCAGTGAGAGTCAGTGAGTCAGTCAGTGAGAGTCAGTGAGTCAGTCAGTGAGAGTCAGTGAGTCAGTCAGTGAGAGTCAGTGAGACAGTCAGTGAGAGTCAGTGAGAGTCAGTGAGTCAGTCAGTGAGAGTCAGTGAGTCAGTCAGTGAGTCAGTCAGTGAGAGTCAGTGAGTCAGTCAGTGAGAGTGAGTGAGTCAGTCAGTGAGAGAGTGAGTCAGTCAGTGAGAGAGTGAGTCAGTCAGTGAGAGAGTCAGTCAGTGAGAGAGTGAGTGAGTGAGTGAGTCAGTCAGTGAGAGAGTGAGTGAGTGAGTCAGTCAGTGAGAGAGTGAGTGAGTGAGTCAGTCAGTGAGAGTGAGTGAGTCAGTCAGTGAGAGAGTGAGTCAGTCAGTGAGAGAGTGAGTCAGTCAGTGAGAGAGAGAGTGAGTGAGTCAGTCAGTGAGAGAGTGAGTCAGTCAGTGAGAGAGTGAGTCAGTCAGTGAGAGAGTGAGTCAGTCAGTGAGAGAGTGAGTCAGTCAGTGAGAGAGTGAGTCAGTCAGTGAGAGAGTGAGTCAGTCAGTGAGAGAGTGAGTCAGTCAGTGAGAGAGTGAGTCAGTCAGTGAGAGAGTGAGTCAGTCAGTGAGAGAGTGAGTCAGTCAGTGAGAGAGTGAGTCAGTCAGTCAGTGAGAGAGTGAGTCAGTCAGTCAGTGAGAGAGTGAGTGAGTCAGTCAGTGAGAGAGTGAGTGAGTCAGTCAGTGAGAGAGTGAGTGAGTCAGTCAGTCAGTGAGAGAGTGAGTGAGTCAGTGAGAGAGAGAGTGAGTGAGTCAGTCAGTGAGAGAGAGAGTGAGTGAGTCAGTCAGTGAGAGAGAGAGTGAGTGAGTCAGTCAGTGAGAGAGAGAGAGAGTGAGTGAGTCAGTCAGTCAGTGAGAGAGAGAGAGAGAGTGAGTGAGTCAGTCAGTGAGAGAGAGAGTGAGTGAGTCAGTCAGTGAGAGAGTGAGTGAGTGAGTCAGTGAGAGAGAGAGTGAGTGAGTCAGTCAGTGAGAGAGAGAGTGAGAGTCAGTGAGTCAGTCAGTGAGTCAGTGAGTCAGTCAGTGAGAGTCAGTGAGTCAGTCAGTGAGAGTCAGTGAGTCAGTCAGTGAGAGTCAGTGAGTCAGTCAGTGAGAGTCAGTGAGTCAGTCAGTGAGAGTCAGTGAGTCAGTCAGTGAGAGTCAGTGAGTCAGTCAGTGAGAGTCAGTGAGTCAGTCAGTGAGAGTCAGTGAGTCAGTCAGTGAGAGTCAGTGAGAGTCAGTGAGACAGTCAGTGAGAGTCAGTGAGAGTCAGTGAGTCAGTCAGTGAGAGTCAGTGAGTCAGTCAGTGAGAGTGAGTGAGTCAGTCAGTGAGAGAGTGAGTCAGTCAGTGAGAGAGTGAGTCAGTCAGTGAGAGAGTGAGTCAGTCAGTGAGAGAGTGAGTGAGTGAGTGAGTCAGTCAGTGAGAGAGTGAGTGAGTGAGTCAGTCAGTGAGAGAGTGAGTGAGTCAGTCAGTGAGTGAGTGAGTGAGTCAGTCAGTGAGAGAGTGAGTCAGTCAGTGAGAGAGTGAGTCAGTCAGTGAGAGAGTGAGTCAGTCAGTGAGAGAGTGAGTCAGTCAGTGAGAGAGAGAGTGAGTGAGTCAGTCAGTGAGAGAGAGAGTGAGTGAGTCAGTCAGTGAGAGAGAGAGAGAGTGAGTGAGTCAGTCAGTGAGAGAGAGAGAGAGTGAGTGAGTCAGTCAGTGAGAGAGAGAGAGTGAGTGAGTCAGTCAGTGAGAGAGAGAGTGAGTGAGTCAGTCAGTGAGAGAGAGAGTGAGTCAGTCAGTGAGAGAGAGTGAGTCAGTGAGTGAGAGAGTGAGTCAGTCAGTGAGAGTCAGTGAGTCAGTCAGTGAGAGTCAGTGAGTCAGTCAGTGAGAGTCAGTGAGTCAGTCAGTGAGAGTCAGTGAGTCAGTCAGTGAGAGTCAGTGAGTCAGTCAGTGAGAGTCAGTGAGTCAGTCAGTGAGAGTCAGTGAGTCAGTCAGTGAGAGTCAGTGAGTCAGTCAGTGAGAGTCAGTGAGTCAGTCAGTGAGAGTCAGTGAGAGTCAGTGAGTCAGTCAGTGAGAGTCAGTGAGAGTCAGTGAGTCAGTCAGTGAGAGTCAGTGAGTCAGTCAGTGAGAGTCAGTGAGTCAGTCAGTGAGAGTCAGTGAGTCAGTCAGTGAGAGTCAGTGAGTCAGTCAGTGAGAGTCAGTCAGTGAGAGTCAGTGAGAGTCAGTGAGTCAGTCAGTGAGAGTCAGTGAGTCAGTCAGTGAGAGTCAGTGAGTCAGTCAGTGAGAGTCAGTGAGTCAGTCAGTGAGAGTCAGTGAGTCAGTCAGTGAGTCAGTCAGTGAGAGTCAGTCAGTGAGAGTCAGTCAGTGAGAGTCAGTGAGAGTCAGTCAGTGAGAGTCAGTCAGTGAGAGTCAGTGAGTCAGTCAGTGAGAGTCAGTGAGTCAGTCAGTGAGAGTCAGTGAGTCAGTCAGTCAGTCAGTCAGTGAGTCAGTGAGTGAGAGTCAGTGAGTGAGAGTCAGTCAGTGAGAGTCAGTCAGTGAGAGTCAGTGAGTGAGAGTCAGTGAGTGAGAGTCAGTGAGTCAGTCAGTGAGAGTCAGTGAGTCAGTCAGTGAGAGTCAGTGAGTCAGTCAGTGAGAGTCAGTGAGAGTCAGTGAGTCAGTCAGTGAGTCAGTCAGTGAGTCAGTCAGTGAGAGTCAGTGAGTCAGTCAGTGAGAGTCAGTGAGTCAGTCAGTGAGAGTCAGTGAGTCAGTCAGTGAGAGTCAGTGAGTCAGTCAGTGAGAGTCAGAGAGTCAGTCAGTGAGAGTCAGAGAGTCAGTCAGTGAGAGTCAGAGAGTCAGTCAGTGAGAGTCAGAGAGTCAGTCAGTGAGAGTCAGAGAGTCAGTCAGTGAGAGTCAGAGAGTCAGTCAGTGAGAGTCAGAGAGTCAGTCAGTGAGAGTCAGAGTCAGTCAGTGAGTGAGAGTCAGTGAGTGAGAGTCAGTGAGTGAGAGTCAGTGAGTGAGAGAGTCAGTGAGAGAGAGTCAGTCAGTGAGAGAGTGAGTCAGTGAGAGAGTGAGTCAGTGAGAGAGTGAGAGTGAGTCAGTGAGAGAGTGAGAGTGAGTCAGTGAGAGAGTGAGTCAGTGAGAGAGTGAGTCAGTGAGAGAGTGAGTCAGTGAGAGAGTGAGTCAGTGAGAGAGTGAGTCAGTGAGAGTGAGTCAGTGAGAGTGAGTCAGTGAGAGTCAGTCAGTCAGTGAGAGAATGAGTCAGTCAGTCAGAGAGAGAGTGAGTCAGTCAGTCAGAGAGAGAGTGAGTCAGTCAGTCAGTCAGTCAGTCAGTCAGTCAGTCAGTGAGTGAGAGAGTGAGTGAGTGAGTCAGTCAGTGAGTGAGAGAGAGAGTGAGTCAGTCAGTCAGTGAGTGAGAGAGAGAGTGAGTCAGTCAGTCAGTCAGTGAGAGAGAGAGAGAGAGAGAGTCAGTCAGTCAGTGAGTGAGTGAGTGAGTGAGTCAGTCAGTCAGTGAGAGAGTGAGTGAGTCAGTGAGAGAGTGAGTGAGTCAGTGAGAGAGTGAGTGAGTCAGTGAGAGAGTGAGTGAGTGAGTCAGTCAGTCAGTGAGAGAGTGAGTGAGTCAGTCAGTCAGTGAGAGAGAGTGAGTCAGTCAGTCAGTCAGTCAGTGAGAGAGTGAGTCAGTCAGTGAGAGAGTGAGTCAGTCAGTGAGAGAGTGAGTCAGTCAGTGAGAGAGTGAGTCAGTCAGTGAGAGAGTGAGTCAGTCAGTGAGAGAGTGAGTCAGTCAGTGAGAGAGTGAGTCAGTCAGTGAGAGAGTGAGTCAGTCAGTGAGAGAGTGAGTCAGTCAGTGAGAGAGTGAGTCAGTCAGTGAGAGAGTGAGTCAGTCAGTGAGAGAGTGAGTCAGTCAGTGAGAGAGAGTGAGTCAGTCAGTGAGAGAGTGAGTCAGTCAGTGAGAGAGTGAGTCAGTCAGTGAGAGAGTGAGTCAGTCAGTGAGAGAGTGAGTCAGTCAGTCAGTGAGAGAGTGAGTCAGTCAGTGAGAGAGTGAGTCAGTCAGTGAGAGAGTGAGTCAGTCAGTGAGAGAGTGAGTCAGTCAGTGAGAGAGTGAGTCAGTCAGTGAGAGAGTGAGTCAGTCAGTCAGTGAGAGAGTGAGTCAGTCAGTCAGTGAGAGAGTGAGTCAGTCAGTCAGTGAGTCAGTCAGTCAGTCAGTGAGTGAGAGAGTGAGTCAGTCAGTGAGTCAGTGAGAGAGTGAGTCAGTCAGTGAGTCAGTGAGAGAGTGAGAGAGAGAGTCAGTCAGTCAGTGAGAGAGTGAGTCAGTCAGTCAGTGAGAGAGTGAGTCAGTCAGTCAGTGAGAGAGTGAGTCAGTCAGTCAGTGAGAGAGTGAGTCAGTCAGTGAGTGAGAGAGTGAGTCAGTCAGTGAGTCAGTGAGAGAGTGAGTCAGTCAGTGAGTCAGTGAGAGAGTGAGAGAGAGAGTCAGTCAGTCAGTGAGAGAGTGAGTCAGTCAGTGAGTCAGTGAGAGAGTGAGTGAGTGAGTCAGTGAGTCAGTGAGAGAGTGAGTGAGTCAGTGAGTGAGAGAGTGAGTGAGTGAGTCAGTCAGTGAGTGAGAGAGTGAGTCAGTCAGTCAGTCAGTGAGAGAGTGAGTGAGTCAGTCAGTGAGTGAGAGAGTGAGTCAGTCAGTCAGTCAGTGAGAGAGAGAGTCAGTCAGTCAGTGAGTGAGAGAGTGAGTCAGTCAGTGAGAGAGTGAGTCAGTCAGTGAGAGAGTGAGTCAGTCAGTGAGAGAGTGAGTCAGTCAGTGAGAGAGTGAGTCAGTCAGTGAGAGAGTGAGTCAGTCAGTGAGAGAGTGAGTCAGTCAGTGAGAGAGTGAGTCAGTCAGTGAGAGAGTGAGTCAGTCAGTGAGAGAGTGAGTCAGTCAGTGAGAGAGTGAGTCAGTCAGTGAGAGAGTGAGTCAGTCAGTGAGAGAGTGAGTCAGTCAGTGAGAGAGTGAGTCAGTCAGTGAGAGAGTGAGTCAGTCAGTGAGAGAGTGAGTCAGTGAGAGAGTGAGTCAGTCAGTGAGAGAGTGAGTCAGTCAGTGAGAGAGTGAGTCAGTCAGTGAGAGAGTGAGTCAGTCAGTGAGAGAGTGAGTCAGTCAGTGAGAGAGTGAGTCAGTCAGTGAGAGAGTGAGTCAGTCAGTGAGAGAGTGAGTCAGTCAGTGAGAGAGTGAGTCAGTCAGTGAGAGAGTGAGTGAGTGAGTGAGTCAGTCAGTGAGTGAGTGAGTGAGTGAGTCAGTCAGTGAGAGAGTGAGTGAGTGAGTCAGTCAGTGAGAGAGTGAGTGAGTCAGTGAGTCAGTGAGAGAGTGAGTGAGTGAGTGTCAGTCAGAGAGTGAGTCAGTCAGTGAGAGAGTGAGTCAGTCAGTGAGAGAGTGAGTCAGTCAGTCAGTGAGAGAGTGAGTCAGTCAGTCAGTGAGAGAGTGAGTCAGTCAGTCAGTGAGAGAGTGAGTCAGTCAGTGAGTCAGTGAGAGAGTGAGTGAGTCAGTCAGTGAGTGAGAGAGTGAGTCAGTCAGTGAGAGAGTGAGAGAGTGAGTCAGTCAGTGAGAGAGTGAGAGAGTGAGTCAGTCAGTGAGAGAGTGAGTCAGTCAGTGAGAGAGTGAGTCAGTCAGTGAGAGAGTGAGTCAGTCAGTGAGAGAGTGAGTCAGTCAGTGAGAGAGTGAGTCAGTCAGTCAGTGAGAGAGTGAGTGAGTCAGTCAGTGAGAGAGTGAGTCAGTCAGTGAGAGAGTGAGTCAGTCAGTGAGAGAGTGAGTCAGTCAGTCAGTGAGAGAGTGAGTCAGTCAGTGAGAGAGTGAGTCAGTCAGTGAGAGAGTGAGTCAGTCAGTGAGAGAGTGAGTCAGTCAGTGAGAGAGTGAGTCAGTCAGTGAGAGAGTGAGTCAGTCAGTGAGAGAGTGAGTCAGTCAGTGAGAGAGTGAGTCAGTCAGTGAGAGAGTGAGTCAGTCAGTGAGAGAGTGAGTCAGTCAGTGAGAGAGTGAGTCAGTCAGTGAGAGAGTGAGTCAGTCAGTGAGAGAGTGAGTCAGTCAGTGAGAGAGTGAGTCAGTCAGTCAGTGAGAGAGTGAGTCAGTCAGTCAGTGAGAGAGTGAGTCAGTCAGTCAGTGAGAGAGTGAGTCAGTCAGTCAGTGAGAGAGTGAGTCAGTCAGTGAGAGAGTGAGTCAGTCAGTGAGAGAGTGAGTCAGTCAGTGAGAGAGTGAGTCAGTCAGTGAGAGAGTGAGTCAGTCAGTGAGAGAGTGAGTCAGTCAGTCAGTGAGAGAGTGAGTCAGTCAGTGAGAGAGTGAGTCAGTCAGTGAGAGAGTGAGTCAGTCAGTGAGAGAGTGAGTCAGTCAGTGAGAGAGTGAGTCAGTCAGTGAGAGAGTGAGTCAGTCAGTCAGTGAGAGAGTGAGTCAGTCAGTCAGTGAGAGAGTGAGTCAGTCAGTCAGTGAGAGAGTGAGTCAGTCAGTGAGAGAGTGAGTCAGTCAGTCAGTGAGAGAGTGAGTGAGTCAGTCAGTGAGAGAGTGAGTCAGTCAGTGAGAGAGTGAGTCAGTCAGTGAGAGAGTGAGTCAGTCAGTCAGTGAGAGAGTGAGTCAGTCAGTCAGTGAGAGAGTGAGTCAGTCAGTCAGTGAGAGAGTGAGTCAGTCAGTGAGAGAGAGTGAGTGAGTCAGTGAGAGAGTGAGTCAGTCAGTGAGTCAGTGAGAGAGTGAGAGAGTGAGTCAGTCAGTCAGTGAGAGAGTGAGTCAGTCAGTGAGTCAGTGAGAGAGTGAGTGAGTGAGTCAGTGAGTCAGTGAGAGAGTGAGTGAGTCAGTGAGTGAGAGAGTGAGTGAGTGAGTCAGTCAGTGAGTGAGAGAGTGAGTCAGTCAGTCAGTCAGTGAGAGAGTGAGTCAGTCAGTGAGAGAGTGAGTCAGTCAGTGAGAGAGTGAGTCAGTCAGTGAGAGAGTGAGTCAGTCAGTCAGTGAGAGAGTGAGTCAGTCAGTGAGAGAGTGAGTCAGTCAGTGAGAGAGTGAGTCAGTCAGTGAGAGAGTGAGTCAGTCAGTGAGAGAGTGAGTCAGTCAGTGAGAGAGTGAGTCAGTCAGTGAGAGAGTGAGTCAGTGAGTCAGTCAGTCAGTGAGAGAGTGAGTGAGTGAGTGAGTCAGTCAGTGAGAGAGTGAGTGAGTGAGTCAGTCAGTGAGAGAGTGAGTGAGTCAGTCAGTGAGAGAGTGAGTGAGTCAGTCAGTGAGAGAGTGAGTGAGTCAGTCAGTGAGAGAGTGAGTCAGTCAGTGAGTGAGTGAGTGAGTCAGTCAGTGAGAGAGTGAGTCAGTCAGTGAGAGAGTGAGTCAGTCAGTGAGAGAGTGAGTCAGTCAGTGAGAGAGTGAGTCAGTCAGTGAGAGAGTGAGTCAGTCAGTGAGAGAGTGAGTCAGTCAGTGAGAGAGTGAGTCAGTCAGTGAGAGAGTGAGTCAGTCAGTGAGAGAGTGAGTCAGTCAGTGAGAGAGTGAGTCAGTCAGTGAGAGAGTGAGTCAGTCAGTGAGAGAGTGAGTCAGTCAGTGAGAGAGTGAGTCAGTCAGTGAGAGAGTGAGTCAGTCAGTGAGAGTGAGTCAGTCAGTGAGAGAGTGAGTCAGTCAGTGAGAGAGTGAGTCAGTCAGTGAGAGAGTGAGTCAGTCAGTGAGAGAGTGAGTCAGTCAGTGAGAGAGTGAGTCAGTCAGTGAGAGAGTGAGTCAGTCAGTGAGAGAGTGAGTCAGTCAGTGAGAGAGTGAGTCAGTCAGTGAGAGAGTGAGTCAGTCAGTGAGAGAGTGAGTCAGTCAGTGAGAGAGTGAGTGAGTCAGTCAGTGAGAGAGTGAGTGAGTCAGTCAGTGAGAGAGTGAGTGAGTCAGTCAGTGAGAGAGTGAGTGAGTCAGTCAGTGAGAGAGTGAGTGAGTCAGTCAGTGAGAGAGTGAGTGAGTCAGTCAGTGAGAGAGTGAGTGAGTCAGTCAGTGAGAGAGTGAGTGAGTCAGTCAGTGAGAGAGTGAGTGAGTCAGTCAGTGAGAGAGTGAGTGAGTCAGTGAGAGAGTGTGAGTGAGTCAGTGAGTGAGTGAGTGAGTGAGTCAGTGAGAGAGTCAGTGAGAGAGTGAGTGAGTCAGTGAGAGAGTGAGTGAGTCAGTCAGTGAGAGAGTGAGTGAGTCAGTCAGTGAGAGAGTGAGTGAGTCAGTCAGTGAGAGAGTGAGTGAGTCAGTCAGTGAGAGAGTGAGTCAGTCAGTCAGTGAGAGAGTGAGTCAGTCAGTCAGTGAGAGAGTGAGTCAGTCAGTGAGAGAGAGAGAGAGAGTGAGTCAGTCAGAGAGAGAGAGTGAGTGAGTCAGTCAGTGAGAGAGAGAGTGAGTGAGTCAGTCAGTGAGAGAGAGTGAGTGAGTCAGTCAGTGAGAGAGAGAGTGAGTGAGTCAGTCAGTGAGAGAGAGAGTGAGTGAGTGAGTCAGTGAGTGAGTGAGTGAGTCAGTGAGAGAGTGAGTGAGTCAGTGAGAGTCAGTGAGAGTCAGTGAGTCAGTGAGTGAGTGAGTGAGTCAGTCAGTGAGAGTCAGTGAGTCAGTCAGTGAGAGTCAGTGAGTCAGTCAGTGAGAGTCAGTGAGTCAGTCAGTGAGAGTCAGTGAGTCAGTCAGTGAGAGTCAGTGAGTCAGTCAGTGAGAGTCAGTGAGTCAGTCAGTGAGAGTCAGTGAGTCAGTCAGTGAGAGTCAGTGAGTCAGTCAGTGAGAGTCAGTGAGTCAGTCAGTGAGAGTCAGTGAGTCAGTCAGTGAGAGTCAGTGAGTCAGTCAGTGAGTCAGTGAGTCAGTGAGTCAGTCAGTGAGAGTCAGTGAGTCAGTCAGTGAGAGTCAGTGAGTCAGTCAGTGAGAGTCAGTGAGTCAGTCAGTGAGAGTCAGTGAGTCAGTCAGTGAGAGTCAGTGAGTCAGTCAGTGAGAGTCAGAGAGTCAGTCAGTGAGAGTCAGAGAGTCAGTCAGTGAGAGTCAGAGAGTCAGTCAGTGAGAGAGAGAGTCAGTCAGTCAGTGAGTGAGAGAGTGAGTCAGTCAGTGAGAGAGTGAGTCAGTCAGTGAGAGAGTGAGTCAGTCAGTGAGAGAGTGAGTCAGTCAGTGAGAGAGTGAGTCAGTCAGTGAGAGAGTGAGTCAGTCAGTGAGAGAGTGAGTCAGTCAGTGAGAGAGTGAGTCAGTCAGTGAGAGAGTGAGTCAGTCAGTGAGAGAGTGAGTCAGTCAGTGAGAGAGTGAGTCAGTCAGTGAGAGAGTGAGTCAGTCAGTGAGAGAGAGTGAGTCAGTCAGTGAGAGAGTGAGTCAGTCAGTGAGAGAGTGAGTCAGTCAGTGAGAGAGTGAGTCAGTCAGTGAGAGAGTGAGTCAGTCAGTGAGAGAGTGAGTCAGTCAGTGAGAGAGTGAGTCAGTCAGTGAGAGAGTGAGTCAGTCAGTGAGAGAGTGAGTCAGTCAGTGAGAGAGTGAGTCAGTCAGTGAGAGAGTGAGTCAGTCAGTGAGAGAGTGAGTGAGTGAGTCAGTCAGTGAGAGAGTGAGTGAGTCAGTGAGTCAGTGAGAGAGTGAGTCAGTCAGTGAGAGAGTGAGTGAGTCAGTCAGTGAGAGTGAGTGAGTCAGTCAGTGAGAGAGTGAGTCAGTCAGTGAGAGAGTGAGTCAGTCAGTGAGAGAGTGAGTCAGTCAGTGAGAGAGTGAGTCAGTCAGTGAGAGAGTGAGTCAGTCAGTGAGAGAGTGAGTCAGTCAGTGAGAGAGTGAGTCAGTCAGTGAGAGAGTGAGTCAGTCAGTGAGAGAGTGAGTCAGTCAGTGAGAGAGTGAGTGAGTCAGTCAGTGAGAGAGTGAGTGAGTCAGTCAGTGAGAGAGTGAGTGAGTCAGTCAGTGAGAGAGTGAGTGAGTCAGTCAGTGAGAGAGAGAGTGAGTCAGTCAGTGAGAGAGTGAGTCAGTCAGTGAGAGAGTGAGTCAGTCAGTGAGAGAGTGAGTGAGTCAGTCAGTGAGAGAGAGTGAGTCAGTCAGTGAGAGAGAGTGAGTCAGTCAGTGAGAGAGTGAGTGAGTCAGTCAGTGAGAGAGTGAGTGAGTCAGTCAGTGAGAGAGTGAGTCAGTCAGTCAGTGAGAGTGAGTGAGTCAGTCAGTGAGAGAGTGAGTGAGTCAGTCAGTGAGAGAGTGAGTCAGTCAGTGAGAGAGTGAGTCAGTCAGTGAGAGAGTGAGTCAGTCAGTGAGAGAGTGAGTGAGTCAGTCAGTGAGAGAGTGAGTCAGTCAGTGAGAGAGTGAGTCAGTCAGTGAGAGAGTGAGTGAGTCAGTCAGTGAGAGAGTGAGTGAGTGAGTCAGTCAGTGAGAGAGTGAGTCAGTCAGTGAGAGAGTGAGTCAGTCAGTGAGAGAGTGAGTCAGTCAGTGAGAGAGTGAGTCAGTCAGTGAGAGAGTGAGTCAGTCAGTGAGAGAGTGAGTCAGTCAGTGAGAGTCAGTGAGTCAGTCAGTGAGAGAGTGAGTCAGTCAGTGAGAGTCAGTGAGTCAGTCAGTGAGAGAGTGAGTCAGTCAGTGAGAGAGTGAGTCAGTCAGTCAGTGAGAGTCAGTGAGTCAGTCAGTGAGAGTCAGTGAGTCAGTCAGTGAGAGTCAGTGAGTCAGTCAGTGAGAGTCAGTCAGTCAGTCAGTGAGAGTGAGTGAGTCAGTCAGTGAGAGTGAGTGAGTCAGTCAGTGAGAGTGAGTGAGTCAGTCAGTGAGAGTGAGTGAGTCAGTCAGTGAGAGAGTGAGTCAGTCAGTGAGAGAGTGAGTCAGTCAGTGAGAGAGTGAGTGAGTCAGTGAGAGAGTGAGTCAGTCAGTGAGAGAGTGAGTCAGTCAGTGAGAGAGTGAGTCAGTCAGTGAGAGAGTGAGTTAGTCAGTGAGAGAGTGAGTCAGTCAGTGAGAGAGTGAGTCAGTCAGTGAGAGAGTGAGTGAGTCAGTCAGTGAGAGAGTGAGTGAGTCAGTGAGAGAGTGAGTGAGTCAGTCAGTGAGTGAGTGAGTGAGTGAGTCAGTCAGTGAGAGAGTGAGTGAGTCAGTCAGTGAGAGAGTGAGTCAGTCAGTGAGAGAGTGAGTGAGTCAGTCAGTGAGAGAGTGAGTGAGTCAGTCAGTGAGAGAGTGAGTCAGTCAGTGAGAGAGTGAGTCAGTCAGTGAGAGAGTGAGTCAGTCAGTGAGAGAGTGAGTCAGTCAGTGAGAGAGTGTGAGTCAGTCAGTGAGAGAGAGTGAGTCAGTCAGTGAGAGAGTGAGTCAGTCAGTGAGAGAGTGAGTCAGTCAGTGAGAGAGTGAGTCAGTCAGTGAGAGAGTGAGTCAGTCAGTGAGAGAGTGAGTCAGTCAGTCAGTGAGAGAGTGAGTCAGTCAGTGAGGAGTGAGAGTGAGTGAGTCAGTCAGTGAGAGAGTGAGTGAGTCAGTCAGTGAGAGAGTGAGTGAGTCAGTCAGTGAGTGAGTGAGTCAGTCAGTGAGTGAGAGAGTGAGTCAGTCAGTGAGTGAGTCAGTCAGTCAGTGAGAGAGTGAGTGAGTCAGTCAGTCAGTGAGAGAGTGAGTGAGTGAGTCAGTCAGTGAGTGAGTGAGTGAGTCAGTCAGTGAGAGAGTGAGTCAGTCAGTGAGAGAGTGAGTCAGTCAGTGAGAGAGTGAGTCAGTCAGTGAGAGAGTGAGTCAGTCAGTCAGTCAGTGAGAGAGTGAGTGCAGTGAGTCAGTCAGTGAGAGAGTGAGTCAGTCAGTGAGAGAGTGAGTCAGTCAGTGAGAGTCAGTGAGTAGTCAGTGAGTCAGTGAGTCAGTCAGTGAGAGTAGTGAGTCAGTCAGTGAGAGTAGTGAGTCAGTCAGTGAGAGTCAGTGAGTCAGTCAGTGAGAGTCAGTGAGTGAGTCAGTCAGTGAGAGAGTGAGTCAGTGAGTGAGTCAGTCAGTGAGAGAGTGAGTGAGTCAGTCAGTGAGAGTGAGTGAGTCAGTCAGTGAGAGAGTGAGTCAGTCAGTGAGAGAGTGAGTCAGTCAGAGAGTGAGTGAGTCAGTCAGTGAGAGAGTGAGTGAGTCAGTCAGTGAGAGAGTGAGTGAGTCAGTCAGTCAGTGAGAGAGTGAGTGAGTGAGTCAGTCAGTGAGAGAGTGAGTCAGTCAGTGAGAGAGAGAGTGAGTGAGTCAGTGAGTGAGTCAGTGAGAGAGTGAGTGAGTCAGTCAGTGAGAGAGTGAGTGAGTGAGTCAGTCAGTGAGAGAGTGAGTGAGTGAGTCAGTCAGTCAGTGAGAGAGTGAGTCAGTCAGTGAGAGAGAGTGAGTCAGTCAGTGAGAGTGAGAGAGTCAGTCAGTGAGAGAGTGAGTCAGTCAGTGAGAGAGTGAGTCAGTCAGTGAGAGAGTGAGTCAGTCAGTGAGAGTCAGTGAGTCAGTCAGTGAGAGAGTGAGTGAGTCAGTCAGTGAGAGAGTGAGTGAGTCAGTCAGTGAGAGAGTAGTCAGTGAGTGAGTGAGTCAGTCAGTGAGAGAGTGAGAGTCAGTGAGTCAGTCAGTGAGAGAGTGAGTGAGTCAGTCAGTGAGAGAGTGAGTGAGTCAGTGAGTCAGTCAGTGAGAGTGAGTGAGTCAGTCAGTGAGAGAGTGAGTGAGTCAGTGAGTCAGTGAGAGTCAGTGAGTGAGTGAGTCAGTCAGTGAGAGAGTGAGTGAGTCAGTGAGTCAGTCAGTGAGAGTGAGTGAGTCAGTCAGTGAGTCAGTGAGTGAGTCAGTGAGTCAGTCAGTGAGAGAGTGAGTGAGTCAGTCAGTGAGAGAGTGAGTCAGTCAGTGAGAGAGTGAGTCAGTCAGTGAGAGAGTGAGTCAGTCAGTGAGAGAGTGAGTCAGTCAGTGAGAGAGTGAGTCAGTCAGTGAGAGTCAGAGAGTCAGTCAGTGAGAGTCAGAGAGTCAGTCAGTGAGAGAGTGAGTCAGTCAGTGAGAGTCAGTGAGTCAGTCAGTGAGAGCAGTGAGTCAGTCAGTGAGAGCAGTGAGTCAGTCAGTGAGAGTCAGTGAGTCAGTCAGTGAGAGTCAGTGAGTCAGTCAGTGAGAGTGAGTGAGTCAGTCAGTGAGAGTCAGTGAGTCAGTCAGTGAGAGTCAGTGAGTCAGTCAGTGAGAGTCAGTGAGTCAGTCAGTGAGAGAGTGAGTCAGTCAGTGAGAGAGTGAGTCAGTCAGTGAGAGTCAGTGAGTCAGTCAGTGAGAGAGTGAGTCAGTCAGTGAGAGAGTGAGTGAGTCAGTCAGTGAGAGAGTGAGTCAGTGAGAGAGAGAGTGAGTCAGTCAGTGAGAGAGTGAGTCAGTCAGTGAGAGAGTGAGTCAGTCAGTGAGAGAGTGAGTCAGTCAGTGAGAGAGTGAGTCAGTCAGTGAGAGAGTGAGTCAGTCAGTGAGAGAGTGAGTCAGTCAGTGAGAGAGTGAGTCAGTCAGTGAGAGAGTGAGTCAGTCAGTGAGAGAGAGAGTGAGTCAGTCAGAGAGAGAGTGAGTGAGTCAGTCAGTGAGAGAGAGTGAGTCAGTCAGTGAGAGAGTGAGTCAGTCAGTGAGAGTCAGTGAGTCAGTCAGTGAGAGAGTGAGTCAGTCAGTGAGAGTGAGTGAGTCAGTCAGTCAGTGAGAGGAGTGAGTCAGTCAGTGAGAGAGTGAGTGAGTCAGTCAGTGAGAGAGTGAGTCAGTCAGTGAGAGAGTGAGTGAGTCAGTCAGTGAGAGAGTGAGTGAGTCAGTCAGTCAGTGAGAGAGTGAGTGAGTGAGTCAGTCAGTGAGTGAGTGAGTCAGTCAGTGAGTGAGTGAGTGAGTCAGTCAGTGAGAGAGTGAGTCAGTCAGTGAGAGAGTGAGTCAGTCAGTGAGAGAGTGAGTCAGTCAGTGAGAGAGTGAGTCAGTCAGTGAGAGAGTGAGTCAGTCAGTGAGAGAGTGAGTCAGTCAGTGAGAGAGTGAGTCAGTCAGTGAGAGAGTGAGTCAGTCAGTGAGAGAGTGAGTCAGTCAGTGAGAGAGTGAGTCAGTCAGTGAGAGAGTGAGTCAGTCAGTGAGAGAGTGAGTCAGTCAGTGAGAGAGTGAGTCAGTCAGTGAGAGAGTGAGTCAGTCAGTGAGAGAGTGAGTCAGTCAGTGAGAGAGTGAGTCAGTCAGTGAGAGAGTGAGTCAGTCAGTGAGAGAGTGAGTCAGTCAGTGAGAGAGTGAGTCAGTCAGTGAGAGAGTGAGTCAGTCAGTGAGAGAGTGAGTCAGTCAGTGAGAGAGTGAGTCAGTCAGTGAGAGAGTGAGTCAGTCAGTCAGTGAGAGAGTGAGTCAGTCAGTCAGTGAGAGAGTGAGTCAGTCAGTGAGAGAGAGAGTGAGTCAGTCAGTGAGAGAGTGAGTCAGTCAGTGAGAGAGTGAGTCAGTCAGTGAGAGAGTGAGTCAGTCAGTGAGAGAGTGAGTCAGTCAGTGAGAGAGTGAGTCAGTCAGTGAGAGAGTGAGTCAGTCAGTGAGAGAGTGAGTGAGTCAGTCAGTCAGTGAGTGAGTGAGTGAGTCAGTCAGTGAGTGAGTGAGTCAGTCAGTGAGAGAGTGAGTCAGTCAGTGAGAGAGTGAGTGAGTCAGTCAGTGAGAGAGTGAGTAGAGTCAGTCAGTGAGAGAGTGAGTCAGTCAGTGAGTGAGAGAGTGAGTGAGTCAGTCAGTGAGAGAGTGAGTCAGTCAGTGAGAGAGTGAGTGAGTCAGTCAGTGAGAGAGTGAGTGAGTCAGTCAGTGAGAGAGTGAGTGAGTCAGTCAGTGAGAGAGTGAGTGAGTCAGTCAGTGAGAGTGAGTGAGTCAGTCAGTGAGAGAGAGTGAGTCAGTCAGTGAGAGAGAGTGAGTCAGTCAGTGAGAGAGTGAGTCAGTCAGTGAGAGAGTGAGTCAGTCAGTGAGAGAGAGAGTCAGTCAGTGAGAGAGTGAGTCAGTCAGTGAGAGAGTGAGTCAGTCAGTGAGAGAGTGAGTCAGTCAGTGAGAGAGTGAGTCAGTCAGTGAGAGAGTGAGTCAGTCAGTGAGAGAGTGAGTCAGTCAGTGAGAGAGAGAGTCAGTCAGTGAGAGAGTGAGTCAGTCAGTGAGAGAGTGAGTCAGTCAGTGAGAGAGTGAGTCAGTCAGTGAGAGAGTGAGTCAGTCAGTGAGAGAGTGAGTCAGTCAGTGAGAGAGTGAGTCAGTCAGTGAGAGAGTGAGTCAGTCAGTGAGAGAGTGAGTCAGTCAGTGAGAGAGTGAGTCAGTCAGTGAGAGAGTGAGTGAGTCAGTCAGTGAGAGAGTGAGTCAGTCAGTGAGAGAGTGAGTCAGTCAGTGAGAGAGTGAGTGAGTCAGTCAGTGAGAGAGTGAGTCAGTCAGTGAGAGAGTGAGTCAGTCAGTGAGAGAGTGAGTCAGTCAGTGAGAGAGTGAGTCAGTCAGTGAGAGAGTGAGTCAGTCAGTGAGAGAGTGAGTCAGTCAGTGAGAGAGTGAGTGAGTCAGTCAGTGAGAGAGTGAGTCAGTCAGTGAGAGAGTGAGTCAGTCAGTGAGAGAGTGAGTCAGTCAGTGAGAGAGTGAGTCAGTCAGTGAGAGAGTGAGTCAGTCAGTCAGTGAGAGAGTGAGTCAGTCAGTGAGAGAGTGAGTCAGTCAGTCAGTGAGAGAGTGAGTCAGTCAGTCAGTGAGAGAGTGAGTCAGTCAGTGAGAGAGTGAGTCAGTCAGTGAGAGAGTGAGTCAGTCAGTGAGAGAGTGAGTCAGTCAGTGAGAGAGTGAGTCAGTCAGTGAGAGAGTGAGTCAGTCAGTGAGAGAGTGAGTCAGTCAGTGAGAGAGTGAGTCAGTCAGTGAGAGAGTGAGTCAGTCAGTGAGAGAGTGAGTCAGTCAGTGAGAGAGTGAGTCAGTCAGTGAGAGAGTGAGTCAGTCAGTGAGAGAGTGAGTCAGTCAGTGAGAGAGAGTGAGTCAGTCAGTGAGAGAGAGTGAGTCAGTCAGTGAGAGAGAGTGAGTCAGTCAGTGAGAGAGTGAGTCAGTCAGTGAGAGAGTGAGTCAGTCAGTGAGAGAGTGAGTCAGTCAGTGAGAGAGTGTGAGTCAGTCAGTGAGAGAGTGAGTCAGTCAGTGAGAGAGTGAGTCAGTCAGTGAGAGAGTGAGTCAGTCAGTGAGAGAGTGAGTCAGTGAGAGAGAGAGTGAGTCAGTCAGTGAGAGAGTGAGTGAGTCAGTCAGTGAGAGAGTGAGTGAGTCAGTCAGTGAGAGAGAGAGTGAGTCAGTCAGTGAGAGAGTGAGTCAGTCAGTGAGAGAGTGAGTCAGTCAGTGAGAGAGTGAGTCAGTCAGTGAGAGAGTGAGTCAGTCAGTGAGAGAGTGAGTCAGTCAGTGAGAGAGTGAGTCAGTCAGTGAGAGAGTGAGTCAGTCAGTGAGAGAGTGAGTCAGTCAGTGAGAGAGTGAGTCAGTCAGTGAGAGAGTGAGTGAGTCAGTCAGTGAGAGAGTGAGTCAGTCAGTGAGAGAGTGAGTCAGTCAGTGAGAGAGTGAGTCAGTCAGTGAGAGAGTGAGTCAGTCAGTGAGAGAGTGAGTCAGTCAGTGAGAGGAGTGAGTCAGTCAGTGAGAGAGTGAGTCAGTCAGTGAGAGAGTGAGTCAGTCAGTGAGAGAGTGAGTCAGTCAGTGAGAGAGTGAGTCAGTCAGTGAGAGAGTGAGTCAGTCAGTGAGAGAGTGAGTCAGTCAGTGAGAGAGTGAGTCAGTCAGTGAGAGAGTGAGTCAGTCAGTGAGAGAGTGAGTCAGTCAGTGAGAGAGTGAGTCAGTCAGTGAGAGAGTGAGTCAGTCAGTGAGAGAGTGAGTCAGTCAGTGAGAGAGTGAGTCAGTCAGTGAGAGAGTGAGTCAGTCAGTGAGAGAGTGAGTCAGTCAGTGAGAGAGTGAGTCAGTCAGTGAGAGAGTGAGTCAGTCAGTGAGAGAGTGAGTCAGTCAGTGAGAGAGTGAGTCAGTCAGTGAGAGAGTGAGTCAGTCAGTGAGAGAGTGAGTCAGTCAGTGAGAGAGTGAGTGAGTCAGTCAGTGAGAGAGTGAGTGAGTCAGTCAGTGAGAGAGTGAGTCAGTCAGTGAGAGAGTGAGTGAGTCAGTCAGTGAGAGAGTGAGTGAGTCAGTCAGTGAGAGAGTGAGTGAGTCAGTCAGTGAGAGAGTGAGTGAGTCAGTCAGTGAGAGAGTGAGTGAGTCAGTCAGTGAGAGAGTGAGTGAGTCAGTCAGTGAGAGAGTGAGTGAGTCAGTCAGTGAGAGAGTGAGTGAGTCAGTCAGTGAGAGAGTGAGTGAGTCAGTCAGTGAGAGAGTGAGTCAGTCAGTGAGAGAGTGAGTCAGTCAGTGAGAGAGTGAGTCAGTGAGAGAGTGAGTGAGTGAGTGAGTCAGTGAGAGAGTGAGTGAGTCAGTCAGTCAGTGAGAGAGTGAGTGAGTCAGTCAGTGAGAGAGTGAGTGAGTCAGTCAGTGAGAGAGTGAGTCAGTCAGTCAGTGAGAGAGTGAGTCAGTCAGTCAGTGAGAGAGTGAGTGAGTCAGTCAGTGAGAGAGTGAGTCAGTCAGTGAGAGAGTGAGTCAGTCAGTGAGAGAGTGAGTGAGTCAGTCAGTGAGAGAGATGAGTGAGTCAGTCAGTGAGAGAGAGTGAGTGAGTCAGTCAGTGAGAGAGTGAGTGAGTCAGTCAGTGAGAGAGTGAGTGAGTCAGTGAGAGTCAGTGAGTCAGTGAGTCAGTGAGTGAGTGAGTCAGTCAGTGAGAGTGAGTGAGTCAGTCAGTGAGAGTCAGTGAGTCAGTCAGTGAGAGAGTCAGTGAGTCAGTCAGTGAGAGTCAGTGAGTCAGTCAGTGAGAGTCAGTGAGTCAGTCAGTGAGAGCAGTGAGTCAGTCAGTGAGAGTCAGTGAGTCAGTCAGTGAGAGTCAGTGAGTCAGTCAGTCAGAGAGTCAGTGAGTCAGTCAGTGAGAGTCAGTGAGTCAGTCAGTGAGAGAGTGAGTCAGTCAGTGAGAGAGTGAGTCAGTCAGTGAGAGAGAGTGAGTCAGTCAGTGAGAGAGTGAGTCAGTCAGTGAGAGAGTGAGTCAGTCAGTGAGAGTAGTGAGTCAGTCAGTGAGAGAGTGAGTCAGTCAGTGAGAGTCAGTGAGTCAGTCAGTGAGAGAGTGAGTCAGTCAGTGAGAGAGTCAGTGAGTCAGTCAGTGAGAGAGTGAGTCAGTCAGTGAGAGAGTGAGTCAGTCAGTGAGAGAGTGAGTCAGTCAGTGAGAGAGTGAGTCAGTCAGTGAGAGAGTGAGTCAGTCAGTGAGAGAGTGAGTCAGTCAGTGAGAGAGTGAGTCAGTCAGTGAGAGAGTGAGTCAGTCAGTGAGAGAGTGAGTCAGTCAGTGAGAGTGAGTGAGTCAGTCAGTGAGAGAGTGAGTCAGTCAGTGAGAGAGTGAGTCAGTCAGTGAGAGAGTGTGAGTCAGTCAGTGAGAGAGTGAGTCAGTCAGTGAGTGAGTCAGTCAGTGAGAGAGTGAGTCAGTCAGTCAGAGAGAGTGAGTCAGTCAGTGAGAGAGTGAGTCAGTCAGTGAGAGAGTGAGTCAGTCAGTGAGAGAGTGAGTCAGTCAGTGAGAGAGTGAGTCAGTCAGTGAGAGAGAGTGAGTCAGTCAGTGAGAGAGTGAGTCAGTCAGTGAGAGAGTGAGTCAGTCAGTGAGAGAGTGAGTGAGTGAGTCAGTCAGTGAGAGAGTGAGTCAGTCAGTGAGAGAGTGAGTGAGTCAGTCAGTGAGAGAGTGAGTGAGTCAGTCAGTCAGTGAGAGAGTGAGTGAGTCAGTCAGTGAGAGAGTGAGTGAGTCAGTCAGTGAGAGAGTGAGTGAGTCAGTCAGTGAGAGAGTGAGTGAGTCAGTCAGTGAGAGAGTGAGTCAGTCAGTGAGAGAGTGAGTCAGTGAGAGAGTGAGTGAGTCAGTCAGTGAGAGAGTGAGTCAGTCAGTGAGAGAGTGAGTCAGTCAGTGAGAGAGTGAGTCAGTCAGTGAGAGAGTGAGTCAGTCAGTGAGAGAGTGAGTCAGTCAGTGAGAGAGTGAGTCAGTCAGTGAGGAGAGTGAGTCAGTCAGTGAGAGAGTGAGTCAGTCAGTGAGAGAGTGAGTGAGTCAGTCAGTGAGAGAGTGAGTGAGTCAGTCAGTGAGAGTGAGTGAGTCAGTCAGTGAGAGAGTGAGTGAGTCAGTCAGTGAGAGTAGTGAGTCAGTCAGTGAGAGAGTGAGTCAGTCAGTGAGGAGAGTGAGTCAGTCAGTGAGAGAGTGAGTCAGTCAGTGAGAGAGTGAGTCAGTCAGTGAGAGAGTAGAGTCAGTCAGTGAGAGAGTGAGTCAGTCAGTGAGAGTGAGTGAGTCAGCGTTATCTGGGCCATACCTTGAGACGAAATACGTGCGAGATTGAGTGGTGTCTCTTTCCGGTAGGGAGAGGGCTAGCTGTATTGGTCGAGAGGCTCCGGGCTCGAGCGCTGGAGAGCGCCCGCAGCTGCGGTGCCGGTTTGGAAGGGGCGCTGTGACCTGGATGTTTCTGTCGGCTTGTGAAGCCCTGGATTCGGGCGTTTTGAGGAGCCGTAGCGGTTCTGGGAGAAGAGTGGATTCAGAGGTTCCTGACAGAGCGGTGAGGATACAGACTCTGGTGTTTAGGTGCCGTAGTCACAGAGCTGGCTGGGGAGAGCGACGTGAACCTGGTGTGAACCTGGAAGTTATTGGAAGTGATACGAGGCTGAAGGTGGTGGAGAGGCAGCTACGGCTGGGGAGGATATCGAGCAGCGCTGGTCAAGAGCCGCGCTGGAAGTAAGGAGAGGGAGGAAGGCTGCAGCAGGATCTCCTTCCGAGGAGGTGGTGGAGGCAGCCTTAGAGGATTAACAAGGACCAGTAGAGGTACCTGAAGGTACAGAGGAAAGCGCAGCAAGTCATCAGGGACCACAGCAGGGCATTAAGTTGGGAAAAGAGGAGGGAAAGTCTGGAGAGGGGCAGGAAGATCTTAAGGGATGGAGAAGTAGCACAACTAGCAAAAACGAGCCCAAACAGCAGGGGATGGGAGATATACACTAAGGAAAAGTTTTGTTTGATCAGTGTGCAGTGGGAACACCCTATTTGGGTGGAGGAGCAAAAGGAGGGAGTAAGGAGAAAGAGCTCCAGTAGTTAGAGCCCTAGTAGTTAGGAAACCGTTGGTGAAAGAGCAGAAAACGGGTTGTCAAGAGGGGTTGGTAAAGAAGTGTATGAGTAAGGATCAGAGGTAAGGCCACCCCATCTCTTAGGACTTTTTCAAAGTACTTCCAAAGACCTTAATATTAAGTGAGGCTGGGATGGCAAATAAGGAGGAGCACAAAGGAAAGATCACGAAGGGACTGTCAGAGAACCAATTTGGTGAAGTATCAGTTGACTGGGGGAATGTATGTAGCCCAAATAGGTTTTCACCACTACAGGTAGAGGATATAGAGGGTGTGGAGCACATGGAAAATCAAAGGATTTAAATGATGGAGATGTCACCCTTTTAGACCCAGAAATGGGGCAGGCAAGTAGAAATAAGGTAGTAGAAGAGCTTAGCCCGGAATACAGCTGCAGCACTGAGGGGAGGAAGGACATGATACAGGGGAGCAGGTGGAGGCAAATACCGGGGAGCAGTGTTGGGAGATTTAATAGCAGCACTCACGTCAGGAGATTAGGAGCAGATTTAAAGTATCGGAGGAGAACCAAAAAGAGATAAAGTCAGCTTGTGAGGCTTCAGAAAAAGATCGATGATTTGGCAGGAGAACAACAACCCTAGAGGCGACAGTTGAAGAGCTCAAGGGCAAGGTACAAGCAAATAAGGATGAGATAAAAGTCTTAAGGTTGAAAGACCAGGGGCGTCAGGATTGGGAGGAAAGGATGGAAAACAATCAGAGGAGAAATAATCTACGGATTCTTAACATGCCAGAAGGGGTGGAGGAGACGATTTAAAAGTTTAGTAGTTAGGCTGATCAAAACGGGACTACAGCTGAAAGAGTCTGAACAGGAAATTGACAAGGATATACAGAGAGTTCATAGGGACCCCTTTAGACTCAATCCCATTAGAAGTAAACCCAGGAGGATCCTGGTGAATTTTCTCACTTACTCCCTGAAAGAGAAGGCTTTATCCAGAGCTCTGAAAATAAAAGTAGTGCAGATGGAGGGGCTCTCCTGCGAAATCAGGTCCGATGTTTCTTATATCACTTCCAACAGGCAATGGGCGCTGGGGAAGAGAATGGACCAACTGAAGGAGCTAGGAGCCTCGGTTCAAATGAGATTCGGCTGTATTAAAGTTATGATGAATAACAAGATGCATAACTTCAGAGGAGTGAGTGAAGTAGATGACTTTATAGCATCTTGTAAATAGGCAAAAAAAAACAAAGTTTTTCAAGAGTTAAGGACACCTCTAGTAGAATCACTGTTGGGGTAAAAGCACACTTGGGGGTTAACCCATAGGGTAAGACCATCATTAAGGGGTAGGTTCTCCATGGGGGGAGGGAAGGGTAGGGGTCACTGGGTGGGAGTTTTTAGGAGAAAAGCAAAAAATTCCTCAGAAGCTGCAGTTTACTATTAGAGAAGGGCAGTAAGAAAGGGGTATGGGAGAGGGACAGAAGCTGGAATTGAAGATTCTATCTTGGAATGTTAATGGGTTAAGGGTGAGGTCTAGGAGTGAGCGGATTCTTGCAATATATTAAAGATTGTACTGCCCAGATCTGTATATTACAGAGACACATCTGACAGAAAAAGAGTGCAAAGAGGTTTTTGAGTGTAGAAGGTGGGTGCAGCAGTTGGTGTGCACTAAACAAACTTTTGTTACCAAAGGTGTGGCGATACTGGTAAAAGAGACCCAAAAGTTGTAATTATAGAAAGTATTTCAGATAGTAGAGGCAGATGGATTATAGCAAAATTAAAAGCTGGGGGTCAGGTTTATACAATAGTAGGATATTATGGGCCAAATTTGGATGATATAGTACCCTGCAAGAATTGTTGGTGGAGTTAGCTTGTTTCTCGGACCCAATAATTTGGGAAGGGGACTTTAATGTAGTAATAGATAGTATCCTGAACAGATCGATCAGTAGCACAGCGATTGTTAACCATAAAATTAGGGTACAAGTAAAATTAATGGTGAATCAATTGGGGTTGTGTGATATATGGAGATGCAGAATGGGGGACAAAAGAGGTTACGCATATTCCAACAGGAAGTATCGTCATCAGTCCAGGATAGATTATTTTTGTTGGACTCTGGCTTGAGGGACAAGTAAAAAGATCGAACACATAGGGATTCATTTGTCAGACCATTCTGCGGTAGTTTTGAAAGTTTTTCTCACGGAGGATAACAGACCCGCTAGGTGGACTATGGATCGTACCTTATTGCTGGATCAGGCAGTAGTGAAGTGATTGAAAGAGGAGACGGCTGACTTTTTAGTTTAATTGGGGTCCGGCCCCTGCGGGGTGGTGGTGGGACTCTTATAAAGCCTATTTAAGGGGATCTTGATAAGCTGTGCAGCAGCTAAGAGGAGATCTTTTGGGAAGAAATTAGAGAGGTGGAGGAGAAGATAAGAGCAGCCGAAGAAGACCTGGTTAGCAGTAATCAGATAGAATCCAGACAACTCGAATTATTGGACTTGAAACTCAGACTTTCTTCCATCCTTGAAAAAAGGGTAAAGGAGAGATGGAAACAAGTAAATTAAGGCATTTTGAGTATGGGGAAAATTGTGGGAAGTTACTAGCCTGGCAGATTAAGAAGGATCAGGTAAAGAATCTAATACAGGAAATAAAGTGTCAGAGTACGGGGAGGTCTCTAACAAATAGAAAAGAGGTGAGAGGGGCCTTTTATAGTTACTAGAGGATCTGGTGACATCAGAAGAGGGATAGGTGGTTGAGTCAGGGTTCGGTGGACGCTTTGGCGGAGGAAAAATCTTGACTCTGAATGCGGGAATTCAGGATGGGGAAGTCGAACGAGCAATGAAAAAGGGTAAAGGAGAAAGCTCCCGGCCCAGATAGTCTACCATTGGAACTATATAGTGCACTATCAGATACATTGTCCCGATTTTAACTAAGTTGTATAACGAGATTTTTATGGCAGGGACACCTCAACCAGAATCGTGGATGGAAGCCACAATCTCTCTATTTCTGAAACCCGGCAAAACAAAAACAGCTGTGACTCATACAGGTCAGTGCCACTTTTGAACAGTGACTATAAAATGTTCTCAAACATTTTAGCGGAAGAGCATAATGGAGTTATGGGGATCTGGTGCATGATGACCAGAAGGGGTTTATCAAGGAAGGTCACTACATGAGCTTACTTATTCCCTTATCGGGGCAATAGATCTGGCTATAGTAAATAAAGCTCCTTTAGCAGTGATTGCGATAGACGCAACCAAAGCGTTTGATTAAGTCAATTGGGAATTTTTACTATCAGTTCTGAGAGCTGCTAAGTTGGGTAATAGATTTTGTAGAGCAATAGCAGGATTTTATAAGACCCCAAGGGCAAAAATCTTAGTAAATGGGTCATTAACGTCAGCTTTTAACATCATGAGAGGGACGAGACAAGGATGCCTTTATCCCCTTTATTGTTCAATCTTTATATGGAGCCATTCCCAAAAAGCTGAGGGCAGATCAGAGTATTGTTCCGTTTCAATGTAGAGGTTGGGAAAAGAAACTGGCATTGAATGCCGATGACCTGCTGATATATACAGCAGATTTGCAAAATACAATGGTGCAGGTAGTAAGAATAGCTGAGGACTTCGGAAGAGTCTCTGGGTACGAGATAAATAGGGGAAAGACGGAGATAATGATTTGGAATTTGGATAGTGGGGAAGAAAGACCCACAATTGAGATGAGATATTTGGGAGTTAGAGTGATTCAGGACATTAATAAAATGGCGGAAACAAATTTCAACAGAGTCAAGAAAGAGGTAGGTGATCTGATGGCAGGTTGGGCACACCTACCCCTTACAATATTTGGGAGAGTGAATTTAGTAAAAATGATTATTCTCCCGAAGTTCACTTTTCTATTTAATACTATACCTTTTCCTTTTAAAGAAGCATGGCTTATGCAATTACAGGGAAAGATTGGTTCATTCATAAGGGCAGCTAAAGACTCACGTATCTCGTGCAAGAAATTGCGGCAGAGGAGAGAAAAAGGGGTTTGGCTCTCCCAGATTGCAATTATATGCGTGGGCCTTTCAACTTAAAAATGGCAGGATGCTGTTGGATAGACCATGGGGATCAGAAATTGGGAGGCTATTTTCTGGATTGCTAAAAGGAGTAAAGGAGGTGACTTAGGTTTCATGATGAAGTTCTCGGACCCAAAACACTTCAAAAGGTTAAGCTAAAAATACTTCAAGGTTTTTGGGAACCTGGTATAAGATAAGAAGGAAACTAAAAATGCCATACTATAGTAATATGGCCCCGATTTGGGACTCACCAGGATCAGCAGACTGGATGAAGGATAAATTGGCGGGGGCATTAAGGAAGCTGGTATAGAGAAATGGGAAGACCTATTAGAGGAGAGCAATTGATTTCTTGGGAAAGTTTTCAACCACAACGAACCACAAAGTTTCAAGATTTAAATATTTACAAATTCAGAGTTGGTTCCAGTCTTTGGACAGTAGGGAAGGAGGTTCGAGTGAGTTCGAAGAAGCATTGATCTTTGACCGACCTAAGAAAAAGGAAACATCACATTGGTACTGGCGGCGATGGAGGAAGTCGAGGGGAGTTTACGATGCCTCAAGAACTGTGGGGGAATGCTTGCCGGAACCAACTCTGAAGAAGTTATGGCAAGTATCCTTTTCTATGCTATACCAAGTGATCAAACCTGCCCTAATTAAGGGGAACCATCTTTTCTCTATTTACAAGGTGTATTGGACACCACATAAGTTGTCAAAATTCGGAATCAGAGGAGAAGTGGCGTGTCCTAAATGTGATCAGAGGATGGCAGATGACATACACATGTTCTTGAGATGTTCAAAGATTCAGGTACTTTGGGGTGAGGTGAATAAGGCATTGAACGATATTTTGAAGATAAAGTTTCAGGTAAGCCCTCTACTTGTTTTCTTTGGTGTGGCCCAGGAAGTGAGCGAATATGATAAAAATAAGCAAAAATTATATTTTATGCAGTAGAGAAATATGCAAGAAATGGACTAACTTGAATCCTCCATGTATATAGAGTGGAAATCATCCTTAGAATATATTTTTAGGTTGAATGCAGTCTCTTTGAAAAAGAAGAGATATGCTTTTGGCTCCCGATGGTGGAGTGGCTGGAGCAGTATAGATAGGGACTAGGATGAGGTTAGGAAGGGACGGTCCAATGATTAAGCCTGAACCCGACCTCAGTAGTGCACATACCACTCCTATTCTTTTATCGTCTTCCCATTTCGGTCTCGCTTACTTCTTGGGTGTTCAGCAGGGAGAGTTGAATATAAAGGAAAATGCAGTGAAGTGCAACTGGCAGGGTTTTGGTCAAGTGTGGCAGTATCAGACGGGGAATGGTCTTTGGATGGAAGTGTTGTGGAC